>JAKWJA010002496.1:46375019-47575019 GCA_027704765.1 Solanum habrochaites
TTGGTGATTTCCCCCCTCCAATTTACCTAAGCAAAATAAGAAAAAAGAAACATCTTAAAACAAGTGCAGTATAAAAAATTTAAGATAAAAAAATTATATGCTTTTCCAACTATAATCTTTTATTCCATATTTTAATAAATAAATAATATTTAATTCTCAAGAAATATTTATTACATAGGAATAATTCAATAAACTATGCATTGTATTTATATTATATTTTTAACAGATGTGACTTTCACTAAAATAATATCTATTCTATGATAGTGGAAATAAAAAAGCACCCGCATAAGGGAAAATTGAGACGTTAAACCTCAAATGGTCATCAACTTGCACTTTCTTCAGAAAGTCACTCAACTTTCAATTTCCCTCAAAAGTCACTCAAACTATTGCATCTTCGCTCCAGGAAAGTCACTCAACTTTCAATTTTTCTTCAAAAGTCACTCAACTATCACTCTTTCCATCAGAAGTCACTCAACTATCACTCTTTCCTCAGAAAGTCACTCAATCTATTAAATTATTTTTGAATTAAAATTTATGAATTATTATTTATATAACAAACCAAAAAATTTAAAAAATAATAAAACCATGTAGTGACCACCCACCTAAACACCCGCATTAAAAAAATATGAATAGACCCATTTATTGATCGTTATCCAACTTAATCCTCTCTTTAACCTGAAGTAGGATAGATTTTAATTTAGGATTAAAGATAAACAATAAAATGGGTCATATCATATTTTTTAATAAGTAGGGTTTAGGTGGGTGGACCTAAAGATTTATTTAATTTATTTTTAAAATTTTTGTTTGTTAATAAATAATTATATCAAAAATTTTAATTAAAAATCTTTAATAGATTGAGTGACTTTTGAGAAAGAGTGGATAAGTGAGTGACTTATGAGGAAGGAAATAGTGGAGAGCTGAGTGGACTTTGAGGGAAAATTGAAAGTTGAGTGACTTTCCTGAGAGAAAAGTGAATAGTGAGTGACTTTTGAGGGAAAATTGAAATTGAAGACTTTCTGAGAGAAAGTGCAAAGTTAGTGATCTCTGAGGTATTAACTATGGAAATGACAAAAACAAGAAGAATCTTTAGAAGGTACTCTATCGTTTTCTAGCTTTCAAAATAATTATTGTCTTTGTTTTATTTTATTTGATATTTTTCGTTTTTTGAGAGTCAAATAATTTAGTTTTAATTAGATATATGCGTATGAAATTTTCAAATTTTTTGAATGAAATTGATATATTTGTAAACTAAGTAAAGAGTACTATAAGTCACAATAACTGATAATTCAAAATTTTAAAAAAAAATTATGAAAAACTTATGATAAAAAATAGACTTATTTAAATTTTAAAATGTAAAAAAATCCAAATAAAATGAGACAGAAAGAATACATAATATACTAGACAAAGTATAATGGAAGAAATATATTAACTTAAACATAACCTTTGACTTAATTTACAAATAAGAACATGACAATAGTAAGAAAGAAAGATAAATCCCTCCGTATACAGTTGTGAGATTAATTAAATAATTGTTTTAACATTACAAGAAATTAGCTAGGCTCTTTTATGCGACTAAAAATTGTTGGCTAATGTTGCCAAAATATCCTTAGCATAGAGACAGTTGTTAGGCCTTAAGAATTTCTAATTTTAGTGAGTGATTTAGTTGCCTCAAAAATCTCTGTTTCAACGATCTCAATAGAAATAAAAGTTATATGGGGCAAGCTCGAATTTAGTAAAAGGAGCGAACCACATCATAATAGGTGGAAAAATCATATCCAATGTAACGCATGCGGAACCTTGAAAGGCATCTTATAATCAGAGGCGGAGCTAGATAGAGGTTTATGGGTTCGGACGAACCTACTAACTTTTGTGTAGATTCTATATTTGTTTTTGATTTTTTTTAAAAAAATATATGTATATTAACTTGTGAATCCCCAACAAATTAATTTAAAATCCCTTAAACTTCTAATTTTAACTCCGCCTCTGCTTATAACCGGAGGTGATCATATTGACCCTCGAGAGCTCAACAATCAATCTTGAACTGTATGTCCACCTTCTCCAATCAGCTTTAGGTGAATGAAATCTTTATAACCCATCAGGCACATGCTATGAGAATTAATCTTTTCGTTAGGTATTAAGGATTTTAATATCATATTAATATATTAAATTATTTGTTTTAGAGTTATAAGCTGGACCATTGATAGACATTTGGTTTAAATTACCAATTTAATCATTGCTATTCATCTTTGACTTGGTAGCCAGGTAATGCCATTACTTTGGCTTATTGCGTGAATCATTGTAGAGATAAAAAACATCCAATAAACATTTGGAATGATAACTTCTACATCATCCATAGCATGGTTGTACCTCACTTTATTCTTCGTAATTCCTCCCATTACTCTTTGTTAACTAATGTAACTCCTATTGTAACTAGAAAACTCCTAAGGCCACTACTTCACTATTTACTACCCTTCATTATTTCCTATTTCATTGATGAGAAGAACTCTTGTAGTATAAATAATGATGGTATTATTGATTTGAAAGACACACAAAACAAAGAGAAAACAAAGATGTTGAAAAGAGTTAGTCTAAAAAAGAGGTCTTATTATTGAAGGGAGGTGTTCTTTTTTGTCGGAGCTTTGGGACTCAACTACTTGTTCCGAGTTGTTGAGTTAGACTTGTGAAGCTTTGTGTATCGTGGAGGCGGACAAGTCAAAGAGGACTACTGGTGGCCAATGAAACATTGCTGCAGTGGGCTTGAATATCTTAAGAGAGCGAGTGGATACCGCGCCTCAGCCTGAAGAAAGATTAATTTTTTAATTTATTTTCAATTGTAAATCTTGCGATTTATATCGTTGTAAGTTTTTCAACTAAATTTTAAGGAGAATCAAGATGGCTACATAGGAAAAACCGCGGATGTCAAGATGGGAGATCTTTAAACATTTCGGTTCATTAATGTCACTATTTCAAGAGATGGAAGGGTTAAAAAGACTTTCTACTTAAGTCTTCTCAATGTTCTAGGTATTAACTGAGAGATCCAAATAACGAAGACATCACCACTCTAAATGATGATTTGAAATATTTCTAATCTGAGGAAAGTGGAAAAGTACGATGGGATTCCTATTTAGTGTCGGTTTTTTATTATCTTCTTAATTGTCTATCTGGATAATTTTTATGATATTATGATAGAAACTTACTCTAGTGCAAAGAAAATTTTGGAGGCATTGCCCCAGAGGTAAGAATGATACGAAGAGGCTGAGCATAAATATTGCAAACTAGAGATTTTGTCGTTTCCAAATGTAGCACAAATCAGTGGTAGGCAACGTTCAAGAACTCATCTATGATGTTGGAAGGGGGGGGGGGGGAAATCTTAGGTCCGAAGAGGTTAAAAATTGGAGATACCTTATTGTTTGTGGCACAGTGATAAACTTCCCTTCTTGGGAAGGAATTTCAAAAAACTATGCGCACAAACAAAGAAACCTCTCTTGAAACTTGATAATTGAAAATCCGCATGGGAAGAGAACAAGTTAAAGAGTAGAGAAGTAAGAGGGCCCAAGATGCACTTTTACAAACAAGAAGAGAATAAATCACATCGAGATAAATTTAATTACTTCGACTAATTGCCTACTCTTGAAAGTCACAAAAAAACTTCTTTAAACCTAAGAAGAAAAAAAATTCAAGAAAAATAATGGTAGACTAGAACGCCCAAGAAAATAAATGTAACACACCAAGTTCAAGAAGGAAAAGGGAACATGCTGTTGTTTTGGAATAAAAGAGTGGACATATTGCTCAGATTTGCAGGATTTCGAAAACCTGGTCCTAACCTCAGGGCAAACGTTATCGAAGAAACGGTTGTGGCCGATTGATTTACGACATAACATGTTTGATGAGAAAAATGTTGATGGATGGTGGGCTGATCTGGTGCAAACCGTCAGTTGTTATGACAAAGACTGTTTAAAAAAGAACCTTTTTAGGAGCCCAAAACCATCTGCTGGTGATGATCACCTACTCAAGTGATTGGAAAAGGGAAGATGTGAATTGTGTTTTACTTCTGGAAGGATATTACCATTGAAAGATTGGACTTATTATCCTTCCCTGAGAAAAAAATTGTTGTCTAGGTTTCATTTTAATAAAGCAGCTTTAACCGATTATTGAATATGATAAATATGTTAATAGTGAAGAAAGACTTTTTGTTGGGTTTTATTTGCCCCTAAATTTCTACCATAAATAGGTTTTCCTTGTAGGAAAAGGTTTTGAATTGACTAATCCTTTTCTTGTAGGAAAAGGTTAGGACTCTTAAATAGAGGCTTCGTTCCCTTCTCAATCTTAATCAGCATTCACATGTATCTTAAGGGCTTTGAGAGTTTTGGTTAGGGACGAGAATTTATGGTCACAAGTTTGATAGGTTATCATTGTGTGAACCTTCCCCCCTGTATTCTGAGTGAAATTGGTTGAGGTTGTGCTCTTGTATTTGTACTCTATATTATTAGTGGATTGCTCATCTTCCTTTGGGGAGTAGGAGATTGAGCGAACCACGTTGTAAATCGTTGTGTCTTTGGTGTATTCTCGTTGTATTCGACTCGTGGTCTCTTTTGAGGTTTGCTGTTCTAGCTTCCGCGTTACACCTGCTTATTTTCGGGTTCCAACAGTGGTATCAGAAGCCAGATTCAATGATGGAGTCAGGATTAGTGGTTCGATAATCGATGATTGACCAGGTAGAAAAGAGGGTTCATCTTGAAGGGGGTAGTTCTAGCCGCAACCTTTTTGACAGTAACGAAGATTTGTTGGAGGAAATTGTTTCAGAGAGGCTCCTGTGTTGAGAATAAATTTTCAAAGGAGATTAGGGAGAGGAGACGCAAGTGTTGAAGATTACAGTGAAAAGTCGGTGGACAAATGTATTTTGTCAGAAATTCAGGCCAAGGGGAGATGTGTTTGGTTTTATTTGCCAAAATTCTCCATAAAATAGGTTTTTCTTGTAGGAAAAGGTTGAATTGATAATCCTTTTTTGTGGACAAGGTTTAGGACTCATAAATAGAGGCTTGTTCCTTTAACTATAATAGCAGCATCACAATGTAGTCTTAAGGCCCTTTGAGAGTTTGGTTAGGAGAGAATTTATGGGTCACAAGTTGATAGGTTATCACTTGGTGAACCCCTCCATGTATTTGAGTGAATAGTTGAGGTTGTTTCTCTCTGTATTTGTACTCTCAATTTATAGTGGATTGCTGCATCTCCTTTGTGGAAATAGGTCGATGACCGAACACGTTAAATCTTTGTGTCTTTTGTTGTATTTTCGAGTTGGTCTTCTTACTCGTGGTCTTTTGAGGTTTGCTTTGCTTGCTAGCTTCCGCGTTTACAACTTGATTATTTCGCTCCTAAACACTTTTGTGCGGGAAGGGAGTATGCATGTGATTTGGATTGTTTAAGTTGCACGTTTGAAATGAATTAAAACTTCTATTCTGTTTATATGCTTCTTCTAACTAATTTTGGTATGATCCTTTGTCATATTAATGATCATTATGTTGGAATCAGAGTAGTTTAGTATTAATACCAATGGTTTAAAATTTTTTGAAAGTTGAGGCTATGTAAAGGAAAAGATCACCCTAAAAGACCTCATTTCACGTTGAAAGAAAATTGATTTGTTATAAATAGGTCATACTGATATTATGAACTTGGTGGAATTTAACATAGTGGAGTGGTGGGTTGCTATGGGTGGTAACAAATAGTTTATCACTTCATGAGATTTCTAAGTTTTTACATATGTTTACTGATGAAAAATAAAAAGTATGCGTTGTTGAAACATTTTAAAAAAATTCTCACAATGAGGTGTGAAAATCAGTTTGGAAGACAAATAAACCGATTAGAAGTGATAGAGGCCGTGGAATATGAATCAAAATGAGTTTTAATTCTTTTGTTAGATTCATTAGGAATAATTCTGAAACTACTCCTCCTTCACTCTTCTTGTCTAATGGAGAGTAGCAGAAAGGAAAAAATAGGAACTTTAGTTGAATTGACAATGCCTGCTTATTGAGTCACACGACCTTTAAAATTGTCGTGGGGTGAACCTATCTTTAACTGCTTGTTATGTGTGAATCGTGTGGCCTCATAAAAAGTCTAAATTTGGCACCTTTAATTGTGGTAAGGGTCAGCAATAAGTTTTGGATTATCACGCGTTTCGGGGTTGTCTAGCCTTGGTGAGACTAACGGATCCACCACGATTACAACGTTGGGTAAGAAAGTTACTGCTTGTGCTTTTCGTGTATGACTTCAAATGAGTACAACCTATAGATTTTTAATCTGAAGAAATATTGTAATAGAATCTGGTGATGAATTTTCATGAAAATAAATTTTTCTTTGATACTAAAAATAGTGGGGGTCCAAGGAAGTGAACAAATATTTGTTATACCTAGTTTTATACTTCAACTTTGAAAATAAAGAAGTGTTGATTTGAGTTAAGAAGAAGTAAAATAGCGAGAGTAGAAATAATTTTGGTCCTTATTTTATGTGTTTAATATTGAAAATGACTCTCTAACTTTGAAAGAAAAATTATCTTACATGATTCTAATTTTTTGGAATAGGCCTGTAAATGTGAAATGGAATCTCTAATTTCTCATAAAAACTTGGAAGTTAGTTGATTTACACCGGGTTGTAAACAATTGGTTGCAAATGGGTCTTAGAAAAAAAGTTGAAACCGGATGGTTCTATTGATAAATACAGGCTTAGGCTAGTTTGAAAAAGGTTTTAAACAACTGACGAGCTAGAATTTTTTGATACGTTTCAGTAGGTAAACAAGAATTACATCCATTAGACTTTAGTGCATGACTGCAATTGTTATTGCAAATCATCAAAGGATGAAAAAACTGCTTTTCTTAAATGGCAGACCTAAATGAAGAAATTTATATGGACTAACCCGAGTGTTTTGTTGAAGCAGGACAAAAAAGAAGTATGTAAACTCTATCTTAATCCCTAAGGCTTGAACAGACACCAAAGGCAATGACATGAAAAGTTTGATTCCTGCACGATTGAAAAATGGTTTTAAACCAAAGAGTCGTCATAAGTGCATATATCTTAGTCTGGGAATAATTCACATGTGATCATTGCCTATATGTTGATGATTGGTTGAGCTTTTGGCTCTAACTGATGTGTATGCTGAGATTAAAAATGTTCTTAGAAGCCAGTTTGATTTGAAAGATTTGGTGTTGAGGAAAATTTTATTCTTGAAATAAAAATAACAAAGAAATGTGAGGGGATTTTCCTTTGACCATGTCACATATGTTGAGAAATTTGAAAAAAAATATAACTTTCATGATGCACAGCATGTGGCTACCTTTGATTCAAGTGTTACTTATTTCTATTGAAAGTGAAAATAATTATGTAATAATCAAAAGAATATGCTCTATAATCGAAGTCAGCTATGTGACTGCTTGCACTAGGGCCGCATTATTGCATATGAAGTAGGAGTACTGGATAAGGTTTACAAGGCAAGTCAGTAATGAACAGTGACATGTTATAACAAGAGTTATGAGATTATTAATGGGAACGAAAAATTATTGGTTTGTTCTATAAAAAATAATCTTGCTTGTACTTGAAGGCTCTTTTGTGATGCCAGATGGGAACACTTTGTCAGGTGATTCTGTTCTACCACTGGTTATTATGTCTTTTACTTTAGGTGGTGGTTGCTGTATTTGTTGGAATTGAAAAAAGCAAAAATATAATTAGCTAACTCTACCATGGAGGATGAACTAAATTGCTTTAGCTTCAGTAGTGGAGGAAGCGATTGGGTTTTATAGTAAGAGAGTTATTATTTCCAAACCTTATTTTGAAAAACAATTCCCCTATTTTAATTTGTCCGTGGGGATCGCACCGCTGCAATTGGTGAGAGTTCAAAACCGTATTACAACGGTAAATCAGACCTATACGGAGGAAACACAGTAAGAAGATCATATTGACAAATGTACCATTAATGTTGATTATGTCAAATCTTGTGATAATCTTGCCGATCCTCTACGAAGCCTTCTTAACAAGAGAAAAGGTCTGGAGCACAAAAGCCTTACGTCCGATATGAGGAAAGCCCAACCTGGGGGATAGCGATCCTATAACAGGTTCGAAAGGAAAAACTACACTAATCATATGCTGACTTGTTGTGAAAAATGCACTATTTGTCCCCCCTATGAGTGAGTGATTATTTCCTGTAGTTCGTGAAGGTTGAGTTGATAAAACTCTTAATGAATATCTGTAGCCCGTAGGGTGCACTGTTAATCTTACTGGAGCAATCTCGGCAGATTTCACCTTATGATGTGTGCTGAAGTGGTCGCTTACTCTAGAATGGGGCAATTATTCTCAAATTCACTCATGAAATGGGATAGACATGCGCCAGAAGTGCTTAGGGTCATGTAAACACCTTGATTATTCTGTTGGGAGAAGTGATATTATTTCTCTGAACAGTCATGTTCAAGTGTGAGACCATCGACTCTGGAGTAAAAGTTACTGTTTCACTAAGTGGGGGTCAATGCGAGCACACCTTCATTATCATAGTAGTCTTCCGTCAACGATATACTCTCTGATCTCAATATTAAAATGACGTGGGGGTTGTTAGGTTCTATCTAGCATGATTAATATTAATATTTTTAACAATTTACATTGCTTTATTTGGAGTTATAACGAATGACCATTGGTAGGCATTTGATGTTTAAATTACCAATTTAATTAATGCATTCATCTTGACTGGTAGCCATGTTAATGCCATACTTTTGGCTGTATGGTTGAATTCATTGTAGAGATAAAAACATTCCAATAACCATTGCAGAATGAATAAAATCTACACCATCCATTAGCATTGTTGTCCATCACTTTATTTAATCTTAATTTACGCCATTACTATTTGTAACCTAGGTAACCTATGTAACTCATATTGTAACCTATGAAAACTCCTAAAGGACATTATCTTCACTATTTACTACCTTATTATATTCTATTCATTGCTAGGAAGCTATTGTAGTATAAATAGTGGTGGTTCTTCATTTGGTTGGAATACACACAAAAACACAGACGAAAAACAAAGAGTGAAAGAGTTAGTCTAATAAAGAGAGTTTTATTAGTTGAAGGGAGATTGTTCTTTTTGGGGAGCCTTTGGAATCAACTCTGTCAGGAGTTGTGAGTTTACTTTGTGAAGATATTGATCCTGGAGGGAAAAGTCAAAAAGGACTACTCCGAGGAAATGTGAAAACATTTGCTGGCAGTGGGCTTGACATTCTTAAAGAGAGCAAGATTAGTTCCACGCTTCAGCCTGAAGAGATTACATTCTTCATTTTATTTTTAATTTGTAATTTGCAATTTTTATCTTGTAAGTTTTTCACTAACATTTTCAGGCCAAAGCCTTGTTGGAAAAAAGCACAGCAAAAAATGGAGATGGGCTACGACAAAGCCGATAGCTTAAGAAATCCAAATCCAAAACTTTCCCTTCTATTTGATCCAAGAGAAGAGAAAAATAATGCGAGAATAAAAATAGTTTGGGCAACAAAACAAACCAATGCTTGTTTTTCTTCTTCTAGCAAGAAAGATTAAATCAACACAAGAGATGTCAATTTTACGTGGAAAAACCTATTCGGTTTTGGGTGAAGGTAAAACCAAAAGACCAAAGCTCCACTATAATTAGAAGAGTTACAAAGTGTCTCAAAAATGGTAATAAACAAAGCTGCCAAACAATGCAGCAATTACAACTAAAGATAACACCAAAAACTAGAGACAACAAAAGGAGCTAAAATATTCCAAATACACAGCCTACTATTCATGAGCTAAATTCTAGAGCATAGGACTTTTAAATCACCACTCTTCGATTCGCCGATCCAAATATTTAGTTGATTGACAAGACACGCGTCCAAAAATCGCTCAATCGGACAAGAAAGAAATGAAGCGAGAATCGCGATTGAAAAATTGGCTTGCTATGGCTTGGCGAAAATCCTACACTTTCTCATTTCTCTATATTGCTGCTCTCACGTTGGATCTCCTAAAAAAAGACCTAAATAAGTCTTACATATGCAACCATAATATTGGACTGACGGACAAAAGTGGATTTGTCAAATTTGAGCTAATTTTATCCACAAAAGAAATGATAGAAGATCCAAAACTTTGAACTTTAATTCATCCACATAGGAAAGGAAAAAGGCCAAAATCCAACCATTTCCCCGACCGACTATGTGCAGGAAACTGCCATCCCAGCGATCATGCAACAATCTTCAAACTTTCCTTTTGTCAAAGTTTTAGTCATCATGTCAGAACCGTTATCATTGATACGAATTTTCTCAATGATACCTCACATCAATGTGCTTAGACAAACCATGAAAGGTAGGATTCTTGCAAAGATGAATATCATTTTGAGTGTCGCAATAAAGCACATACCTCTCTTGATCACAACTAAGTTCTCTTAGGAATCTCTTCATCCATATCAATGTGGAGTACTAAATTTGAAGTGCATAGCTAAAGGTGTACTGAGAACCTTAGATTTGTCCATGTTAAAACTACTAACTACTTTCTGATTGTACTTTTCTTGTGACAAACACAATATCTTGGCATCTCTATCACGGACAATTTGCATACCAAATCTGCCTTGCTAGTCCTAAGTCTTTCATAGCAAAAGACTTATTCAATTCTTGTTTCAACTCTTTAATCCTGCAAGCATTTTGACCAACAACAAGCATGTCATCAACATAAAACAAACGATAATAAAGTCATCATCAGAGAATTTTCGCACGAAAACATAATGGTCTGAAAAGTCTTCTTGAAGCCCTGCTGACTCAAAAAAGAACCAAACTTCCTGTACCATTGCCTGAGAGCTTGTTTTAGAGCATACAAACTCTTCTTCAATTTGCAAACATAATTCTCTTTTCCCTTAACTTCAAAGCCTTCGGGTTTCTCCATATAAATTTATTCATCCAAAGTCACCTTGGAGAACAAAACAGTTTTAACATCCATCTGTTCAACCTCCAAGTCCAGACTTGCAGCCAAGCCTAGAACAACACGGACGGATGAATCTTTCACAAGTTGGAAAAAAAATATTCATTCAAAATCCAAACCCTTTTTCCTGGTAAAGCCCTTACAACAATCTAGTTTTACCATGAAAACCGGAGTTCATTTTAATGTTCTCACTCTAAGAACCAACCCGTTCTCAAAGCTTTCGATCTTAAGGTAACCACAACCAAACCAAATGTTATGATATCGTGTAGGATTTTCATTTACTCTTCTATAACATTTTAAAACACTTATTTGTTCACATTCATGACATCATCAAGAATCGTGGAGTTTCTCCCCCTCAGTCAAGGTTACATACTCATTGGTGTAGAAAATAACGAGAGATGAAGGTATTTCTTCTAGTATATCTCTGAAGAGAAACTCTCAGGGAGAGAGAATCAATAATAGTTGGTTCATCACCAACTACATCGTCTTGCACTAGAGAATCAACGACATCCTAATCATTCTGAATATGATCACCTTCTTCAATATCAACTTGAATATTTTCACTTGGTGGAATATTCAAAGGAACTGGATCAATAATAACTAGGCCATCATTGGTCTGACAATCAACTTTATTAGCTTTGTCAAGATCTTTAAGTGTTTGGTCTTTAAAGAACACAACATCACAGCTTCTAACAAGTTTCTTATCAACTAGATCAAAGACGGCTGACAAATTCATCTTGACCATAACCAACAAAAATACATTGCCTAGTTTTAACATCCAATTTTGACCTCTCATCCTTAGGAACATGCACAAAGGCTTTACACCTAAAAACTTTAAGATGATCATAACAAACATTCTACCAGACCAAACTCTTTCAGGGACATAACCATTCAAAGCAACATCATGAGATAAATTGATAACATAGGTAGCAGTGTTAAGTGCTTTTGACCAAAAGGAATCTGGCAGATGCATTTCAATTTCTTCCCTGTCTGTCTCTAAGACAAAGTCTGAAAATTCTTGGACACATCATGAACCTGATCCTTGGACTTCAAAGAGAATACCCAGAGTTTGCACGAATGATCATCAATAAAAGTCACAAAATCAAGTTCACCACCATGAGACCTTACCTTAAAAGGACCACACAAATCAAAATGTACCAACTCCAGCAAATCAAGCTTTCTTGAAGGTGGATGACTCTGAAAAGAAACTCTTTTTTGTTTGCAAGCTAAACAATGAACACACTTATTCAACTTTTCGTGCTTCACTCCAGAAAGCAAATTTTTCTTAGACAATTTGTCCATCCCCTTCTCGCTCATATGACTCAGTCTTATATGCCATAATAATGATGAAGTATCATTCTCCACCACATTTATTGAGCCTATGAGAATGGAGTCTTGAAAAATATACAAGTTAGACAACTTGTGACTATGGGATATCACCATCAAATCTCTTGTAAGCTTCCACTGGCCAGCACCAAGGGTACTAACATAACCCTGGAGCATGCTTGACATTATTGAGAACTAGTTTGGAGTCATTATTACTTTCCAAACAAACTATCCCAATATCAAGAACCTTAACCTCATGATTGTTACCCATTTTCAACATCCCAAAATTACCTGAGCATAAAAAGAAAATAATTTCTTCCTGGGCGTGACATGAGAAGTAGCACCAGAATCCACAAACCAGCTAGACTCATCATGAACAAGATTAATGACATTTTCATTACAAGAAACAAAAAGGTCATCGTTAGCAACCACCGGAACACGATTTTCATTTTCGCCTTCTTTCTTTGCTATTTCACATCTCTCTTGTACTTGAAACAAAAATTCTTGATATACCTATTCTTGTGGCAATAGTCACATGTAACATTCTTGAATCTAACTTTGACTTTCCTCTACTTTTATCTCTGTCATTCTGACCTCTAAACTTGATTTTTTCCATCTCTTCAGTAACTAAATCGTCGGAGTGTGAAGATGAAGATGATGAGCCTTGAGATCTTCTTCTATTCTCTTCATTCAAAACACCACTCTTAGCATATTCTATGGTCACAACACCACTGGGAGCAGAATTAGTCAAAGAAACTCGAAGAGTTACAAAAGACTCTGGCAGAGTATTAAGAACCCATAATCCTTGAATTTCTTCATCGAATTTTACATCCATTTCGTACTAGTCAAGAACACCCTGAAAATCATTAATATGATCAATTATAGGAGTGCCCTCTTTATACCAGATGTTCATCAATTGTTTCAAAAGAAATAATTTGTTGTTGCTAGACTTTGAAGCATATAGTATCTCGAGCCTGTCTAACAAAATCCTGACACGTGTCTCATTCACATTGTGATTTCTAACATTATCTTCAACCTATTGTCTCATATATACACAAACCTGTATATGCTCAAATTCCTAATCTTCATCATTCATATGTTTAGGATTAGAAAGAAACACATGTAGATGCATTTTCTTGACAAATAGAAGATCTTTCATCTTGCCTTTTGAAGTATGATAATTACTACCATTCAAACAAACCATCTTGCTCATATTTGACTCCATCATTCAAATAGATGTCAACAAATATCCAACGCTCTGATAGCACTTTGTTGAGAAAGGCAAGCACAAAATGGACATGTGCACGACAAAGATGATGGCGGAAGAAACCCAAGTCAAAACTTTCCTTTCTAGTTGAACCAAGAGAAGACAAAATAATGCGAGAATAAAATAGTTTGGGGAAACAAACAAACCAACCAAGCAAGAAAAATAAATCAACAAAGAGACGTCAAATTTAACGTGGAAAACCTCTTCGGTGTGAAGAGTAAAAATCACAAGACCAAAGCTCCACTATAATCAAGAAGAGTTACAAAAGTTTCCTCCAAAATGTTCACTAACAAAGTGCCGAACAATGAGCAATACAACTTCAAGATAACACCAAAAACTAGAGAAACAAAAGGAGCTAAAATACCCAAATTGCAGCTACTGTTCATGAGCTAAATTCTGGAGCTACATGACTCCAAATCACCCTCTGTCAGTTCCCAATCAAAGATTTAGTTGAAAATAACACGCTGTCGAAAAATCAGCTCAATCGAACAAGAAACGAAGCGGAAATCGCGATTTGAATTGGCTGCTATGGCTTGTGCGAAAATCTGCACTTTCTCACTTTTCTCTCTATATTGGCTGCCCTTTACTCTTGTGATTCTCCTCAAATAAGATCTAAAATAAAGTTACATATGAATCATAATATTGGACTTATGGGCAAAAGTGGACTTGTCAAATTTGGGCTAATTTTATCCACAAAAAAAATAATGGAAGATCCAAAACCTTGAACTTTAATTCATCTTCATAGGAAGGAAAAAAAGCCCAAACTCAACAAGCATGTCGTCTTTAAACATTAAGGCGACAACCATGATTTGACATTTTAGCTTAAAGAGAATGAACTTAATCGGCCTTAATTTATTTGCATTTAGCATATTTACACAACTCACACTGTTCATCTCAAAAGATTAAGATGAACAGGACACAAGAACAAGTATGCTTTTCTAATTTATCGCATCATTAAGCAAAAAATATATTGTATTGTATTGTGTATCTGCAGATAAGTGCCTAACTTTATAATGACAACATATAACAAATAATTATTCTTCATATGATATATCTCATAAATTCTACAAATTTATTGATGAAGATTATTTATCAATTAAAATCAATGAGGCTCTAATACTATAGTTTACTGGATTTCATTTACAGAATTATAAGCACGATAACTTTTATGAAAAAACATTATAAAAAATGTATTTAAATTGGAAAACACTTTTACAAATGAAAGCGTTAATTGAAATTAATTTCTATCTCCTTTCCTTAATTTTACGTTATTATAATCGTCGTATGCGATAAATAAAAGTATAGAGAATATATGCTAACCTTCATGAGTTGCGAGAAGGTAAGTTTATAAAAATTGTGACTTATATTATTTAATATGATAAGTCCATTGAAAATCATATTTATTGATGAGATTTACACTTCATTAAATATTGATTGTAGACTTTACATTAATTGAATCACATATAGTCCCTATCTTGAGAGATAGACAATAGTAGGTACCTATTAAACAAAAATCAATTATAGTATACTAGTTCTACCTTTCCTCTTGTATGGACTATTACGATAATTAGAAAATACAAAGTGCATTATATTCTAACGAATTTACCTATAACTATTAAACCTAAAGGGGTTTACTCCAAAACTATAAATATGCTTTAAAGTTCTCAAATCAAAACATTTCAATAAGTTCAAGATATTTTAGTTCTTTCAAATCATACTTTTTAACTTAGTAAAAACCATTTATCACAATTTTTGTTTTTCAAGAAATGATAATTTCAGTATTGCAACAATAATCAGTTCTCAAGTAAAAATAGTAAAACATGTCAAGTATCAATAAAAACATTGAAAATAGTCGATAAACATCTCAAGAAATAGTTTAATACCATATCAAGTAAAAAAAATTATCCCACTTGAAATTCAAAATATTCTATAAAACATATTTCATATTCAAAATCACAAATACATCATGTAGGCTATGAAAAAACAAGTTGCAGTGAGGTCACAACTCACATAATTATACTCATGTCGAAATTCCAAACTTGTTATCTGTATGACTTTCTTGGATTAATCTATAATCATGTCTTATCAATATCGTGTTAATCCCTTTTCTAAATCTAATTCATAACTAAATGAGAAATCATCCCTCGGAATTTCATGTTTGAATCTAAATTCGTAGAATTATATTTACTTGTGTGACATAAAATGCAACCAGTCTATAATCTTCCAACTTCGACATATTGATATGATTTATTCATTTAAGACAAACTGGATCATACCAAATTATTGGCATGTTTAACGTTTTTTATTAGGGCAGAAATTTTCTATTTCATAACACCTTTTCCCCTTTTTGGAATTTAGATAATGACTTCTATGTTAAGAATCCATCACCAACTTAATTATTACTTAAGATAAGTCAAGAAAATTCTGACATTGTGGTGAATTAGAAGAAGATCTCTAGGATGAGTATTCTAGAGAGAATGATGTAGGAATGTTCTAGAAAGAATTCTAGAAAAAGATAGTTAGGAATATTCTAGAATATAGTAGTATGTATCTTTTTAGATTCTTCCATCGCCTCCTATAAATAGAGGTGGTCCATTTGAGTTGTAACCAACCCAATAAGCAAAGCAACCAAACAAGAAACAAAGTAAGAAAGTAAGAGAGCAAGAAGAGAGAGTGCTTAAGGAAAGGGTGTTCCTGAAGCAAGCAACATGTGTGATCAAGATTGTAAGACTGAAGCGGGTACTTACTTTGATATAATAAAATTCAAGTTGTGAGAAATGTATAGTGCTCGTAGTCTCCACACCCAACAAAAATATTCAACAAGTGGTATCAGGGCGAGACAGGAACTAAAAGAGGATCGTACAAGCTATTATCGAAGGCTATAAGTTGCGAGATACTTATCATGGAAGACTTCGCAAGCACTCTCAATATCTCAATGCAAGAAACTACGGACCATAGAGCACAAAATTGCGATATTACTTTCTCGGCCAAGAATTATCGGATATCATCAGTGGATCAGACACCACACAACCAACTGATGCTGAAGCAGCAAAAAGGTGGAAAGTCAAAGCTAGAAGAGCCATATTTGTTCTCTCTATAACAATTGATGATGAGTTCTTGCAATGAATTAAGAATGCCAAGTCACCCAAAAAAGCTTGGGACACCTTGACGACGATTTTTATAAAGTAGAATGATGCGAAATTACAAAGGCTTGAAAATGAGCTTTTGTCAATCTCTCAATAGAATATGAAAATCAGTCAATACTTCTCAAAGGTTATCTATATGGAGGGAAATATGAGCAAGATGGTATATCTAAACGGAAGGAACTACAACATATGGAAAAGCAGATGAAAAAGATCTTTGTTCGTGAAGAAGATGCATCTTCATGTTTTTTCTTTCCTTTCCTGGCGCATAAACCCTAGAATGTGACCGATGAAAGTGGGAATTTGACACCAACAAGTAATGTGGATATATAAGACAATGGGTTGAAGATACTGTTTTGCAAGCCATATTATGAATGAGACACATGCTAGAAAATTGTGGGAAAAGTTGACAACGCTTTAACGCTTCAAAAACTGCACCTAACAAGTTGTTCTTGTTAAACAATTGATGACCTTTCAATACAAGGAAGAAGTCCTATTCTTGATCATATAATGATTTTTCACAGGGTATTCTTGATCAGCTATCAAAAATGGGTGTGATTTTTGATGATGAACTCAAGGACTTTGGCTTCTTAATACTCTACCCCACCCTACCGGATTCTTGGGAAACCTCTTCTTCGTGTTTCTTTACAATTCTGCCACTGTTGGCAAGGTTGACTATGGAATATGCCAAAGATGGTGTGTTGATGAAGAGTTTAGAAGAAAATCTCAGGCACATCTTCACATTCAGATGTTTTTATATACAGAAGATCGAGGGAACATAAGACAATAGATCCGAGGCGTAGGAGGTAAAAGTAGAAGCCAGTCAAAATTCAAGAATCCAAAATATTATATGTTATCATTGTGGAAAAGAAAGGAACATATTAAAAGATTTTGTAAACAAATTGAAGCAGATCTTAGAGAAGGTAAGAAGGAAGAAAACAAAAAAATAATGTTGTTGCTGTTGTCCAAGAGGACCTTCCTTCGCTTGTGAATAAGAACCGGTCATCAATTTTGTATCTCAAGATACACGTTGGATATAGATTCTGGATCCACATCACATGTCACCAGAAAAGACTTCTTTTCATCTTATCTTCTGTTAACTCTGAGGTGTTGGAAGAGGTTAATGCTGGTGGATGTTAAGGTGTTTGTGTTGGCACTGTTTTGGTTTTGAAAACCCAGTACTGGGTTCAACGTTGGTCCTTTCAGAATGTCCAGCATGCTCCAGACATCCAATAAATTTTAATCTCGTAGACAATATGATGATGGCTATCATAATGACTTGTGGCAACTGGCCAATGGAAGCCTCACAGCCACGATTTAGCTCGAGGAGAAAACATTCAAATTTATACATGACACAAGGATCGATTATTGGTGACTCTTAGAAATTTGGTGAGAGCGAGCTTTATCAGAATTGTGGCACAAAGGCCTTAGTCATATGAGCGAGAGAGGGATCACCTGTTGGGCTAAGAAGAATTTGCTTGCTGGTATTAACCAAGCAAGGTGAAAAGATGTGTTTATTGCTTAGCAGGGAAAATCAAAAGAGTTTCTTTTCACATCATATCCTCCTTCAAGAAAATCTGAGCTTTGGAGCTAAGTAACACTCAGTCTTTGTGTGGTCCTTTCAAAGTAACGTCCAAGGTGGTGCACTTTAACTTTGCTACTTGCATTGATGAGCATTCTCGCAAGATTTGGGTATATCCTTTTAAAATCCAAAGATCAAGTACTTATGTGTTTTATTTAAACAGTTTTCAAGCCCTTATCTGAGAAACAAACAGAAAGAAATTAAAAAGTATGCGCACTGATAATGGTGGTGAGTTGAATTTGTCCCTTTGATGACTACTACTGCCAAATCGCAAGGAATTCGTCCATCAGAAATACTCCTCCAAAGACTCCTCAATTAAATGGTTTTGGCAAGAGGATGAACAAAACTTTAGTTGAGAGAGTTTGATGTGTGCTTTTCAAGGCTAAACGTCCAAATTATTTTTGGCGAATCACTTAACAACACTGTTTGTTCATTAATCAATTTGTCCCTCCTGTTGGTTGCTTTTTGATGGTGAGGTTCCAAACAGAGTTTTGGTTTGATACGTATGTTTTCTTATATCACTTGAAAGTGTTTGGAGTGTAAAGCTTGTTTGGCATGTTCCAAAATATGAGAGGTCAAAATTGAATGTTAAACTAACATGTATCTTCATTGTTTTATGGTTCACGATGAGTTGGATATCGCTTTTATCATCCCATTGATAAAAACTCATCGAAGTCGTGATGTTGTGTTCTTTGAGATCAAACTAGTGAGATATTGACAAGAAACTGGAGAAACTCTAGAATTTCTCATACGGATTGAGAGCTTAGTTGAATGGTGATCCAATTTCCTATTATTGATACATCTTTCTGCACATGAGGGAACCCAAGGGTCATGATCAAAAATACTGATGAGAGTGTATAACATAATTATTCCCTACTGATGATGTTGTGGTTGATAATCACCAAACTCATGTTGGGGATGATTGCTTCATATGCTCTCCGAAACCTCCTTGTAGAAGATCTACTAGAGAGGAAGCGAAGCTCAACCGTAATTCCCAGCGGAAGTATAAATTCGATGTTGACTAATATGGGAACCTTAAGGTTATGATGAAGTCATGTTGATACTCATGAGATAAGTGGAAAGAATCATCGTCAGACAATCATGTGTTTTGTAGAAGTGTGGCCGGCAGGAAAGCCTTTCAAGAGATCCTCCACTTGAGTCCATGTGGCCCCTTGGCTGGAGGGGGAGTTTTGTTTGGGGCCTAACTGCCCATGTTCCAGCCAGCCAGGCCCATGGCCTAATCCTACTGGAAAAGGATTGGAATTATTCTCTTTATTTTGGTTTCAATTCTCTTAGGAAAAGGATTGGATATTACTCGTATTTGTATTTTGGTTTGACTTTATAAGGAAAATCCCAACTCATAAATAGAGGATGATTTTTGATGAGAATAATTAATTTTCTCATGGTATTGGTTTTGAAAGACTTAGAACATAAGAAGGTTTTTGAGAGACTGTTTCAACAAATATAAACGAGAAAAAGAAAAGGGTTCTTTTGCCTGCATCTTGTTCTCCACCAGCAACATTCAGATCGTTTTTCCTTATTAACTAACCGTTGGAATCTGCCTGAAATTTGGACTGAGTGTTCTAACTCTTTGAATGGTTTATTTGAACTGGTGGGAGATCGGATTCTATGTCAGCAAGATCCCGTTTAGGTCCGAGCAGAATGCTGGATTTGAGTGGTTTCTTCTATTTATCTTTTGTTGGTGTAGCTATTGTTTTTTGTTCTCTTTTGGCACTGTTTTTGGTAATAGCCCTTAGAAGAATATGTTGTAACCCTCTTATTTTGTTATAGTGGAAGCAATTCTTATCTGTCGCATCCGTGGTGTTTACGCTTCGGTTTGAAGGGTTTTCACGTTAAACGGGTGTTCCTATTGTTCGATTTTAGGTTTCATCTTTTTCGTCCCAACAAGTGGTATCAGAGCCATATTCATGACGGAGTCAGGATTAGTGGTTCGATAATCATTATTGACCAGGTTAGAAGAGGGTGTTTTCATCTTGACGGGTGGGCCGCAACCTTTTTGACAGTACAAAGATTCTGTTAGAGCAATTGTTTTCAGAGAGGTCTCTGTGTTGTGACCCCTAATTTTTGCCAAAGGGCGATTATATAGAGGAGATCACGTTTTTGAAGATTAAGTACGAAGTGGACAATTTATTTTGTCAGAAATTCAGGCCAAGGGAGAGAATTTTGTTTGGGTTTTATTGCCCTGATTTCTTACCATAAATAGATTTTCCTTTAGAAAGGTTTTGGATTGGACGAATCCTTTTTCTTGTAGGAAAAGGTTTAGAGGACTCTCATAAATAGAGGCATGATTCTCTAATCTTAATCACCATTCACAAATGTTAGTTATTTAAAAGGCTTTTGAGAAGTTTGGTTAGGGGGAAGAAATTTATGAGTCACCCACAGCTTGATACGTTAATCACTTGTGTGACCCCTCCCAGTATTCTGATGAATTGGTTTGAGGTTGTTTCTCTCTGTATTTTTTACCTCATATTTATATGGATTGCTCATCTCCTTTGTGGACGTAATCGATTGACCGAAGCACGTTAGATTTTTGTGTCTTTTGGTATATTTCTCGTTGTCTTCTTACTCGTGGTCTTTCGAGGTTTGCATTGCTAGCTTCCACGTTTACACCTGCTTATTTTTCGATCCTAACATAACTCATATTGGCAAGACACTGTTTGTGCCTCATCACAACTCAAGACAAGTTGAACTTCAAAATATCTACCATGTTCTAGGTATGAAGAAGAATTTATTATCAATATCACAACTAACAGATTCTGGTAACTATGTCTTGTTTAGATGAAATGACGTAAAAGTATACCGAAACTTAAAAGTTACAAGCACACCACTGATGGAAGGGAGAAGATCAAAATCAATCTACGTCATACCAATCAAAACAACTTTTGTGGTAATTGATGAAACACCAACATGGTGGTACAATGAAATCTCCTTGCCAGACTCAAGGAAATTGGAGCAAGAGCTACAATATAAACTTGAAAGAGAAGAACAAAGAAGTGAGGCATGCACTTGAACACAGTATGAAAAATAATACTCACAATAGAGGAGAAATTTTTATCAAAAGGAGAAAATAAGACTTCATGGCAACAATAAGTAACGGGAACTCCAGAACTTTTGCAAGCCAATTCCAAAATCCGGCAACGCTCAACTAAGAAGGAAGACACATTTAAAAGCTCAAATCTCAAGCTACATCCATGACACATTAACTGAGGTGGTTAATATCAAAGAGGCTACTACCTTTGAAAAAGTTTCAAAGAGTAGGGATCAGAATACTCCGACGAAAGAGGAGATCCTAAAAGGGCATGAACTCCATGATGCTTTTAAAGTTTCAGGAATCGCTCACAATAGATGCAAAGAAATAATTAAGTTGGTGTTCAGGGGGAGTATAAATAATTCATCACCAACTTATTTATTACTTCAGATAAGTCAAGAAAATTCTAGAATATTTCGAAAAAGTGGAGAATTGGAAGAAGATCTCTAGGATGAGTATTCTAGAGAGAATGGTCTGGAAATGTTTTAGAAAGAATAGTTATAGAAAAAGATAGCTAGGAATATTCTAGAATATAGTAGTATGTATCTCTCCAGATTCTTCCATCACCTTCTATAAATAGAGGTGGTCCATTTAAGTTGTAACTAACAAAGAAACAAAACAACCAAGCAAGAAACAAAGAAAGTAAGAGAACAATCAAGAGTGAGTGCTCAAGTAAAGAGTGTTGCTAAAGCAAGCAACAAGTGTGATCAAGATTGTAAAACTAAAGCGGGTCCTTACTTTAATATAATAAAATTCAAGTTATGAGAAATCAATAGTGCCCGTAGTCTCCACACCCAACAAAAATATTCAACATTCTATTCTTTTTTTTAATCTTTCCATTTTTGGTAACTTTTTTTTTTTTTGTAATTTATTTCTTTTAAATGTATCTTTTCCCTAATAATTTAAATATCTTTTATTTACATAAAATTTAGTGGGAAACTAATTATATTCTCTATGCTTGTTCAACTAGGTTTTTTTTATAATCTTTTTCTTATTTTTCCTTCAAAATAATCAAATAAGGATATAAAATAACGATTCTATCATAAAATCGCTTGAACTTAAATTCTATTCCTAATGAAGTAGTAAAAAATTTCTAACATTGTTTCTGTTGAATTAGTTCTTTAATTAGTACCAGTGAACAATAAGTAACTCACATACTACTCATTTTTCTTAATGTTTACCTATGATCATTCTTCTAGAAGATAACAGCACACGTCCATGATAATCTGTACATTTCAAGGAATCAATCCACAATTACTCCACAAAGTTATTAATTGGTGGTTCATTGTGATGCTGCTAACAATAACTTACATCAATAATCTCAATTCAACGGAAATGTTGTTAAGAGGATATGATATAAATGATAATTCGAAAGGATAATCATCATAAAATTGGGAAATTTTCTAGATTATTGTGATGACCTTGAATGTATTTTTGGACATTTTGTAACATTATTGTTTTAACTCTTTATATAGTTGTCTCGATCGAGTCTGTTGGATTAGTTTATGAGACTAGTTTTGTAGCAGGATCAAGAAGCTGTGCTTTTTTTAATCTGAGTTTTACAGACTCTTATGTTAACATAAGTGACTTTAATCAACATCTAACTACACGTCTCAAAATAGAATTTTTGTTAGTTCCATCAGCGTCAGAATGCGGAATTTGATCTAAAAGAGTTGTCATTTTTAGATTCAAAGACTATGTTTATTTGAGCCCTTGAGTTAAAAGTTTAAGTGAATTCAAGCCAAGAACCAATTTTAGTCAACGTTCAAAGTTTTGATGCTCGAATTAGATTTTTAGCATTACGTTGGATTCAAGAGAATGATTAATAATAATAATAATAATAATAATACTAATATAATAATAATAATAATAATAAGAATAACCCCATAAATATAACAACACACAACAATAATAATAAGAATAATACTAATCCTACTAGTCATCATAATACTCCCCATAATAATAATCCAGAGTAGTAGTATCCTCATAGTCCTAATCATAGTCCGTCCCTCCTCACTACTCGTCTATCCTCTTAATCTACTCATCCTCCTCCTACTCATCCTCCTCATACGTCACTCCTCCTCTAACCCTCCTCACAATCAAATCAACCTCTACTCTCCTACCTAATCGTAATCATCATACATCCTCATCGTCCCTCCTCAACCCCCCCCACCCCCCCCCCCCACACCAACCCCCCACCCCCACCCCACCCCCCACCCCAACACCCCAACCACCCCACTAACTAATAATAATAATACTACCTACCTACTCCTCGTAACTCCTCATCCTATCTCACTCACAGTCCTAGTCCTCTCTGAATAATACTCCTCGTCGCTCATACATACTCCCATCATACTCCTCATCCGCATCATCATCCTCATCACAATCCTCACTGTCTCTCATCCTCCACTCCTCCTCCTCCTCATCGTCCTAAGCCGCATCTACTCCTCCTCCTCCCCCTATCGTCTCCTCACTCCTCCTCATCCGTCCTCCTCCTCCTCCCTCCTGCTCCCTTCTCCTAATCCCCTCCTCCTCCTCGTCTCATCCTACATCCTCCTAATCATCCCCACCCCCCACCCCCCCCCAACACCCCCCCCCCCCCCCCCCCCCCCAACCCCCCCACCTCCCCTCCTCCATCATACTCCTCCTCCTCCTCGCCTCCTCCTCCTCCTCCTCCTCCTCCTCGTCCTCCTCCTCCTCCCCTCCCTCAGCCTCCTCCTCCCCCCGCATCCTCCTCCTCTCGTCCTCCTAATACTAATAATAATCCTCATAATAATACCTAATAATACTCATAATAATAATGCATGCTAATGATGATGTGCCGCTGATGCTACTTAAAATTCCCTCTCCCACTCCAAAGTGTACATAGACAAAGTACAATGCAAGATGATGCAATGCACATGTGCCCAATGCATAAAAGTAAAAAGTTTGGAATCATCTTGTTCGCCGCCTGATGAGTCTGAAAATTTGAATTATTTAAGACTACATTTTAATGGAAAGTGCATCCTCAAATGCTTATTTTATCCTAATATTTGATGAATATTCTTTAGTTTTAGGTATTTGAAGTTTGAAGGAAAGCATGGACACTATGTCGCAAAAAGGGACAAAAAAGCTGAAAAGAATGAAGAAATAGAAGATATAGGATCATCGAGTTCACTTGGATGATCGCCAAAGAGGCCTACTTTGCCTTTTTTTTTCCAGTGTATGGAGCCCTGTAGAAAAGGATCAAATTGGCTGAAGAAAGGATCAATCGTTGCGACGTCGAGTAGCTTCGCATAGGTATATCATATCGTCCAATGGACCAAAGCATGACGATGCTAAAGGCTACATCAATGGGTGAATCTCCAAGTCTGTTGGTGATTCAGACTAGCGCCGCGAACGATCAACAACTGCACAAATCTGAAACACTATCAATACTAGTTAGAGTTGTAGGTTTTGGATAGTCGAACATTATTCTTATTTTTTTCTCTAAAATATTACTTTTTGATCTTTATACTATAATTTTGAGAGGGTTTTAAAGATTCGATGAAGAAGATGGTTTCAATCTCTTTCAATTTGAAAGTGAGTTTCCTTGATTCTTCTTGCTTTGCCTAAATTAAGATGTTATTTCTCATACCCGTTTGATTTTAATATCATTGAAGATATAATTCCCATTTCTTGTTGTGTGGCTAAAACTCCCCATTTCTTGAGTGTGATTTAGCAAATATGGTTAAGATTGTTGTTAGTTCTTTCTTGCTACTAGATTAGTTGTAGTTTAATGGTAATTTTGTCTAGTAGTTGTGATTGAATTTAACAAATTTATAGTTGCACATACAAGTTTATTTATGTGTTATCGCCTTATTCAAGAGAGAAGTCTTGAAACCAAAACTAATATATTGATGATCTAAGGAGTAGATTGACATGAGGCTCAGCTTGAGAGGGTGAGCTTAGTCCCATATCCTATCAATCAGTTCGAGATAGTGAGTGGGGTAAGGTGTAGGATGGTCTTCATGCGACAAGTGGGTGTCCGATAGGAACCCCATTTGAAAGGGGGTAAGTTGCTCGAGAGATAACTTATTTCCACGTAAATCTTATCCTAGTCACTAAAATATTAATCCATATTGCAGTCACATCCCATGAATTTCCCCTCTCATTCCTTAGAATTTTCAATGTTTTCACTATTTTTATTACTTGTGACAGAACCCCCATTTAATATTTGACACTTTTGTGTCACCTATAGAATTTATTATGTTTTTAATCGTTAATTTCTTTATCTATGACTAGTTAGAATGAAATTCTAATTTTCACTACTGCTCCCTTGTAACATGGCCCCAATCCTTGGTTGAGTTACTATACTATTTCACGATCGTAGGCACTTGTACTTGAAGTAGTGTCGTTGATCACGATAGGCATCAAAATGGCGCCGCTTTCAGGGAGTTGTTCACATGAAAATATGTAGAAAAGTTAGACTCTCATTGTTGCTTAGTTTTAGTTTTACTAAATTTACTTTCATTTTTTTGTTAGTTTGGGTGACCATTTCATAAAACATGAGTGTAAACGGTAGCCAGGTGGGCCACCAAGATGACATTGGGAATCTCAACGATGTCCAAGAGCCCAACATCAATGACCACCATCTTATGGTAGGTGCTAGAGCTATCTGCTTACCCCTAGCTGAGGGAAATAGTGTTCCACATAACAACCACCATGATGCAACTCTTACGATTAAATGTACTTTTTAGTGGATTGGCTCATGAGGATCTTCACGAGCATCTTTGAAACTTCATAGATGTGTGTGGACCCTTTTATTATAAAAATATCTATGAGGAATCCATTCGGTTGAGGTTATTCCCTTTATCGTTAATGGGAGAGTCATGCAAATGGCTAGTGAAACTGCCACAAGAATCCATTACTTCTTAGAAAGAGTTGGTAACCGCATTTCAAGTGCGATTTTTCCCTCCTTCAAAGATGATGTCACTTCGGAATAGCATTTAGATCTTTAAGCGTCTGAATGCGGAGCCTCTGCACCAAAATTATCTACGATTTAAAAAGATGGTGCTCTAATGCTCAACCCATGGTCTGCCTGATAACGTGGTCCTTCAATACTTTTACCGGAGTCTAGACTCGGTAAACAAAGGTGTCTAGCAGCACAACTTCTGGATGGAATGACGACTATATGCAGTAGCAGCACAACTTCTGAATGGAATGATGACTACCAACAAAGCATGGTACACTCGTGAAGACCAAGTCTCTCCTCACCTTTACGCTATATAAAGAGAAAATTGGAAAGGACAATAAGTGATATCAAAACATTACCAAGATTATGAGACAACTTGACATTTTATCCAAAAATGTCATGGGGCGTGTTTGAGGTGTCAATGCCGTGGGGCTTGGGTGTGCAAATCCTAAGGAGGTAACGTGTTGTATAACAAAGAGATAAAATTTCTAGCCAACCAAAACGGTTGATGTCGTTCAAACTACCCAAGGTAGGGTGGAAATCAAGGTTGGGGTAGAGACAAAGGCTTAAAAGATAGATATAGTGAATGGAGGGACTGTAATCTGAATTACAAAGGTGGGGAGAATAATAGATATGTGCATCTTAATAAGCGCCAGAAGCCTAAGATATCAAAAGGTTGAAGGTATGAGAAGATGATGAAAGGCACCCATTCAGTTTCGATCAAACAGTTAGAAACCCCAATGGGTCATATCTCTTCTCACATGAATTTGAGACAACAAGGGGGTCAGCCTAATGGTACTATGCCTATCCCAAGAATGAAGTTTGAAAGTGGACTAGTGTTGTGCCATGACGTTAACTGAGGCATTGTTTGAGAGGTAACCCAAAGCCTTTTATTGTTTTTTATTTGTAGCTGGTAAAATAATGGTATGTTGTTTGTGCAGGATGAAACACGACAAATGTGAGAAAAGAAGGAATTTTAGTGAGAAGAGAAAAGTGTAATTCGGTGAATCACTGAAGATGTTGGCGACCTCGATCCAGTCCTCCTGTGGACTCAAGGCAACCTTACGCTAGAGTCCATAAAACTCGGGTAGCCCAAGAAATTATTTGCGTGTTTCCAATAAGTTTGGTGATCCATATCTACATAGCCTTTTGGACTCATATCATTGACCAAACATCCTTAAAACTTGGCGAGATTAGTGAAGAATTGGCGTGTCGCCAAATGGTTGGGCGACCATGACTAACATCGCCGAATGGGAAGAAACTGGACGGTTTCTGCAGACAAAAAATTTTAAAAGTTGCAACTTCACTCACTATCCCTCATTTGTTGCTCTTCACAAACTCACACCAATACTATAGTTCTATATTTCTAGCTCTCTTGAAGTATTTTAGTTAGTAAATCATGCGTGTATTTGGATTGATTTTCCACATAACATCTCAATAACATCCTAATAAACATCTAAGGTTGGTTGTCGAACTCCTCATTTATTTTATCATAATAGTACTCATTTCATTGTATAAATATTATTTAATATTTACTGGATCTTTCTGGGTTGATTCGATCACATGTATTATCGATTACTATTTGATAACTCTTGTTTAAATGGTAGTGCTTTAGGTTTAATTAAATTGTTTTGGGAGTGTGCGACTATTATGGGTCATAGTTGAATTTGTAATGTAGGGGATTAAATTGTTTTATCAGGGGTTGCAGAGTTGAATTAAGAAGATGGGTTGAACATAGGCACGTTGAGACATTTGGCGAGCTGGGTCAAGCTTGCCAAACCACTTGGAAGCTCGTCTAACGTCCCCTTTCACCTTTAATTTAATACTAAATATGTTTAATGATCTGTAACATTTCGTGAGAATCTTAACTTCGCCGAACTCTCTCGGTGACTCACTGAAAAATTTCTTGAGTCTCCCTTTGTCTGCACCTTGTACCCACTGTGCACTATGTTTAGTGAATCGCCTAAGTGGATGAGCACTTCCCTAACTGGTTTGGTGAAGTGATTCTACAATCGAAATCCCCGCCGCTCCTGTTTAAATACTTTCTAAATTTTTCTTGAAGTCTTTGCAGAAATGACTAGACCCAAAGTAGTAGGGAAAGACATGCCACCCCGACAGATAAGAGCACGAGAATTAAAAGAGACAAAACTATAGCAGATTTAGCCAAAGAAAAAAGGGAGAATAAGAAAGAAATTTCCAGTAGGAGGGTTCCTATTAACCCCACTATCCCTTTGTGGAAACGTGAATTCTATATGATTATATACTTCTTTCTAGCAGCCCATGACTTGGATAAAATGATTGCATCTAATATCGCTGCAGAGGCTAAGGCAAATGAACACAATGAGAACCATAATGATCATACTCTGGGGTCAATGTCAAATTTCAGCCTGATGCATTGGGCATTGATGCCCCGATAGATGGAGAGACTGCATAGACAAAATCTTTCTTTACCTCCTTTTCTATCTTATAATATTTTTATTTTTGGATACTTATATTTCATATCTGAGGAGAAATACTTATTAATTGCGGTGAAGTGAGGCCCACATCCTTTGTGATAACACTTGTGTTTTTGTGTTCACTATTTGGGTTGTTCTGTCTAAATTGTGTTTATTTGCTTTTCATGGATGTTTGAGCTTATGGATCGTGTTTTGATTTTATTTGTAAAATGATTTTGTCTATTCTGTAAAATTTCAATTTTTTTACAAATTTTTGCCACCCTCTGCATGCGTTTAAAAATGGTTGTTCACTAGCAAATTTGAGTGTCGATTTCGATCAATATTAATAGTTCTTGCTAACGAACAAACATGAAGGTACGACTACGATAAGACCAAATGAAGTTGCATAGATAATATGTAAACTCTTTGCATCTTTTTGTGACTAGCCATGTGTCAAATTGATTCTCTTGTAATGACCGTTACACACTAGCGAAAGTGGGAAAACTTATTTGACATAAATATGATGTCTTGTGGGATACGTTTAGCTTGAACCATGCATGACAACACCTAGAATTTTCCCTGTTAGTCTAGTCAAATAAGTAATGCTTTTACTTGGACAATTTTGTAGAGTATAATCCAATTTGACACATACCTCTTTTGTGACCTCTCTTGTGAGTGTGCGAACCTCTCTTGAACAGCCCTTCAACCCTAACCTTCTTTGTAAGGAATTTGATGAAGATATACCCTTTTAACCATCTTTCTTAATACTCATTAATGATTGGTTTTATTGAAATAGACAACTTAGGCTTTTGACTAGTTGAGGGTGTGGGTAAAAGAAAAAGGAAAAGTAAAAAAAGTGTAAGGAAAGTCTCCCTTAACCCATGGTGTTTAGAAAATATGGAAACCCTCCATAAGGAAAGTCTCACTTAACCCATGGTGTTTAGAAAATATGGAAACCCTCCATTTATAGAAAAAAAGGGATAAAAGAAGAAAAAAAACACAAAATAAATAAAAAGAAATATGTGAAATAAAGTACAATAGAAATAAGGTTTCCAAGCAATCCATGGAAGTTAATAGTATGATGACTTGTGAACACAAACAAAATGAGGAAAGAAGAAGAAAAGAAGTGTTATGAATACCAAAATTCATGAGGATAATTAGCCACTAAACCTAAAATTCATACCTTTGCACTTAGCCTCATTACACACCTTAGAAAGATCTTTTTGATCTTGAGATAGTTGACACAAATGTCGATTGGAAAATAAGGGCAAACCTATGGCTGAAAGCATGCATTGTGTTCCTCTTTTTGAGAGTGAGCGTTGTATCAACTTTAAACTGATTAAACCCTAGTGTGTAATAATGGAATCATCATTTGTTTGAGGGTATTCAAATGCTTTTTTTGAGCTTGAACTTGAATTTGAAGAAAGTCATGCGCGCTTGAGAATATTTGGTAATGGTGTGTCACATCTTGAATCTGTGAGTACACAATTGATCTTTCCATAAGTAATTTGAGTCTTTTTGAACTGTTGAAATTGAGTTTCACTTGAGAAGCAAAATTTTAAGTTGGAGGTGTTGATGAGTCCATAAATTGAACTCATTTAGGGCTATATTTAATTGGAAATAGCATCGTTAAATGCTTATTTTATCCTAATATTTAATGAAAACCTACTTCATTTTTTTTGGTATTTTTTAGTCCCTTAGGAGCATAGACACTTGTATGTTACAACAGGACACAAGGGTGAACGGACGAAGAGATGGAAGTTTGAAGATCGCTGAGTACACTAGGATGATCACCAAAAAGGCTTACTTCGCCTTTTGTTCTAGTGTGCGGAACCCTGAAGGAAAGGATCAAATCGGCTGAAGAAAGGAGCAGTTCGCGCGTTGCCGAGTAGCTATATGAAGAAGTAGTATATCGCTTAATGTTCCAAAACAAGATAATTCTGAAGGCTTTACCAGAATGTGGTGAACTACACCAATGGGCGAATTGCCGAGTCTGTCGGCAATTCTGTCTAACTATAAGTTAGAGTTGTAGTCTTTTGAGATTTAAACATTATTCTTTTTTTTTAAATCTAAAATACCACTTTTGATATTTTTACTCTATGTTTGAGAGGGTTTTGAAGACTTAAAGAAGAAGAGAGTTTTATTCTTTCAATTTGGAAGCGAATATCCTAGATTCTTCTTTATTGGCCTAAATCAAGAATTTATTATCATACCCATTTGATTTTAACATCATTGAAGGTATAATTTGTATTTCTTGACGTGCGGCTAAAACCCCATTCTTGGGATGTGATTTAGCAAATATGGGTTAAGATTGTTGTTGCGTCTTACATGCTGCTACATTAGATGTAGTTTAATGGTGATTTCCTCTAGTAGTTGTGGTTGAATTTAACAAATTTATAGTAGTAAATACAAGTTATTTATGTATTTTTGACTTGCTCGAGATAGAAGTCGCGAAACAAAGACTACTAGATTGATGGCCTAAGGAGTGGGCCCACATGAAGCTCAACTCGAGAGAGGGAGACCTAGTCCCATATCCTAAAACACTCAACTCGAGAGAGGGAGACCTAGTCCCATATCCTAAAACACTCAACTCGAGAGAGTGAAAGGGGTAAGGCGTAAGATGGTCTTCATGTGCAAAGTAGGTGTTCGAGAGGAACCTATTCCAAACGGGGTAAGTTGCTCAAGAGAAAACTTATTTCCACGTAAAGCTTAGCCTAGTCACTACTATTCTATAAATCTTCTATCAAAGCATGTACCCAATAATCTAGATTAATCCGTATTGCGGTTACATCCCAAGAAATCCCCCTCTCATTCCTTAGATTTCTCATTATTTTTTGCTATTTTATTACTTGTGACAAAACCTCCTTTTGATATTTGACACTTTTATGTCACCCATCAAATTTAGTATGTTTTTAATCGTTAATTTCGTTATCTATGACTAATTAGAATATAATTCTAATTATCTACTAATTTTCACTATTGCTACCTCGGGACACGATCCCAACTCTAGGTTGGGTTACTACACTATTGCATGATATTAGACACTTGTACTGGAGGTAATATTGTTGATCACGATAGGTATCACCGTTCCATGGGCTTTATGGGACATTTCATAGACCCTCTACCACACAACTACACATGCTTTTTGGAATTTATCTCATGATTGTTCTTCTTATTTTTTCATTACTAAAAAATAATGAATACCGACCTAAATATTATCGACTTTCAATGATAGTCGGTATTGAAATAAAAAAACTTGCGGAAACTGACTTCAAGAGGTCAAAAAAAGCGGGAAAACAACATACCAACCTCTAGAGGTTGGAAATTTCCCAAAAAAAAGAACAAAAGAAAAACCGATCCTTATAGTCGGTATTGATTTTAATAATTTATAATGATATTTCAGTTTATCACATTAAATATATATAAAAAATTAATCGGCCCACCAGAAGACAATTTTTGTTATATAAAAAAACAAAAAAAATTTAATACCAACCTTTTGAAGTCGTTAAAATTAAAAGTTACATAACTAAATTAATTTTCATTAAAATGTGTATATAGTGATGACAAGAAGTCAATATTGGTACTTTTATTTAATTACTTTCAACCTTATGCATAATAAAAACATAAATTAATTTGAGATACGTTATTTTTTAATTTTTCATCAAATTTATATGTAATACCGATATCCAGAGCTCGGTATGTTTTGTTTATATCTAATCTAATTATTATTTATTTATAATAAAAGCTACATTCGAAAGTATTTTTTTTTAAAAAAATACTTTTATAATCATTATTTTCCTAATGTATATAGAACTAATATTTTCATTTTATGTTAATTCTTTGAACGTTTAACAATTGTATATTTATGTCAAAAATGAAATTCATGTAGTAGTACTGACAATTTACATTCGGATTATGGAATAACGTTGATATTAATTGAGAGGTAATAGCAATTTCAAAATTTCAATGTGCTGCTCATAGAGAAGTCATAGTAAATCAAATTTTATATATGTTGATACTTCATTCGCCCTTGAGTAAAGCCTTGTCTTGTTTAATATAGACAACAGAACACTGATAATTCATTGACTTTAGGTGTTAATACATATAGACTTGTGAGCTACTGTACCAACTTGAATGGATGTTTTTGTACTGATCACGTCGAAGGCAAAAAATTAAATGACATTTCATTGGAGACCTAAGAAATAAGCTGATTTCGAGGGTTTACACTCCTCAATTATGTTTACACCAAGATTAAATACATACATATACATATATATATATGCCATATCCATATCTTATATACATATAGAATCTATATATATATATTAATATTATATCTATATAGATCTATAATGGTTGTTCGGCTATCCACTCGATGTAATACTTTTTCCCTCTGCATTTTTTTTCTTTTTCACGATGCCAAAATCTCTGATGATCACTTCATAAATTAACCGTAAAAATGGCTTCTGAGTGAAATGGGAGACTAGAATCTTTACTATATCTGTTTTTCTCTGTTTTTTTTTGCACAGGTACATTAACTTTTTTTTTTTTGCTTTTGAAAATGTGATGACCTCCGATATCAAGTTTATATGTTTCTATTTATATATAAATACCACGTATAATGTGTACATTCTTTTGTTACAAGTTTTGTATAGTTATTACTAGTGTGTTTCTTCTTGCAACATTCTAGGTTTTTTGTAACCCTTCATGTGGTTCTGGGTTTTGAGGTATGGTGATGGATGATTTTCTATAGTAACTCACGAAGGTAAGTTACTATAATTTAAATTAATAAAATCAACCTCACGAGGTAATTTTTAATATTTTAAATAATGAGAAAAGAAGGAAGACCACCATCAAGTTGTCCCAGTCTTTTGTATAAGACACTTTAACTTCAATGTCCTATCACCCCCCCAGAACTATTTTATATTCTTTGTAAATGGGTCATTTTTGACCATCTCCTTAGTCTATGTAATCGTGCGTGTTTGAATACTCGCTATGACAAGTATTCAAGCCCGACCCGACCCTTGCTTTGACGAAAAGCATCTTCCTTCCTTGGGGTGGGGCGGGCCATGTTGTTTTTTCGGAGTGGGATGGAGTAACAATAAACGGAATAATTTCAGCATTTTTGTGGAAAGGCGGAGGAGGAAGTGTCGATTGGAGGTGGTTTTTGTTCCAGAAACATGGCAGCTTGGAGTCTGATCCTGAAATTCAACTTTGGCTACTGAATTTTTTTTTAACATAGTAGCTTTTTGCTTTTCGTGATCTTACTCAATTTGTATTCTTTTTTTTTCAAAATTGAATCTCCATTACTCTTTTCACTAAGAGATTCATCATATAAAAAATTTAAGTAAATAACACAAATCTGACAATATTGGACCCCAACGTTCCGATTTATACTTTACTCCACGTCTCTTCCATTTCCTCACTTCTCCGGCCGAACGACCACCGGAGAATACGCTGTTGAGAATCTCCGAGCCGAGTATTTGTAGACCGCAAATTAATTGAATTGGCGTAGTATGATCGATCTAAAGCGAATTCTTTCCATCTCCTGGCACTCCCTTGATCCTTTAATGCTTCTACTACTCTCAAATACTTCCTGCGACGAATTCAGGCCGATCCCTGCTGCTGGTTGCATTCAATTATATTTGTGAAAACTAAGCAAAAATCTCTGTGTTTTTGCTGATTGATTCATTACTTCCAATGTGTAATTCAATTAAAGAGTGATAATGTAATTGAGTTTAACATTTGTGGACAGGAATGGAACCAATGAAGTATCCCTTTTCTTCCATCCAAGGAAAATCAGGGGACAATCCTAATTGCCAAATAGAGTGATTCCAATACTCAATGGTCATTCACTATTCTATTTTAAGGATTAAGGACGACGTAAGATAATGAAGTCGCAAACCACATTGATTTTTCTATGGAAAATTGAAAAAATTTGGCTACCAACTACTATTTTGGGATTAAATGTGGAGAAGATTACTAATTTTAATCCAAATAATTAATAGTAAATAAAAAAAGGACACGTGTTCACGTTAACACTTGGTTCATGAATGAAAACACTTGCATGACGCGCCTTAATTTGCGTGATACCAACCTACACGAGGAATGGGGTCAAACGGACCCATTTACGAAGCTATAAAATAGTTATGTGGGGTGAATAAGAACCACTTTAAGTTAGGTGTCCCCTAATGCCAATACAGGATACTTGATGGTGTTTTTATGTCTTTTCTCTAAATAAATTAATAAACATTGACCTTTATAGATCGCCCTATTTACAATGTTATTTATTTAAATATATCAACTTCACGATGTCGGTATTTTTTAAATGTTCTTAATAACTTGAATTGACAAAACTGACTACAAGAGGTCGATATAATAAAATAGATAATTATTTAAGAAAATACTGACATTTCGTGATCGATAAATTAACACTTCTTTCAAAATAATAATGATACTTATTTTCCCATTTCTCTCAAAACCCTAAGTCACAAACCTCACTCCTAAGCAGTCGCAACAAACCATTTCTCGGCTTAAGCATTTCCACACAACCCCTACCCACATACACCGGAGCCACCTCTTTCACATTGACTGACGTACAACTTAACAGCAGCTCGCAACAGCGGGAATCGGCAACAACAACAATTTGAAGCAGCGATGTCGGTAGTAACGCAGATCACAACAAGTATTTTTGAAGTTCCAATCCCAATTATCCATGTGCTTATTTAACACATGTTTTTATCATATGGGGTCAATAATTGTGTTAGGGTTTTGCCCTAAATTTTATATCTTATTTTAAGTTTATTTTTTCCTAAATTAAAAACAGTGTTTTTTTAATTACTTTAAAAATAGAAAAATACTATATTTTCTTTTACGAAAGAATAGAAAACTTGACAAAAAATTAAATTTAGCATTGTGTATGATTAATTTTAGGTACTTACTAATCCTAGAATTGTCAGATCCATTCTTGAATGTTATTGTAACAACCCGAAAATGACTATGTGAAGTAATGCTTAACGTACCTAGAATGCCTAGATTAGACCGGGTTCACACGAATTGATGCGCGTGGAACCAGACTTCTGAACGTATGCATCATCCAAGCCAACCAACTTAGTGAGTTAGTTGAGCTAGGAAAGGTTGGGTCCAGCCATGTAGGGCACCCGTATATTAAGATTCACCCGAATGAGTCTTAACCAGACTTGAAGGGGTAATCGTATGTTGGAGGGTCCTAGGGTAAAATGGTCTTTTCCCAGCTAAGGGTAGTTTTTAGTTTAACCTAAAATATTTAATTAATGAATTAATTAATTAAGGGTGGACAATTGGGTAAGGTTCAACCCCGATTAACGCATTTTCGACGACTTAGGCTTCATTCACTGAGTTGAATAGTTGGTGGAAGCAATGATTAAATTGAATTAATTGGTATTTAATGATTAAGTTGAATTAGTTGGTATTTAAATTTCTCATTTAAGTAAGGGAAAATCAAAACTTTCAATAAAAAATTAATTATAAAATAAATAGATAACAAAGAAACCTAGTTTGACTAAGTCTTCAACTAAAACACCTACTCCTAAACTAACTCTCATCTCTCTCTACTCTCATTATCACGTCTCTCACTGTCATTCTTATGTCCATCATAAAAAAAAAGGAACAAAAAATCAAAGTTATTAACTATGAAGAACTGTGCACAAAAAAACTCAAAGAAAAGTAAACTAAAATGAAAAGCGAAAGCAGTTTTCAACGGTGTTGCGTCTTGAGTTTTTTGTTGAGAGCATTTGTTTTTTGTGGGATTTTGAAGCACTTGAGATCAGATTTGAAAGGTTTAAATGACGAAAAAGTTATGATTTTTCTTCCTCTTGGTCCTTTCCCAGAGCCCTAAGATTCATCGATTCTAATTCGAAACTAAAGGAATGTTCCCCTTTGCATGTCCCTGTCTTAATCTCCCATTGATTGTTGTAGTTTAGATATGTTTTCTGGTAACATAGGAATTAATTGTTTTTCGTGATGATTATATTCTGTATGTCTTGCGATTTATGTAGAAGATAAAATGTGTGCACTGTGTTGTTGCCGTGTTCTTGGGCATGTTTTGAGCATGAAAATGGAATGTTAAAGGCCTTGTTTTTTTGTATAAGAATTAATTGAACAGGAAAGAATGCACATAATATGTACAAATATCCAGCGAATTACCTCAGAATCTAACGACAAATGATGACAAAAGACTAAAACTTAACCAAATTTCCAGAAAATCTAGAAATTTGGTCGCAACTATGAAACAAGTGAGATGCTTGAAATTTTGTATTTTTTTTAGATGTGAGGTCATTAGGGATTGAACCCAAGACCTCACCATAGAAAGCTATAAAAATTCAATAAGAAACAAGTAAGGGGGATTCGCAATGGGTAAGGCTCATTGAAAAGGAGAATGAACGAGGAAAAGAATAAAAAAAAATGAGGTGTGTGGGGATCTAACCAACAACTCTTGGATGGGTGAGGAAATATTAATAAAAATGAAAGAAAATAGAATGAGGGGTTGTGGAATCAACCACCAACCTCTCGGAGTGAGGTAGTTAGTAGAAAAATTAAAGAAAAATAAATGAACATTGTGTGGATCGATTCCACATCCTCTTGGTATCCATCCGAAAAGAGAAGAAAGAAAAAGAAAGAACATAAGGGTAGTTGTTGGGATTCGACCTTAAGTCTCCAAGCTGAAAAATATAAATAAAAAATTTAATATGAGGCTAAGTGTTGCTCAAGGGATTCGAAAACGGGTTCCCTTGCCCAATTCGTATTAATACATAAGTCTTAAGCGAATAAATATTTAATGAATGCTTCCCATACGAATCGAATTCGAGACCTTGAAAGTAAGTGAACCTAAGGTTATGTGATGAATTGATGTAATTCTGGGGGGGTTAAGTAAGAGTGTGAGACACACTAAAAGGCCAAGTGCATTGACATATGACAAAATAAACATTCACGTAATGAGGTGAGTAATTATGAAGAGCTAATATGCTAAAGTTAATGAAAATAGTGACAACATGATAAGAGGCTAAGATGAATAGTAAGACAAGCTGCATCTACGCCTGAAAATCAATGTCACTAAATGAAATTTCTAAGAGAGTATATTTATGCTAAACGATGAATAATCAAAGAAAGAGTGGCTACATGAGGATAGGCTAGTACAACTGAGACAAGCTGAATCTACGTCTATAATCAATGTTCCTCAATGGAAATTCCAAGAGAGCATATGTATGTTATACGATGAGCAGATAATAAAAGGTGAGTAAAGATGAATGAAAAGATTTCAGAAACACCAGGGTGGCCCACAATATGAGGCTAGTACACAAGTGAGACCCGCTGTCACCTACGCCAATATAATGTCACCAAAAGGTACCACCTAAGAGAGTGTTTGCTCTTAAGAGACAGCTCTGTCAATCAACTCTATATCTAAGTGGCAGGACAATTCATCACCCTTAATACCCTCAAAGAATAGATGATAAATCATCTATGTCTATTTTACCTCATGCTAGAATCAGCTTCGATGATGTATGAGTTGAATGTAAATAGGAACCTTAATGGATCAACCCCATAAGACTAGATATCCAGTTGGTGATGCTTCTTTGGGAGGGCGGATGGCACGTAATTCTCATGAGATGATACTGTCCACTAAAGTGGGTAATGGGTTCTCCTAAATCTTCCTAGTCCTTTGTAGTATGCTGGCCCAACATAGGAAACAGCCAGTGTTTCCACCTAAGAACTAGGATGGTTTTGGTTTCACCTTGGCCAGTGCCCCACCTTTTTTTGGTGTGGGGAAGACACCAATTTCCTGAATGCTCCACATGACTATGTCGGTTAAAGTTTTGAAAGTTCCTCAAAGTAATGAAAGATAATGAACTGAATGATACTGAAGATTATGTGCAAGACATCAGGAGTGAAATAAATTCCAGTAATAAACATTAGGTCATTCTTGGTCATTGCACTTCATGATCCCGATGAGATTCTTAAACTTCATCCTAGGTATAGCTGGTGTTTATAACAGTCTACGAATGAATAAAAGGAATAATGTGACGTACGTATGAATGAAAGAAGCAGACTCTGTATTTGTTAAAGAAGGCTCCCAAGTTGAGGTCCCATATGTTGAGCACTTATTTGGGGAATCCTAATGTTAAATCCATGATTCCAAGGTTTCATGGTATATAATGAATGATATGTGATATATGTGTGTGCTATATGGAATATGTTATGTGCTGTGTACAATATGAAAAGAATGATGATGCCTGTTACTCTCATAGCATGGCTTTTCTAATCTGATTTGGCAAGTCAACTGACTTGACTTTCCATAATTCATATCATTAGGAGAGAGATTTTCTTAATCATGCATGTCCTTGGTGTGTACTTGCATACACCCATACTTAATACAAATGTGTGCTAATCCCATACTTAGAACTATTTGAAGGTGCAAGTTTCAGAGGACTTGAAGACATTCCATTGCAGTTGTTCGGGAACCAATTAGAGCTTTTCATCCGGCTTGGTAGCTCCTCAATGCCTTCGAGGATGCTTCGTTATTTTTGACCTAGTAAGAGGTTTGGTTAGTGGAGTCTGTTCCACCAGTAATTTCTTTTCCTATGTTGTTCATGACTTATGTAATGGTGCCATTTTTGGTGGCGATTGTTACTTATGCTATAAGACTATTTATTTCAAGATTGAATAATTCTTTATTAGATGGTTTATACACATGAGAAATGAACTTTTTTGTACGCGTATGCATGTATAACTATGAAGTCTGTGCACACTTCAAACAAAACAAAAAGTTTTAAATTTTCTGCAAAAAATAACCTAACGAATGTAATGACAACGTAAGTAGGCTTGTCTATGACCCTTAAGAGGTCAACGACACTGATTTCGGCTAGCGTCTAGACCCAATCGTGACAGTTATAATGACTAAAATCTTTCTATAGTGACACTAAAGATATTTTAAATTTTTTTTTTGTGCTAGGCAACTAAGTAAGCTCATCATCTAAAGAAGTTATTACAAGATTGTACTGCTTCTTTCATCAAAGTAGGAAATAAGGTTTTGTGTTTTTAAATTTCAAGTATTCAAGAACAATCGAATGTGTTGGTGTCGATCTAGTAGTGACACTTAGCTTTAAATTTATGATAATTTGTTTGTGTCCTTCGAGTGTTGACACTAAGCTTTAAATTAGGTGATAATGCATTTGTTTCACATAAGTACCAACACTAGTTGATCCTATTGATGACAAAATTAATTTTCTTACAAGATCGATTTGTGTCTATCTAGTGTTGACACTTAGCTGAATTCAGGAAAAATGTTTTTTTTAAGTATAAGTACCAACACTAGTTGATCCTATTGATGACAAAAATGATTTTCCTACAAGATCAATTTGTTGATGAAAAAATTAATTTCTTGCAAGATCGATTTCTGTCCATCTAGTGTTGACACTTCACGTTAATTTAGGAATAATACATTGTTAAGTATATGTACCATACTAGTTGATCCTATTGATGACAAAAATGATTTTTCTGTAAGCTAATTTATGGTCTCTAGTGTTGCACTTCGGTGTTAATTTTGAATGTAAATTGTTGGCATAGTCCAATACTAATTGATCTTATTGATGACAAAATTGATTTTATTACAAGATCATTTTGTGTCCATCTACTGTTGAACAAAACTTAGTTGTTTGTCTTGTCCTTAATAATTTATATATCTTTTATTTACAGAAAAATTAGTTGGAAATTAATTATATTCTCTATCCTTATTCGACTAGTTTTTTTTATCATTTTCTTTTTATTCAATGTATTGATATAAAAATATGAAATAATAGTCATATCATGTAATCCCTTGAACCTAAATTCAATTCCTAAAGAAATTAGGAATAGAGTGGCCAAATTATGAAAGACATTGATATCTATACAGTTCAACGCCCCTCAAATTTATTTTAAAATTTTGTTTACTGATGCTTTGTTCCTTTCAACAATTCAAATAAATCTCAATTATTATTTTCATGTTCCTTTCAAGAAGTACAAAGAAACCCCAACATTATATTATTTCTCTCGTTCCTTTCAAGAAGTAATTAAAAATCTCAACATAACTTATGTTGAATTTGTTATTGAATAATACACACATACTACTCATTTTTCTCAATATTTGCAATAAGCGTCTATCGATAACATCAGAATTACTAGAAGATGACAACATACATCAATTGATCATTTGTATATTTCAAGGAATGAAGCCACAATGACTCCATAAAACTATCAACCAATGGCTTGTTGTGTCAGAATTATAAAAATTTACATGAATAGTCGTTATTCAGAGGAAGTGTTCTTAACGTGACAAGATATAGAAAATAATTTGAATGGTCAAACATCGTAAAACTTAGGGAATTCTCCAGATTACTGTGATTTATACAAGTTGGAATTCCACTAGTGACGTTAGTGGTGTTTGCTCATTTTTTCTATGACCGTTTTGTCCCTTGGAGTTTAAGGGAAAGAAGTTGACTGGGATTTGAAAGTTTGAGATAGGATAGCCTCATAGTTTCATAGTATGATAATTGATTTTACTAGTTGTCAAATAGGCCTTTGCTATGAATTTGGATGAGTCAAACAGGATTCATCGACTTTTGAATGAATTATCCTACCTCATGTGTTCTATGGTATCAAAGCATCCTATTAGGGAGAATTTTTGTAGTTCATAGATGGAGACTTTAAAGAGGCAGATGTCACACCCTGAGCCTATCCCCTGGCCGCGGATACGGGACCTAGGATGACAAGTGACCTCAAGCTAACCCTAGTGGCATGACATGATCATACCGAGAGTAATAATAAGTGATTCGGAAGCTAATCGTAAAGTAAATCTAAAATGATTGGGGAATACCCATGTACTAAATTGAATATATCAAATCTAAGAGTTCAATACAAAGAAATATCAAATCCTAATACTCAGCTGAATCTAACTATGTTTGAAAATAGCATCTAACCGACTAGAAGTGCTAGGATATGCCTCAACTAAGTCTAGCAAAAGTGAAATTAAAAGACTAAAAAATTGTAAGATAACATGACCATAGTCCTCGGAGGATGAGGACTCACCACTAGTGCGGCTGAAATGGAGATGCAACTCGATGTTGAAAAGTGGAACCTACATGACGAGAAGATGTAGCGCAGAGTATGTGTCCGGACTTGGAAGTTACTGATCTTGCACGATAGAGTAAAACTGAAATAAATATATAACTGAACAACCAATAAAGCAAAAATATAATCTGAACATGATATAGATACTTAGTATTGAGATAATTGAATGTAATGAGCAAATGATAACATACTCAGACTAATTCTCAAATGTGGCCAATGTAATGGAGTCTAATTGAACCGTGTGAGCTTCTAATAACGGATAATAAAACAAAATTATCTAAATTTGGAATCTAATGTATACACACCACAAAGAGGACCCAATACATCCGACCAAAGGTGTAGAGGCATGCTGAGGTTTTCACTAATATGATTCCTACATAAGGGAAATACAACTTACACGACTCATAGTTTTGGGAATATATGGATGACTGACCGTAGTCCAACTCAGTATTATGGTACTCCAAATAGATTAATGACTAATGAGTTATGACTGACTTTTTGTAATATACTAGATAACTTAAAACTGACATGCAAACTGGGAATGCACAACAATATACTTACAATGACACATTCAAGACTGAGGCATGTATATCAAAAATACTGAAATATCTGACCTAGCATGTGTAATTAAAGAACTAAGGAAATACATTACTAGGGTTCTGAAATTCATGCAAGAAACGAAGTACTAACATGATAATGTTATTTGGAACATGTAAATAACTAATTCATGATATTCTGCTGAAGTTCTAGAAATCCTAGGTTTAGTTGATAATAGGGAACCAAGAATTTGACTGAAATCTAGGGACCTATTAGGAGAAAGGAACCTACTAGTGAAAGTCCACATACCTGGTAACACATTACACGGAGAAATCTTTTGATTTTTGGGCTTGGTCTGAGACGGGAGAAAATGCGTTTGCGTTCATGGAATTTTGCATTCCTGGTGTTAGCTCTACGAGGAGGCATGATCTGAAATGTAGAGATTCGATTTAGAACAAGATTATATCATACCTTACACGCGATAAAATTAACAAGAAAATGAAGATTTTTCCTAAAATACTTTACAACCTCCCTTTCATTAGATGTGCATTACACACCCATGAAAAAGACTCTACCTAGTGCGGTCTTTTATACATCCTAGGACACTTGAACCTAGCACTCTAATAACAAGTTTTTCATGCCTAAAGACTACCCCTTGGATGCAGACACGGGACCAAGGATCACAAGTGACCCCAAGCTAACCTTGCTGGCATGACATGAGCATACTGAGAGTAATAATAATTGATGCAGAAGGTAATCATAAAGTAAATATGAAATGATTGGGAAATACCCCTATAATAAGCTGAATATTTAAAAATCTGAGAGTTCAATACAAAGAAATATTAAACTTGAAATACTCGGCTGAATCTAACTATGACTGAAAACAGCCTCTAACTGACTAGAATTATTGGGACATGCACAACAAATTCTAGCGAAACTGAAACTAAAAGACTGAAAAACTTTAAAGATAACATGACAATTGTCCTCGAAGGATGAGGACTCACCACTAATGTTGCTGAACTGGAGATCATCGACCGATCTAAGCGTGATTTCGATGTTGAGAACCTGAATATACATCACGAGAAAGTGTGGTGCAGAGTATGCATCAGTATTTAGAAGGTACTAAGCATACTGGATAGAGTAAATCTGAAATAAACAGATAAATAAACATGCAATAAAGCAATAGTATAATCTGAACATGATATATATGCTGAATATTGAGCTAACTGAATGCAATGACCAAATAATAGTATGTTGAAACTAAATACCGACTAAACTGAAATGTGGGAAGTGAAATAGATTCTGATTAAACTACGACAGCTACTAATAATCTATAATAAAACCCCTTGAGCTAAATATGAAGTTCTATGTATACACCCCATTAAGAGGACCAAACACAATCATCCAAAGGTGTAGACGGATGCTGACGTGATAACTAGAATGATGCACGCAAAGGGAACTTACCACTTACATGGCTCGCAGTTCTAGGACTATATGGGTGACTGAACCTAGTACAACTCGTTATTATGAAACTCCTATAGATTAAGCGACCGACATATTATGACCAAATTTCTGTGATATACTAGATAGCTCAAAACTTACATGCAAAATGAGAATGCAAATGAATATATTGATAATGACACATTCAAGATTAAGGTATGTAAATCTCAAATATTGAAATATCTGACATATTCAAGACTGAGGCATGTAAATCTCAAATATTGGAATATCTGACCTAACATTTGTAATTCAAGAACGATGAAAATGCATAGCTTGGGTTCTAAAATTCATGCATGATAATCTGATTTGGAACGTGTAAATAACTAATTCATGATAATCTACTAAAGTTCTAGAAACCCTAGGTCTAGTTAATAATTTCGAATCAAGAATGTGAATGAAATCTAGGGGCCTAATGGGCGAAAGGAACACACTAGTGAAATCACACATTCATGGTGACTAATTCTTGGGAGAAATCTTTTGATTTTGAGGCTGGGACTAATGGAATCGTGTTGCGTTCTTGAACTGGTGTTTTTTCTCCGTTTTCTTCTTTCTATGTTCTAGTTTTCTAAGTTTTGATGAAAAATGTGACTTAGGTAAGTTATAGTTAAGTTTTTAAGCTAAAAATAACAAAAAAATCATGTAGTTTTTTGTTAAAACGACATAGTTTTAGGGGTCTAAAAAAATAGGAAAAGACCAAAAGACCCTGGACATAAACTGCTGACGGGGTTGACCACGATCACTTTCATGGACCGTGAAAGGGACCCCAAATCGTGAAGTTGGTCGTGGTCTGTGGTCTAGTGTCTACTGATTCTGAGGGCTTATTTCATGGGCCCTACCAAAAACCATGTGAAAGACCATGGACCTTTAAGGTCCCCGTGGTCCTCACATATTCTTGACGCCTGAGGGTATAAGATCACGAACCATCCCACACCAGTGTGAAGGACCACAAACTGTGAAGGTCCTCGTGATATTCACTTGGGCGTGGGGGTCTGAGAGGCTGGCTAGGGGAGGATAGTGCCTCAAAGTCCACGGACCCTCCTATGGGTCGCATGAAGGACCACAGACCGTGGAGGTGTTTGTGGCCTTTACTTAGGCATGAGAGTTTAAGGGCTAGGAAGGGGGGTCTACTGACTAATTTCTACGGACCCCACCATGATCCGTTGTCAAGACCACAAACCGTGAAGGCACCGTGGTCTGACATCGGGGCTTAGTGGAGTCCAACACCCCATCATGGGGAGGTCAATAAACCGCAATCCCTATCACGGTATGTGAACCTTGTCGTGGTTCACTACTTCAAGTAATTTTCTGCATTTTTTGCGGGTCTGGTTTTTGAGGTGTTACACATAGTTACTGGAGCATATGAGAGATAAGAGGCCTCATACTTTTAATAAGTTTTCTTTTAGTAGGGGATCCATTAGGAAGAGTAGTTCATTCCAGTATCGATGAATAATTAGGCCACCATAAATGACTGTGATGATTTTCATATTGCTTGTATTTTCTACCGAAGATGACAGGCTAAGTTGTTATACCGATTCCTTCAAATTGTCATAACAATCTTCGATTCAGAAGTATGGTAAAGGTTGTGGATACTCGGATCATATTTGTGTCAGTGCCCCAACTCGTGGTTTGGTAAGATCCTAAACTACTTTTTAGTTTTAATAAAGATCACCAGAGGCTCTGAATAAAGGTCAGGGTAGAGCTCAATCGGGTAGGGGTTGTCGAATACAAGGTAGGGGTGCTAGTCGTGCTATGGTTCTGCAAGGCAGTGGTAGAGATATGGCTTAGACGGGAGGCAATATAGGGGTCAATGTTATGATTTTTATGGGAGACTTGAGGCCGAGTCTTTAGATTCAGTTATTACTCAGAGATTCCCAAGCTTGAAAATGTCTAGGAGGTTTTTTGGAGCCATCGTCGTTCTTTTCAAAGACAATGAAGAGAATTCCTAATATAAAATCCAAAATTTTCAGTTTATGATCTTGTCAGCCCGTTATAGAGACCTGCCGGCTGCTATAGTGTCATGATGTCAGCCTAGTCAAATTTGAAATTCCAAAAATTTTCATAGTGTCACTTAAAATTATTTTGATAGCTTATATTAATAATTTGCGAGATCTCACCCCAAACTCAACCCTACCACAATCTGGTCCCAACTAAGGGTCCTACTAGACCAAACTCAACATTATAAAACGAACAACGCTAAAGAAAATCTCATCCAAACCTACTTGCCAAGGAGGTTGACTGAAGTCAACCCTTTCCAAATAAAAGCTCCAAAATAGCAAATCTGACGTGTTTATCGCCAATATTTTATGTAAGGGTCAAATGCAAGTGTCATGTACATGGATGCATGTCAATCACAGTCAAACAAGCAACACCACATTGATTTAACACAAATTAATTAGTTTAGCGTCCGTCACAATACAATTCTACTAACCAGAACTTCAGCCATTCCAAATCCAAGGCCTCAGACCTACAATCTGGATATCAGTCCTTATTTATGTGCTTAGAGAAACTTGAATTATGTAAAAAATTCCTTCCTACGAAATTACAATTTATGTTTTCTAACGGACGATAATTCAATTCATTTGTTTCCCATGATTCTTATTTGAAAAGGGAAGATACATTAATTTTGTGTCTGGAACGAGTTTCCTTATCTTGTTGTTACTATGTTTTGTTGTACCAAGAATATTAGTTTCAGCATCTCATCAATTTGGTTAGTTTTGATTTCCTAGACAATCCACAATTTGGCATGAAGTTCAATTCTTTTCATCAAAGGGGAAAATTGAAGTCATAATCTTTTGAATAAGAAACTTATGAAATTTTAGGCAAGCTCAAGAAACAAAAACCCATTCTTCTCGGTTCTTAATTCCATTTGTTATATGTCCTTTACATTTGGATAAATGAAGAATTTTATAAAATTATGAAGATTTTCGATAAAAAATATGCTTAGATTTAGAAGGTTATATGCAATTATTTTCATTTCGATAGAACAATACCACAATTAGATTTAGAAAGGTGTAATACAGTTAATTCGATAGATTAAACAATATAATGTTAGACACTGCTGTAAGTTCTCCATTGTTATATCAATACCCTTATCTTTTTACTAGTTAGGTTTAGTTTCCGTAAAGTTCAGAATCAGTCAGGGTTTCTTATTTGTGCTTTTCTTGTGTTTGTGGAAATTGAACAACATATTAATTCAAGANCGTCATATTATATAGAAGCTCTACATTTCCAATAAGGCACTTAACTCACACAGAACGTTGACGCATTGAATCCTTCATCAAAATGATATATAAATTGATATGTAATGTGCTTACAAGACAATGCTTAGTGTCAACTGCATAGTAATGGAAGCAAACAGTGCTTCACAACAAATATGACCTAGTTCAAAGATACGAAGCAATTTTTTCCAGTCAGTTCCCAGCCCCCCTTCTTATCCAGCATATCTTCTACATATGATGGTGTCTTCTACTTGTCACTCACCAGCAGGTATGTGGGCATTTCATCCTAGACAGTGCGAATGGTAACTATCTTCTACATTGACACCTAACTCTACTTGGGGATTTCTTCCTCCTTAAGTTTATTCAAAAAGTGTACGACGAGCACTTAAATACACATTCCATAGCAAGGGCACAAGTGTGTGTGCGTGGTCTTGCCTATCAGCTGGTTATGTCGCCGGGCTGGAGTGAAACACGGACAGTGGTAGTGAGTGAAACGCTCTAGAGAGATGACAGCGGAAAACTTCAGAGACACCGAGACTGAGCAGAAGGGGTTGAAGGAAACCGTCGGTGCGCCGCGAAGGCAGAACTGCTGCGGAGCGATGGGGCAGGCGGTCGCGAGCGACACTTGCGAAGAGCCCGAGAAGCGGGGAACAGAACGGGGAAACAGAAACAGCACACTGAATCAAAACAAGATAAGAAGGTGTCAGTCAAAACTCTAAAGCATAGTTGTTGCCGGGGCTATATCATCTAAAATTTCGGGAGTTTGGGTACGCTGTGGTCACATATGAGCAAGGCACACCAAAGGGGCTTAATCCGGCGTATAACAAATAGGTTTCACGGATCAACATGATGTAGTTAAGGCATTTATCTGGTGAACGCAAGCTGTCATGATTCCAGTTTTTATTTTCCAGTATTCATCATGGTCTTGTAAGTTGATCGTATGACTAGTAGGATTATATCAAACCATATCTTTTAGAGACATTCAGTATAGTAATTCTTAAATGTGTCTACCTGCGATTATACCCTCTGTCTCCCAAGCTAAATGATTTTAGAGTGTGCTATTGAGTGTCAAGTCTCACATTTTTTGCGTAGTTGCGTAATTTCAAATTTTAATTATTTGTCTTCATATATATAACATGGCCTAAGGTGGGTCATATACAAGATCAAGGACACCAGAAAATTCCACTTCCCACTAAAGTCTTCCTCCCTTTTCACATAGCAACATAAATACTGATAATCTACCGGATCGAGAATAGCCATCAGCGTTGGAACATATTTTTTTTCGACTCAAGGAAATTTTGTTGAGCTCCACAGCAATGTCCCTGTCGGTTAATTTCTTCTCACAACCAATTTATTGGATTAACAACTTCATCTTTGTTACATTTCCATTTGCCTAACATTTTGGTAGTATGCAAATAAAACAAACTTATTGTCTACTTCCAAATTAACCGAAAAATGGAGCAAAACTCAACACTGGGTTTAACTATGTGAAGATCTTTACAACAAAAATGGTGATTAGAAATCAGGTTATTCAACCTTCGAATACAACCTTCACAAAAATGCAAGTCACTGAACTTAAAACTTGGAAGAAGCCCGCATAACAGAAAAAATGTTGTTTGTTTCAAAGCTACACTTAAACAAAAGAAACGTAACATCTCCTAATTTCAACAAAACCGAATACTCATTGTATAGATTTTAAAAATCATCCCTAAATATAGCAAAACTTTACTTTTCAAACTAAATAAAAAAAAAAAAAACCCTAGCATACTGATAGAATGCGTGCGTCCCTATATCCAACAGGACCAAGCCCTTAAACTCAAACAAATTAATCACAATAGTAAATATAGTTAGAACAACACACATAAACATTTTTTGTGGAACCCTCCTTTGCTCAAGGGAGTAAAACCACAAACACCCCCGCACAAAAATTTTCAACTTGTTTTCCACTAATTCTTCTAAGAAAAAGGAAATCCGGTTACACTAATATAGAACAAGTTTATTAATCCTCACGATCAAGTAATCTACATATTACTTGAAGAGCCTAGCGGATACAAACACCCAACCACACACAAGCTATCACCACTAGACAACTTATAATTCGACTAATCAACACCGGTGCGCCAACTAAACCACACCACGCTCTGGATGACTTATACCTTTTACTAAACAACAAACAAGTTGCCCACAAATCGTTGGACTAAATTGGATTTTTTTTAAAGATTTTCAAGAACCAAACCACATCCTGATTCCTTTATTAGATGTAGGAACATATTTGCAATGTGTGTACAAAAAGAATTATCCTAAACCACTAAGCTTGCAGCTCCATTTGGTTGAGTTGTTTTGAGGATATCTTCTACCTTTGTGGGCCTTTACAAGAGTTCTTGAGATTATCAGTAGCAAAAATTAGGTTATGAATATTGGCATAATCTTTACGTATATAGTCATAACCTTTCCCGCCTGCCATTGGCCCAAGGCTACTGCCAACGGTTGGAGACAGTGTATAACCAATTTTTTTGAATTGTTTTTTTTTCTATTTCTAGCCTGGCAGTGAGATTTGTCGCAGAAAGGACCATTTTCTTCATAGAGTTCCCTGGGTTTGTCATGTCGTCAGTTAGAGAGTGTGCACCAACCACCTCTACCTTTTCTAGCCTAGCAGTAGAGAGAATATATCGCATCATGGACCATTTTCCTTCACAGGGTCTCTAGGTTTGTAAAATCATCAAAATTACAAATAATGTTTACCCCCTTATTGATTATAACAAACTGTACACCAGTGCCTACAGGTTCGCACCATGTTCCTTCCGCCTATTCTCTCCCCTCCCTTTGGTCCTTTTGTGTCCCCTCCATCCCACCTCAAAATCACCTTCCAGCTTCTCTGTCTGCCTTGTGTCCCCCCCCATTTCCGTTTCCACTTCGCCGCCGATCTACCGAGAGTCAACATTGTTTCCCAAGTCCAAAGAATGTATAATTTAGTTCTTAAGTTTATGTATACCTTACATAGTGACCGTTGGAATTGGACCATAGATATGGAATAATCTTAAGCTCCCATGAATCATCCACTGAGGACAAGGATGGACTCTAGATTTGAAAAACCTCAAAGAAAAAAAATTTTTAAGTTTCACGATGGCGTTCCACGAGGCATGTATAATTCCTTTAGTTGAGTAGCCTTGATTAATGAGTGCAATAAATGGATTATAACTTAGTAAGGTTGGTATGGTGTTAAAGATTGTATTACTATTATTGTTGGTAATGTGTCATTTAAGATAATAGTTTCATGTTGTTTAGTTTAGTCTGATAGTCTTTCAAGTCAATTTATGTTATTACCCAAATTTACCGATATGTTTGAGGATTGGACTCTTTAGGTCCAATGCTAACAATTATGTTTTGTCCGGTCTCCTAGGCATGTCTTGTCTAGTTAAGCATTGTAATTTTCCTTGATATAGACTATTGTTTATCTAAATAGATAATAACTTTTCTCTTACTTTTTCTCTTCTATTTTCTTAGCATATCTTCTTTAAAAGTTTATTATTTTCCGCTTTTTTCCTTATCTAACTACACAAATTTTAATCTCTAGTAAATCTCTTAAGCAATGTGGGTAGATACTTAGCTGAAGGAAGAGAAATCAAGGATATGATTGAGAGAATGACCATGGATTTGGTTAACGACATGAAAAATATTTTGCTGACCTTAAAATATACTTAAAAGTTGTAAAAAGGGGGGATAAGGGTAAAAATGTTGAGGGAAATGAAGGAAATAGTGAGATCTACTGCCTCACTAGACAATCCATGGCTTGGGTTTTTCCATCACACAAGACGAACACATATTATGGTTACACTTGGTGGATAATATTTTTGAATGAGTCTTTACCCTAATTTCAAATATCGTAGAAGGGCATATGCATCAAAACCAACCCTGCTATGCGGGTAGGATCTGGAGGGCATATGGGGCTAGAAACTTCATCTCCAAACTAGATGTAGAGAAAAAAATATATTTTGAGAGCAAAGTGAGGTATTCCATACACTATAAGAAAAATAGCATGAAGAAAAATAGATGTGAGCGATATTTTAGGAAGGTGAAATTTAAAAGAGTGAAATTCCTTTTGAGTGTGTAGTAGTCTCTTTGAGTAATGTATTCGTGACTACACATTATAAAATACCTTACTATAGTGACATCAAATGTTCCTCTTGGCCTTTGATTTTTCCTATATTTAAAAAGGTTTCCACGTAAAATTCTTGGTGTAATTATTTTCCCATTTTATTTCTATTGTTTTGACCACATCAGTTTGTGTTAGTCTTTTTTTTTTTTCCCACTATTTAGCCTTTTTCTTGTTCATTTATATATATCTATATATATAGATATATATATATATATATATATATATCTTATCTATCTATCTGCTTATATATAATGATCATCAACATAATCAACCGCTACCCACAACGTTGTAAATGTTTCTTTCCCTCCCTTCCTAAACCCTCAGACTTCTAGAGGTCACTCTATTTAAATTATTATTTTATTTAAAGAATATCAACTTCACGATGTTGGCATTTATAAAATGTTTTTAATAATTTGAATTGACGAAACTGTCTACAAGAGGTCGATATAATAATATAGATGATTATTTTTATGAGATACTGACATCTCGTGGTCGATAGTTCAACACTCTTTTTAAAAGAGAATAACAATTTTCCCCATTTCTATAAAAACCCTAAGTTGCCTCTCTCACTCCTAAGAAGCTGCAAAAAACCACCTCACTCAGCCTAACCATCGCTATGCCACCCCTCTCCACATCGACATATGCTTCCTCTCTCACGTAGACCGACACAGAGCTCAACAGCAACTTGCGTAGCAGACGTTGGCAACAACAACAACTCGCAACAGCGAACATCGGCAATAACGCAGGTCGGAACAAGTAATTTTTTTAATATCCAAATCCCTTAAGTATCCATTATCTTGTGAACTTTTTTTACTGCTTATTTAACACATGTTTTGTCGTATGGTGTCAAAAATTGTGTTAGGGATTTTCCCTTGACTTCTTATCATATTTGAAGTTTATTTTTTTCTTAAAAGGAAAGACCAAGTATTACAGTAAATATTTTCACTTTTTTCAAAAGGAAAACATTATTTTCTCATATTTTTTTCATTCTTCACTTGGAGGAAAAGTTTGAAACTCTATAAACTGAAGACCTATGTCACATACATATGATATAAGAGCATCTACAATATAGTTGATATAGAGTTTTGATTTTGAGATATTATTCTCCTGATCTAGTTTATGTCTTTTAATATTAGTTTACAATATGTAGCTCACTTGAACAAACTATAACAATAATAAAAATAATGTAATTTTGTTATAAATTTTTTTCATCTAATTTATTGTCATCTTGATTTCTAATTGTAATCTTCTGCATGACGCCTAATCACTTTCGAACCCAACAAATTGGTTAGAGTTAAAGAATGGAAGAGAAAATTTGAAGTTAGTGTCGAAAATTTGAAGTTAGTGAAGAAACCATTTTTTTGACGTTCAAGCGAACTAGGATTATCACTTTAGCAAGTATAACTACATACAAATTTAAAAAATACAACTTATATATTTCTTTTCCACCCTCATGTATAATTTGGCCAAAACCTAACTTTCAGCATTCTTTGATTAATTAATTTTATGTACTTAATTGATCCCTCATATTTCTCTACATTCTTGAAATATAGAATGACTTAACTATCCTCTATCATATACCCCCCATCTATGAACCCCATCAATTTTTTCTTTTCATGCTAGGCAACTGAAGAATCTTGACATCTAAAGAAGTTATTACAAGATTATACTGCTTCTTTCATAGTTTCATAGTATAATAATCATTTTTATTAGTTGTCAAAATATTCCTAGTTATCAGTTTAGATGAGTCAAAGAGGATTCATATGTTCGAGAAGGAATTTTTCTACCTCATTTGTTCTGCATTATTAGAGCATCCCATGAGGGAGATTTCTTCTAGTTCATAGTGGGAGCCTCCAAGGAGGCGGAGTTACAAGAGCGTGATGAGTTTACAGATATAAGCGTGATGAGTTCATTGTCATGACCGGGGAGCACCCCGTAGAAGTAACATGGTGTATTTGAACTCTTGAAGGTCTTATACAATCCCATATTTATCATTCATCGCGTTATCATAGGTAAATTTGGCAAAAAATTTAAAACTTACATAGCACATCATATGCTAGAACATCACTTCCATTATATATATAAAATATGATATTTACATAGTTAGACTCTAAGTCTCTTTTTCCATCTTAGATTCAACATAATTAGAATACTTTAGGGACACAACCCTTATACATAAAACATAACTACATTTTACATAACATTGGATAAACATAATGTAGGTAATCCTTGAAACATAAGGATCCCTTTCCTTGAGCTTGGGAAACACATATCAAGCCCTTCACCTTAGAGACATCCTTTAAGCATCGATAACCTACATTTTGTGTAAAAAGGTAGAGAAGAATTGTGTTAGTACAAGAATGCACTAAGTATGACAACCATGCAAAAACATGCATTTAAAAGGCATGCATCATGCCTTTTTGTGAAAACTTCATAAAACTTGGTACCATAAGCATCATAGAATTCACATGCTTCATTTAGACATATACAATAGTCATAATATAAGACAAAACCATACATTGCATTTAAGAAACATTTAGGATCACTTTCACATAACCACTTCCCATTTACAATGATTTTTCTCTCCTTTTATAGTGAACTCATTTTTTTCGTAATATCTTAACCTCCCAAGTACCCTTTTATTTATACTTTGGTGAAAATGTAATAAGACATGTTCCATATAGCTATCCAGCCACACTCAGCATCCGTAAGGAGGCCACAAGGAAATCATGCATACAACTTCACTACCCAACACACATACATTCATATAAAAACTTCATATAAAGACATGACTCCTTTGATCACACATACTTTATGGACCACATACAAGAACGATCATTACAAGACAACATAAAGTCAGATTACCAAAATCTTATCATAATCTTATTCTGAGAGCCCTTACTAGTCCAAGTGTACATTGAAGTCCAAACCTCACCTACTAAGTAACCTACAACGAGACTCAAGCCTTGAACATGTAATTCATACATCAACAAGATAAGCATATATAACCTCATTATGCCAAGCAAGACCTTCATCATATAGTCATTAAGACCCACATTATGCATATAGGATAAGACCATATCATCTGGACCCATTAGAACTCATACCATGAATTTCATCACAATAAGTAGACAACACTACAATATCATGCATAAGGAACATAATCATGATCATATACATTATAACACCTTCCTAGAACTCCCCTCAAGTGTTACTTGTGCAATGCATAAGTAAAGTCCCATACCTTCACCTACACTAACAAACTTCCCTTAGGTTATCCTAGTTAGGGTCCACTTATTTACTTTCATTGTCCATTTTACTTTATGGAAACTATATCCTTAACCGACAATAAGACCATGTGAGCTAAACATGGAATTCGGTGTTGTAGAGCCTTACACCAAGGGAAGGTGCCCTACCTTGCCAAAGTAGAACATTAAAATCATGATAGCATATTAGGTCACATCACTTGATGTATCCTATGGGGTAAGTATAGTTTATGTAATTAAGAGATATGTATTTAGACCATCTCTATGCCTATAGGCATTGGAGTCCTCATTTCATGAGAAACCATGAGTGAATCTTCTTCAGAGGGAAGTCAACACTCAGTGTGTGGAACTAGAGGTAATTTCCTTCCAAGCAAGTCATACACCTATGAAACGCAATGGTGAATCTTCCTCCAGGGAAGCCAGAAAAACACCTCTATTTTCAAGTTCACTATCCACCCGTCTGTGCTAACTAAGTTCCTTTTATTAAAGCCATTATTTCATGTAACTTTATAAAAGTAGGCTTTAGGAGATTATACCTCATATACTTACCTCATAATTTATAGATGAGAGTTTTCCTTTCTTCAACCTAAATCATTGTGAGAATACCTTTCACATGGACATAGCATATTCAAGCAATATCTAATCTAGAGTACAATTGAAGATACCCTATTTTACTAGATTATCATACATTCTCCACTATATGCATTAATTTTTGTACATGTTCATGTATGAGGAAACCTTCAAATACCACATTTAGACACTACACATATGCATAACTCATCATATCATATACTTTCATATTCATAGCATATTCATGTACATAGAGTAGTCAAACCTAGGAGTTATATTATCAAAGTAGACATGTGCAATGTATAGGCAATGTTCCATACCATTGCCTACAATAGTACAACTATTAAGTCATACTACTTAAGATTCATTTCATGCTTATACATGCATAGTAGTAGACATTAGTGCATATGAGAATACCTTTTCATTAGACACCATGAACCTATACTACTTATAAGAATGCATAAAATGTGAGTGTGTATGGATTGGTCAACATGACCACATAATGACTATCAACATCATATTGAGGAAGCCACTCTCTTAAGACCACATGCACATTCAATTATAGGCCACACACCATATACTAGCATAGAAGACAAGATAACTTCACATTACATCCAAGACTCCTAACCTTAGTCAATCACACAATCATATAGGTGTACATAGGCAGGGGTCATTAACAATTATTACATCATAAATGGCAGCACCTAAACATAACCTTAACATAGTCATCCACATGCTTATTACATTAACAACACAACCTATATCATAACTAGAGTAGAAGACTAGGAGACTTCACATTTGGTGATCATCACCATCACATTCTCATAATAACAATTGCCTTATAAGACATGATCACATCACATATATATTGACAATAAAGTAAAAACCACTACCATAAGTGTACCATACCACACAATGACATCCAAGGCCAATTCTACAAGCAATACAATAGAAAAAGTAGAGGAATAGAGCCATCTTACCACATCTCCATTGCTTTGATCACCAACGATCAATACTCATAATTAATAAATAATACAATTATAGGGATGTATATAAGGACAACATAACAAAAACAAAATCATACTTCAATTTCCATCGAATCGAGATAATATCAAGCGATCTACATTTACAATCAATAGAAGATAGAATAACATAGGTCAATCCTTACCAAATCATCTAACCTTGATCCACATGGATCAATTTAACATAATTCACCACCAATAGACATAATTGGAAGTATATGTAAGCAATTTAACATACTAGGATCATAATTCAATAAATATAAAGTCAAGATCACAATGCCCATAATATAGGCTAATTTGAGAATTGGAGGGAACATGTGTTCATCATGAAATTGGATTGAAATTCTTTTTAAAATCATTATATAATAATAAATTAATCATAAGCATGCTTTTGAAATAAATTTGAGAAAAACCCATGGCTAGATTGAAAGATATAGAGTTTGATAATGAATTCTCTTTGAAAACCTTTGAAGGAACTCTCTAGATGAATGGATATCTAAAGATGAAGGGATACCATAGACTTTCGAAATGATAAACCATAAGAATTTAAAAAAGAAACCATGACAGAGCCTCAAACCTCTTCTCTTTAACCCTTTCCTTTTTTCGCCTCCATATGGAGTTTGAAAGAATGTTTTTAAGAAGAAACAGATATTGGGAGTTTTGATTTCTTAGATAGGTGGTTGGGGTGTGGTCGCTTGGAAAAATAACCCTAACATATATTTTAATGTATAAACCCCTTTAAAAAATCAATACCAATTACTAAATTATCCGAATGGAATTTGGTGGTGGGGTGTGGGGGGGGATAGTGGTGAGTCTTCATTTGGAAAACGCAAAACTTTGGTCCACCCTCCCGCCCAGGGACCGCGGCCACCTTCACGGTCCGTGAAGGTGGTTCACGACCCTTATGACGGTCTATGGTCCTTGGGGAAGTGTATCCATTTCCTTTACATGCCTCTAAGTGTCTAAGAAGTTCCACGACCAACTTCACGGACGGTGGTCCACTCCACTGGTCGGGAAGTCGTCCGTGAACACTAAGGCAGTAAGCTGCTAACTTGGGACATGTTTTACCAACAAGTTCCTTCCTCCTCAAGGAACCTTTGGTTGGTCTTTGCAGAGTTTTTACCAGACGTTTGCAATGTAAATACACTCATAAAAATGTCAAGGACCTCTCATACCAGTTTGAGCTTCAAAAAACATACGCAACACATGAAAACATGCTAGGTACACTCAAGTACGTTCAAGGGCTAACTTTCGAACGTCTTGGGCGTTCTTCGACGTTTGACTTCCAAATGACTTCAAATCAATTATACTTGTTTTAAAACACTTAATTAAAAATTTTACAATATTAATATGAACATGTCAGGCTCTAGACATCTTAATTCGTTTTAGGGGTCTTGCATTCATAGTTGGAGATTTTTTCTAGTTCATTGTGGGAGCCTCCAAGTGTTTAATATACTCTGACTGAATTTCTGGAAATACTGGATAGCTCAAAACTGAACATGCAAATTGAGAATGCAACAATAGTTCTGATAATGATGCATTAATAACTGAGGCATATCTATATAAATTAACTGAAATATCTAACCTAGCATGTGTAATTCAAAACTAAAGAAATATATAGCTAGAGTTCTGAAATTCATTCAATATACTGAATAATAACGTAATAATATGATTTGGATAATTCTAATATCTAATAATCCAATAAATCTAACATTCAAGAAACCCTAAGTCTAGTTATGATATGGGAATCAAGAAACTGACTAAATTCTAGGGACCCAATGGGCAAATGGAATTCACTAGTTAAATCCCACATGCCTGGTGATGAATTCCATGGAGAAATCTTTAGATTTTGGGGCTGGAACTGATGGAACCTTGTTGTGTTCTCCACTTTTGATTCTTCTTTTCTACGTTTTTATTAATGATTTGACTTAGGTATGTTTTTGTTATGTTTCTAGGCCTAAACTGACTAAAATCTCAAGATTTATGGTCAAAACAACGTATCTTAGGGGTTAAACGAAGTAGGAAAATACCAAAAGACCCCTAAGTTAATTGTTGTTGGAGCAATCAAAGACCTGGACTGATGAGCCGTTATTCAATGACGGTCCGTCATTTGAGTATGTTCGACAGACCTTCACTAAAACGGGCATAACTTTTTACTCAGAGGTATGATGTTAGCAAACTCGGTGTCCCTGGAAAGAAATTAAATCATCCATAGTATCATTGGTCATAGGATACCTAATTCATTTTTGATATGAATTATGACCATTTGAAGTTGACCCAATATCATCCCCCTTAATTGGATACCAACCTTCACCTCTGGTCTGTATGTCCATCTAGAGACCATAAAGATCAATCGTGATTCATGTCAGAGGCTTGGTAAATGGGGTCTTGATCCACAGACACATACTATGTACCATAGTGTTACTTAAGGACTATAGGTCTGTCCGTGGGTCGACATTTAGTCTATTTTTTTAGGCTGTGTTTTGGGGGAGTTTCAGTTGCAAACGATGGATGCATAGTACATGCAGTATATTAGACTATGACCTATTGATGGTAACCGTCGATTACACCTGCAAATTTCTGAAAAGCTTATTTCTGCTTTGTTTAGGATATGAGGTGTTACATTATCTTTCCTTTCAGAACATTCATCCTCGAATGAAAACTAAACTAGCTGAAATAGACGGAAAGAGCTGAAATCCATACCACTAAATACTGAGGACTAAGTTTTGACTAGATTAAGTTCCATGACGATACAAATACGTTGAAAATGCAAGTACTAACTAAGGGAAAATAATTCTAACACTGAATTCACCCATAAATGACTCAAAAACTTAAGAGGAACTATTACCTCAAGATCGAGTGGAATCGGAAGGAAAGAGGTAAGGATACTTGGCTTTGATGGTTTGCTTCTAACTGTCCCAATAGCTACCCTACAACTCTCGTCGCCACAAAACCTTGCTAGACTACCTTCTTTTCTTTGTTTCCTCAACCTTTCTAATCCTAACAGTCAAAAATCTCAACGAGTACCTCCTCATAAGAAGACTACTTTTAATTGAGCCATGCTCTCTAACGGCATCAATATAAGCTTGGATCACCACACCTATACACACTTCCTCTTAAAGTGAGATGTGGCAAGACAAGATGCACTACTTGCTAATTCGTTGGCAACTCTAACTCATTGCCTCTTTTCATCACCCTTTCACGATCTTGTAAGGGCTACATGTCTATGACTAAGCTTCTCTTTTCTTTCCAAATCTCTTACCAACCGGAGGGAGGAACCCCCCTTCATCTTTGCCCCTGTTCAATAAAACCAATCATCAACTTGAAACTCTAGTTCCTTACATCTGTATATGATTTTTAACGACTCTGTAGTCTCTTAAGTGTATCTCTAACGAGTTGCACTTTTTCCATAGCTTAAAGTACTAAGTCTGGCCCTATAAAAACTCCTTCACCTTCTTCAAGCCAACCCATAGGAGATATACATCTACACCCACACAATGCCTCATAAAGAGCCATCTGAATGCTCGAATGGTAGCTATTGTTGTGGGCGAACTCAATAAGAGAAAGGTGATCATCCGAACTACCCTTGAAATCAATCACACAAGCTTTCAACATATCTTCTAGGGTCTGAATGATACACTCTACCTGTTCATCCGTCTCCGTATGAAATATTGTGCTAAGATTAAATTGAGTAGCAAGATCTTTATGAAATTACTTCCATGAATGAGAGGTAAATTGAGGACCTCTATCTGATATGATAGAACTAAAAAACCCCATGCAACCTCACAATTTTATTAAATTAAAGCTTGGCATAGTCCTCTTCCGAATCTGTAGTCTTGACCACCAAAAAGCGAGAAGACTTAGTCATCCTATCAACTACCTCCCAAATAGATTCATGGTGTCTACGAGTACGAGTAACCATGTGATGAAATCCATATTGATCACATTCCACTTTGAAGTAAGAATGTCGATCACTTGAGTCATACCTCCTGGTTTTCTGATGTCCTACCTTGATTTGCTGGCAATCGGGGTATTTACTCACAAAATCTGCTATATCCCTCTTCATGCCATTTTACCAATAACCTTCCCGTAGATCACTGTACATCTTAATGGCACATGGATGAATAAAATATCTGGAGTTATAGGATTTTGCAAGAATATGGTGTCTCAACTCGCCTACATCAGGAACACATACTCTACCCTTGTAGAGAATTATACCATCTACCTCTTGGAAGAAAATCTCCACTCTCATATTATGGATTGCACGCTTAAGTTCAAGCAAGATTCGATCAGTTTCTTGCTTTTCCTTAACCTCCACTACCAAAGAAGATTCTGGCCTATTATGAACTATTACACCACTGTCTGATATGCTCATAAGGAGAACTCCCAAGCGAGCAAGCTTGTGAACATCCTTCACTAGATCCTTCTTTTATTCTTCAACATGGTCTACACTACCCATAGATAATCTAATAAGAGCATGTGCTACTACATTCACCTTACCAGGATGGTAATGAGCATTGATATCATAATCCTTAAGAAACTCATGCCATCTTCTCTTGCGAAGATTCAACTCTTTCTGGGTGAACACATATTAAAGAATCTTATGGTCAGTGGACACATCTACATAAACACCATACAAGTAGTGTCTCCAAATCTTGAGTGCAAACACCACTGCTGCCAGCTCGAGGTCATGAGTTGGATAGTTCTTATCATGCTCCTTAAATTATCTAGTAGCATAAACTTTAACCTTATCTCGGTGCACAATACAAAACCTAGGACAACTTTGGATGTATCACAATGGATCACATAACCATTTGAAACCTCTTGTAGAGTCAAGACAAGAGATGTAATCAATCTAATTTTCAATTCTGCATAACTTTTCTCGCAATCATCTCACCATTGAAACTTTACCATCTTTTGAGTTCTAAAGACTATTTTTGAAATGTCACTATCTCTAACTCTAAGTTGATCATAACATGAACTGAGGACTATATTTGACAAGTGACTAGCACCCTGAAGTTGGTTAAACAAGTCATATATATTGGGGATCGGATACTTATTCTTGATTGTTACATTGTTCAACTGTCTAAATCAATGCACATTCAGAGAGAATCATCTTTTTTAACGAACAATACTAGTGCAACCCAAGGAGAAATACTAGGTCTAATGAAACCGTTATCTAGAAGGTCTTTTAACTGCTCTTTCGATTCCTTTAGCTCAGCTGAAGCCATTCTGTAGAGAGGAATAGAAATAGGTTGGGTAATTGGAAGTATATTAATTCCAATGTCGATTTTCCTTTGAGGAGGGACTTTGCAAAGATCTTTCCGAACAACTTCTGGAAACTCACTAACTACAAGAATTGACTAAAGATTTGGGGTTTCAAAGCTAGAATCCTAAACCCTAACTAAATGATAGAGATAACCCTAGGATATCATCTTTCAAATCTTAAGATAAAAATACACCGACCCATTGACGCTAAGCTACTAGCCTTTCGCTCTAAGATTGGTTCATTTGGAAACTGAAAATGAATAATCCTAGTTCTAGAATCGACTGACGTATAACATGAATGTAACCAATCCATGCTTAGAATGACATCGAAGTCTACCATTTATAACTTTACAAGATCTGCTGAGGTGACTTTCTGAGAGACTGTGACAGGGCAATTTCTGTATACCCATCTAGCTATAATTGGGTCACCAACTCAGTAGAGACTGAGAAAGGTTTTGAGAGAGTTTCTGGACTAACACTGAATTGGATTGTTATGTACGGAGTTACAAAGAAAATAGTAGCTGTTGGATCTAACAATGCATAAAAATCAAGTTCAAAGACTCATAACGTATCAGTGATTACCAGATGAGTTACCCAATTGAGTTAGGAGACTTGTTGGTGCTGACAAAGTTGTAGACTGAGCTCTACCATTACCACCTCCTTGACCCTTTCAAGAAGGAAAATCCCTGAACCCGTGACCACATTGACCGCACCCAAATATTCCTCCTTTCCTGCGAGGCACTCGCCAGAATGGTTCTTACTACACTTTGAGCGAGTGGGGGTAAGTCTTTGTGGCTGAAATACTTCCCTGAGACTCTGAGCCTGGTGCTCTAACCTTCTGGTAATACTTATTCTTGGAGGATGGAACACTAGTTGAAGAAGGGGTTGGATTTGAAAATCTTCTTCTAACTCTACAAGCAATTTCCACCACCCTAATCTACTAAGAATAGTTATAATTCCCAGTCCTAGCATTCTTATTCTCCTAGTCCTGTTCCCTAAGGTTATCACCCTCAAGCTGCTGAGCATGGGTAATAAGTATGGAAATTTTCATATTTCCTAGTAACATCGAATTTGTGCACTCAGTTTCACCAAATCTGACAGTCCATACAAAGACTTATTCATCAGAGCCCTTGAGTCAGAAAACATGTGAGGAGCATACCTGGAGAGTTGGTTAAACTTGAGCCCATACTCTTGGACTATCATGTTTCCATTTCTTAAGTTCATAAATTCCTGAGCCTTTGCTTCTATCAATTCTATTGGAAAAAATATGTCCATAAAGGTCTCACTAAAGCAATCCCAAGTAATAAGAGCTGCATCAGTACCCCTATTTTCCTTCCACTTAGTGTAATAGATATGAGCAATATCTTTCAGCTGGTATGATGCCAACTCAACCCGATCATTCCCAGTGACTTGCATCACCTCAATGATCTACTTGATCTCATCAAAAAAATTCAGAGGATCCTCACTTGTCTGCGATCCTAAGAAATCAGGAGGATTTATCTTAACGAAGTCACAGACCCTTGCTGTCATTGATCCACCCTTAGCATTCTTATGAGCTTGAACCCGCTGATTGTTCTGCTTAGTGATACCCTAAGCCAACATCTGAATGGCGATCCTGAACTCAGTATTAGAAACTTCCTGATCCTGCATTGGAGGAGTTGCGTTAGCATTCCAGACATTCGCATTGATGACGTTATCTTTACGAGGAGGCATGATCTGAAATGTAGAAAGTCGAGCTAAAAGGGAACTAGATCATACCTTACGCACGATAAGAGTAATAAGAAAGTGAAGTTTTTCCTAAAACACTTCATAGCCTCCCTCTCATTAGATGTGGTGCACTTCACACCCATAAAAAAAAATCTACTTAGTGCGAATATTCTGACATCCTAGGACTTTAAACCTAGTGCTCCAATACCAAGTTTTTCATGCCTCGAGCTACACCCTGGATATGAACACGGTACCTAGGACCACTAGTGAACCCACCTTAACCCTGCTGGCATGATCTAGCATACTAAAGATAATATACTGATAGAGAAACTAAATTATAATTTAAAATTAAAAGATAGAGACTACCCATATTCTATAACTGAGATATTTGAAATACTTATGAGTTTAATCCAAAGAAAATATTAACTCAATACTAAGATAAACTAACTATGTCAGAAAATAGCCTCTAACTGACTAGAAGTGTTGGGACATGCCCTAGCTAAGTCTAGCAAAACTAAAACTAAAGAACTAAATACTGACAAGAAACTCATGACTATTGTCCTCGAAAAATAAGTTCTCACCACTGATTCTGCTGAACCAGAGATTGGGAATCGATATAAGCATGAACTGGATGCTGAGAACCTGAACCTACATCACGAGAAGATATAATGCACATATGCGTTAGTACTTGAAAGGTACTAAGTATGTAGAATAGAGTAAACCTCAAGTAAAGAATAAATGAATAAGCACAAAAGCAAGTATAATATTCTGAACATGATATTCTTAATTTTGAGATACCTGAATGCAATGACCAATTTATAACATGCTGAAACTAAGTACTAACTAACTGTAAATATGGTCAATATAATAGAGTCTGACTGAACTGTGGAGATACTAATAATCATTAATAAAACCACATAATCTAAATGTGGATTCCAATATATACACCCCATCGAGAGAACCCAATACCCTGCCAGAGATATAAAGGCATGCTGTAGTAATCACTAGCCCACATAGAGGACTTACAACCTACTTGGGTAGTAGTTCTGGGACTATTTGATTACGCTAAACCTTAGTCAAACACGGTATTATGTTATTCCTAATGAATAAAGTGATTAACATATTATGACTAAATTTCTATAAATACTGGATAATTTAAAACTGAGCATACAAACTGAGAAGTCAACAATAGATCTGATAATGATGAATTAATAACTAAGGCATTTATATATGAAGTAACTGAAATATCTGACCTAACATGTGTAATTCAAGAACTAAATAAATACATAGGTAGGGTGATGAAATTTATGCAATATACTAAATATTAATGTAATAATATGATTTGGATCTTTCAAATAGCTAAGAACACAAAAAGTCTAACATTCAAGAAACCCTAAGTCAAGTCATGATATGAGAATCAAGAAACTAACTGAATTCTAGGGACGCAATCGGTGAAAGGAACCATTAGTAAAATCAAACATACCTGGTGATGAATTCCATGAAGACATCTTTAGATATTGGGGCTGGAACTGATGGAACCTTGTTGCATTCTTGAACTAGGGTTGTTGAACTTATTTTCTTCTCTTGCTTCTAATTTTCTAAGTTTTATTTAATGATTTGACTTAGGTAAGTTTTGGTTATGTTTCTAGGCATAAAATGACATAAAATCTCATGATTTAGGGTCAAGACGATGTATATTAGGGGTTAAATAAATTAGGAAAAGACGAAAAGACTCCTGAGTTAATTGTTGTTAGAGAAATCGACAACCTGTCCTTCAATCAACGGTATGTCGTTTGAGTCTACTGGATAGGCCTTCACTTAAAAGACATAACTTTTAACTCAAAGGTTTGATTTTAGCAAACTCGATGGGCCTTGAAAGATAATTCAATTATCCATCATATCATTTCTCATAGGAAAACTAATTCATTTTGTGCTAAGAGTTATGACCATTTGAAGTTGAACCAATAGCATCCCCCCAAAATAGCTGCTAACCTTCACTTACGGACTGTAAATCCATCTATGGGCAGTACTGGTCAATCGTGGCTCATTTCAGAGGCTAGATAAATGGGGTGTTGATCCACAGACACAGACTACAGATCATAGTCTTACTTATGGACCATAGGTCTGTCCGTGGGTCGACACTTGCTCGATTTTCTGGGTTGAGTTTTTAGGGAGCTTCAGTTGCAAATGAATGGATGTATAGTGCGGGCTGAGATCAGACAACGGTTGGTCGATGGTAACCGTCGGTTGCTTCTGCAGATTTCAGAAGAGCTGATTTTTGGTCTGTTTTGGATATGGGGTGTTACACATACATTCCAAAATTTTAAGTTTATGATCTTGTCAGCCCGTTATAGTGACCTGTCAACTGCTATAATTTTAAGATGTCAGCCCCATTCAAATTTCAACTTCCAAAAATTTTCATGGGTGCGCTTAAAAGTAATTTGATAGCGTATTTTAATAATTTCGGAGATCCCACCCCAAACTCAACCCTACCTCTATATTTTTCCCAACCAAGGATCCTATAAGAGCAAACTAAACATTCTAAATCTAACGATGCCAAAGAAAATCCCATCTGAACCTACTTGGCAAGGATGCTGACCGAAGTCAACCCTTTCCAAATAAAAGCTCCAAAAAAGAAAACCTCACATGTTTATCGCCTATAATTCATATAAGGGTCAAATGCAAGTGTCTGTACATGGATGCGTGTCAATCACAGTCAAGCAAGCCATGACACATTCATATAACACAAACTAATAAGTTAAGCGTTTATCACATTACAAGTGTACTTACTAGAATTTCAGCCAGTCCATAATAAAAGTTAAAGTATCGGGATAAACACACGGTTGTACTAAAACCAAACAACACTCAATATTAAGTTTCAAGCCACCTAAAATTACTTCTAAGGATTCTATATTAACCAAGAAAAACTAAAGACAACCTAAAGGCTTTAAGGCTAATATACTAGTCTATATCTAAAAAATGACAATATTGTGACTACGAATCGTACAAGAATAAAAGGTTTCCCTACAATATTCCTAACAATCATGTACCCAATTTAATTAGAAACTAACTAAGCTAAGTCAAAGAAGGAAACTATAGACAACCTCAAAGTTAAAGTCATACTCAAATGACTACTCATGAGCATTTCCTTTTTGAAAAGTCGAGAATGATACCACACTATCAAATATAGAAATTAAATGTTAGTATGAGATTAATAATCCCTATATCACTTTTGAAAAATTTAGACCGTAATTAGGTTTAAAATTGACCCTCCAAGCTTGACAACGAAATGAAAAACTAACTTTGTTGTTATGTTTTTGTTGAGGTGAGGATCACATGCCCAAAGGTTGGGAAAATACAAGAGTGTAATTAGACCTCAAATTGTCCAAAAACGACACTTTAAAAGAATTTGAAAATTAAAGAATCAAGGTCCAAATCAAGAATTAAACACGAAAATTGAGCTAGAATAAGCGTTAGGAAGTAAGGAAAAAGAGAGTTTACCTTAGAATCAAGTAAAATGGTTGAGAAATGAGACCTAACACATAAGATTGAGCTCTCATCAAAAGAAATTTGACCATAGAGAAATTATATATAATACTCAATGATCGTCACCCTGGCGGATGAATGGTCACAAAGTGACCTATCATTAAATGGTAGAAGGAGCCGTTAAAGTGGAGGTCAACACTGACCTCTTACTCTATGAGAGCAAGCCAAATATCACGAAAATGGTCTTACCAGAGTGGAAAAAGGTTTGTGGGTGCGGGCTTGCAGGCACAAATAAGCCTTGTAGAAACGGTCAAAAGCTTAGTAAGCATCTTTTTCTAGCAGGACTCTGTCATGACTGGAGTCTAGACCCCAGACGAGAATGGCGTCTTTGACCCCTCAGAGGTCAAAAACAAGCCTACATACATCATCGTTACTTCATCTAGGTAAATTTTAGCGGAAAATTTGAACTTTTTGTTACTTAACATTCATATAAGACATTCTAATTTAACTCATAAACGTTCACAATCAACCATCTAATATTAAGATCATTAAATGAAAGGAATAGTTCAATACTGCATTAAGTGTTATACTTGCTAAAATGACACCAATACAATGTCTGAAATAAAATGAGAAAGAAACGCTAGTAGAACATACTCCACTAACTCAAACCTATATCTAATATAGAATGGGCAAGCGTCCTCGAAAGAATGAGGGCCTTCCAAGTCGGGATGAATACTCCACATCCGGATAGCTGTTGCGTTGTACTATAAGCTCTAGCGTCCGCCTGTGCCTGCACCTAAATGTATAGAATAGTAAGGAATTAGTACACACTTGTACTAAGTATGGGTATATGCAAGTACACACCAAGGACATGCATGATTAATAAGAGATCTTTCATAACGACATGATATATGGAAAGTCAAGTCAGTGGACTTGCCAAAATCGGATTAGGAAAGTCATGCTATGAGAGTAACATGCATCATCATACTTATCATTTTGCAAACAGCACATAACATATTTAACATATCATATCACATAGTTCATATCATTCTTTCATATTCCATGAGACCTTGGAATCATGGACTTGACATTAGGTTTTCCCAAAATCAGGGCTCAACATATGGAACCTTAACTAGGGAGCCTTCTTTAGCAAACACAGAGTCTACTTCATTCATTTATACTTACTTCATTTTCATTCTTTCATATGCTAGTGCAACCACGAGTCATACCTAGGATGTAGTTTAAGACTCTCATCGGTTCGCTGTGCAATGACCAATAATAGCCTATTGTAATTACTCAAGTCTAACTCACCTCTTGATTATCCGATCATAACACCTTTGGTATCATTTATTTCATTATATGCATTTGTTGAGGCTTACCTCATTCTTTCTTTGGGATCATCATGAAATCCAGTGTGTAATCGCGACACTGAAAAAAGGTGGAATCACCTCCCAAAGTGAACCAAAACATGCTAGCGTATATAGAGAATTGAACCATGCTAGATCCCTATATTGGCAGTATAGATTCAAAGACTAGGAGATATAATGATACCCATACCCAACATGCCGTACAATTTCATCTCATGAGAGTTACATGCACCTCTGTCCTTCCCGAATAAAGGCATCACCGCTCATAACTAGCCTATTGGTGCTCAGTATAAAGTTCCATTACATTCAACTCATACATCATGGAGGCTGTCTTCTAGCATGAGGACATCATAGCTCAATAGATGATTTCTCATCTCATCATTAGTATTAAGTATGCTTTAATACTTTCATTAGAATTTTCATAGAGGCTGGTCTCTTCATTAGCTTTACACTCTCATATGTGAGTGCGTTTTTGTAACATTTACTAAGGCTCATTTGAGATTGCTCTCATCTTTCACATTAGCCTCTTATCATATTGTCACCTCATTCATTAACTTTAATACATTTGCTTTTCATAATTACTCACCTCTTCATGTGAATGCTCATTTCATCATATGCCAATGCACTTGGCCATTAAGTGTATTTCACACTCTTACTTAACCCTTCTAGGGTTACATCATTTAATCACATGCATCTTCGGTTCACTTACTTTTAAACGTATGCTAGACTTATGAGTCCACACATACAAGCCATGAGGCTTCATTCATAATTTGTCTAAGTGATTCATGTTTACCCAAGATTATGTGATACAAGACTTATGCATCTTGTAGATATGCCAAGATATTGATTTTGATCTTTGGAGGCAGTATTCATTAAACATTTGCTTAAGTATGACTTATGTGTCAATACAAAATTGGGCAAGGGAACCCAATTTCGAATCCCTTGGACAACACTCAATCTTATTTTAAACTTGATAATTGCATTTTTTTTTTCAGATTTGGGAGAGCCTAGTTTGATCCCCATGAACCCCATAATATTTCCTTTCTTTTTCTCCTCTCCTTTTTCGTTTAAGTCAAGGAGGTTGTGGGTTCAATCCCCAACAAGCTCATTATTTTTCTTATAATTTATCTCTTAACTTTCTCACCTATCCAAGAGGTTGTGGGTTCAATTACCCACTCTCCACATTTATTTTGTCCTTTATTTTTCTCCTAACTCTCTCATCCATTCAAGAGGTTGTGGGTTCAATCCCCACTCACCACATCTATTTTTCATTGTACTTTTCTCACGAAATTTTTATGAAATTTGCATGTGGTTAGATCATGGGTTCAATCCCCATTTTCCTCTCAATCTTTTGTTGATTTTTTATGTAGCTTTCATGTAATGATATCTTGGGTTCAATCCTTAGTGATTTCATTTATTTTACATTCATTTTTCATTGCATTTTGTACCACTTTGTTTGGCCGAACCCAACCTACCAAATGCTTGAAATTTGTTCACTATTTTCAGTTTCCTTTTATCATCATTCATACGTTAATTCTTAAGGCATTTCGTGGATCATTTGGTGGATCTTTAAGTGTAATCTTTTTATGATTATATTCAGACAAGAATTACCATTAAAATCCAACAACATTACACCAATTTTACACCTCATGATTTACACGAACATTCCCACATAAAATTCAACCATAAAAACATATCATTTTAAGGCTTAAAACCGAAAATCATGTCGCGGCATACACATACACTTTTCACAAAATTTCAGCAGACATACTTCATCATTCATATAATTCCGAACACATAATCATGAACACATTATCACGAAAATCACACTTCATACCTAATCTACCAGCAAACATACCAGCCTAAGATCAGTGATAGAAGCTAGTGACACGGAACATGTAATGGGGAACAATCCTAGTTTCAGAATAGAATTGTCTGAGTCTTAAGGGTCTCTTGGGAAAAGGACCAAGATTAAGAAAACCCATACATGATTTTAACGTTGTTCAACACTTGAACTTTATGCCCAAAACTTCTCAAAATTCACGTCCAATCCCGAAACTCACACTTTACCCGACTAGCGTATTACGTTTTGCTTAACGTTTTCCGATTTCTTTCTCGTTTGTGTTTTGCGTGCAAGTTCTTCAAGTGTGAAGAACTTTTGTTTTCTGATTTTTTCTCACGTTTGGAAGCCTTAAAGAAAGTGTGAAATGAGAGAGATATAGACGTGAAGGGAGAGAGATAAATGTGAAAGAGGTGAGTGACTTAGGATTAGGTGAAGTAGTTTAGACTTAGTTAACTAGGACTCTTTCAAACTTTGAAAATGTGATTAAATTAGTTTAGTGAAATGACCATAATTCCCTTACAAAATTAGATTATAAACCTCAATTTAATCAACTTAAATGTTTCTTCCGTCGAGGTTCGAACCCGTGACGTCCCCAACGCGAAAACGGGTCTCTCCGGGTTGACCCGCCCCAAACCGCCCCATTAATTAATTAATTAATAATAATAATAATATGATTTTCCTTTTTCTTAAGTCAGCATTTAAATATTAATTAATTAAATTAGTTCACCAATATAAATAATCAAGTTAAATCATTGCTCCCACCTAGGTTCGAACCCGGGTGGAGCAAGATTTTGCTCAATGGGCGATTTCGTCCCTTTATATCCAAAATGCCATCCACCTTACTAATTAAATAATTAATTACATATTTAGGATAATTACGATACTACCCTTATCCTTGAAAAAGATAATTTTACCCCTCCAAACTTCAAATTTCCCCTTTTTAACTCCGGTAAAGACTCATTCGAGTAAATCTTCATATTCGGGAGCCCTACATGGCTGTACGTAATCTTTCCTAGCTCAACTAATTCCCCAAGTTAGTTGGCTTGGATTTCACAAGGGTTCAGAGGTCTGGTTCTACGCGCATCAATCCGTGTGAACCCGGTCTAATCGTAGGCATTCTAGACACATTAAGCATTACTTATCATATCCAATTTTAGGGTTGTTACAGACTCACTCTTCACACGAGTGACATCACCAAAGAAATCCAAGCCTCACTGGAGTATATGCATCAGTAGATTTTGCACTAGCAATTAGAACTAACCTTAAATGAATTAAAACTAGATATATTGTCCAATTAGAGATGGCATTCCATACTCAATGGAATTGAAGAAATGGCCAATGGAGGTCGTCCAAATGAAATGTTGATCAAATTCCACACTACAATAGCACAACCAAAAGCAACTAAGAAAGCAAGCAATCGAATCAAAACCTAGATCAAACTTAATATTTCAGAACTCACTGACAGAAATATCATACGAGCTTGTTTGCCTGATGTCAACCATTTCTATATAAAAGCTCCAAAATGAGGAAAACTCACCCAAATCTCTCTTGACCACATCAAGAAGAGTGTCATCCATCCTAACAACTAAACAACACAACATCAAGATATGGAAAGGGGAAAATAGAAATAAACACAAAATCAAGCAAAGGAAATGTAATAAAGATGAAGATGTTACTGTTGACACCCAATTTTGGACCTCCTCGATTCAAATTAATCATCGAGTTTCCTAAAATCCCTGACAAGAAAGAATAGCCTACTTTATAAAATTCAAAAATATTTTAAAAGTCATTTTAAAAATTAGCTTTGGTCGATCTTTATAATTCTTAAAATAATATATATATTTATACGTTAATATATCTAACGAATATTTGAAAATCATCTCAAAAGTATTTTAATGTTTTTCCGGTTGAATATTCTTCTAATTTATTTCAATTTAAGTGATAGTTATAATTTTGAGTTAATTAGTTTTTAATCAAATTAATCAAGTCGGTTATGTTATTTCGTTGAAGTTAGGAAACTTGTTAATTAATTTTAATTAAATGGTCATCTTTATCCTAATTTTATTTAAAGAATTTGCAAATGGGCCACATAGTCCAGCAGCCCAAAGTTTTTCAGTAAAAAAGCAAATCTTGGGCCTTTCTTACTTACTTTTTCAGCCAAACCAACCCACAACATTTTTTAAGCCCTCCAACCCACTACCATAATCACATCCGCCCAGCCCAAATCCTTTGATAACCCCCATAACAACCCATGGCCAATCTCAATCTATAGACCCGACCCAGCTGTCAAAAAAAGAATCCAATCTTCAACCCGTCACAAAGGCAAAGTGGTGAAGGCGATATAGCAAAATCAATACCCCTGCACGTTCCTTCATCGTCCCAGACGCGCGAGTGGCGCGCTTCGTCGCCTTCACGATTCACTCTCTCGCGCGAGCAGCCCTAAACATCCCTCTTCACAGTGCGAGTATGATTCCCTGCATTACTATCAGCGATGGCAGGTATGGCAGGCACGCATTTTGTCCTTGCAATAGCGAGAAGAGGACACGTCGCCAAGCAAGGACATTGTTTTCATCTCGGGCGTCCAGCTTTCCCTCCAATCCATTGGAAATCAATTTGGCATATTCCTTCAGTTGGGGATAAGGTTGGGGGTTTTGAAATTAACCAATTTTACCCTAATTCCCTAGCCTATATATAAATTTACCTTTCTCTGTTTTGATTTTCCTTCACATAGAAACAAGGAATTGTTTTTGGAGAAAGAGAATGTTTTTTTGAAGTTTTTTGGAAGTGAGAAATTTTCACTTAAGGAAGCTTTTAACCTGAGCTCTTCTTTTTCTTGTTGAGAGTTTAAAACAGAGAATGAAAAGGTTTTTTTAGAGAAGAACAAATACAGATTGCTGGTCGACTAAGTTCGACATTCGTTCCATATTCTCAGAGTCGTGTATCGGTGGGATCGTCTCCATGTTTAGTTCGTTCGTCTCAGTTCACTGCTCAAAACAAGGTAAATCCCTTCTCAACCCTTGTTTCATTAGGTTCTTAGCTATTCTGTACCTTCATTGTCAAATATTCTTTGTTGTAATCAGTTCTCACATCTACGTCTGTGTTAGTCAATAGTTCCTGTTATTTGTATTGCATCTCTTTTAGGAGCACTTTGAGTATTTGCAAAATAGGTTTCCGTTGTGTTTTGTTCCATGATTCGAGTTTGTATGACATTAATACATGAATGAGTATGTTTAGCTTAGGTCGGTATATCCTTCGATAAGTTTCATCCCCTGTTAGAATTTGCTTCTTCCCATATCAAGCATGTTCCAAGCTTAAATCCGTCTAGCCTTAGTTCATATTTTTTGTTCATCGGTGGTTCAGTGTTGATTCAACATCATTTTATTTTTATAATAGTCTGAATGCTTTTTCTCTAACTCCGTCCTCTTGTGATACCAATCTTAGTCCGGATCTCTTCTCGTTCAAATCTAAAACATGGTTCAATTTCGTCTCTCGTGTCCTTCCTATCTTGTTGTTCCATGCCTTTATGAAAAATCTATTTGCAGTAAAAATGTATTAATATTTCTTTAAGGAATCTCAAATACCATACTTGTCATTTTCTCTTTCGTGATTTGATCCTTTTCAGTGAGCCTGCCTTAGATGATACAATTCTGTGTATTAAAATGTATATAAGAATCACCTATAGTAGTTTACAAAACACTGGGATAGGCCCACGTTCCTATTTAGTTTCGAATTGTGTCTGTTTATCCACTGTTATTATTATGCTTTGTTTGATTTTAAGATGAGATCTTAGGTTACTTGTTTTGCTGCTACTAGTAATGATAAGGTAATTTCGGTTCAAATTTAAGGATAGCCTAGTGTGTTTCTCGTCCCTGTTTAGATAGTAAATGAGCATGTCATATTCAAGCTTGAAATTAGATAAGGTTTTCCTCTTGTAGCCTCATGTTCTCATCGTTTTCGTTACTGTTGCATGCAATTTGTATTCCGAGCATTCTCTTTGTAGCCTGAACTCTAAAGATTTGCGGTTTATTAGCACGAGGTCGTCGCTTTAATTCCATTATTATAATGTGTCGGTTTGGCACTTGTTATGCAAGTTAGTTGTCTTCTAGTTATCCATTTTGGTCTCGTATGCTGTTTGAGAAGATGTTAAGATTGTACGACTAGTCTTGATACTCTATTATTCATGTTGTCGTTGTTTGCTTCATTGTTTGTTTTAAATGTTTCCTTTGCTTTTATTTTAAGGATGTTTTGTTATCATCTTCGAGCATTATTTGTTTAATGGTGTATTTGTTTAGGGATCATGTTGCTATATGTCTAGATTTAAGGGTATTTGTTCCTATTATTTCAAAGATACAAATACCATGTTATGTCTTTCCTGTTTCGTTACTTTTTTTGTTACTAGTACTAGTCTTGTTGTGATAGTTTAATATAAATTTAAGGAATTTCATAGTGTAATTTAATAATTACACTCTGTCCCGACAAATTTAGTATTTACTAAAAATCCCTTGAAAATTTTTGTGCCGTGATACTTTAGACTCTAGTGATTACATGGGGTAAATGATAAATGGTAAGTTTAAACTGTTAAAGGAAAAAAAATGGGGAAAAAAAAAAACCGGTTGGGGTACATTTAAATGTTAATTAAATAGCTTAATACGGTTTAACCAGAGCATTAAATCAGACGTTAATTGGATATTAATTTCAAATTTTGAAAATAAAGATATATCATCTATTTTGACTACATTTTTTATGAACAATCTGTTTGAAACTTAGATACACAACAAATTCATGTATCATGGCATGCGTCTAAAACCTATACACACTGATTCAAAATGTATCAGCAAGCCACACTTGATGGATTTAAAATGTATAAATGCTCTAATCTAAAACACTATTGCACACTTGATGATTCAAAATGTCATCAAGCAAAGCACATTGATTCAAAATGTATCAGCAAACACTTTCATGTATCAATTTTGCATCGTCTAAAACACTATACACATTTATTCAAAATGTATCCACAAGCACACTAATGACGCGTTATTGAATTAATCACTGATTGATACATGATAAAAAATTTCACAAAATCCCTTGATTACATAGGAAAATCATATGATACCATCTAATTCATGTATCAAATCATAGACCTCTAAACATCTATAATTACACTTAGTAATTATGTATATTAAAATCCTATTGTCTGATACAGGATAATAATTTCATAATTTTTGATACATATTGGGATTTCCTTAAAATTTGTACTACATTCAACCAAAATTTAAAATAAGAATATAAGTACAAATCCGAAATAATGTGGCCTGAACAATAATGTTGCTGCTACTTTTTGCGTTTTTTGTTGATTTTGACAACTTTGATTTGGATGGTTTCGTCAGAAGTTCTTTGTTTGAATCCTTCTAGGAAAGGATTATAGGATTAATGCCAAAAGACTTTTTTTTTTTCTATTTCTGCCCCAGTTCATCAACAAATCCCTCGTCCTTCATCCCCGACCTGTCGGAAGCTTCGGAACAGCTGCGTTCCACATCCAAAAAACGAGCCGCGACTGGCACCCACACTTACCCTCCGATTGTGATCGGAACCAAACCAATCTAAAACCTTAACATTCATATATATCAACAGAAAAAGTAAGCGGAAGAAGAAGAACTTCAAACTCATTAATAAAAAATCAATACAATAACTTTTTAAAATTAACATCTTATGATTCCCCAAATGTCTGAGGAAGTTATCACCACAAGAAATCTATGATCAAATTTAAACTAAGAGTAGTCTAAGAAGCTAAAATAACAAAAGTTAGTCCATGCCGGAACTTCAAGGCATCAAGACATGAGGAAAGAAAATAAGTCCATAAAACTATAGAAGAAAAACATTAGACTCACCCTGGAAATCCGGGTGTTTGTAATTAAGAACTGGCTAGAGGTTTTGCGGTTTGGTTGAAGACGACGGTAGTTGCCTGCACTCCACAATATAACAGAGAAGGAAGAAAGAAGAGAAAGAAACATACAAGTAGGTGGTCAGTGACAAACACAAAGTACTGAGTAGGTATCATCGGCCAAACTCAAAATAGAGAAAACAGTAATATATTAATAAATCATAAATCAACTAAATTACTCAACATGAAGCAACAAAGTACTGCAATGTAAAAAAATACGCCAAGTTCACTCATGTGGACTCAAGCCTCAATACCATACACATGTGGGAAAACTAGGTTTTCATAGATTAAGTATATTAACATATTTCAAGATTCATATCCTTCTATCCTGGTGTTCGGAACGTGACACGCCGGTCCTCAGCTACGATCCTTGGTGTCGGAACGTGACACCCGATCCCATTTATACTATCCTGGGCCGAAACGTGGACACCCGATCACAGAGTTTCGATAATGGGTGTCGGAAGTGACACCCGATCCAATTCTATTCCTGGTGTTGGAAAGTCGTGACACCCGATCCATAGTCTATCCTGTGTCGGAAAGGGACACCCCGATTCCATAGTCTATACTGGTGCAGGAACGTGGCACACCCGATCCCCTAACCTCATTTCTTTTAGTTCATTTCAAGCCTTCTTTTATACTAAGACATCATCATCATTAACAAGAGGTTTTCAAGATTTACAATTCAATCGCTTAATCATGCTAGTTTCTCAAATATGTAATACATTCATACAAGCATACAATGAGCATATAGAGGGTTTACAATAATACCCAATACATTATCATTCGCTATTAAGAGTTTACTACGATAGCATAAAAATCATAACCACCTCCACCGAAGATGGTGATCCAAGCAGGCAAATTCCCAAAAGCTTGTTTCCTCTTCGTTTCTCCACTTTCTCGTGCGATTCTTTTTTCTTTGTTCGTTATATTTTTTACTTGTTCAAAACCCCCCTTTCGTTTACCCTAATTAGATATAATTAAATATAAAAGATGGCATAATAACCACTAATTAACTCAAGGTTACCTCTTCTTTTTAACCCCCAAGAATAGACTTACTAACAGCATTCCTATTACTTTAATTAAGCAGAAATAGTCCAAAATTGCCCCTAAATTACTTAACAGAGAAAAATTCGACCCAGCCTGCGATTACGCATATTTGTGCGGCTCGTCGGCTTTGCGACGGTTAAGTCCTGCTGCACGTCACAGAGTTCAGAGACTGATCTTTGTTAAAATACTGTGACGGGCGCGTGTGACTGCAACGGTCCGTCCGAGCCATTTCGTCGTGACGTCAAGAGAGTTGCCTCTAGTACCCAATTTCTAAATTTCTAAGTGTTTTGGAACGAGGACAAACAAGCGGCGTGTGCCATGACGGGTTCGTCGTGGGCCGTCGCGACTCAGCCAGTTTTTCCAGAAATAAAAATCTGCGCTCAAAACCAACTAAACAGGTCGTTACAGCTGCCGACGACGGCCGCGGGGCGGAGATGGGTGTCACGGTTAGTGGGTGTGGAAGTGAAAGACATAGGAAATTCTAGAGAAGGGGTTGTGGGGTTAGAGACTGTAGTGATAATGATGAAAAACTTCTTGAGAGAATGTGAAAAGGGAAAGGCCATAGAATCATAGAAAGAAAATACCGATGATTTTGACGAAAAAGCTGGGATGAGACTTTGTAAAGTGAAACAAGATTATTTTCTATAACTCTGACAAAACTAGTCCTAATCGATGATGGGAAGTAAGAAGAATTGAAGACGGTGCTGGAGTAAAAAGACAATAAGAACGGAGAGAAATTGTGCAGTTTTTTGTAAAATTTCAAATTTTTTGAATTTTGAAATTCAAAATTTTAAAAATGGGTTGTTTTGTTTAATTACAAATTAATAATTCAAAATCCAAAACAATAATTTTTAGAAGATTAGGAGATTGAGTGTTTTAGTGCGAAAGAGAAGAAAAAAATAGGCATTATATTGGGGGATTGTGTATGATAGAACGATTGCGAATTTTATGATATATACACTTCTACCTAAAATTAAAAAAAAGGAAATTATGTAATATTTAAAAAAAGAAGAGAAAATTAGAGAATAGAAAACTTATAGTTGTGTATTTAAGTTATTTTTCCTATTTTTATTCCATCGCGGAGTCCACCGTTCAAATAGTAAGGTTCGGGGTATTGAGTTTGGTCCTCTTTGTGGTTCATCACTAGTTCATATATGTCACTTATTTTTATTTTGTGTGTCTTTAAGATAGTCATCGGACGTCCCATCTTTAGTTGTTTTTAATCTCCTTTGGTAGCATAAGTTATAACTCCTAAAATTTGTTGTCTTAAGCATCTTGTATAGTTTCAACATTTACCTTGGTTTAATTGTGGTCTTAAGAGTCGAACCAGTATAGTGTTCTCGTATTGGCTGACAATAATTCATTAAGTGTTATTTATAGTGTGCTCGTATTGGCTGACAATAATTCATTAAGTGTTATTGATTACCGTGCCTTTTAGTTATCTCCTTAAAATTAATAGATTCCCGATGCGTGCATGTTAAAGTTTGGCAAATTAAGCCTGAAATTTTCTATTATTAAATTTTATCGGAAAAGGGTCTAAAATATCCTCAAAGTATTGGAAATGGTACAAAATTGCCCTACATCAACCTATTGGCTCTAAACTATCCTCCCACCCACCTATTTGGGTCCAAAATAAACCTTGTCATCCACCTTTTGGGTCAAAATTTGACCACTTATTGACGGTTTTATACATTTAAAACTATTTAATACTTTTTTAAATACGTGGCGCTCAACGTATTTGTTCTATTTACTTATTACGTATTAATTTATAAATAATCACTACCCACCAATTACTAATTAAACATCCAAATTAATAAAAACCCACTCACATTATTAATGCAAACAAATAGAAAAGTTGCTGCCAATTGATTGTTTTTAAAAATATTTGAGACGAAAATTTACTATGAAGTAAATTATCATATATTCAAGTGTCTAAATTAAATTCCCGATTTAAACTTAAAGTCTGACTATGTTCATCTTAATATTCTTATGTCTCAATTATGTGATGTGAATTCATAGGGAACGGTTTTCAAAAATATATGGTTAAAGTTGGTACAAAAATCAAAATATTTAGAAAAGATATATTTTAAAAAGTGCATAATGAATTCGGAATGTAACTTCTTTACATTGAATCATAAATTTCTAAATTCAATACTTGAAGAGAATCAAATTGAAAGTGTCCTCCTAAATAAGCGCAGCAACATACATAAAATTTAATTGGGGCTTGGCTTCGATTCGGACTCGAATAATTTGGATGTCATTTCATTAATCTATATTTTCATCGTTTGTTTTAATAGTGTTTATGACGATTTTGATATTTAGTAGTTGGAAATTATTAATTGGGGGTGGGGTTTTTGTGTGTTAGTAGTAATGGGGGGTTGGTAATGAATTCTTGTATAAAATAATACAAATTAAAATTAAAGTACTACCCAATAGTTGAACATCAAGTTTATTTTAAAAATATTTAAAATAGTTAACATTAAACTTCATAAATAAGTGGTCAAGTTTTGAACTCAAAGGTGGTGACAAGGGTATGTTGGAGCCAATAGTGGATGGGATATGGAATAGGGCATTTTTGAGCCATAGGTGGATGAAGGGTAATTTTGTACCATTTTCAATACTTTAAGGGTATTTTAGACCCCTTTCCAAAATTTTATCAATGCCTTTAATATTCATAGACTGATTTCTGACTACAGTCATTTTTGTTGTCCTCTTTTTTCATTTATTTGCTTTGATTGTTTTGAATTTTATCTCATTTCTGTGACATCTTGCTTTGTCGTCGTTTTTCTCATTTTATTTAATTCCAAGATACGGTTTTTTTGAGACAGGTTTATTCAAGTGTAAAGTTTTGCCTCCCCATTTTGGTTTGCAGTGTTGATTGTGCGCCGAGTTTGCTATGTAATTTATATTTTTGAATTCAAGGAGCCTTAAAAAAAGCTCAATTCCTTCATCGAGTCAACTCATAAAAACCGGCGAAGAGATTTGGGAGTTCAAAATTTGAAGCAAAGCAAGGAGCGGAAGATCGTGATTCGAGATTTTATTTTCATTTTTGTATTTTTTTTTGTTATTTTCGGGCTTAAGACTTGGCGTCTTTTTACTTTCCTGTATTTATTTTGTATTGTTTATTTAGTTTAGGATAGGTATAAAATGACATGGGTCATATGTCCAAACAAAAATGGGTTAAAAGCCCAAAACATGTGGGTCCAAAAATTGGTCAAGGCGAACAGAACCTTGATTTTGACCCAAATCTCTTTCCCCCTCTCTTGTTTCTTGTTTATTTATTTGCTTTATGTGTTAATTGGCTTTAAGTTAAGAAAACTCCAACTCCCCGCAAACGCTTTAAATGTTTTATCAACATAAACCAATAATTTTGCAAATAACTCACTTAGATAATAAGTTCGTATTTTAATTCTTTACACTTCTAAGTAATTTTTGAAAATTAAGCAATTTTTAGCCAAATATAAAGTTAGTTGTCGGATGAACGTATTAAGCGGATATTTTAGGTTCCTTAAACAGCTTCCTAAAAAATAAATTTGAATCACCGAACCCCTTTAAAGTTTTCAAAACTGATTTTTTTATTTAAGTCTTTTGAAAACACAGTTTTCTTGATTTTTCTTCAAAAAAATTAAGTGACGACTTTAAAAAGTCGAAAACGTACCCAAATAAATATTTTTCCTTTTTTCGAATAAAACAGAAATGGTGACTCTGCTACGAATATTTGAAGGATTATAACCTTAAAACTAACGTGTTTTGGCTATATGAGTTAACTGTTTATCTTTTTATTTATCGCTTTATTGAACTGTTGCATTCATGGAATATTATAATCTCCGTCAAGGGACAATTATTTAATTTCCACTAAAGGACGATTATGCGGGTTTGCAGTCGTTGATTAACCAAACATTTTCTTGGAGCACCCTGATGAGTGTAGTTGGTTACTTGATAGTCAACGATTGTTAATTGTCCCAGCACAAGTAGTCCACTTGGGTTAATCTTTTCACTCTAAATACAACCCGCTCCTAGTTAAACTAAGAGTGAAATCCAATCCCGAAAATAGCACATTTGCCTAAGATAACCCAACATTCAAGGATTGTTGGGCCTATTAGAAAGACCACCTTGAGTCCAAAGAGCCCACAACTCGATAGGACGATCATATTTACAAGTTAAATCTGAAAGATGTATTGTGTGTTGAAATGTTTGTTGTGTCGTGGGGGTGGCGATTAATTAGTTGTATATTTTTGTAGATGTCGAGTCAGTTCCTCCATTTCAACATGGTCACCTAGACGCCATACATTCTCCGTGTATGGTGGGACAACCTCAAAGATTGTCAAAAGAGAGAAATCTCGGTTCATCTGGGTCACTTACCTTCAATAATGTACTTCAAGGTTTGACCCACATTTATCGAGGTTATCTCTTAGTTCTGGGACAATAAGAAGATGGTTTTTCAATTTGGAGATGTCGAAATAACACCCATACTAGGAAATTAAGGATTGTCTGGACTCTATTGGTACATGTGGCAAGAGGAAAAAATGTCCCGATCATCAAATCTTTCTGCCAGATAGGCCAACTAGTGAAGAATTGAAGAACATGTTGTTACTGGTAAATGCAAACTGGTTGGAAACCCATGATATACCATTAATGATATTTTTCGAGAGATGGGGGCATGACAACTATTTCAGACTATTTCCGAATGAATTTGATAATTACAGTACCTGGATGCAAACTCGGACTATCGCTTTCTCTACATGCCTTTTAGGAACTATGGTGTTCCGTAAAGATGAAGGAAAGGAAATCGACACCTAGGTCGTGATGGTAGTGGACGCCATGTTCAGAGGAATTAGTAGAAAACAAGAAGAAAATAAGTATTATAGTTTGGCCCTGATCATTTTGACCGAAATTTATCGATCTTTAAGTTTGTGTTAGAATGTGATTCCATTTGTCCAAGGTTGCAACATTTTAATATAATGGTGGATGATTGAGCATCTCTTTAAAAAGGGTGGTGGCAAGCCACAAGAGTTGGCCAAACCAAGCCAGACAAGTTCTCTTGATAATTATGAATTCTATCTAGCATCCGCAGATTCCCAATTCATACCACCAGGGATGCGTGGGTTAGTGTTTTTTATGATTTGAGAGAAGAAGATATGTAGTGGATGTTACCAAACTTCAAGTCCGAGAGGATAGCAGCATAGGGGGCCAAACTTCCATTTTTAGTTCTTGCTGGAATCAGAGGATTGCTGCCCTACAACCCAGCAAGAGTGAAGCGACAATTTGGTAGAACACAAATCACACTCGTGCAAGGGATGCTAGCTCTTTTGTTGTCGATTACAGTGGGAGAGACATAATACCTTTCGCTAAGATCATCCTCCAAGAATGGGTCGGACGTGTCAACATGAAATGGGATATGGATGAAAACAGATATGAAGCTAGGTATGTCGACGAATACAAGACATGGTTGCAAAATGATCTGCATTGTATAATAAACCGAACACCACCCACAGGTCAAGAAATTGATGACGTACAGATAAGGCTTCAGATCCATGCATACCATTTTCAGAAAGATTGGGACAAAAGAGAGCAAGAATTTCAAGAAAGGGAGCAAGAATTTCAGAAAAAAAAGCAAGAATTTCAGCAAAGGCAGAGAGAGTACCAGTTCCGAGAGTTAGAAAGTCAGAGGGTTTTGGGTGTGATGTCACAAGAGTTAGCCAATACAAGGGCTTGTCTGATGCATTTGGATGCAACCCTAGACGAGTAGATGAACACTCTACAAGTCGTACCAACATCTTCCAAAGGTGTGTTCTCTGATCCATATGTATTCAAAAGCAAGTGCATCATCCGCGAAGAAGTAGAGAAGCCCAGAAGAGTAGCCGATCCATCAACCTTCTTACTCCCCTTCGTGGGATCGTTTTCAATATGTATTCCCATTATATCCCCCTCCCTGAAATGTATCCCGTTTGATAGAAATTATGTAACGAACGCTATGCTTTTTAGTGAAGTTTATTTTTGGGGATACAACTCTTTGTTTAAATTACGCAATACATCCTTCAGATCACTAGACCTATCATTGGAACAAAGGATCACATCCAATATTAGGACCCGATATATGTGTGTTTAACTTCTTATGTGCTATGTTGCTATAAATGAGGACATCAGAAATCCAATCCTATTCGCAAATTTCCAAAAGATATATACAAACAAGTCATTGTTTCAAAATGTTAGACCAAAATTTCCTAGTCTCAAATTTCTCACTCAAAAGACACCTCCTATACCACAAATCCTAAAACATTATTCTACTGTCTCAAGAAAGGCAAAAATCACTGCTATGGACAAATGTAAGAATATCCAGATGGAACTCACTGGAGAAGAACTACAAAAAAGGATCAAACAGATCACTCGGGAAATCCAAGAGGCCAAGGAGGAAGGGCTCAGAGTCGACATGACCACCGCAATATACAAATCTGCAACCGGATGAGGATCTGGCATCACAGATGAAGAGAAAGAAAAATGTTGAGATGGAGACAGAGTACTTGCGAGAGAAGTTGGACATGTTTCGGTGGAAAGTGCAAGAAAGAGAAGCGAGACAGTCGAGGATAGACGCCGCTCTTTTAGCTAAAAGCATGTCACTTGATGAGGAGCTGACAATGGAATTGAACGAATTCGCCTCCATGAGAGAAAGGATGGTTGTACTAAGAAAGAAGAACAAAGCCTTCCATAGCAACATGATTGATAAACTTCAAAAAATGTGCAAAAAATACCCCATCTACGAGCAAGGAGCTAATAGTGGTCCCACTAACTCTCACCTTGGAGCGACTAGGGAAGACAACGACGAGGGAATCGTCTATAAACCTCCATTCCTTGGCCGTTTGAAAGGAGGACCCTAATGCTGCAACAAGAAGGAAAATGACTAACGTGTCGTCATTATTTTATCTTTAAAAAGCTCTATTGTTGCCTTTCAATTTCCTTGTAATAGTAATGAACGAATGAATAAAATGCTTTATCTTGTACTCGAACTACGTTGGACCTGAATTCTCCTTGTGAGATACGTAGGCAGCCTTCGCAGGATCAGACCCTACCTTTAAAAATTTTCATTCTCCCCCTTCGTGTTACGAGAAGATACGAAGGCCAGATCAACGGACGTCAAAGAGCAGCTGCAAGAAGACCTTAGCTTAACGTGATTTTCCCTTTCTTAAGGCAGTTTCAAAACTAAAACAAGCAAACTCCTCCTTGTTAAAAAATGTGTTTCCATCCTTACTCTTGAGTTTAAGATATTCTCAAATAAATCAACTTGTGTATTTATATGCTCTCTGTGAAATATTATTCATTTTGTATTCTGAATCTGCACTGAAAAATCTGCCTTTGAGTTGTTTTCCTTCTCAGGTACTTTGAAACTGATCAATGTCGATCAAAAGCTGGCAGATCATGCCTATTTTACCAGATCAAAAGGTCCCACAGATTCTCTACAAAAAGGGAAAACAGTTATGGGGGATAGTAATGAAGAAGTAAGTTTTACTGATGTTGTGGTGGCTCAACCCACCATAGCGGACCTGAATGAGTTGATTCTGCAGGTGATGCAACAGATTGAAGAGATGAGGGTAAAAATGCAAAGGAGATAGGTAACACTGCTGATGGGAGACTCCAATCTACTTCCCTTCTTCAAATATGGATCCAGCCCAGAACCAACCATCTACACCTGCTCAGAATCTATCGGTTATAGATCTGACTACCCAAAATCCCCAATATGCCTCCGCATCCTACCAAACTCCACCTCCTCCTCAAAACAACCACCATCAAATATCACCCTATCCTCAAAATACCCACCATCAAACCGCTCCACCACCGCAAAATCAAAACCAAAATACTTTCAATCCCCCAACTCCCCACCACCACTTAAATCAGAATGCTAATCCGCAGACTTACCCATAAAATTATCAAATCGCTCAAAATGCCCAGAGTCCCTCTGTAGCTCCACCCTTACCTAAAATAACCACATTCCAAATTTCCATCCCTGTCGAGCATGATGTGCATGGTTCTGAGCTGGACAATTATGAAGAACAGGAAAGGGAATAAAGGGCAAAGGAAAAGGCAAAGGTCGACATTAAAAGAAGAGATCAAGAAATCCATGAAGGAGCTCCAATGCGTCTCTGATATCACCGGGCTTATTTATAAAGATTTATGTATTCATCCTAATTTTGACATTCATGAAGGGTTAAAAATCCCAAAAATTTGATACTTTCGGAGGAGCGGGAAACCCTATGGTTCATTTGAGAGCCTATTGTGACCAACTCATTGGAGTTGGTAGGGATGAAACTTTATTGATGCGGCTCTTCAGCCGAAGCCTGTGCGAAGAAGCTCTTGAATGGTTCACCTCGCATGAAACCAGGCAATGACCCAGCTGGAATGCTCTAGCAAAGGATTTTATTGATCGGTTTGCATAAAACGTCAAAATCTTTCCTCATCAATATTCTTTGGAGAAGATGAAGCTGAAATCTACCGAGAGTTACAGAGAATTTTCTTATAGGTGTAGAAAGGAAGTTGCAAGGGTTAGACCGTCTATGTAAGAAAAGGAAATTGCAGAAGCATTCGTGTGGGTTCAAGAGTCCGAGTATTATGATCGAATCATGTTGCTCGTAGGAGCAAAATTTGTCGAGATAATCAAAGTTGGTGAGACCATCGAAGATGGGTTGAAACGGTAAAGATAGCTCGTGTTGCTGCATCACCCAGATCATCAGGAACGTTGGAGAAGAAAAGAGAAGAAATCACTGCTGTTTCATATGGGCGAAGGGAACCCCCTAGAAGCTTGTCATATTCCTAATGTCATTCTCGTCCTTTCCAAAATTCCTACCAAGCTTGCTACACGCAAGTTATCCATCGCAATAATCCTCCAATTTATCAGAATGCTACCTCTACTAATCCAAATGTCCAAGCTCCACTATACCAAAATCCACCCCCGAATTACCAAAATCCATCTCCCATTTACCCAAATCATCCTCCACCCTACCAAATTCCATCTCCCTACCAGGGTGTATCTCCCAACTGTGCTAACGTGCAATCAAGCTATCGAGAACCCTCTGCTGCATATCAAGTCCAAGCTCCACCATATCAAAATTCTAACCCGAACTACCAAAATCCAATGCCAAACTACCATACAAACTCATATCTCAGAATAAACCTTTGAGGAATTTCTCCACGCTCACAAAAAGTCGAACAAATTTGTACGAACGACTAGCTACGGCTGGATATATCCACCCAATGAGGCCCAAACCCGTGGATATCAATTCGAAATTCTATAGGCTAGATCAAAGATGTGCTAACCATTCCAATAGTGTTAGGCATGATACTGAGGACTGTATCAACCTCAATCACAAGGTTCAGGATTTAATTGACTAAGAGGTGGTTTTTCTCCAACCAGCTGCACCTAATGTCAAACCAATCCTTTGACGAATCATGGAGGCAACAACGGCAACGTCAGTATGATAGAAACAGACGATGATTGGTGTGAGACGAAAGTGATAACCCCAATCGTTCATGACGAGTTGGAAAAGGTTATAGCCTCCTTGATCATCAAAAAGAAAAAAAAGTTTGTTATCTTGACACCTGCAAAGGTTGTTGCCTTGGTGCCATCAAAAACTCTTATCAAGCAAAAATTTGTGATTGAGACTACTGCTGCACAAGGTATTACCCGATCCAAAAGATGTTATACTCCTGAGGAGCTTGCTCTCGTAGTTCAAAAGAAGGATAAATCTAAAAGGCCAATAAGTGAAGGTGAGGCAGAGGAATTCTGGAGAAGAATGCAGTCAAAAGATTATTCTATTATCAAGCAATTGGAGAAAAATCCAGCCCAGATTTTTGTATGGGCCCTGCTAGTGAGTTCTCAATTGCACAGGCAAGGTTTGATGAAATCTCCTGATGATACATATGTACCCGCGGGAACAAGCAGCGATAATGTAGCCTCTATGATCCACCAGGTTATTCGAGGGCACCGAATTAGCTTTTGCGACCACGAGTTGCCTTTTGAGGGAGGTCCCACAAAACTGCATATCACTGTCATCTGTCACAAAAAGGTTGTCAATCGCATCGTAGTAGATGATGGATCTGGTCTGAACATCTGCCTGTTGTCATGCTAAGGCAGTTGAAGTTTGATTTGGGAAAACTTGAGCAAAATCAAGTCAACATGAACCTTTGATAAGGTTCAAGAGTACTTGGGACCATAAATCTTGGTAATCCATTGGGCCTGGGGCCCTGTCGGTTTACGCGCAGTTCAAGGTCCTAGATATGGACACCAACTACATCTTCTTTAGGAAGGCTTTTTATTCACATGGATGAGATGTGCCTTCTACACTAACATCAGATGATGAAACTCATTTGGAAGGAACGTGAGCAGTCATATCATGGCAAAGGTAGTCATACTGGCATACATACGTTCCGTTATTGATTTCATTCATGGCGAAGGTAGTCATAACGGCAGCAGCGATCAACCGATTATCGATTAACGTATCCTCGGAGGTACTACTGATTTCTCACGGTGGAGTTTGTAAATGCAACCAGTGAAGACTTGGCCCCCTACAGCCTTCATGCCTTCTGTGTATAAGATATTGCTACTAGGATGTTGCAAAAGTTTGCTTTGAACCAGTTTTAGTTTGGAGGAATTCCAAGGAATTGCGTGGAGGACATTCAGTTCCTATCAAGGGGCATGGTATGATTGGGTAAAGTCCCCCCCCCACGATTATTATGAGATACAAAGCACAAGAAGGATCAAGCATTCGCCAAGCCCAATACTTCATCTATATCAATCCTTCCCAGTCTGTGAATATGCCGAACAGGAGGACCTTGGGGAAGGAATCTGTCTTTTTTGAAGAGATTGATGCTATCATTGAAGAAGAGGTTGAGATTACAGGATTCCGTGATGCTGAGCCAGGAGAGATGCTGCAGATTTGGACATCCACACCCATCCTGATCCCCCAAATTCCTGAGTAGAAGGGCATCGTATTATGCATATTCAAATCGGTGGTAGTCCAGTAGTGGCCCGAGACCCACAATTTTGAATTTTCTTAACTGTTTAAATTTTTAATCTTCCATCATGATGTTCAAAAAGGCAACATGGCCCTATGCCATGGACAAAGTTTGCACCATTTTTCCAATTTGAATGAAAAACCTCTTTTAGTTTTAAATTTGTTTATTTATTCATCTGTTATACTTTGCTTGCCTAATTTTGTTTGTTTTATTGTTTCAGTAATGTAGGTTTTAAACCTGCCAATGTCGTGTCATGTCACGAGCTAAACGAAGAAAATGAGGCAAGTGATTATGAGGTTTATGAATATGAAGAGGAAAATAAGGAGTCAGAATATGTTGCTGAAGAGTTTCTACAGTTTGAAAATAAACATAAACCGAATTTAGAAGAAACTGAAACTGTAAATCTGGGATTCTAAGAGTGTATCAAAGAGGTCAAAATCAGTGTCCACTTGAATGAAGATCAAAGAAAGGGCCTGATTGATTTACTCACCGAGTGCATTGATGTGTTCGTATGGGAAGTCAGCGACATGCCAGGGCTGAGTACCAATGTTGTGTCTCACAAATTGCTGATTAATCTAGGGTTTAGTCCGGTAAAATAGAAGGCTCTAAAGTTTAAGACTGAATTAAGTTTAAAGATCAAATAACATATCACCAATCAGATCGAGTCTCAATTGGTGGAAGTGACACAATACCCGACTTGGTTGGCTAATGTTGTTTTGGTTACTAAGAAGGACGGAAAGATCAGAATTTGTGTCGACTACATGGATCTCAATAAAGCATGTCCAAAAGATAATTTTCCATTGACGAACATTCATATTTTGATCGATAATTGTGCTAAGCATGAAATGCAGTCATTTATGGATTGTGACGCAGGCTATAATCAGATTCTAATGGACGAGGAAGATGCTGAAAAGACAACTTTTATTACACCCTAGGGTGTATAACATTACAGGGTGATGCCATTTGGCCTCAAGAATGTTGGTGCTGCTTACAATGAGGGCTATGATGACTATATTTCATGATATAATTAATAAGGAGATCGAGGTGTATGTAGATTTCGTCATAATCAAGTCTCGCGAGAGTACGAACCATTTTACACATTTGAAGAAGTTATTTGGTCGTCTACGTCGGTATAACTTGAAGTTAAATCCCGCTAAATGTGCTTTTGGAGTTCCATCTAGAAAGTTGTTGGGATTTGTAGTCAGCAAAAGGGGTATTGAGCTCGATCCTTCCATGATTAAAGCAATTCAAGAGTTACCTCCACCGAAGATGAGAAAATAGGTGATGAGTTCCTTAGGGAGGTTGAACTACATCAGTCGATTTATGGCTCAATCAACTGTGGTGTGTGAACCTATCTTCAAGCTGCTGAAGAAAGACACTCCGACAAAGTGGACTGAAGATTGTCAGTGTCACGACCCAAAACGAGTCGTGAGTGGCACCCACAGTTAACTTACTAGGTGGGCGAACAAACAAGTTTAAACCCCAACATTTACCAATAGTTCAACTATGAGTAACAAAAATAATGCGGAAGATCCAAACTTATTAATGTAACCAATTAAATAAGCTTCTAAAGTTTTTTAACAACTTTATTATCCCAATCCGGAAGCATCACATCAAGACATCTATCTCAAATTACCCGTCTAAGAGTATTTAAGAAACCAAATAGTAAAAAGATGGTACATATCTGAATTCAAAGACATCAGACGTGAATGAGAAATCCATCATGAGGTTAGAAATAATAGCTCCCCTGAACTCTGATAAGCTGGAAACTGACTAGAGGTGAGGGCGAGTCGAATTTGAATGGTACACTTGCTGCACTCCACAAAGAACAACAAAAATACAAGTAGGGGTTCATACAAGGAACCCGTACTGAGTAGGTAATTTCGGATCGGCCACTCAAAATAGAAACCAATACATTGAATTAATAATATAAATCAACTACAATACTTAAACAGTGGCAACCAACAAACACATGAACCATTGACACCAACAACTAATAGGTACACCATCAAGCACACCTATGAGGACTCATGCTCCACACCATACTCATTTGGAAAAGGTTGCTTTGAGATTAAGTATATTCCAGTTCATTCAAGAGTCCTTTCCTTTACTGTATTGTTTCGGACGTGAAAACTCCGATCCCTATATCGTATCGGCATGTGACACTTCGATCCCATAATACCGTGTCGGAACGTGACACTCTAATCTAATTATCTCATTATTTATTTCATCAAGCCTTCTTTATTCAAGGCGTCATTTTAATAGAGATGGTTCAAGATTAGAAACAATTTCATAATTTTAGGCCAACCACAAACCACACAATCAAGTACATAGGAGACTTTACAATATCACTCAATACATAATCAATCTCTTTTTAGAGTTTATCTATCACATAAAATAAACCATAACGTACCTCCACCGAAAAACCGAAGTCAAGAAAACTATTTCTCCAATGTCTTTCCTTTCCTTAACGCCTCCAAACCTCTCCAATCTATCAAGTATATATGCATAACTTGTAAGTTAGCGAGTCTATAAACACTCAATTTATTTTGTGTTTAATCTAGACCCAAAAACTCACATTTATATAATCAATTTCCTAAAGTTCAAATCTAAGGGTAGATTTTAATTCTCCCAATTAACATAACTTTAATGAAATTTAAATAATTCGATACACATAATATTTAATTACCTATATTGATATACTAAACTCAATTTATAATAGGATAATACGTAGTAAAATTCCAGATCAAGCCACTGGTTTCGAACAACAATGGCAACACGTCTAACCCAATTTTAATCATTATACAAAATGTCTAAATTTATCATCCATCTGCAGATAATTGGCCAATTATTAATCATACTTCATATTAATACTATTTAATAATCATTAAAGTTTATATTTGTTCAGCAACACTTCTAATAACTATACATCTCGTACATTACATATATAAAGATATATATATTTTTTGTTTTGCCATCATCATACTGTAAAACTCTATAATTGATTGACACTTGTTTTTCAATTAACATATCATAGCAATATCCTCATCCAGTCATTATTATACATTCATAACCAACTATAATGTTATAATATTATTAAAATATATGTCTATTTATTTCATTATAATTCACTAATACTAACAAGAATCAATACCCCTTAACCGCCCAATTTTAACCAATAAAATATAATGCTAGATGAAGTTTTTTACCTCTAGCCTTTTTCTGATTGTCCACAAGACGGCGCCAAGAATTCAATAATAAGAGTTGTGAGCGGTTTTTCGTATAATCCAATAATATTAACCCTACTTATTACACAATTAATCTTAAATATGCTAAAATATATCTACTATTAATTTTAAAGTTATCTTTTTTAACCACCAACTAAATAAATTATTAAAACTACCCCGCTAATTTCATAATTTAATTATAATAGTCCCAAAATTCAATTAGAATCCCTCGAAAACAAGATTTTTTAATGAAACACAAGGCTTTTTAACAACCCTCAAAACGAACCAAAATAGATCGTTACAGTAGATACCAATTTTTATACCCTCGTTCACCTCGAACGATCAACAAAGAAAGTGAGGGCAATGAAGGTACCTGAATATGTGAAAAGGTGTGGGTATCTTTTCATGTCATATCAGTCTCACTCTCCCAAGTGGACTCTTCAATTTGTCGCTTCTTCCATTGACCTTGATAGATGCAATCTCTCTTTGACTCAAACTTGCGGCCCTCTCTATCTAGAATGTCTACAGGCTCCTCCTCATAAGACAGATTCTCATCAAGTAGAACCGAATCCCAATGAATACTTAGTTTTCCATCTCCAATGTATTTCTTTGCATAGACACCTGAAATACCGGGTGCACTCCTTAGCCAACCCTGGCGGGCAAGGCCAATCATAAACACCTCCTCCACACGCTTTAGAACTTCAAATGGACATATATCTTTGACTAAGCTTAACTTACTCGCTTACCCAACCTGCATCACAACCTTCATGGGTAAACATTCCAATACTTGCTCCCCTCACCTCCGTCGCTCCACCTCATACATTCCCAGTCCCTAACCTTTCGATCTCATACTCCTTCTTCCTACTCTAAGCTTTCAAAGCTTCTCTTGAATGAATTTCTCACTTCTCTAAGATTGCCACCCCTCAAAAGATCAGTACCGGCCAAGGTCTCACCTAAAATGCATCACAACCACCATGGAGACCTACACTCCTTCCCATAACAATTTTCAAATGGGTCCTAGCATACTCGACTACTAACTATTTGTTGTACGAACCTCGGCTAAGGGTAAAAATTTATCCAATGACCACCAATTCTATCACACATGTACGAGCATAACCTCTAACCTAATGTTCGCCCAGACGACCATCGTCTGAGTATGCAATGCAGTACTAAGACCAGTCTAGTACCTATTAAGCATTTATGTCCTCCAAACTTTAGAAGTCAAAAAAATTTGTTGTACCTCGATCTGATATGATGGAAGTGGAACTCCATGCAATAGAACATCTCATAGACAATAAGTAGGTTACTTCTCGCATTGTAGTCAATCTTAGCCGGATGAGTGAGCAGACTTATTTCACCTGTCAACAAATACCCAAATAGAATCAAACTTACCCAATGTCTTTGGAAGACCAGCCACGAAATCCATTGTCAAATTCTTCCCACTTCCATTCATGAATGGGCGATTCTCTGAAGTGTACCTCAGGCCTCTGATTTCTATAAAACTTTAACCTTCTGATTATTTGGGCATTGCGGACAGAAATCAACAATGTCACGCTTCTTCAATTTCTATTCCCCACTAATGTTGCCTTAGACACGATCATCTTGTTCACAGGATGTATAGAATAACTCGAACTACTGCCTCTGTCGAACAATGTGAATCAAATCATCTCCACCGAGGCACCCATACCTTCCCTTAAGCCTCAAAACGCCTTCTCATCAATTTACTCTCTAACTATTACTAGTAAACTGTACTTACTTACTCTTACTACTCCTCTTTTAGTTACCTCTCCTCGCATACCATATCTCGATTCGGCTCAGCTCTCATTATCAAAGTAATTTCCCTTTTAACCTTGTCAAGAAAGAAGGATTTTGGCCTCCACACATGCCAAAAATCCTTCTTTCTCCAGTACTTTCATTCAATCCTCATAAAGTCATTGCCCAGAATCTTAACAACCTCTCTAGCATGGGCGTCCTAGAAAATCTTAAGTGGGCTAAACTACCCCTGCTCCATACTTTTCCTACTTTAAGCAGCGCCACACACATTACTTTTCCTGGTGATACAAAATATAATATCATATCTTCATAGTTCCATCCACCCCGCTGCCTCAAATTCAATCTTTCTAAGTAAGACATACTGTAAACACGATGATCCTGTATAAACTTCCCTTGACCCCATTAGATAATCTCCAGTGCTTTATGCAATACAACCTGCGAGCCAACTCAAACTTCCAAATCATGGTCGGATAGTTATGTTTCATGCATTTATGCTCGAAGCCATAAGCAATTACCTTCCTCTCCTGCAATTAAGCACTGCCCACCACCAAAGAATAAGATGCAATCTACAATAAACAATAAAATCTCTTATCTCCACCACTGGCAAGGTAAGATTGGTATAGTACTCAACAAGGTCGTTGAGTTTCTGGCAGCTTTCCTTCACATTCGTCCGACCATAGAACAGGAACATTCTGCTTAGTCAATTTGTCAGCTGGGATGCATAGTAGAAAATCCTTGACGAATCGACGGTAAGTAGCTACAAACCAACAAAGCTCCTTACCTCTACAACATTAGTAGGGTTTACCAACTCCTTACTTGCTTCAATCTAGAAGGATCCACCATGCACTTCCATCCTTAGAAACCACGTTCCCCAAAGAAGGACACTGAAATCGAGCCAAAACTACTCACATTTTGAGAATTTGGCATAAAGCCTGTTTCTCCCCGTACCACCCAATGACATTCTCTAATTCTCCTCATGTTCTTTCCTGCTCTTTGATATTCAAAATATCATCATCAATCATCACAACGAGGCTCCAGATATTGCCATAAAAAAATCCCCGTTCATCAGGCTCATGAAAGCAGCAGAGGCATTCGTAAGCCCAAAAGAACATTACTAAAGAATTCATAATGCCCATACCTGGTTCGAAAAGCAGTCTTTGCACATCTGTTGCCTGTATTTTCAATTGATGATAACCAAATCTCAAATCAATTTTATAAGAAGACACAAGCACCTTGTAACTGATTCGAGACAAATCATAAATGCGAGGAATAGATACTTGTTCTTAAATAGTTACCCCATTATTCAGCTGCCTGTGTCTATGCACTCCGAAACTTTCATCTTTATTCTTCACAAATAAAACAGGAGCACCCAAGGGGATGCACCTCGGTCTAATAAAACCTTTACCTACAACAACGCTGAAGTTGGACCTTTTAACTACCTTAATTCAAACTGGAGCCAATTCTATAAGGGGGAATGGAATGGGATGAGTACCCGGCTCCAGAATCAATTACAAAAATGATATCCCTTCCGGTGGCAGACCATGAAGTCGGCAGGAACACATCCAGAAATTCTGGACTATCGAAACACAAGACTCAATCGAAGGTACTTTGGAAGTATCACATATCCCTGAGAATGTGCCAAGAAAGCTAAACAACCTTACTCACACCATTCCATTAGCCGAAAAAAGAGATAGGATAAGAACTGAGTGGAAATAATAGTCACCCTCCAACTAGCGGATCTTCCCAGGCTTGGCAAGGTCAAGTTTTGCATACAATCTATATAGCAAAATTTTGGATAAATGCCAAGTCATACCCGAATTACAATCAAAATCACCAGCTCTAGAATAATGCCAAATCTACATAAGTATTGCTCGCCACAAAAGTCCCAAGGCAAGACCTATACACCTTCTAACATCACAGACTCACCCAATGAGTAGAGACACGAATAGACTTTCAAGCTATAATTCTTATAAAGTTATGTAAAATCGTTTCCTAGTCATTTTTTTCCCTCATTAACATGGTAAATATATATTTATTTATTAATGTCTTTAATAATTTTTGTTAGATGATTTTTTTGCGTCATTTCTTAAATGTAGAGCAAAGAGCACCCTACAATACATACCTATATTATCTTAATTAGTTATTTTTTTAGGGCATTTTCTATTGTAAAACAAATAACCAAAATTAAAAAAGAAAAGAATAATTGACATTGTTAGTTTTGCATAAAAAGCATATACAAAAGAATGAATAATAATTGATACTTATCAATGTTTAGTTAGGCCTATACAACGAATTTGTATAACAATCTAATATCATATCAATTTATTATTATAGATTATAAGAGGGAACAAAAAAGTCAAAATTTGAATTACAATTTTACTCCTCCTATAATTAAAATGTTTATAAAAGCATTTAATTATTTAATTTTAAATGTTAATTGTTATCATTTTAATAAAATGTAAAGACTTTTGTTTGCACTTCCTTAGATTAGTGTCCTAATTAAATATCTAATTATAAATATATATATATATATATATATATATATATATCTCTCTCTCTCTCGCTTCCTCCCATCTCTCTCCCTCTCCTCTCTCTCTCCTTCCTCTCTATCTCTCGCTATCTCTCTCTTTCTCTCTCTCCTCTTCCCTTCCCCCCCCCCACTCTCCTTCCGCTCCTTCCCTCCCCCCTTTCCCCTCCTCCCCCTTCCTCCTCCCCCATTTCCCTCCTCCCCTCCTCCCCCTCCTCCTCCTCCTCCCTCCTCCTCCTCCCCTCCCGTCTCTTCCTCTAATCTTCTACTTCCTCTTGTCTTCCTATTTTTTTCTCTTTCTCCTTTCGTCCTTCCCTCCTTTTTTTGCTTCCCCCTGCTCTTCCCTTCTCTCACTTCCTCTCCTCATCCCCTTCTTCTCTCTTACTTTCCTTCTTTCCGTTCTCCACATTTCTTCCTCTCGTCTCCCTCTTCCTCTTTCGCCTCCTTATCCTGCTTCTCGCTTCTTTTTTCTCCCCCTCTCTTTTCCGTTTCTGATCTTCCCCTTCCCTGCTTCTTTCCTTTTCTCTTCTGTTCTTCTCCCTCTCCCTCCTTCTTTTGTCTTTCCCTGGACCAACTTGTAAAGACACACATGAGAGCTTGAAGACAAGGGAAGAAGAGGATCTCTACATTTTTACGCCCCAATAGTCGCATCGAGAGTGCTTGTAGGTAAGGTCTGTTAGGTTTATACACAGTATCAGTGATGTGTAATGTGTAAACACCCGTGCGTATGTCTTAATAGATGGCGGTTATAAAAGGTCATGATGAGCATGAACCGAATAAACGAATTTGTGATATGAAGGTCAAAAAATTCAAAGAGAGCGTAAGTATTTTGATTTTAGTTTCTCAAGGTTATGAAAGCTGAATTGTGAAGTCATTTACATATGTTGATAGACTTTTTCATTTCTTTAAGTAGAATATTGATTAATTTCGATATGTAAATTCTTGATGATATGAAGTATCTTCGAGTGGTTTGTATTATGGTTATCTTGGTCTTGTTCGATCTTTGTTAGCTTTACCTCAAGTTAAGGATGTAATTATGGATCTTTCACGCTTCAAGCCAATGAAAGTTCCTTTAAATCAAAGTTTCAAGAAATATACAATAGATTTGTCGATTCTAATTTTTAGAGCATTGTTACGTAATTTGAATTTGAATAAAAATTATCTTACTTTCTCCTTATATATTATGATTCTATTTGAATTTCCCCAATACTATTTGAAGTAGGTGTTTATTTTTTTTACCTTTAATATTTCCTCCCTTAAAAATATTTTTAAATAAAATACAATCAATTAGAAACGATACAGATGTAGAGACAGCCAAACAAAGCCAACATCATTTAATATTTTTATAGTTCCCTTCGTATAAAGTTTGATCTATACATTGATTTTTTAATTCATTTCACATTTTGCTAATTGTATTTGCATTTTTTTTTCAAAATTTTGTTTGTGTCTCACATACAAGTTTTAAAAATATTTATGTGGTTTAGAATGCTTAAAACTTCAGGATGTCTTTTGATATTCTACTAATTTTTATCTATATAATTCATCTTTTTTTGTTTCATAAAGCTTATACTCAAAATTATCCTTTTCATTTTAAGGTTAAAGTAGTGAATATATAAAATTTTTGATTGGATATGAGAAAAGGAGTTGACAAAAACACAAAAAATTATGTACTGATTTTGTATTTCTTTTTCCATGTATTTATTATTATGATTAAAGTCCTAAGAGATGTGTATGTTAATCTTTTGTTCCGTGTTTATTTTTTATATATCTTCTCTCTATTAGTTTTCTCTAATTTAGTTTTCTACATAAAAAAAATAACATTTATTGGAGATTGTTCCATTTTAGTGTTCATTCCGCACATGTTTTCATTGAAATGTAATTATCCTAACTAATTTATAAAATATTGCATGGCACACACGTGTACGGCATATAATAAAAGAGAGAAATACAAATTAAGTTATGATTCTAATATTATCTATTCAGAAAAATTGCTAAAAAAAAATGTCATTCTGCATTTTCAATTTAAAATTGTTGATAAAAAAGACAGACATAAAAATTGATATAAAAAAGCTTCGGTTAAGTAACAATCAAATTATCATAGTGTCATACTCAAGATTCTTATAGCAATATTAACTTTACTCGCTGAGTTTTTTGTTTATGTTGTTAAAATGTTTACCGGAGGGTTATTATACTTGTTTTTAATATTGTTTATTTGCAATAAAATTTGCGTGGAGAAAATAATACAAGAACTGAACTTTAGCACAATCAATTTTTTTTATTTCAAAACGTGTGTTCAATCTCTAAATTTCTCTGAATTCGCCATTTTCAAATATAATTCCAGGACTTTAAAACGTGGTCTTGAATTTATGATGAACTTGAACTGAACTTTATCTTGATCTTGATCTTTTTATTTGAATTCAAAGTGCTTCGAGCTTGTTTCTTGATGCGGTGGTCTTGATCTTGATCGTTCGTGAACTTGAATGCTTGAATTCTTAATTATCGCTTTCTAGAGAATTAAATGGTGTTTGGTGCACGGAGTTTTTCTCTAGCTTCTTGTTTAGAATATTGTTTCTTTCTGAAATTATGATGACCCCTATTAATAGTAATTTAGATAGAGGAATTGACGAATGGAATAGTATCTCCGTTCAGCCTTAGATTTAGTGACAGGCAATATGGGCTTGATGTGAGCGGGCTTGTCCACTTTACACAGGCCTGATTCTATTGGTTTTTCCTATTTGACTTGGATGCCCATCATCTTCTGGCACACGTGCGCCAAGAGTGAGCTTAGAAATGAGATAGATTGAGTTGACAATTTGATTCCATCCAATGAGAAGCACAAATTAATTAATTTGAACTTTAATTAAATTATATTTATTGAACTTAAATCTTCACCTCAATTATATCATCCACATATTTAATTTGGATAATATATTTATGAATTCATATAATCCAAATTTATTTCATAAATTTATATTTAATAAATTTTTAAATGATTACAGTTGTAATTATTAGGGGTAGATTAATCACTTCTGAATGAATATTTTTGGCACAATTGGAAACAGACAAAATAAAGCGCGCAAAAGCTAAAACAAGGAAATTTTCATATATTGGATATAGTCTTTGTCCATGTCCAAATTTGAACAAAAGAAGGCAAACATAGTACTTAAGGTCTCCAACATAGAGATTAATCATTGAGAGAAAACTTCTATTGCTATTAAATCGAATCTGCAATTAACACTAATTATTATTATATTTTATATTCTAATGGGAAGATGCTTAGTCTAAAGTTGGATTAGAAAACGCCCTTCAATTTTTAATTATCATTATTATATTCTATCATAAATAATATTAATTATTTTTCTATAAGTGTGAAACTATTAAAGTTTGAAATGACTTTTTAACTTTTTCAACAAATCACCATTAAAGTGAATAACTTTTTAATTCTACAATTCTACAAAAATCATCATAAGTTGAATGACTTTTAACTAATCACTAGAATACCCTTTTACGAACGTGTCTTCCTAATAATAATATTGTACATTTTGAATTTGGTTCAGAGAGCATAATCTCTTATTATATTTGTTTTTCAAGCAGTTCTTGTACATTTAGATTTTTTCATTTTTTCGCTAATTCAAATTATATTCTTAAATTGATATTTAAGTGTTTTGTTTCTCATTGGAATATAATAGTTAAAATTTTGTTTTTATGACTCATGATGTAATTTTTTCTCAGTTAATCCAAAGAATGTGTTTCTTTTGCAAATAATTGACTAATTTTTATTAGAAATGCACCAATACAAATAATAGATGTTGGCATGTCCTCTCCAACAATTTTCCTTTTTTTTGAATGAGTTACTTTTTAATAAATTTGATATAAATACGATTATTATATTTTTTAATTAATTTTGTAATCACTTACTGCATGTGTTATTCCAATAGACCTCCTTGATAACTGTTAGTTTGACAATTACTTATTGAAATTTATTTTTCTTCAATTCTAGCTTTCGAAGATAAATGGTAACTATAATTCTCCCTTACCAACATTGAATCAAAAGAAATTGAAGAAAATCTCTTTAAGACTACATATTCTTAACAAATGAGTAATTTATTTAATTTAAAATTCCTTAAAAATCAAATATGAAATAATAAGAAAAAAAGAATAAAAAATTAAATAATGATAGTATGAAAGACACCATGAACAAATTATATTGTAGTTTTTTGTTCATCGCTACAAAAAACAAATAACTTACTATGACATTGGAATGTAATATGTAACAACATATATACTTGTTACAAGTTTATTGGTAATTCAAACTTTGGTACAAATGAGAAGGTTTGTTGGTGTGTATGGTCCCTTCTAAAAAAGTAACAACTAATATATTAAGGTTTTCCAACCTAGTTACACACAATGTAAATTATATCACATTAGATTTGTTTCCATTTGACAAGTTAGGAATTCTAATTATTTGACGTTTACATTACAATAAATAAGTCATTTATATAGGTTAATTGTCCATTTATTTCGTTTATATTTTTTTCGTTAAATTATTTTTGAAAATTTTCAAATTGTGATTTTAATATATTTTTGTTAAAATTTCATTTTTAGTTTAATGTAATTGTCACGACCCAAAAATGGACGTGATGGAACTCATCTTATCCCACCAAGACAAGTCAAGCTAAAAACTCACTCTTACAATAAAGTGTGCTGAAATAAAATATAAGTAACTTAATAAAAACCACCCCAAAACCTTGTAAGTCCAACGTGTCACAAGCCTCTAAAGTATTACAATTGATTCAAAGAAAAAACTCAAGTCTCAAATGAACTTGTTTTATAATATTAGAATCAGACAAGATCATAATTTATGGAGAAGAAAAGTCCTGGCTGAGATGGAAACAGATACCTCACAAATCTCCAAGAAGCCTCGAAAAGATAGAATGACAAGTATAACAAAAATCCAGGCTTTTCATAAACCTACGAAAAATTGTAGAAGCAAGATGTAAGTACCAAACCACAACGGAATCAGAAGTAAACCTGCTAAACCCAAGCTAATGGGATGAAATAACGGTACTCGGTACTCCTACCACCCCCAACGAACCTCCACAACTACATCCTGCAGTAAAAATAACCCAAACCTAAACAGCTCACGTTTAATAGCACTAGCTCAACAACACACTTAAACAATTAACATATCCTCAATAACAACACCTTACAAATTAATATCTCAACAACAATCCCTCAACAAATTATATATCCCGCAATAAACACGCCTCAATATCATCAATCATAAAGTTTCGCAAAGGCAATCAGAAGATCGCAAAACACGATATCAAGTTCACTAATATAAGTCTGTGCAATGCATGGAATGCAATGTTCAGTATATGATGCATGTCTGCCTAGTGATACACACCCGCTGTCTCTCAGTCCCGGGACCCATGGGGGAATATCTGTGCCATGCATCTGTCGCGGCGCACGACAATGACCCTCGATAATAGTAACCATCGTCGGCGCCGCGACCTCCCTCTAATAACCAGTATCCATCGCAGCGTGCGATATACGTCCCCTCGAATGGTACATTCTCTAAGTATCCTTCTTTCTCAATGCACCTAACACTTTCACAACAGCCAATGCCTCATAATAAAGCAATACACATTCACACAAATAGTGGAGGAGCAATGACATTTTCATAACATCGCCAGTTCACTAACCCTCCAACATGAAGTCCATCGACAATGATTTCACAAGACTTCAACCCTTTCTAAAAAAAATCACACATAAATATTAATCACAATGCCTTTTGGTTTATCCCTTTTTTTTCATCATTATAATTAACAATGTGGCAAGTCAAACCAATCACCATCTCATTACTCCCAAACATATACCACCAGAAATACACCATTTCATACCCTTACAAGATGTTAGAAATTCACTTGCCTCATCTCAGATAATTCACCCGAACCTTTTGTCTTTCCCCTTTTGTTGACTTCCAACTCAACAGCATCTATCAAATAGATACCACAATAGATTCAAGACTAACAACACCCACATATTATGTTTCTATCTAGACTCAAACTCACTCAAATATATAATAACGTTTCAAAATCTTGCTTCCAAGTAATATGTTCCACCTCTCATATATCAATTTCAATGTTCAGCCTAGAATTAAGTCATAGTTTCTTCAAACCTACAACCCTATACTTCATGCACTATAATATCCCGATATTTAATTCCTATTATCATATCAAATGTGAAGTATAATATTATTCTATAAAATAAGAAATAATAATATAAGAACTAGTAGAGGATTGTTGAAGTCGAATAAACACTCCACATGGTACCCTCACCTACGAAAACACATGAGTAGTAACCCAATAGACTGCACACACTCAATACCATCAATGCAGGCTTATTGTTTTGCCAATGATTATCCATTTTTTTTTTCCAACGCTTTGAACAAAGTACGTTCATATTACTCCAACATCTACATAACACTTGCTTCCTACTCTAGTCCAATAAATATTATTAAAAATCTATTCATCTTCAATTACTTCCATCCAAACAATTAACCACTTCAGTCACTCATTATCAATTTATACAAACCACTTCCATTTATACACCCTAAGAGAAATTTATCACATTACTTACTTCTAAAAAACTCCCGTCCACTCATATCGTATCCCTCACTTAAACCATCAAGTTCCTCCACCTATTCTGCACACCCCTTTCCATTGCATTAATATAAAATGAGTCGGATACCTTCCTGTGATAATTTCTTTTTTTTATATAAATCATTACATATACAAATAGAGGGAATTGAAGTACTTACCAGGAAACCATCGTAACCTCATTGTCAACCGCTACTCTCTTTTCTATTGTTATTATTTTTGAGTTATGACTAAGAAATTTTTAACCCTTATTTACTAATTTTAATTTCATGGGCCAAATATAAAAGAGTACTAAATGAATTATAGACTTGACCCACTAACTATTATTATACTAATTATTTAATAATTTTTTTATCACTAGATACTCGTAGTTACCAATTATTTCAAAATTTTTGATCTGTTTTTTTTAGTTAACGGAAAGAGTCAAAATAGTACTAATTCTCAAAACGACCTAGCGGGTCGTTACAGTAATTTTAATATAACTCCTACCATATATAATATTTTTGTGGGACTCACGAGCAAAGCACGTCTCTTGGACTAGTCTTTCACATAAAGACAGACAACTAAAAAGATTGTATCACGGATAAACGCTACTGGAATAGCCCTATTATCAAGAGTGTTTGTCAAACAGCCAAATGACTGTAGTTTTTTCTTTTCCAGAAATATGACTGAAGGACTATATCTTTGATCGATCAGGTGATCTCCCAGAGTGGATGAATTACTTAGTTTTGAGAAATGTCGTCTCTATTACAATAAGAAGTTGTGAAAATTGGTTGCGCTTACAACCTTTTGGTGAGCTGCATGCCTTGTCAAATTTACTTTAGTAATAAATGTAGTTGGGTGGGTAAAAACTTTCCGTCATTTTATTAATACAAAATAAAGTTTTGCTTGATAAACACAAATTTATCTATTCACACCAGAAGCAATGGTAAGTCATCATCAAAAAAAAGAGAAATTTGTTGTTAGATCGAGAAAGATTTTGATAATTGACAAATAGAGGAACAAATGAAAGGAACAGGTTGCGTGTACATGTTCCTTTCAAACCGAATCCGACTGGTATAGTCAACCTCGCGAATTAGAAGTTATAAAATAATGGAAGGGTTGCTTTTTCGACCAGAAACGAGTGCAAAAAGGTTTCCTTTCATAAAGAAATCCTAAGCAAAGTGGGAAGGGTAAACGAAGTAGGTAGCATAAGCAGAGTAGGAAGTATAACGAAGTGAATAAATTTCAAATCTTGAATGGAGTAGATGATCAGATATGTAAATCAAGTACAAGATGAAAAAGGTTTTGAAGAGTTCAAAGTTTATAAATAGGGCAATATTTTCTTTGGAGAAAATTGTGCACTTAAAAAGAGAGTTACAAGCAAAATACAATCAAATAGAGGGAGTTTATATTTGAGTGAATTCTGATTACGAACTGCAGCCAACACAAGAAAACAAGAATTGAAGAACTGATTCATTGGCTTATGCTTTATAGTTCTTAAGTTAAGTTTGTTTGTATTGAATTTTTATCGAGTTGTATATTTAACCCTTTCTAAATTAAGTGAAGTATAAACTAGAGTAGAAATAGAGTCTTCAAGTTAAAGACTTGGAAACATAAATCTTGGGGGATTTTGTTGCAGTTTAGGAATTAGAATCAGTTCTAGTATTGAAAGAATTGTAATCTGAATTCATAACTTGAAGTGGGATCGACGATCTAGTTGGTTGTTGGTAGGGCTGATTCAACAAGATTGGGGGCCTAAAGTCAAACCTTAAAGAGGGCTCCAATATTTTTTTAATTTTTTTTTTTAAAAAAACTAGTAATCATGTATATATTTATTTAAAATCTATTTTTCTAGCCTTTTTAGAAGTGAAGTCATTAATTACTATTTTGTAATCGATTTATTTTAATAATTCTTTTTCAATTGATAATATAGCTAATACATTCAATCTCAGATTGTTGATATTACATATATAAGATTTTATCAATTTTAATTTTAAAAAAAATCTTTCGACCCGACAATAGGTTCGAACCGAAATTGGTTAACTTTATTCGTAAGCAATATTTGCATTAAGGATAGAATCAGTCTTTTTATTAGAGTTGCGTATTTTCATTATCATTATCTTCTACTTGTATTATTTCTTTTAATAATAACTAAAACGAGAGCATGTATACTTACTAACTATGAGTATCAACAATAACAAAAGTTCAGAAAAATTATAAAATAAAGTTAGTATAATAAAACTTGACTTGCGAATTTGATAAGTTGACATAACAATACTGAAATAGCGTTTCATTTCTTCAATATAATGACTATTTATTTGAACAAGACACTCAAAAACATTTTTTTTAACATGTAAGTGACAATTACTTTTTTTAGGAGAGTGTTCAACATTGAGCATAGAAATAATAAAATAGAAAATAAAAAAGATGAGTATAAGATAAATAATAATATAAGATTGATTTTACCGATTGTCAATTTTGTGTATGGACTAAAAGAAATAACAGCTTCACATATGAATTTGTATTTTCGGCTGCTGTAAGTACTAAAAAATAGTTATTCAACCAGTAGAAGAGATGAAGGTGCGGGGGGGGGGGGGGGGGGGGGGGGGGGGGGGGGGGGGGGGGGGGGTAAGCTGTGGGCAATCAATAAGGGAAAGAAAAGACAACGAATATTGAGCCAATTTTATTGGTCTGTGGAAAACTTTGGGCAGAGAAATTAAGGCTAACAAAAAGTCTTTGTGCAATGACCCCATGGGCATGTGCAGTTGTTTCCCATAACTCTGTGAATTATATTTCAAAAAATACAAATTCATTATTTAATGATCAACAACTTTGTTATTGAAAAAGCGATAATATATTTAATTAAGAGATATATTTAAATGAGGAAGTCGACACACAAATATCTACTCTCCCATTTTTAAGATTTAAACAAAGTTAAATTTTAATTGTAAATTTTTCATACATCTTTTTAATATTTTGAATTTTCAATTGTTGTGAATTTCATATGGTAATAAATTTGATAGACAAGGTCCCATTGGAGTGTATTATTTCCATTGAATAATTGAGTTTGGAATTATAACAATTTCCAATGATCTTAATTACTTACTCATAGTACTCTATGGCTGAAGCTTTCCTTCAAATTCTGTTAGATAATTTGACATCTTTCATACAAGGGGAACTTGGATTTTTTTTTTGGTTTTAAAGACAAGTTTGAAAATCTTAAAAGCACGTTTACTACGATCCAAGATGTGCTAGAAGATGCTCAGGAGAGGCAACTGAAGGACAAGCCACTAGAAAATTGGTTGCACAAACTCAATGTTGCTGCATATGAAGTTGATGACATCTTGGATGAATGTAAAACTAAGGCAGCAAGACTCAAAGAGACTAAATATGGATGTTATCATCCAAAGGCTATCACTTTTGTTATTTGTAATTTTGATGATTTCACAAACTTAGGAACCTTGTAAAGGTATCAGGTTTCTTAGTTGAGTATTGTAGATAAAACAAACCCAGAGACCTAGTAGAAGGTATCATCAGGCTCTCATGATGCCGATCAGTTAACTACCGCTGGAACGGTACAGAAAGTAGGTGCACACTTCCCGATGCTTCGAAAGTGTACTTTTCGCAGCCAATGGCGAAGAGGTTTAAGGAAAGTGACTTGTCTCATATAAAGGCACTTTCCTAAACATCTTTGTAGTTTTTTTTTTGCAACTTGATAAAAAACTTTCAAGAACTCTTGCAAGCTCTACCAGTCAAAGGCAAAGTTTCAAGAACAACAACAATCCTCTGGAGCTTTTTCGTGTAGTGTTTAGGAAGACATTCGCTTGCTCTTAACTGTAAACTATTCCTCAATCTATAAAGTACTCATGGTAGTGTTCAAAATTCTGGGTGTCCAAGTGGGATAGCTTAGTGGGTAGATAGTTTTCTACTTAGGCTTGGTCAGCAATAGGGACTCTTGCTTACAAACGTGAGATTCAAAACTTTTCTCACATTTGGTGTAATGTGTTTACTTGCTTTTGAAGATTAGTAAAACTTGAAAATCTGTGAGACAGATCCCCCCCCCCCGGTTTTGTTTTACTCCCTTACTATCAAGGAGGTTTCCACGTAAAATACATCGTGTTGATTTTACTACTTTGCATTAACGTTCTGGTTTATTCATTAGGTAGTAAGGACCTGGTCCATTCTGTTAAGTAAGGCATATATTCTATATGTGGTATCAGAGCAGGGGCACTTTCTATTTGGTTAATATCAAGAAGTTATATTTGGCTCTATAATGGCTGCTCCACTTAACCTCGAAGAGGTCAATCGTCCAACAAGGCCTCCCCGTTTCAATGGACATTTCTACAGTTAGTTGGGTGAAAAGTTAGAATACATGATTAACCTCATGGCTAAGACAGCGAGTTAGTGATATGTACTGGATGGAACCATTCATTTTCCGCTGATAGAAGAAAAAAGATGGAGATAACTAATCCTGTTCCAAAGCTAGACAGAAATATGAACGACGCTGACATGAAAAATATTGAAAAGGTTTGAAACAAAACTCTTCGTGCTGTGTGATAGGACCTTATGAGTACAACAGAGTGTCAGCTGTGAGTCTGCTAAGGAATTGGGAATTGTTGAAGACTTCACCATTAAGGAACCTGAACAATTCAAAGATCTAAGATCGCATGCTTTACCTCAACACTGTATGATAACTTCAAAATGAAGAAGGATACACAATACATGACAATGTTCACCAAGTTGTCTTGCCATTACAATGAGCTGCGAAGTCTGGGTGAACCTATAAGCATGACCAACAAGTCAGGAAAGTTCTCTTCGAATTCTCTCTTCAAAGTCTGGAAAGCAAGGTGATGCATTACAACAGAAGCCAAGGATTTGAAGGTGCTGACTATGGATTCTTTGAATTGGTAATTTGAAAGACACATGAGATGAATCGAAATTACGATTTGTCAAAAGGAAGCCAAGAGGACGTCATTGATGCTGAAGTACAAATCAGATGAAGATTTCAGTGATGGATGATGGCATATCTCATCAGCAGATTTCAAAAAATTGTGAGGAAACAAAGTTATAAAGAGGAACAATGTTGTTCCTCGAAAGGTTGCTCAAGGTGATACTTCTACAAGTGTGGAGAAGCTGGGCACCTCATCAGATAGTGTCCCTTTTTTTTGCTCAAGAATGAAAAAAAGGAAACATCAAAACCAGAGTGACAAAGATAATATAAGGGACCTGGTACTTGGCAAGAGAGATCAAAAGCCTGCTGTCAGATTTGTGGGTTTCAAAAAGGCTCTTGCTGCATTGGTGTGATTTCCTCAAGTGATTGAGAAGACCTGATGAGCCAAAAGATGTTTTCCAGGTTGCTGTACATGAGGAGGAGACTATCTTCAATGAATGTTTGCTCTCATGGCTCACATAGAACATGAAGAAGAGGATAATCAGGTACCTCTTCTAGATATTAAAATGACTTGGATAAATATTCTCTTAAAAGTGGAGAATTTGGCAAAGTCATGATTTATTATGTGATAGGTTACATGCTGAAAGAGACATGACATGAACTGAACTTTGGCAGTTTAACTGAAAACAAGTTTTAACTTGAAGAGCAAACTGTCAAGAATGTGTCTCTAGAGTCAAATAACGTCTAGCTTCCGAACCAGTTGAACCGATTACCTGAAGAAGCTAAAAATCTGAATGGAATGTCAAATGTTTTACACACAAGTTGAAATTATTCAGAAATTGAAACCTCTGAGAAAAATCTGTTCGTCGTTGGAAAAGAGTAACAAATTAAAACAGGATATTGTCACTTAAGGACTAACTTGAAAAATCCCTTAAAGTGGACAAAATCCTCAAGTTACTGTCAATGCCAACAAATCAGATACTTTCAATAAAAAGACTAGTAAGTTTGAACATCACTCCCTCTTATAATCCTCACAGTAAGTATGTGGTTTGTGTCTGACAATCTGCTATTCTTCACTGTGGTAAGATGGACATTTGAAGGTAGTGTGCTGCTGGAGAAACTCCTATGAAGGCTCTCTAATTATGTCTGAAAGGCAAAATTTTACCAAAAGAGAGACTGGTCCTCAAAGAAGGTTCAATTCACAGATTTTTCAAGAAAAAACCCATCTGTTCCTTCCTGCTTCCCCTGTCTTTTGTTTAGAAAGCTTCAAAATCTACCCTATTGGCCTAAATCATCTAATCACTCCTTTGTCTGCTTTATGGAACTCCAATTGAAATGGTTTCCCAAGCTGAACAAGTGATATTATGCAGGTGAGGTAAGAGGAGCAGGCATTCAAGTTTGGATATGGACAAGTGGATGTGCTCTAACATATGACTGGTGATGTAAAATTTCCTCTCACTCAGCACTTCAAGGAGGAGTGTCTCGTTGATGACGGAAAAAAGGGGTACTTTTGGGAGTTGGCAAAGTAGGAAGAGATCTCTTGAAATTCAATTGACAATGTGTTTATGTGGATGGGTGAAGTACCGCTTGTTTGATTGTGTCACAAATCAGTGACAACGGAAATGAGTCAATTTACTTATGCAAATGCACTGTGGTGCGTCTAACTACAAACAGGTAATTCTACTGCATACGAGTAAAATATGTATGTGTCAAACTTTGAAACGTCTTATTGAGATGACCTACAGGTCTTAGTGCTCAGAATGAGAATGCTGATTCTCTGGCATCGTAGCTGGGGCATGTAAGCTCTCTTATTGACAACTTCATTTCTAAGGACCTGGTCCGAGTCTGCCCAAGGCTGAAGTTTTGCTGAAAATAAATCTGTGGAAGCTTGTGTTAAAGGAAAACATCAGTCATCCTTTAAGGCCCAAAAGCAAGTAAACATCAATCAGACCTAGAGCTGCTTCATATGAACCTTGTGTGACCCTTAAAAGTTCAGAAGCAGAAATGGCAAAAGTACATTTGGGTGATGTTGATGATTACTCGAGATACACTTGGACAAGATTCTTGAGACAAAGGCAGACACAAGCTGAAAGAGTTTGGTGGTATGTTCCAAAAATGATTCAACCAATTGAATCATTTTATTTTGCAAGCATTCGATCTGATCATGGATAACTGAGTTTGAGACTTCTCAACACTGGATAAATTCTTTCTGCATGGAGAATGGTTACGAGCTAATTTTTCTTCTGCTCGCACACTCCAACAAAATTGAGTCTGGAGAAAGAAAATCAGACCTTGGGTGAACATTGCCAGAACTAATGATTATTGAATCAATCTTCCTCAAAATTTCTGGGCTGAAGTTTGTTAACACAGCATGTCTGTTACCAACAGTGGTCTTAAGAGTGTTTTGAATGATACTCCATATGATATCTAAACAACAGAAAACCATGTTTGCAGCTATCTTAGAGCATTGGATGCAAATGTTTTCGGCTAATAATGGAAAGGATGACGGGAAAATTTTGATCCTAGAAGTGATGAAGGTGTTTGTTGGATATTCTTCATCCAGCCAAGCTTACGAATATTCCACAAACGAACTCAATGCTTGAAGAAAGCATTCATGTTGTATTTGATGAAGATGGAGGTCTTGAAGAATGATGACCAAATGATGAGATGATGAGAAGGAAACTGTTCAATCAAAGAAGACTGAAGGAGGTGAAGTTTGATTGCAAATCACAACTGAAAAATGATGTGATGATCTTAATCATGTCTATCTACCTGAAGAGCTGTTGGGTTGAAAAGGATGATATGGTACCTGGTACTGCTCAAAATTCCAGCCAGAGTAAATATCAGACCTCCCCAAAAAATGTGTCACTCTTGATGAATAGAACATGTTGATCAGCTCAATCAGTCTGCTGCCCAGGTTGGATGGAAGCATAGTTCTCACACCCTCTGAATAATCTCATTTCTTTCTCCTTGTGAATTCAGGAATTCATACTAGATCAAAAAACAAGCAAATATAGTTGCTTCTCAGCATTCATATCAGCTATTGAGCCCAATAATGTGAAAGAAGCATTAGGTGATGACGACTGGATCAATTCTATGCAAAGACGAACTTCCACCAGTTTGAAAGAAGCAAAGTATGGTACCAATGGTTTCCTCGACCTGAAAGGCAAAAACAGTAATAGGCACTAGATGGGTTTTCAAAAACCAGCTTGATGAATGGAGTGATTACTAGAAATAAATCCAGGTTGGTGTGCAAGATATAATCAAGAAGAAGGAATATACATGAATTAGACTTTTGCACCTGTTGCAAGAATGGAGGCTATTATAACTTTTAATAGTCTTTTTGTTTCAATTCTGGGTTCAAGTTGTATCAAATGGATGTGAAGAGTGCATTTCTTAATGGTGACTCAAGGAGGAGGTATTGGCAAGCAACTCCTGGTTTTGAAGATTTCGAGCTCCCAAAACATGTGTTAGATTGAATAGGCACTGTAATGGTCCTGAAGCATGTCCAAGAGCATGGTAATGAAAGGCTGTCAAGTTTCTGCTGAAGAATGTTTTAAAAAAGAGGCAAGATAGACATCTTTGTTCTTATTAAAAATAGACAAGAATTGCTTATCATTCAGTTTTATGGTGGATGACATCATATTTGGAGCTACTTCAAACATTTTGTGTGAAGACTTCTCATCATAATGGAAAAGGAATTTGAAATGAGCCTAGGGTGAATTGACATTTTTTTCCCGGGTCTGAAATCAATCAATCACAAAATGGGATTTCAATTTGTCAGGAGAATTACATTAGGAGCGCTGAACAATTATATGTTTGAGTCTAAACTATTGATACTCCATGGGAACAATTCCAAGAAGATAGTAGAGGAATCTGACCCTCTTTGTGCAAGCAGACACTGTCAGGGAATCATTGATCCTTGTTTATCTGACCTGCTATAGGACTCATATTGTGTTATAAGTGTTGGAAATGTATGCGAGGTTTCAGCATGTCCGTGATTCACACTTGAAGGCTTGCAAAATGTTTCTCAGATACTTTGAAGAAACAGGGACTGGGTTCTCTTCTATCCTGCAAAGGTGATACTTTTTTGATCTGGTTGTTTGCAGATGCTGATTTTGCTGGTTATCAAGTTGACCGGAATAAAAGAGTACCTCTAGAATTGGCTCATTTTCTCCCTTCCTGGATCATTACTTATCTCTTGGGGGTTCCAAGAAGCAGAACAATCTTTGGCTCCTTTCAACTGCTGAAGTGAATATGTATCGGCTGCAATCCTGTTTCTCAGTTGCTGTTGATCATGCAACATTGTAAAGATTTTTGGAATCACATAAAAGCAATTCCTCTTTATGTGTGACAATACTAGTGCTTTTAGTATGGTAAAGATCCCGTTCAAACCAAAAAATTTTAAGAAACAAAGCAATATTGATGTTAACATCACGTTTTTGAGAGATATGTTGAGAAGGGAAATAATTGTGCCTCACATATTGGTCCACAGAGGAGCACATTGCAGACATCTTCACCAAAGAATTCTAACCAAGGATCAATTTGACAGAAATCGACTGAAGTTGGGGATGTTGATCTCCAATGATTGCTATTAGCTTCCACAGTTGAACTCCCTTTGAGGCTAAAATTTCCAGTGCAGGTATCCTTTGTGCGAACGTTCAAATATCTCAACAAGATCATTTTTGGTAACTTTTTAGTAGTATACCTCAGAAGGACCTGTTTAGCACGGAAGCACTAAACAACTGAGGATGCCAGTTTTTACTGTGCATATGTTACCGTGGTTGCCTGTCCAGTTAGCATTTTTACATTAAATTGACACTGAAAAAATATGACCGTTGAATTGCCACATGTCAGTCATCGATCACTCTACCGTTTGTCCCATCGTTTCTCTCTCAAACGACACATCCAATCACGGACCTGGCACCCTTTCCACGCCTTTAAAAAAACCCTTTTACTTTTTTTTTGACTCTTCATCTGTCTCTTAACTTTCTTCTTGTTCACGAAGGGTTTTTAAGCAAAGCAAAGGCAAACTTGTTTTCTTTCCTGGCGTCCTCTCCTCACTGTTCAAATAATTTTTTTTCGTATGAAAAACATGTTCTTCCCCTCCATCTCCTCAACACAAATGCTAGATGCTCTTGTGAAATAGAGCCTCTTGCTTTCTACTCTTCGACCACTACACAGGTTAGACTCAATCCCCCTTCCAAGCTAAACCGACATCTCTTGATAAATCCCTTCTTATGTTATGATCTGAACAGGTTTCAGTTTGGTGCCTACGGACCTGTTCCGCTTCAAGACTGTCGTCCTGATAATTTTGTTTGAAGGGGATCTACCAAGCATAAGGCTTTCTGATCCAATATATGGGGCAGCGGTGATAGTTGGTGATCGCAAGCTTGCTATGATGCGTGAAGAAGCATGGAAGAGAAACTGAAGTTGGAGAGGTAAGAGGTAAGAATACTCACCATTTTTGATAAAACCCTGATATAGGAAGGTACCTTCTTCTCTTCCTCGGACCTCTTGAAAGCAAGTAGTAAAAACCCTTAAAAAAGGCGGTTTGAGAGAAGGAGAAAGCGGAGACATCTAGAAAAGGGAAGGAGAAGGTTTAAGGCGGCCTAGAGACGACCTACTACTAGGTCTGGCCGGCCCAAAGTTGATGTGGATGATGCCTTGAATTCTAGTGCACACGTTCTACCGCTGGCAGTTAGAAGTGCAAGAACCTTCAAGTTATCAAAGGTTTAAAATACCTGAGGCAATGTAGTTTAGTTTGTTTGGTGAAGCAGTGGAAAAAGAAAAAATAACAAAAATACGAGTCAGAGAAGACAAGGAAATTTTTTCCGAAAAGGGTGGAAAAACAAAGTCGAAAAGCAGAGTTCTGAGGGAAAAATAAAGAGGTCACAGGGACCTGGTTGGGGCCCCCCCAGCCAGGAAGATCAGGGTCAACATGTAGGGTTTGTTGACAATAATAAGAAACCAAGCTGTCTGGCAAAAGAATTTTTCATATGGGGATCATAACTCTTCCTAACTACTCTTCCGGCATTGATTTCTCTTCATGATATGGTAGAGATCCATCTTGGTTACACTTTTTCACAACCGGAATCCCCCTCCTCCATGAAGAAGAAGTGCGCAAATTTTACTATAATATTCAATTTCAAGGACGATGGAGCATCCCCTCACAAGCTTAACGGTAATGATATTGTGTAATATTTAGAGATGAGGGTGGTGTTTGAGCAAAATTCTCAGGCGGCCTAGATAAGGGGACCCGTCTGTACTTGGCAGAACTACTTGCTCTTCTGAATTTGCTTCTGTGATTTCTAAGCACCCATATCTCAGGTTGCTGGGATTTTATAAGACAATCATGAAGAGTTAGATCACTGTAATTTTGAGTCATCAACAAGGTTCTCCTCCCTCGCACAGAAAAGATGACATGTCCCTGCTGCTGATTTTTTTTGTGATGAGAGTTGGTAGCTTCGAAGCCTGAACCTCCCTGGTCTAATTGCTTTGGCATATTCCACAAAACCATCATTGAGAGAAGGTGTTCACGGAATGGGTTTTACGAATATCTTCCACAGAGGTATTCAAGCATTTCAAATCCTCCTGAGTTGGAAGGTTGGGACGGTTAACAGACTATCTCTGAGGTACCTTGGTTGAGTGTGGACTCATTGAAGGAAGAGGCTTCCCAAGAGCCAAGATGGCCCAACTTTTGATGATCAGGATCATCTTAAGCCACGAGATGAGGAGCTTCCTGTGCAGTTAAGTGGTAAAGAGGCAGAGATTGCTAAACTCACAGCCAACTGCTTGCCTGCACAGATTGAGGGACTGGTTTCTTTAGTGGTTTTCGAGCCTCTGAGAAAAGAGAATGCTGAGTTGAAGGTAAAGATACTGCCTTTCAGGAAAGGCATCAAATAATTATGCTGGGCAATGCACGACTCACTCTTTTACCAGTCCTGTCTCATCCTCCCCATCTCCTGTCCTGTTGAAAACTATCTCCCCTGTGTCAATTTTTTGTATGTGGCTTATCACTGTGTTTGATGGATATTCAGTTTTGTTTTTTATGTATTACTGTTATGATGGCATCTGGTTAATTTATTCCTTTGTTTTGTTCTATTATCTTCCTTTATGCATGTTTTTTCCCTTACTGATTTGATTGCTTTTTAGCTTGATCTTGTTAGTGTTTATGTTGAGCATCACTGTTTACTGCATACTTTTTTATGATTCCAAAAGGGGTGAAGTAAAAATGGTGAGTAGCTAAATGAATATTCAGTAAGAGGAATATACAGTGAGAGGAAATCACAGTGAGGGGGGAATATATAAGGGGGAACAAAAGTTGGAGAAGATCTTAGATCATTGTTTGTCATCATCAAAATGGGGTAAATATTATTTGTAGTTTTGATGATTTGACAACTTAGGGACCTTGTAAAGGATCAGGTTTCTTACTTTATTATTGCAGATGAAACCAACCCCTGGGACCTATAGAGGTAAGCCAGACTCTCATGATGACCGATTCAGTTGACTACACGCTTGGAGACGTTCCGAAAGTAGGTGGCACACTTCTCCCGATGGCGTAGAAAGTGTGACTTTTCCAGCCAGATGGCAAAGAGGTTTAGGTAAAGTGACTTGGTCCATATACAAGGCACTTCCTAAACATTCTTTGTAGTTTTTGCAACTTGATAAAAACTTTTCAAGAACTTCTTGCAAAGGCTAACTACAACCAAGCAAATGCAGAATTATTCCATGAACACACCAATCTCGGATCCTTTTCTGTAGTTGTTTCTAGGAATACATTCTCTGTTCTTAAACTGTACACTATTCCTCAATCTATAAAGGAATCAATTGTGTATGTTAAAAATCTAGGGTTGTCCAGTGGATAGCTTAGTGGGTAGATATTTTTCTACTAGGCTGGTAGCAATAGGGACTATTGCTTAAACGTGAGATTAAAAACTTTTTCTCACATTGGTGTAATCTAGTTTTACCTTTGCTTTTGAAGATTATGGAAAACGATTGAAAATCCTTGGGAGACGATCATGGTTTTACTCCTTTAGCAGGAGTTTCACACACGTACAATCATCGTTTGATTTTACTGGCATTTAACTTCTGGTTTTATTCATTAGTGTAGTAAGGGACCTGGTCCATTACTTGTTAAGTGAAGGAATATATTCTATCAACTTTCCGTTACAAGATTGGGAAAAGGATGAAAGAGATAATGAAGATACTAGATGCAATTGCTGCAGAACGAAGCAAGTTTCATTTGGAAAAAAAGACTATATAGAGAGAAGATGCTAGACGAGAAGCAGGTGCTCATTTTTAAATATTTTTCTAACAAACAGCTTTATATCATCAAATTCGTATGTGTTTTTAGGATTTTGTCTAATCCAGATTTGGATTTATTAATTGGGTTCAAAAACTATTATATAAATCTGTTTAGTGAAGTTTTTAACATATATATAAATCCATATCTTACTCATAGGCCCCCAAGTCTAAATGAAAGGATAACGCCAGAGTTGTTTTAGATCTTATAAATTAACATGATAATAATATGAATTCAAAAAAGTGCATTTTTTTTAATTTGATCAAGCTTATCTTTGTCTTTTTATTGTACAAAATTCTTCTTTGTTCTTTTGCTGACTCCTACCGATCTTGGACCAGGTTTTGTGTTAAATGAACCACATGTTTATGGAAGAGACAAAGATAAGTATGAGATAGTGAAAATCCTGATAAACAATGCCCAACAACTTTCAGTCTTCCCAATACTTGGTATGAGGGGACTAGGAAAGACGTCTCTTGCCCAAATGGTCTTCAATGATCAGAGAGTAACTAACCATTTCCATCCCAAAATATGGATTTGTGTCTCAGAAGATTTTAACGAGAAGAGGTTGATAAAGGAAATTGTGGAATCTATTGAAGAAAAGTCACTTGGTGACGTGGACCTGGCTCCACTTCAAAAGAAGCTTCAGGACTTGTTGAATGGAAAAAGATACTTGCTTGTCTTGGATGATGTTGGAATGAAGATCAAGATAAGTGGGCTAAGTTAAGACAAGTCTTGAAGGTTGGAGAAAGTGGTGCTTCTCTTCTAACCACAACTCGTCTTGAAAAGGTTAGATAAATTATGGCAACATTGCAACCATATAAATTGTCCAATTTGTCTCAAGAATATTGTTGGTTGTTGTTCATGCAATGTGTGTTTGGGCACCAAGAAGAAATGAATCTTAATCTTGTGGCTATCGGAAAGGTGATTGTGAAAAAATGTGGTGGTGTGCCTCTAGCAGCTAAAACTCTTGGAGGTATTTTGTGCTTCAAGAGAGAAGAAAGACAGTGGGAACATGTGAGAGATAGTGAGATTTGGAATTTACCTCAAGATGAAAGTTCTATTCTGCCTGCCCTGACACTTAGTTACCATCACCTTCCACTTGATTTGAGACAATGCTTTGTCTATTATGCGGTGTTCCCAAAGGATACCGAAATGAAAAAAGAAAAGCTAATTGCTTTCTGGATGGCACACAGTTTTCTTTTATCAAAAGGAAACATGGAGCTAGAGGATGTAGGTAATGAAGTATGGAATGAATTATACTTGAGGTCTTTCTTCCAAGAGATTGAAGTTAAATATGGTAAAACTTATTTCAAGATGCATGATCTGATTCATGATTTGGCAACATCTCTATTTTCAGCAAACACATCAAGCAGCAATATCCGTCCTCCCTTCGATGTCCATTGGTTTCACTCTTCTTACACTCCTTTGCACTTGACAAAATTTGTCTCATTGCGGGTGCTTAATCTAAGTTCCATAGAACTTAAGCAGTTACCGTCCTCCCTTGGACATCTAGTGCATTTAAGATACCTCGACTTGTCTCACAATAGAAAAATGCATAGTCTTCCAAAGCAGTTATGCAAGCTTCAAAATCTGCAGACTCTTAATCTACAGCATTGCCAGTCACTTTGTTGTTTGCCAAAATAAACAAGTAAACTTGGTAGTCTCCGAAATCTTTTACTTGATGATTGCTATGGATTGGATTCTATGCCACCAAGGATAGGATCTTTGACATGCCTTAAGACTCTAAGAAGATTTGCAGTTGGGAGGAGGAAAAGTTATCAATTTGGTGAATTACGAAACCTGAATCTGTATGGGTCAATTTAAATCATGCATCTTGAGAGAGTGAAAAATGATAGGGATGTAAAAGAAGCCAATTTATCTGCAAAAGAAAATCTGCATTCTTTAAGCATGAGATGGGATTATGATGAACGTCCACATAGATATGAAGCAGAAGAAGTTGAAGTGCTTGAATCCCTCAAAGCACACTCCAATCTGACTTATTTAACAATCATTGGCTTCAAAGGAATCTGTCTCCCAGAGTGGATGAATCACTCAATTTTGAAGAATGGTGTCTCTATTACAATTGGAGGTTGTGAAAACTGCTCATTCTTACCACTGTTTGGTGATCTGCCTTGTCTAAAAAGTCTAGAGTTATGGAGTGGGTCTGCAGAATTGGAGTATGTTGAAGATTCTGGATTCCCTACAAGAAGAAGGTTTCCAACTCTGAGAAAACTTTTTATCGGCCAATTCGATAATCTGAAAGGATTGCTGAAAAAGGAAGGCGAAGAGCAATTCCCTGAGCTTGAAGAGATGGATATTTGGTTGTGCCCTATGTTTGTTATTCCGACCCTTTCTTAAGTCAACAAATTGGTAGTTTATGAGGACAAATCAGATGCAACAGTTTTGAGGTCCATATATAATCTTAGGGCTCTTACTTCCCTCAACATTAGCCATAACTCCACAGCTACTTCTCTCCCAGAAGAGATGTTCAAAAGCCTTGCAAATCTCAAATACTTTGAAATCTCTTACTTCTACAATCTCAAAGAGCTGCCAAACAGCCTGGCTAGTCTCAATGCTTTGAAGCATCTGAAAATTGAATCTTGTTATGCACTAGAGAGTCTCCCCGAGGAAGCGGTGAAAGGTTTAACTTCACTCACAAAGTTATCCATAGAATACTGTGAGATGCTAAAATGTTTACCAGAGGGATTGCAGCAACTCACAAATTTATCAGTTACGAATTGTCCAACACTGGCCAAGCGATGTGAGAAGGGAATAGGACAAGAATGCTACAAAATTGCTCACATTCCTCATCTGCTTATTACTAATGAGATGTAATTTTCTAATTTTTCTTTTGGGAACAAATCAACTATTTGTAACATGTATTTGTATTATACTTGATTTTTAATAAATATTTGAAATTTTTCATATTAAATATTCAGGGTTAGTTTTATAGCTAACTCTATATTCTCACAATTTAATAACGTAAATATGATATTTATATTACATTATTACTTATGTTGTGATTTATCAACATGTTGGAGATGATTTTGAAAATTTATTAAAGAATTTCTAAGTTTTTATTGTTTGCACAAGTAACAAGCCATAAATTAAGTTTCGAGATAAAAGTGATTTTTGTATCATGGCTTAATTTGTCGGAATTTCAAGTTTTTTCCTCAGTTATCTATTATAAATTTACGAGAAGCATATTCTACAATACGAGAGGGGGGTGGGGTTGGGGTTAGAATAAAACAACAAAAGAATAGTGTTAAAAATTTGAAACCCTTCCAGGTCAAAAAAAATGATGAGGAAGGGGATGCTGGAGGTCTATGAGATTTTTCTATGACACAAAATCAGTTTCTCACCGTTGTCGTTTTCGAGAAATCGCTGCAGACACACTCCTTCATTGTTCTTTCTTCATGATTGTCTTAAAGTCCTTCGATTTCTTAATTAAAATAGCGTTCCTCTTCTTCATACCTTGTGAAATGTATATAAAATGAAATGATTTACTTAAAGCATAAACATAGTTTATTTTATTTTACCTGAGAAAGTCATTGTTTCACCTTGGACAAAATATTTAACACTTCAAATTTCTTTTCGTTTACCCTATTCATGGTTTTTAAATGTAAATTTACCTGTTGTCTTTCAATTAATCGCTTTAATTGTAATTGAAGTTGGAATTTATTTTCAGGTCATTAAAATGAAATATTTATATGCCTTTCATTTTTCATATAATGTTATATTATTCAAATAATTTCAGTGAAGGCAATCATAATGCAAACTTTGAGGCTAAATGAACGTCCCACTTATAATATGATGATAATTAACCTTTGATATTTAGTAGTTGATTTTGTCATAGTGTGTTCTTGTTTAGTATTAATTTAAATATTTAACGTGTTTATTAAGAATAATATACGACACATAATTGTATTAGGTCCTATAGATTGTGGAGGGCAAGGGAATAATGAGTTTGGTTGAATCATACGCCTCATTTGTGCTAAGTCAACAATGTCAATCATATGTATAATCGGGATTGGTAGGGACTGTGTAGTATTACTGTCAAATTATAGAATAAAGGGATGGAAATATATGTTTATCCCCACCATACACTACCCAATTAGTCTAAGATGAACCATGTGTTATACTGCCAACATGGGTAATGACGCTGCCCTATTTGTATATTTTTCATTTCTATAAGATGAATAATACATACGCCATTACTAGGTCTAGTTTACAGGGGTATGATAATTCATACTTGGTGAATATGTTTAGTTAATTTAGAGGAACTTACAAATTTTACTACCCACTTTTTGATGTTGTTGTGTAACTGTGACGTCTCGTGGGTTGTATTTCTGTGAAAGCAGAATAAAGGCAATGTTACTCCGACGGTGATGTTATTCTGTTAAGATTAAACTATGGTATGTGATGGGTATAATATTCCGGATGATACTGAATAACTTGATTAAGGTGTTAATTTTGTAGAATTATTTTATAGAGATTTTGGAGTGGCGTAGTTCCCTTTAAATGTGTTTTACGAAGTGGTGGCAATATTTCAATAGACAACTTTTGCGGAGAGTTGTGAACAAATTCTGAAAGTTGTGATGTTTCTGAAAAGTTATGATTGTTCGCTGATGGTCGTTTGCTTGTGATGGGTCATAACATTTTGTGTTATTATTTTTTATTATGGGTTGTGATATTGTAGTGGTTTAGTGTGATTCTAGCATTTCAGAGTATCGTTGATATGTGGCAACATTGAATGTGGTGTAATTCTATGCTTCTTACTAGTATGAAATTGTAATTTCTTCTATGCATTTGAAATTGACGACACCATTTTATATGTTTGTGCCACTTTAGTAATTCATGTTGGGAAATTAGTATATTAGTAATTTAAGGTATAGTATCAATAAAGTCAGTGTATTTATCATATTTGTTAGTTTAGGTTGGCCCTTGAGGGAAGGACAGATAATTCAACACTGCTCATATTATACCAATACCATAGGAAAATAGCCCTTTACAATAACAAGCACTTTTTCAAGTGGGGTACTAAGTGCCCACAAATGTTATTTGTGAGCGAAAAAAATGTAAATGCATCTTACCATACCCATTTCCAATTTCTGTCATTTCTTTATACATCGCTCTGGAATTTTATTCATATAAAAGATAAGGTAACCATAAACGAAGTAGGGATTAGTTTAATACGGTATTATTATCCTTTATAACATTGCTGAGAAAGTTTGTAACTTATTACATGTGATAGACACCCTCTTTTCCATGTGTAGAAAGTCTATCCAAATGAAAAGATAAGTTACTGCTGTCACAATTGAAATCTGCCAATTAGGTTGTCGATACATGATTATTTTAGTGTGCATTGGAATTCCTGCAAAGATAGGAAAAACACAGAATATGACGAAGAGTAATAAATTTACCTGACCTTTACATACGTTAAGAGATGGAATTTAATACTTTTGATGTGTGACTGTTTAGAGTTTAGTATAGGAATGCCATCAACAATAGATTTTAAGTAGTTACATTTGAATCAGATAGCAAAATAACAATTTCATATTCACAAACAAGTATTTAATAAGATACAAACATTGTATTAGTAGTAAATTTGCACATTATTTAGTTACATATTACATCATTCAGAGATACATCTATTTTTTAACGGATTTTGGTTTCTTCAGTTTGACTTGTGACGCTCCTTCTGTTATTTTATTGACCCTCTTTCTGTATGTCCTTACTGATTTGACTTCATCATCAACAATAATTGGTGCTTGCTCTTCAGCTTGATGTATTTTTTCAGCAATTATGTTGTGTCTCTGGTTTGAGTCATTCATATCAATTCGCACAAGGAAATTGAATTGTTTGTCTTTACTCAACACCAATTTGTGGTAGTAGTAACATTCTTCCCTCTTGATAATATGTAAAGAATTGGATATGTTAGTTGGAAAAGTTTCATTCAGAGACAGAATAGACTATGTAAATAAGCCCTTACCTTTAATGATGTTGATTTGATGTACTCTTGTGCTCTGCAGCCTACTAAATATTTAGCTGCCTCAAATAGAATGACTCTTGCACGTCGTTCTTCCGTACAAACTTCAAGGCGTGAACAATACATACAAAAAATGTGGCAGTATCTTTTAATATAATGTGGTCTGTAATTAGTAAATACTGAATGGCGTTTTAAAAGAGAATAACCTCATTTCATATTCGACATTTTCACAATTAAATTTTGTACAAGCTGCAGTCTCTTCTATAAATTTCACTTTCTTGTGGCATCTTTTGCGTGATGAATACTATAGGTCATCTTCATTCAGTATGTCCTCAATTGTTGCTTTGAACTTGTAAATACAATCCTGAAAATTAACAATATACTATATTTAAAAATATACATTGAACATAGGAATGAATTTTATCAATGGAGAGTTCAGGTATATGTTAGTGTGTACCTGTGATTCGGCTATTAACCCATCCAAAATATGCTCCAACGGTACTTCTATGGCTTTTTTCATTACCTTTGTGGGTGTAATTATAATATCTTTGTTCTAGGTCTTTATGATTTGACGCCTCTATTTATAATGAGGTTAATTAACTGTATCACCCATTTAAAAGGAAGTCTATTTGGTGCCTAGTATTATGATATTGTTATTGATTTTATGAAAATATCATAACGATGCAATATCAAATTTACTACATAGTTATGGGAGCGTGGGAAAACTAATAGTGGTGAACACATTAGTGAATGTTTTAATGTACCATGATCGAAGGTCATTTGCTTTTTGGAACAATGGATTGATCAAGACACTGCTCACAGGAATAGTAGAGATTCCAAATCGGCCTAGTAAGACAGGACCATTTAAGTAGTCAGAAAAAACAACTATCGGCAATTTATAGTTGATTAAAATGATTAATACAATGTTGATACCTTTCTAAGAATGCACCATTATTTTCTGCAAAATCTCCCCATAGAGTAACGGTTGTATGCTCCATGCTCGTTTATTCGTAGGAAGTGAAAATTCAATACGCAACGTAATGTCTCTATAGAAGTTACATTATATAGAATTGCAACTTACAACTCATTTGTAACCACTATTTCCCGTCTCTTTGAATTTTCATTTTCAATTAGGGGATTTAATCAAACTAAAACACAATTCAGATATGCAATTACATCAGGTTGATTAGTCATAACTATAACGTAATGGGGCAAGAAAATAAGAGCTAGGTCATGTGGATAGTTACCTAGAATAGCACTATTAGGTAATTTAGCATCATGTTCAAATGAAGAGAAGCCATCTTTTTAACCACTCTCCATCTCTTGAGATTTTTGTCGTTTCTACCTATACATACATGTCGTGCCTTTCTCTTGTGAGACACCGCTTCTCACTTATTCCATGTTTTCTGCGCTCGCCTGCTTCTCTTCTTATGTCCGACGCTCCTTTGATGAGTTGTGTTTGAAGGACAATCAACTTCTTTAGGGCACAAAGAGAGTTTTTGGGTGAAACGCGATCTAAGCGCCCTTTTGCAATGTAGTAACTCTTATTTAGCCTCAAAGAGTCGTTCCAAGTTTCAATATGATTATTAAATAGTGTTCCTTTAATCTTTGTGTCGTATTATTTAGCAAGTGAGGAGTGGGATAAGTACCACAAAGATTAACCATTTTAAAATAAAGTGAATGAAAACATCAACATTGTACCTCTTTGTTATCTAATATTATAGTTCTGTAAGTTCCTTCATGTCTTGAATTTTTGTAAGGTATCACAGAGCTCCTTTGAATAACTTAGACTCGCATGACCGAATCACAGAGCTTTTAAGCATGTTGTTAATAGTTATACTATGTTTTGTTAGTTCCATTTTAGTCGCCATTTGGGTTGTATCTTGATGAATACAGGTACATGGGAGATTAGTGCAACAATGTTAACATTGGCCATTAATGTGTAGGGGTACGATTGATGGGGTGTATGGTAATATTCTGCAACATTTGTCTGTACTTTAATGCTATATAGACATTTTTTGAAAGGTGCAATGTATATATTAGTATTGTTTGGGTAATTGCTAGGGGAGTGTATGTAAGCAGATGAATGAATATTAGTTACTCTAGATGTTTCCTGAACGAGGTAAAAGAAATCTATGATATTTCGCAGTAATGAATGTGAGTAATTCCTATAGTTGCTTCCTGCAGGGGATGAAATAAAAGTTAGGTTATTTCCATATAATGAATGTGAGTCATTGTTGACACCCAATTTCGACCCTCCTTGGTATGAATTAGTTCTCGAGCTTCTTAAATTTTTTCTCACACAATGTAAATAATTAGTTTTTATAAATTTTAAGAAAAAAATATATAAAGTTTGCTTTATTTGATGTTTGTGTCATTTCTTATAACTTTTTAGATCATAATATATATATATCTTACATATAGTATTTTAATATATTTCAAAAACCATCTCAAAATATTGTAATTTTAGTAAGTATTTGATTAAACTAGTTTAGTTTAAATTATGGTTATATTTTGAATCACTATTTTACAATTAAAATAAATATATTACTAAAATAAAGAAGCTCGTTGATTAATTAATACTAATTCGTTTATTTAAGGTTTAGTTAAATTTATTATCTTAACTCAATTTGGCTATTTATCAAATTTAACCCATTCTTAACTTCCAACTTAACTTAGTTTTGGGCCATTTCAACAAATTCCCTTTAATTTCTAGGCCTACTCTGTTTATTTTAATTTTCAGCCCACCTATCTTCAATTATTCCCAGCCCAATAATTCTCAGCAGCCCCATGCCCATTCCCTTTTATTTAATTTCCAGCCAACTCTTCCTTTTCCCTTTAATTTCCAGCCTAATCCCCATTTACTTATCCAGCCCACTTTCTTTTCTCACCTGACCCCGCCCTTTCCCCTTTCTTCTTCGCAAGAAACCTCAGCATGAACAGCTTCCCGACCCAGACGCCCAATAAATTCCCAAAACGAGCCCTCCTTCATCCGCAGGCGCGTGATGAAGAAAGGCGAGTCTGGTACGTGCCTTGCGTAGGAGCACGCGAGACGACACAGAAACGACTCCTTCCCTTTTTTTGCGTTGTACGATCTTTCGCCAGCTGTGTACTCCTGCAAATCGTCCTTGCCCGTCCTAGCTCGCTTGGAGATGATGACACGTAGCTCCAAGGACGATGGAGAAGATCCTATCCGTCCACCTCGTCTCCCAGTCCATTGGGAATTTGGCATCCAAATCGGCATATTCCATCAGTTTGGATAAGAATTTGGGTTTGAAAATTCAAAATTTTGGGATGGGCTGAAAATGGCATCTTCCAGCCTTTTCCCTCTGAAAACCCTAGTATTTACCCTATAAATACCCCTTCCCGATATTTAAGGGTTGGAAATTTGGGTTTAGACTTTTTATCATAGGGCAGATTTTGAGAAGGAGAGAAAATTTTTAGCAATTTTGATTGTCATTAGTTTGGAAATTATCCATAAGAATTATTAGGGAGATACTCTAAACAGGGTTCCTGACAAATCTTTGATTGTTTCGTCGATTTCTTCTGTGTTTTACCACCATTTGTAAGGGGAATCTTTTCCTTCCTCGTGTTGGAATCGATTGTCTTCTGCTCATGTCTCCGTCTCGCTTCCGCCGAAAAGGTAATATTTCCTTCCTGAGTATCATTTTCTCGTCCTCTATATTTCTTAAATGATCCTTCCGTTACTTTAAGGTTTGAACTGCTACCTTCTTTTAGTGGGATGTTAATAGTCTTTCACCTTAGTACATTGTTATATCTTTGTTTTTTTGTTAATGCTTTGTTATCCCCCATAATATAGTTCTACTTGCTTCATGCATATTTCAGATTTCTCTGTTTAGCTCTCATCTCAAATTGTGTTTTTTGTCGATGGTCCCCATAGTTTTGCATCTCAAGTCTAAGCAATTTAAGTTTCTTTCATATCGTTACTAAGATGCCCTTCGATTTCCAAAGACACCATGGCCCTGTGTGTAGTGTTGTTTCTTATATGAGTCAGTTTTTATGGTCTCTTCTTGGCATCTTTATGTTTTAGATTAACATCTTCTCCTTGCTCGTCCATAAAATTCGTCAAATCTGCACTCATGCCCCATTTTCCGATTCCTCGTCTTAGCCGAAACGAACAATAGAGCGTCATAACAGGGCATTTAGCTAGTACCAGGGTAATCAACTCTCCCTTTCTGTTGTGTTTTGGACATGTAAGTTTTTCAGGCGATTATCATTTGTTTTTGTCAAATGTCCTTCCCAGGTCTCTAAAAATCCATGCAAATAGTATCATGTGATGTCTATTTGCTCCCTGCTTTGGAGCTAACATGCTAAACGTTCAAAGTCACTCCCTAATTGATTATGAATTTATTTGCTTGAATTTTTGGCTACACAATCTTGACATAGTGGCCATAATATTCCCTCAGCCTAACTGCTTTCCCACGGCATCGGCATGAATTTTGCTGCTGATATTTTATTGTCATGGGAAAGGCATGTTTGGAGGTTTAGGTAGAAGTAAATGAGGAGTCTTAATCCATTCTGCATTTATTCTTTTCGTGTCAGGACAAATTTTGTTGCTTTACTACCCAAGATTTTCATACATTGACCTTGAGTGTGATTGGCCCTTCCTGTCTAATACCATTTTTGTTTTATTGTCATGTGAAACTATTTTCGAGTCCCATGGACTTCGCCCAATCCCCTTTGCATTTTTTCTTGAACATAAAGGCTCAAAAGCAATCCTCCTCGAGTCGTAATATCCCTTTCAAACAATGTAGCAGGTCGAAACACAAAATAAAGTCCTGGAAATAGTTCAAGGTTCAATCAGAACCGGAAGTGGATAGAAATTATTTTGGCAGGGATTTTGAAGAAGATGTGTCAACAGTATACATTTTTTATACACATTATAATAATGATATACAGGGTTGAAGGCGTACAGGTGATCCAATTCTAATATGGGGTTTGTATCAGGAAGGTATCTTGCTAAAAGGGAACTTCAAAACTTTCGGGGAGGAAGTTGAAAAACAACATTCCGATATAACAGCCTGTACATACACTTTGGAAAAATGTTTATAAAACAGATATTGTTTATCCTTAAAATCGATGTGAAAAAATATGAACAGGTTACCGTACAATGGACAACCAGTGTTCAGATAAAAATACGGAAATAGGCAAAGGATACTTCCATAGGGTACAACCTGTTACCCGTGGTAACATTTTTGGACACAGCGATATACGATTGTTTAACCGGTTTAAAAAATGGTACAGGTATCAAATAACCAAACCAATATGGAATTAAAGGTGGAATCGTGAAAATTCGTATTCGAACAAATACAGGAATCAAACAGTCCAAAATGGACTGGATATGCACAGTTTACATCAATTTGTATACCATATTGCTTCTTTTTTTTTCAGGAAATTGAGCCAAGGCCCTTCAGTTTTTTTTAAATATATAGGCCCAAAAGCCATTGTTTTGCAGGATGTTTAAATTGCTAAAGAGGGCCCAGTTATTAGAATTTAGGACAGGTGAGCCAATGCCAATTGAATGAATTTGGGCAATCAAGCCCAAGTTCAAATAATTTTCCTCTTTCTTTATTGTTTGTTTGAGTTAATTAATTTTTCTTAGAATTTTTAATCTCCTAAGGGTACCCTTTTTCATTATTTTTAATTTTTCTATTTTATTTACTTATTGTTGGTTTTATTTAACTTTGTCACATATAGTTTTCTTGTCTACTTACCATTCCCTCTAAATATCTCTCTTTAAAATAAAAAAATAAAAATAAAAAAAATGAATAAAAAATAGTAAAATGAATTTTCTCTTTTACTTAGGTAAAATTTTTGTTTAAAGTCAATTCATTCAAATCGACGGTCAAAACCGCATTAGCGTTATCCCGAGGGCCTGACACCTTCTCGATGTACATGGAAACTTCGAACCTTTTCAAACTCGATTTTTTAATCTGTTTTTTATCTTTTGAATTTTGTTCTTATTTTAGTATCAAAAATCGAGTGGCGACTCCGTAATTTGGAAAGTCGATTATTCTTAAATAATAAGATTAATTGATTTTTCGAACCTAGTCATCCTTCACAGCTCACTCACCATTTTTTAACAAATAGTATTTTTGAAAATAAAACAGAAAATAGCGACTCCGCTGGGGAATTATTATTCTAACCATAAAATTTGACCGTTTGCTAAGCTCTTTAATGTTAAAAATATTTTTGTGCTAATATGTTTTAAATTTTTATAATTGTCTTGCATGCATGGCATATTTCCGACATATAGTTTATTTATATTAAAGGGACGGTTTTGCGGAACCGCAGCGATTTTTTTATAATCACGCCTCTTTTTCAAAATTTAGCGGAAATATTTATTGGGGGTGTCATTAGGCGTCCAATGGTTGGCGCTGAGTTTCAGCCCAAATTTGTCCGTTTGGGGTTCCCGGTCCTATTTCAAACCACTCCCTATTCAACTACGTAGAGTGTCGATCCAAATCCCAATCCCAATTTATGAGCATTTGACACTAAGATGACCCAATACCCAAGGCCGTTTTGGGCGCCATTAAGAAGACCCCCTGAGTCCAAAACGGCCCACGCCTATGGCGTTCATACTTATGTGTTTAAATTTGAAGGATGTATACTGTTTTTTGAGAAAATCATTGTCTCATAGGGGTAAGGATAAATTATACTTTATATACATGTTTAAGAAAGAGCTGTAAACTTTCCTGGGTCCATTCAAAGACGTTGTCACCTGAAGATTACAAAAGTCAGAAAGCAGAGGGAATCTTCATGGAGGCATAGTTTAGGGTCCTGTACCCTGCGTAGGACTGATTATTTTGTTACATTTCCCTATTAGTATCCCCATTAAGTTTTATTCATGAAATTTTGTAGAAATGTGAGTTTTGGGGCAATGAAATAATTTCCGAATGACGGTATACATCCCTCAAATCGTTAACCCCCCAAACACCTTGGCATAAAAGGGTCCCATAGCCGTTTAGAACGCGTAAATCTTTTGTGTATGTGTTATAACTGCTTATGTGAATATGTTGTTTTATTCTGGCATATCCTTTATCACACTTTCTTCAAATCGTTTTAAAAACCCTAGGCCACAAATATTCAGTTACTATCAAAAGTCCATCCGAAATACTCTTGAATCTTTTAGTTTCCAAAAAAATTTGAGCTTCATTTTTCTTTAGTTACTACTCTCATTAGACAAAAAATTCATCATTTCAAATCAAAAGAATTTTTGAGAATTTATCTTTTTCGACTCTTACAAGGAAATTAGAGTTTGACATTCTCAATCAAAAATCAAGTCGGTTAAGGAAAGATACCGTCAACTTTGTCTCGGACTCAAGTCAATATTTTTATTTTCACTAATCCCAAAGTTCAATTAGACAAATTCCTATCAGTTAAGTCATTTCTCTCTATATTGGTTTCTCTATATTTGTGAGCCAATTTATCCTCCGATAGCACTCTTATGTGTTTACACCGAATATGTGAATATCTTTGTAATATTTACCACCCTCCAGGCACTAACACTTGGTCTTTTGATTGTTTTCATTTTCAGGTATTTAAAAACTGGATTTGTTTGTAAGTTGTTGATCCTCCGTGTTTCATCACAAGGTCTAGGACCCCTAATATTCTTCCCCCCCGATCAAATTTTGCAAAAAGAAAGACAATATGTGGGGATAATAATGTGAGGTTGACATAATATGTTGTCCGTGGCCCCCCCCACCGCCGCAGATAAAAAAGGAAATGATTATGCATTATGCAATAGATGTTCGAATGATGGGTCGAATGCAAAGAATACAAGATTTGTCTAATCCAATTTTCATCATTCACCCCCAAGAATGGAAAACCTCCACTCACTTTCCTCCACCAAGCACGGAACAGGTTCAAAATCGCTTCTCTCTAACCCACTCAAAATCGTCCAACAATTGATTTAACTACCCCCCCAATCCCCGGCACGTCCCACTCCACCACACAGTCACACCACATCGTTCTCAAAATACCAACCTTCAAATCCGCCATCTCTCTCCCTCAAAACCAAAATACGAACAATGCCTCAAACCTTCCCCCCATCTTCAAAACCAAAATAGTGGATCCTCAAACTTTCCCCCAAAATCTCAGCAATAAAATACCCAGACTAACTCCATTGTTCCACCCTACCTCAATAAGACTACTTTGCAAATCCCTACTTCAAATGAACCTGATGCCAACTGTTCTGATCTTGATCACTATAAGGGACAGGAGAGAGAGTGGAGGTCAAAATAAGAGGTAGTCAAGCTTAATATTAATGAGAGACTCAGAAAGTCCATGAAGGGTTGACTATATTTCCCGAAGTCGATGGATTTAGCTATAAGATTTTGCATCCATCCAATCTCTCTCGACCTCCAGAAGGGTTCAAAGTGCCACGTTTGTCACTTTAATGGAACAGGAAATCCTCTAGCACATCTGAAAGTGTATTGTGATCAACTCGTGGGAGTTGGGCGAAAATGAAGCATTATTGGATGGGTCACTCTTCATCGAAGTCTAAGTGGAGAAGCTCTTGAGGGGTTACATACAGGAGATGAAACAATGGAAAAGTTGGAATGCACTCCAGAATTTCACAATTCATTTTCACACGGAAAGATTTGGACATAAATAGAAGATGCCCCGATCGCTACTACTTTTGAGAAGATCAAACCAAGTACAGAAAATTTCGAGAGTAATGCTCTTCGTTAGCAAAAGAGGCCCGCAAGAGTTCACCTCTCCTGTCCTAACTTGAGATCACTGAAATGTTCATTCGTACTCAAGAGCCTGAGTCCTATGAAAGAATGTTTTGTATGAATGGGGACAAAGTTTGTTCGAGATTGTCAAGTGGGGTGAAGCTTTGAAAAACGATTTCAATACTGTAAAGCTCACCAAGCTTACCACATTGCAATCTAAATGAAATCTACCAGAATTAGTGATATGGATAAATCAAAATCAAAATTGGAGGCAGTTAGTAGGTCTGGTACCCGTATAGGCCAACTTCTCAAAAAGGGAATAATCAAAACCATAAAACATAACGTCAATCAGAAAAAAAATCCCTCGCCCCAAATTTAGGAAGGCTCCTAAATTATTTACACATTAAGGAAATCTCAAACTCAACTTTATGAAAGGTTGAAAGCAATGTGTATGCTCTATCCTATAGAGGAATCCACTAATCCTTGGGAAAAATTTTTACGGAGCTGACCCTAATGTTTTCTTATCGTTTGAGCCGTGGACATTACACAGAGAATATGTTCAACTCTGAAGCACAAGACACCAAACATTATCAAAACAACGTGATCAATATTGAGGAAACCATCTGAATTGATACATATTAGATGCTTAAGAGTGGAGTACAAGACATTTCTGAATTGTAGTCCATTTAAGATATTCAATCATCACTAGGTCGAGAAAAGATGGCCCACATTGCCCAAAATTTTGCTATTAAGTTTTTTACCTTTCTTTTGATGTTGTAACCCATTTGTTTTCCATTTAATCGCACATTCTTGTTTGAAACTACTTCGACTGATTTCTTTCAGAATGAGAATACGTAGGCGGCCTATGTCGGCCTCAGTCCTTTCGTTTGATCTAAAACTTCCTGTTTTGGTTCATCCTTGATAGGGGAACTACTTGACCTGATTCCTGCTCCAATGGGATACGTTAGGCGCCACAAACGGCTCGTCATAACATATACCCAGTAAGAATTTCCATTTCTCTTCATACTGGAAACTGGGACAAAGGAATTTTTGAGGAGGCTCTCCAAAATTCATGTTGAAGTTGGACTTCTTTAACAAGTCAAACACAAAGACCAAAATCTACTGAGATTAGCCTTGTGTGGGGTATCTCAAAAACTACGATAATCTAGTTTGCAACTGGACCTAGAACTTTTGAGATAATCTCTAAAATTCCATCCACAAATGTCTTGTTACTTATAGTAAACTGAATTTTTTTTTAGGAGGGGGCCGCAAACTTCCCGAATGGACAACCTTAGATTAACAAAGAAGTTATGAGAGTTCCTTCTATAAATGGTAGCTGGGGAACAATTTTTTTTAGGAGGGTCCTCAAAAATTCCATCAAATATGTCATATAAAAGACAGCGAAAATCGGTGTAGCCATGTCAAGAAATAAGCAATGAGACAAGACCAACACATCAGTCTTTAAACTAAGAATTTTTCTTTGATGCAGAACATTTGAAGTCACAAAAATGATTATATAAATCTGTCAAGAATGACAAAAGGGCGTCACTTGCACCCATCAATGGACCATCAAAAAAACCTAGAAAATGCTTCCATCTCATTTGTATCTCGTATTTCTTTATATTGCCTCAAGTATTTATAAACCATTTTCTTTAATCTTGCAGGATTATCGAGCCATCCACCTCGTTACAGTGGAATATTAGCGAGTCCTATCCACCATCGTTATAGTTGGACTTTATCGAGCATCCACCTCATTACATACAGCTGGAATAGTAATCGATGCCATCCACCTCGCCTTACATTGGAATATTATCTCGATCCCTCCCCTCATTACAGTGGACTATTATCAGTCCATTCCACTTCGTTATAGTTGGACTATTACAAGCCATCCACCTCGTTACACTAGCAATATTAGCGAGTCATCCACCTCGTTTACATGGGAATATTATCGAGCATCCACCACTCGTTACAGTTGGACTATATCGAGCCAATCCCCTCGTACAGTAGGGAATATTATTCGAGCCATCCATTCCCTCGTTACAGTTGGAATATTATCGAGCCATCTACCTCGTTACTTTTGGAACATTTATCGTTGAGCATCCACCTCGTTACAGTTGGAACATTATCAAGCCATCCACCTCGTTACGTTGGACTATTATCGAGCCATCCCCTCGTTACCGTTGGACTATTATCGAGCCATCCACCTCGTTAACAGTTGATATTATCGCGCCTCCCCTCGTTACAGTTGGAACATTATCGAGCATCCACCTTGTTTACAGTTTGGAACATTATCGATCATCACCTCGTTATGAGTTGGACTATTAGCGATGCCATCCACCTCGTTACAATTGGACCATTATCGATCATCCACCTCTTACATTTGAATATATCGAGCCATCCCACTTCGTTCAATTGAACTTATCGACCATCCACCTCGTTAAGTTTGGACTATTATCGAGCCATCCACCCTCGTTACAGTTGGAATATGATCGAGTCCTCCACCTCGTTACACACTTTGACTATTAACGAGCTATACACCGTCGTTCTACAGTTGGAATAATATCGAGGCATCCATCTCGTTACAGTTGGGACTCATTCGAGCCATCTCCCTCGTTACAGTTGGAATAATTAATCAGTCCCAGCCCCCTCGTTACAGATTGAAAAAATTCATGCCTCCCAGAAAATCATTCATCGTCAAATTTATACATCGCGCGAAAGATATCAATGCCTCGTCAAATGTTTACATCGAGAAGACTCATACCTCATCGCTGGAATTATCATCCACGGGAAGAATCCATGCCTCGTTGAAAATCATCCATCGCGGAATCATACTTCACAGAAATCAGCATCACGAAAAAATATGGCATCGTGAGTCAGTAATTTATGCAATCAAACGAGATATTTCCTGCCTCCGTCAAATTTTTATCTCGCGAGAAGTTCTACCTCGCTAAGAATTTAATGCATCGCGAGAAGACTTCATACCTTCGGTGGAATTTTATGCATCGCGGAAGTTTCATGGCTCGCTGAATTTAGAACATCGCGAGAAACTTCAGCCTCACGGAATTTATGCAATCACGAAAGTAATCCATACCTCGTTGAAATTTTTGCACGCGATAAGATTTTATCCTCGCCAAAAAATTGTGCATTGCAGAGATTTCATACCTTGCATGAAATTTATGGGATTGCGAGAAGATATTCATGCCCCGCAAGAAGGCTGCACGGATAAAGAAAGGAAAATGTGTATTCCAAGAGACTATTTATCCATTCGCCGCTCAACTCTCTTCTTTTATTTCTCAAACATCAATAAGAGCATCGAAGATGACGTCGAAAGAAGATACCGCATGCATCACATCACGTTTATTTATTTTAACATCAATGAAGAGTACATTGAAATGATACTGCAAAAACGCAGGCTAAGCTTGATTTTCTGATACGTCGACCGATCGAGTTGACGTTGAAGTATTGAGAGAACAATGAAGTGCGCCCTGGTAAAAAAAGACACTGTCTCCTCCTATTGCATTTTTAAGCTGATGACAATTTTGATCTAAGTCTTTTATGAGAGCATCCAAAAGGAGATCTCCAAAAAACCACATGGCGGACAGACCTCTAACGGTAAGTCAAGCACAAAAACGTGAAACTTTTTTTTAGCAGCGAACTGGGGACTAGTTTCCAAGAGGAATTCAACTCTTAGACGCAAGCAGAGAGCGACTTCCACCACAATCGAACCACACCCCTATCTTAAGGCAATTGGGTATTGCCTTAGTGTCTGTCCAGCTTCAGTCTCGCCTCCCAGGAAATTTCGCTATATTGTCGGAAGCAAGTTTTTCAATCTGGAGTTACAATGAGCCAAGAGCTTTTGTGAATTATGGTCTGTGTAATCTCTTAATTATGGTTGTGAGCGCGACACATTCAGGCTAAGAGGTACAAGCCTCCTTTTCATACTCGTTTAATTTGTCACTTGTCCCAAATCGAAGTTTTTAGAATTCTAGATTTCCTTTTTCAAACCGATTCGAGTCAACTACACACAACGTCTGATTCCCTGAAGGTTTAGGATATGTAGCGGATTCATGTTGAAACTCAGCATGTATTACAACATTCGCGGGGGGGGTCACAATTTTAGTCTTCTCGAGCATTTTCGCATACCTCATATTTGGTATCGAGGTGGCTTTATTATTCTTGTTCAAAATTGTTCGTTAATCACAAGCTTATCGACTATCATGGCTAATCTCATATAGCCTGAGATATGGTATGAAAACCCGTTTCAAGGTTCTCCATATTTTTCCTAAACCCTTTGCAAATCCTCCCTTAAAGATGATGTGTTTGTCAAAATTGGGTTTGGTCCCATTTAATTTTCCTCGAATTGCTTTCAACACCAATCCAAGTAAGATGAGGACAACGCTGACAAGTTACCCAATTTCGACCCTCCAAAAAAAGTGGTATAAATTATTTCTCGCTTCGTTAATTTTCTAAAAAATTTAAATAATTTAGTTTTATAAAATTTTAAAGAAAAAAATATATATAAAGTTTGCGTATTGATAGTTTTGTCATTTCTTATACTTTTAATAATATAGCTAATTTTACATAATTGTATATTTTTATTGATTATTTCAAAAACCATCTCAAATAATTATTAAATTTTAGGTAAGTATTCTTATTAAACCTAGTTCAGTTTAAATTATAGTTTATTTGAATCACTATTTTACAATTAAAAAATATAATTACTAAATAAAGAAGCTCGTTGATAATATTAATACTAATGGTAATAAGAATGCGTTTATTGAAAGGGTTTGTAGTCGAGTTTTATTTATCTTAACTCAATTGGCCATTATCAAATTGGAAGTTAAAACTTATAAAACAAAACCCTTTTTAAAAACTTCCACTTAACTAGTTTTGGGCCTTTACACAAATTCCCTTTAATTTCTATGCCCACTCTATTTATTTTAATTTTCAGCCGACCCCCCCCCCTTTTTTCAAAAATCTCAATTATTCCCAGCACCATAATTCTCAGCATCCCCATGCCTCATTCCCTTTTTATTTTATATTTTCCACCACTCGTTCCTGTTTTCCACTTTAATTTTGTCCAGCCTAATCCCCATTTCCTTATCCAACCCACTTTCTTTTCTCACCATACCCGGCCCTTTCCCCATCCTTATTCTCAAGAAACCTCAGCATGAACAGTTTCCCGACCCAGACGCGCACAAGAAAATTCCCAAAAAAGACCCTCCCTTCCCTCCTCAGCGCGCGTGATGAAGAAAGGCGAGTCTGGTACTCGCCTTGCACAGGAGCATGCGAGACGACACAGAAACGGCTCCTTTCCTTTTTCTGCGTTGTACGATCTTTCTCCAGCTGCGTACTCCTGCAAATCGTTCTTGCCCGTCCTTGCTCGCTTGGAGATGATGACACGTAGCTCCAAGGAAGATGGAGACAATCCTATCCGTGCACCTCGTGTCCCAATCCATTGGGAATTTGGCATCCAAATTGGCATATTCCATCGGTTTGGATAAGAATTTGGGTTTGAAAATTCAAAATTTGGGATGGGCCGGAAATGGCATCTTCCAGCCTTTTCCCTCCGAAAACCCTAGTATTTCCCCTATAAATACCCCCTTCTCCGAAAATTTAAGGGGTTGGAAAAATTTGGGTTAGACTTTATCATAGGGAGATTTTTGGAGAAGGAGAAATTTTTAGCAATTTTGAGTTGTCATTAGTTTTGAAATATCCACGAGAGATTATTCAGAGATACTCAAACAGGTTCATGGACAGAGATCTTTGATTATTCGTCATTTCTTTTTTACATTTGTAAAGAGAAGCTTTTCTCGTGTTGGATCGATTGTCCTGTCTGCTATAATGTCTCAGTCTCGCTTCCTCCGACAAGGTAATATTTCCTCCTGCGTATAATTTTCTCGTCCTCCTATATTTCTTAAAGATTCATTCCGTTAAACTTAGAGGGTTTGAAAACTGCTACCATGTTATAAGTCTGTGACCTGAGTATGTTGTTTAGATCTGTGTTTTGTTAATGATTTTCGTTATCCAACGCAAATATAGTTCTACTACTTTGGTTCCATCATATTTCCCTTTTCTCTATTTAAGTCTCTGCGGGTATGGTGCGAGCAAGGCAAGGGCTTGCTGGTTTTGGTGTGTTGTCATCGTTCATTATTTTTTCACTCCCGTGTTGTTAGTAGACATTTGATGGGGGTTCTTTGTGGTGTACATATGGGCGAGGAGCGTGTACGCTCCTAATCGGCGAGCTGAGGGTTGAGTAGCGTGCTATGGGCTGATGTAGATGAGTCGGGCGCTGCGGTGGGTGGTGGGGGGTATGGAGTCACACCATTTGTTAATGCCTTTAGGGGGAGGAGACGGGAGAAGAGTTGAGGATGTGGACTTCACATGGATGCGCTTCAGCATGGGCCATCGTTTCAAGCCGCGGGGTAATCGGAGTGGTGGGTGGGGGGTGCTATCGTATCGGGGTGAGTTAACGAGAAGTACTAATGTAAAAATACATAGGGTGTAAGTCCTAGTTGGGAGCGGGAGGATTCTCTTAGTTATGGGGAGTATCCCGCGCTAATGCCCACCCCCGGGATATGGTGTTACAGAACAGGAGGAGTCGAAAAAAATAAGTGGGGAGGGTGGATGTGGAGTATGCCGTCGCGTTAAGAGGATGTCTAATAGGGGGGGTAGTAGGGGCCGATGGAGTTTTTGATGGTTATGTCAGTGTGCTTATCGATGTGTTACACTGTGTGATCGCTTGTTGCTTGCTGGGTGTGTGATCTACAGCAACAGGGGTTCTCGCGTTTAGGATCGCACATTAGCACATCTAAGTGGATTGCGGTGGGTTGGTTAAGCAGAAGGGGGACGTGGTTTTATAGTCATAGGGCGTATTGGGGGTGTAGCTGCGGTGGGAGGCGCTTGGGGTTGGGGGTTTTGAGAGGGTCGCAAGAGTTACGTGGGTTCATTCGGAAGTGGTGTGTTTTGCTGAGGGTTGCGTGGGGGGGTAAGTGAACGTTCTGAAGATGTGTCTTACAACGGATGTATTGAGTATTATGTTATTAGGCAGAAAAATAGAGTCGGTTAATTTTGCAGAAGCCTTCGTTATGTTACCGGCATATATTAACTAGTCTCTGGGGGGGATTGTAACAAGTAAGAAGATTTTATCGATGGGGCGAGATGTCTGTTAGGTCGTACCGTTGGTCGTGATGAATTGGTTGAGTGGCTCAGTAGAGAAGTGAGAAGCGTTCGAGTGACTGGGGGGCTGGAAGGGGCGGTTTCGTACTTTGTTCGCACTGCTGGGTGGTGAAAAGTACGGGATGGAGTGGTCCGGGCTGGAACGGGGGGAAGAGAGGGAGATTGATATTGGATGGGTGGCGTGGTAAATAATAAGGGTGGAGGTGGAATGGCAGCGGGTGAAGCACATGATGCGCTGTGCAGGAGGGAGGAGTCAAAGGTAATGTGTTACTCGTCGGATGGGGGGATGCGTACACGGGCGTGGGGATGAAGGGAGAGAGAGCGTGTTGTGGAGGGTCAGGCCTTTAAGTACGTTTCAGGCCATTTTGTGACGTCTACACAATTGGAGAAGGAAGCTAAAAATCGGGGCGAGATTGTCTAGATCAACCGTCGGTGGTCTATTAGGCTTTTCGACTAGTCGGAGAAGTGGGGGGGATGTTAAGTGGGTGTTTGGTTCTGGGTAAGCTTAGGAGGGGGGAGAAAACGCGGAGTATACTGGAGGGAGAACGCCCAATGTGTCAACCAGGCTGGCAGTTCTCGTGAGGAGTTCGAAAGTATGGGAGCGAGGACGCAGGAGGTTGAGGGGGAGGGGTGTGGCTGGTCTATATGGGACAGGGGGAAGAATGAGGCGAACCAGTGTTCGTAGGCGCGAAACTGTACGCAATGCACAAGGGAAGGAGTAAGCGAAAGGGGGCTAACGGGTATGAGGAAGGTTTTGATGTGTAGTTGGGAAGCAAGGGGTTGAATAGATCGGGGGTAAGGGTGGGCGACGTAATGGGGGACGCAAATATAAAAGGATTGTGTGGTATCGTCGTGATCGACGTGGGGTGATTACTAGCTCAGTACCGCGGGCAGTAAGCGTGATATGCTCGGAGGGTGTCTAAGATGGGACGTTGGGTCTTGTGGAATGCGTACGGGTTGTGGACTGTCTGATATGTAAGACAGGGAATAAGGGGGTAGGATGGGAGATTAGGGCGGAGCTGGGCGGACGGAGGCGTAGAAAAAAATGGTGGGTTATGGCTCTGATGCGTCCCAGATGATGGTGTACGACGCATGGAGAGAGGAGAGTCAACGGGGGTGGTGTTATGAGGCAATGATCTGGCTCGCGTGAAGGGAGGTGGAGGAGGTCGTGGGTGACGGAGATCACGATGTGCGGGTGGAAACATATGAAAGGCGGGGAGGTTATGACGGGATGTTGAATAATTACGGTAGGGTTTAGTTCGTTGTGGGGTTGGGTATAGCGGCAGTGGAGGACTCGATACGGATGAATGTAGTGGAAGTAGTTTTGAGTGGTGCAGCGATCTCGGGATGAGACTTGATAATGTAGTGGGGCGATGGGATGGGTGGGGGAGGGGGTTGAGAAATGGCGTGCTGGGATGTATTTTATAGGAGGGTATGAGAGCGCGGCGGATTGATACGCGGCGGGATAAAGAATAAGGTTAGCCCCAAGGGGTAAGAGAGGATGCCCCCCTCGTATGCGCCTGTGTTCGGTTCCTGCGTCCCTGGGCGCCTATTCTACTCTTTCCCCGTGCGCGATGGGAGGAGGAGGCGTTTTGGAGTTGTAATCAAGTCTTCCTTTCTGTTGTTTTTGACATTAAGTTCAGCAGATTAATCATTTTGTTTTGTCAAATGTCCTTCCAAGGTGTCTAATTCCATGGCAAATAGTCATCTGTATGTCTATTTTGCGCACTGCTATTGGCTAACAATCTAACTTCAAAATTCACTCTATTTGATATATGAATTTATTTTGCTTTGATTTTGGCTACAACATCTTGAGCCTAGTGTCATAAATTCCCACCTCAATGCTTGTCCCACTGCATGAAGTTTGTCTGCTGATTATTTATTTCATGAGGAAGCATGTGTGAGGTGATGGAGAAGTAAATAGGAGGGAGTATTAATCCTGTGCTATGGTTATTTATTTTCCGTCAGGACATTTTGTTTGTTTGAATCCCAATATTTTCATATTCATTGACTTGAGTGTGATTCCCCTTCATGTGCAATACTATTTTGTTTTATTGCGGTGAAACTATGTTCGAGTCCCAGGACTTCGCTTCCAATCCTTCTTTTCCTCGGCAATCAAGGCTCAAAGCAATCCTCCTCGAGTCGAGTTCCTTTAAAACAGATTACGGGTAGAAACATCAAAAATGCAGTCCTGTAAATTAGTTACAGTTCATGAGAACCTGGAAAAGTGATGGAAATAATTTTGCATGGTTTGAAGAAGATTCTACAGCAGTATACATATTTTTTTATACCCAGTTATATACTGATATATAGGTTGAAGGCGTACAGGGTGGATCCAAATTCGAAGATCTTGGGTTTGTAGATGAGGTTGCTGCTAAAAAGGGAACTTTCAACTTTCAAAGTTAAAAAAATAGTCATATATCATAGCCTGTATACACAGTGATCTACAGAGACGTTATTACCTTAAATAACTGTAAAAAATGATCAATGGCAGGTTAACCGTACACAGATGCCAATTTTCAGATAAAATTTGCAATAGGCAAGGATACGCACATAGGGTACCTCGGCCGTATAGGGGCGTTTGGGGAGTGTGGAAGAGGTGCTTGCGAAGGGATTGTCAATGAGCATTGGTATACCTTTTTTTGGCAAAGCGATATACGATTGTTAAACATGTTAAAAATGTACAGTACAAATAGCAAAAAATAATATGGGAAGTACAGGGTGAATCGTGAAATTCCGTTCGAACAAATACAATGGATCAAACAGTCCAAATGGCCTGATTATGCACGTTTACATCATTGGTATACCTCACATTGCGTTTTTTTCTATCTTTCTAGTAATTGGGCCAAGGCCCGTCAGCATTTTTTTTTTTTAATATATAGCCCAAAGGCCATTGTTTTGCAGGATGTTTCCATTGCTAAAGAGGGCCCTTTATTTAGAATTTTGGACAGGTTGGGCCAAATCCCAATTGAATGAATTTGGTCAACAAGCCCAGTTCAAATAATTTTCCTTTTATTTATTGTTTTTGTGAGTTATTATTTTTGTTAGAATCTTTGTAATCTCCTAAGGGTAGCCATTTTTTCACCATTATTTTAAATTTTACTATTATTATTTACTTATTTTGTTTTATTTACTTTTGTCACCATATAGTTTTCCTTAAAGTAATTTCCTCTAATATCCTCCCTTTAGAAATAAAAAAATAAAAATAAAAAAATGAAATAAAAATATATTAAAATGTATTTCTCTTTACTTAATAAAAATTTTATTTTAAAAAAGTCATTCTGTCAAAATTACCCACACCGGTCAACAGCGAGTTAGCGGGCATCCACGAGGGCCTGACTACTTCTCCGGATGTACATTGGAACTCGAGACCTTTTTCAGTTCACTTTTTAATCGTTGTTTAAATCTTTTTGGAATTTTTTTCTTGATTTTTTAATCAAAATCAAGTGGCTAAATACTCCTTTTTGAAAAGTCGATTCTTCTTAAATAATAAAATTAATTGATTTTTCGAAACCTAGTCATCTTCACACCATTTTTTAACAAATAGTATTTTTTTAAAATAAAACAGTCATGGTTGTGGTGAATGTGAAGCATAACAGAGGTACCAGTAAGATGTTAAAAACCAATTTCAAAGTTAAGAACTAATGCAAGTATAGAACTAATCGATTGTGACTAAAACTCCACCAAGACGCAGCCCAAAAAATTTGATCTAGTGTCGAACGACGGACGGACCTACGATCCGTAGTCTGTATTCGTCGATCAAGACCATATTTACCTACTCTCTGACAAGAACCACAATTGACCAGCTGGTTTCGTAGATGACCTACGACTGTAGTGAAAGATTTTGCATACAGTTATGGAATGTAGTTGTTCAAATTCATTGATCATAACTCTTAGCAACACATGAATTAAGGTGTCTCATGACATGCAGAAAATACGATAATGAATAGCTTTCCATAGCCACCGACCTTGCTAAAAAAAGGAACCTCCGACTAAAAGGTCATGCCCATTTTGTAATGCCTGTCGAATAGACTCAAACAATGGACCGTCTAGGCAACGTGGCCCGTTAGTCCAGGTCATCGTTTGATTTGATAAAAATTACGTCAGGGTATTTGGTATTTCGCTTTCACTGTTGTTTAAGCCTAAGAATACGGTCGTTTTGACCTATTCCTCATATTGGTTTTGGGAGTTAGTTTTAACCTAGAAATCTACTAAACTTACCTAAGTCAAATCATAAATCAAAAAATAAAAAATTTAGAAGCAAGAAAGGAGAAAAAGGTCAAACCTAGTTCAAGAAAGGCAACAAGGTTCCCAACCACTTCATAAGCCTCGAAATCTCATATTTCTCCGTAATTTTCATCACAGGTTAATGTGGGGATTCCACTACTTGGGTTTCTCTTTTACCAAGTGGGTCCTATTTTTCAGTCAGATTATTGATTCTCATGTCATGATTAGACCTAGGGTTTCTAGAACTTCAGAAGAACTTAATGAAATAATTAGTTATATGTTACAAGTCAGAATATCATGTTATTACTCAGATTATTGCATGAATTTAAGAACCCATCTACACATTTTGTTTAGTTCTTGGATTACACATGTTAGTTCAGATATTTCAGTTACTTCAGATATACATGCCTCAATCATAAATGCATAATTACCGGATTAATTATTGAACTCTCAGGATGCATGTTCAGTTTTTAGCTATGCAATATTTACAGAAATTTAGTCATAATGTCTTAATCACTTTATTTATTGGGATTAACATAATACCGAGTTGGACTAGGGTTCAGCGTACCCAATTAGTCTCGGAACTACTAGCAAAGTAGGTTGTAAGTCCTCTCTGTGGGCACTCAGTTTAGTGATCACGCCAGCATGCCTTTATACCTCTGGCAAAGTATATTGGGTCCTTTCAATGGGGAGTATACATCGGACTCCACATTTAGCTCATGTGTGTCTATTATCAGTTATAAGTAGCTCCCATAGTTCAGTCAGACTCTCTTGCATTGACCATATTTACAAATCAGTTAGTATTCAGTCTCAGCATGTTATAAATTTGGTCATTGCATCCAGTTAGCTCAGAATTCAATATATCATGTTAGAAAATTATACTTGTTTTGTGCTTGTTCAAGTATGTTTTATTTCAGTTTTACTCTATCCTACATGCTCAGTATATTCAAGTAATGACGCATACATGCGCTACATCTTCTCGTGATGTAGGTTCAGGTCCTCAAAATCTAGATCACACATAGATCGATTCCCGATCTACAGTTCAGCAAATTTAGTGGTGAATCCTCATTCTACGAGGAAAATAGTATGAGTTCAGTTCAGTCTTTTAGTCATTTACTTTTAGTTTTTGTAGGACTTAGCGGGGCTTGTCCCAGCATTTATAATAAGTTTGAGGCTACTTTCAAACATAGTTAGTTTAACTTAGTATTGATTTAATATTTCCTTTGTATTAAACTCATTGCTTTCAAATATCTCAGTTATAGAATATGGGTATTCTCAATATTTTATGTTAAAATTATGATTTAACTTCCGTATTCAGTTTATTATCTTTAGTATGTTCATGATCATGCGAGCAGGATTAGCTTGGGATCACTTGTGGTCCTATGTTCTGTGTCCGCGTCTCAGGGGTAGCTCAGGGTATGACATGAATGACTATCGTAGCAATATTCATTGTGGGATGTGATGTACATTGTCTATTTTCAAAATTTTTGGAGATATTATATGGTGTAAAATAGCAAACGTGTTAATGGAAGTTTAAAGTAATAACACAATAATAAAGAAAAGAGAATGATTTACAACTTGATAAATACCAAAGAAAATTCACGACTGTTGTTCTTCAAAATTTTGCGCGTACAGGAGAAATAAATCAAGTGGTGAAGTAAAAGGATAGATTCTTTAAGGGGAAATTGTGGAGAGGGAAGAAAATTGATGAAAACATGTACGTTCATTGATAGGTGTTCAATGTTGAGAGCCATCTAAATTTTGGAGTTACATAGAGTGGGAAGCGATGGGGTACGCTAGTTTGATAAATCTTGAAAGACGTGTTTGTTGAAAGTGAAGGAGTTTGAAGTGGTGACATTTCGAAAAGGTTTTTATTATTTTTTTTTGCATTCTGAAGTGTTCGGCTTGATGGAATGTGGTTATATACGCGTGTTGTGTAAGGTTGGTTAAAGGTATAATCATAGTTTTTCACTTTTAAGAAAGTATTTAGGAGTTATGCTTATATATTCTCTATATATATATATATATATGCTCTATAATATATATAGATATATATAATATAAATCTCGCATATATATCTCTCTCTTCTCTCTCTATACTCTCTCTCTCTATTCTCTCTCTATGTATGATATCTCTGCTATATATATATAGAATATATCTATAGAATTGGAATAAATAAAGCCCAACCCTCACGATGGAAGGTTTGATGTTTCATGAAATGACGAACACCGACTTCGAAGGTGAGGAGTGTATACATTACTATTTATTTAAGATCTCCCTTCACGAAGTTAAATTTATAAAATGCGGTGGAAGAAGGTGATTGACAAATGGTCAACACGAGTTGAGTGAATAGAGAGAGATTGGGGGAAAAATGCGAGAGCTCGGGGGATCGGTAATGGAAGACTCTTGTTAAAAACGAAATACAAAGGGGCCCCGGGTCGCGCAAACCGAAGCCCGCCCGCGCGCACCGCCGAAGCAGGCCGCCAAAAACACCTCTCTCACACCATGCCTAGAGCATGTCTAAAAAACGCCACCCGACCCCCCTACCCATATCAACATGTGCCACCTCTCTCACGTCAACCGGCACACGGCTCAGTAGTAACTTGCGCAACAAATGTTGGAAACAACAACAACTCACTACAGCGGATATCGGCAGCAATGCAGGTTGCAACAAATATTTTTTAATTTCCAAAAACCCTAAGTATCCATTCTCCTATGACTTATTTTTACTGCTTATTTAACACATGTTTTTGTCCTATGGTGTCGATAATTGTATTAGGGTTTTTTCCTTGACTTCTTATCTCATTTGAAGTTTATTTTTTTCCTAAATGGAAAGACCAAGTAAGCAAATACTTTTACTTTTTTCGAAAGGAAAATATTATTTTCTCATTTTTTTTATTTTTCCCTTAGAGGAAAAGTTTAGAACTCTATAAATTGAAGACATATGTTCCCGTACCAATACTACATGAGCATCCGCAATGTAGTCAATATAGAGTTCTTTTTTTGGGAGATTATCCTCCTGATATAATTTATGTCCTTTAATATTAGTTTTCAATATGTAGGTCACTTGAACAAACTTTAACAATAACCAAACTAATAATATTTTTTTGGTATAAATTTTTGTCATCTAATTTATTTTCATCTTGATTTGAAATTGTAATCTTTTGCATGACGCCTAATCACTTTTGAACCAAACTAATTGGTTAGAGGTTTCCCGCCTGGCCGCAGGCCCTTTGTCCGTTCGTGCCCGGCCGCCTCCTTCTTGCCGCCCCGCCTTTCTTTTCGCTTGGCCCTTCTCTTCCTTCTGCCCCCCTTGTTCGGTCTTGAGCCACTGGGTCAATCTTGAATTTTATAATGACTTAACTATATCTATAGGACCCGCGGGTAATAAATTCTAACTAATCTTTTCCTTTTCATGCTAGTGGACTACGTCCATTCCTCTTGTACCTTTCAAAGCATCTTTTCCCAACACAGTGACGATACTACTGGCTATCCTTTCACATCAAAGTAAGATATAAGGTTTGGTGTTTCTTTTCTAAGTTTAATGCTTAAGACATTGCCTTTTCTAATGATAAATGTGTTTGGTCCCCTCTAGTATTGACCCTTAACATCAATTTTCTGATATTTGTCTATGTCCATCGAGTGTTGACCTTTTAACGCTCTAATTATGTTGATAATGTGTTTTTGAATGGCATAAGTACCAACACTAGTTTGATCCTTTGATCCGGACAAATTGGATTTTCTGCAAGACCGTTTGTGTCCATCAAGTTTTTGCATTTAGCTTTAAATTAGGAATACATATTTTTAATATACAGTACAACCCTCGTGATCCTATTGATTGCATAATGACGATTCTTTGCAGCACGGCTCGGATTTGTGTCATCTATTTTGTGCACACATTAATTTAGGAATAATGTTGTTATGGTTTTAATCATAAGTATCGAACGCTAGTTGATCTGTGATGACCCACTTGACTTTCTTGGCAAGATCGATTTGAGTCGCATCTAGTGTTGACCTCTTTGCTTTAAGTTACGAATAGAGTATTTTTTAAGCATAAGAGTACCAACATTAGTTGATAACTTGATGGGTCAAAAATGTTTTCTTCTTCCAGAGGGATTTGTTGTCCATCTATAGTAGTGTTTACATTTAGATTTAAATTAGAATAATGTTGTTTGTTAAGCATAATTAGACAACCACTAGTTAAAATCCTGATTGATAACAACATTGCTTTCTTGCATATTATTGTGTTGTCCATCTATGGTTGACCCTTAGCTTAAATTAGGAAATTTTGATTTGGTAAGGGCATACGTACCAACACTAGTTGATCCTATTGATGACAAAAATGATATTCTTGCAATATCGATTTGTTTCCATCTAGTGTTGACACTTATATTTAATTTAGGAATAATGTGTTTGTTAAGCATAAGTATCAAAACTAGTTGACCCTATTGATGACAAAATTTATTTCTTGTAAGATCAATTTGTGTCCATCTAATGTTGACACTTCACATTAATTTAGGAAAAATATATTTGTTAAGTCCTATTGATGGAAAAACTAATTTTCTTGTTAGATCATTTTGTGTCCATCTAGTATTGAACAAAGCATAGTTATTTGTCTTGTCCTTAATAATTTATATATATTATATATATAGAAAATTTAGTGGGAAATAAGTTATATTCACTATCCTTGTTTCAAGTAGTTTTATCTTTTCAAATCAATTTCTTTTACTTTCAAACTAATTAATAAGGATACAAAATAATGATCGTATCATGTAATTCCTTGAACTTAAATTGTATTCCTAAATAAATTAGGAATAAAACAACCAAATTGTGAAGCACATTGATATCTATATATAGTCTAGTGTCCCTCAGATTTATTATAAAATTGTGTTTCCTTATGCTTTGTTCCTTTCAACGATTCAAATAAATCTCAAAATTATTCTTCTCGTGTTAATTTCTTTCAAGAAGTATCAACGTAATCCCAACATTTTATTATTTCTCTTTCTCCTTTCAAGAAGTAGTAAAAAAATTCAACATTGTTTATCATGAATTTGTCATTGAATAATAAGTAACACACATACTACTCATTTTTCTCAATATTTGCAATAAGTGTCTATCGATAGCATTTGAATTACTAGAAGATGACAACATATGTAGATCATTTGTATATTTTAAAGAATCAAGCCACAAGAACTCCACACAGTTCTCAATCAGTGGTTCATTGTGTCAAAATTATAAAGATTTAGATGAATAATCATAATTCAAAGGAAATGCTCTTAATGCAGCAACACGTTGCAAATAATTTGTATGGTCAATTATCGTAAAGGCAGGGAAATTCTCCAGATTATTGTATGACCTTGAATGTATTCTTTGCAATTGTTTTACCCCTTTTGATAGTTGTCTCGAGTCATTTTGAATCAGTCAATGAGACTAGTTTTGTAACGGGATTGAAAAGTTGTGATTTTGTTGAAATTTTTGTAGACTCTTACGTTGATATAAGTGAATTTAGTCAACATCCAAAGTTGCACGAGTTTCGGAATGGAATTTCATCAATTTCACCAAATTTGAAATGTGAAAGTTGATCTAGAAGAGTTTCCGATTTAAGTTCAATGTCTTTATGTGGATTTGATCTCTTGAGTTGGAAGTTCAAGTGAAACCTGTTGTTTGTTTATTCATGTTATGTCCTTCTCGGTGATTACTTTCGCTAATATTCAATTGTCACTTGTTCTTTGGACAAGTGACTATGATGAGATCTACTGTGCAACTAGTAGGAGGGAATGCAGTCCTCGAGTATATTGCTGAGACCCCAACTAATGTTATGGGTAGAGCTCGAGCGAGGGGGAGAGTTCATGTAAGAAGTTCCTCTCCCGAGCAAGAATTTAAATTCTATTCCACTGCACTGTTAATGCAGGACATCTTGTTGAGAGTGTAGGGGTACTTGAGAGTTTTGCTCAGAGTGGGGGTATGATAGGCACACTACAATGTTCTTATATTAGCGTGGGGGCTCAAACCTCATATCAACGTCAGGTTTCACTTGTCCAAGGTATGATGGGACAACCATCAGTGGGTCTTATAGTTAATGGTGATCCCTTACCGGAGTTGGATACTAAATTTCAACTTTGTTTGTGTTTTTTTATGATGTGTAGCACCAATATGAGAAGTTTAGAAAGATGGATCTACACCTTAGTTTCATGTTGGAAAGAGAAAACATGCACAAGAGTTCTTGTCTACATGTCGAGAGTTGCTTGAGATAGTTGTTTTGACTGAGTTTCATGAGTTCATTGTATTTCACTTTAGTTGCATGTCCCCTCTAGGGAGTGATGGACGCTTAATTTTGGATTTGTACCAGCTAGATTTCAACTAGTGACTTTAGAGGTGTTTGTTCACTCTATCTATGACCATTTTGTCCCTTGGAGTTTGATGGAGAAGAGTTGATTGGAATTTGAGAGTTTAAGATAGGATAGCCTCATAGTTTCATAGTATGATAATCAGATATATTAGTTGTCAAAATATGCCCTAGGTATCTATTCAGATTAGTCAAATAGGATTCATAGGTTCGTGAAGGAATTTTCCTACCTCATTTGTTATGTAGTATCACAGCATCCCATGAGGGAGATTTCTTATAGTTCAAAGTGGGAGCTTCCAAGGAGGCGGAGTTACCAGAGCGTGATGAGTTTGAAGATATGAGAGATAAGAGGTCTCGTACTTCGAATGAATTTTCTTGGAGTAGGGGATCTTTTAGGAAGAGTAGTTCCTTCTGGTGTTAAAGACTAAATAGGCCACCATGCATGTGATGATTGTCATATAGCTTGTATTACCTACAGAGTCCGACGGGGTAAGATGGTTATTTTCGTTCCATCGGATTGTCACAACAGTTTTTGTTAAAAATTATTCTAAAAGTTGTGGAGGCTCAAATCATATTTTGTGTCAATTCCCCTACTCAAGGTCAGGGATGATCCAAACCTAGTTTTTATTTGTGGCTAGATCACCAAAGTCCCAGACTAGAGGTCTGGCCAGAGCTCAAATGGGTGGAGGTTGTTGAATGCAATGTGGGGGTGCTAGTGGTGTTATGGTTCCACAAGGTAGAGGAAGAGGTATGGCTAAGACCAGCGGCAGTAGAGGGGTCAGTGTTATAATTTTTATGGGAGTTGTGAGGACGAGTCTTTAGATTCACTTATTACTCGGAGATTCTCAATCTTGAAACAGTCTAGGAGGGTTTTTGGAGCCATCGTCATTCTTTATAAAAACTAATGACGAGTATTCCCAATATAAAATCCAAAATTTTCAGTTTATGATCTTGCCAGCTCACTATAGTGACCTATCAGATTCTATTGTGGCATGATGTCAGCCCCGGTCAAATTTCAAATTCAAAAAAGTTTCATGGTTTCAATTAAAAATAATTTGATAGCTTATCTTAATAATTCTCAATATCCCACCCCAAACTCAACCTACCACTATATGATTCCAACCAAGGGTCCTACTAGACCAAGCTCAACATTCTAAAGCTAACGACACTAATGAAAATCCCATCCTAGCCTACTTTTAAAGGATGGAGACCGAAGTCAACCCTTTCCAAATAAAGGCACCAAAAAAAGCAAACACATGTTTATCGCCTATATTTCATATAAGGGTCAAATGCAAGTGTATGTACATGGATGCGTGTCAATGACAATCAAACATGCCCCAACACATTCATATAACACAAACTAATTAGTTAAACGCCCATCACATTACAATTGTAATAACCAGAATATAAGCCAGTCCATTATAAAAGTTAAAGTATCGGGACAAAGACACAATTGTGTTAAAAGCAGACAACACATCAAAATATGTTTGGAGCCAGCTAAAAGTACTTATAAGGATTCTATATTAACCAAGAAAAACCAAATGACAACCTAAAACAAAGGCTTTAAGGATAATATACTACGGATGATATAAGAATAAAAGGTTTCCCTACAATATTCCTAACAATCATGTAACCCAATTTATTTAGAAACTAACTAAGCTACGTCTAAAGAAGGAAACTGTAACGTACCTCAAAGTAAAAATCGTACTCAAATGACTACTCGTGAGCATTTCCTTTTTGAAATGTCGTAGAATAATACAAAACTATTAAATTTAGAAATTAAATGTTAGTACGAGACTAATAATGCCCATATTAATGTTGAAAAAATTTAGACCGGAAATTAGGTTGAAAATTGACCCTCATAGCTTGACAAAAAAAGGAAAAACTAACTTTGTAATTACGTTTCTATTGAGGTGAAGATCACATGTCCAAAAAGGTTCTGCAAATATGAGAGTGTAAAAAGACCTCAAATTGTCCAGAAACTGCACTTTAAAGAAATAGAAAATTAAAGAATGAAGGTCCAAATCAAGAATTAAATAGGGAAATGGAGCTAGAATAAGCAGTTGGAAAAAAGGAAAAAGAGATTACCTAAGAATCAAGTGAAATGGTTGAGAAATGAGCTCTAACACGTAAGATTTAATTATCATCAATAGAAATTTGACAATAGAGAAATGAGAAAAGAGGAGATATTATACTCAATGATCGTCACCTTGGCGGATGAATGGTCTCAAAGTGATCTATCAATGAACCAGAGAAGGAGCCGTTGAAGTGGGGGTCAACACTAACATCGAATTTTGTGAGATCAAGCCAAATGTCACAAGAGAGATCTTACGAGACTGGCAAAACGCTTGTGGGTGCAGGCTTGCGGGCGCAGACAAGCCTCGTTGGAGCGGCCAAAAGCTAGTAAGCAACTTTTGTTGGCAAGACTCACTTTTCACACGAGCGACATCACCAAAGAAAGCCAAACCTCACGGGAGCAGCTGCATCAGTAGACGTTGCACCAGTAATTAGAACTAAACTTCAACAAATTAAAACATCCAATCGGAGATGTGATTCCAGACCCAATGGAATTTAAGAAATGGCCAATGAAGGTCATCTCACTGAAATGTTGATCAAAATCTAAACTACAATAAAACAACCGAAAAAAACTAATCAAGCAAGCAACCCAATCACAACCTATATCAAACTCAACATTTCAGAACCCACTCTGCTTACAGAAATATCATACGAGCTTCTTTACCCAAAGACAAACTTATTTCATAAAAAAGCCTCAAAAGGGAAACTTCATCCCACCCAAATCTCTCTGACCACGCTAATAAGAGTGTCTCATATTCCTAAAACAAAAAATACAACATCAAGATATAGAGAGGGGGAAATGGAAATAAACACAAAATAAAGCAAATGACCTTTAGGGTAATAACAACATGCATTTGTCGTTTCATAACAAATTCAGCCATTATTTATGTGCTTAGAGAAAATTGAATTATGTAAAGAATTGCTTTCCGATCCATTACAACTTACGTTTCCAAATGGCAGATAATTTAATTTATTTCTTTCCCATGATTTTTATTTCAGATAGGAAGATACATTTATTTTTTGTCTAGAAAGAGTGTCCTTATCTTGTTGTTACTATGTTTTCTTGTACCAAGAATGTTAATTTTAGCATCTTATCAATTTAGTTTAGTGTTGAGCTTCCTAAACATTCCACAATTTGGCATGAAGTTCAATTTTTTTCCATCAAAGGGTAAAATTGAATTCATAAGTTTCATAAGTTTTTGAATAAGAAACTTATTAAAAATTTATAGGCAAGCTCAAGAAATCACGTTCCCTTTTTCTCAATTCTCAGTTCCATTTGTTCGAAGTCCTTTACATTTGGCTAGATGATGAAATATATAAAGTTATGGAGATTTTTGATAAAAAAAATTGTGGTTAAATTTAGAATTTTATGTGCATCTATTTTCATTTGGATGGACTAATACCACAATTAGATTTAGAAAGGTCTAATATTTCTAATTCAATAGGTTAACAACATAATGTTCGAGACTACTGTAAGTTCTCCATTGTTATAGCAATAACCTTATCTTTTTAGTAGTTAGGTTTACTTTCTGTAAAGTTCATAATCATTCACGGGTTTCTTATCTTTGCTTTTTAGGTGTTAGCGGAAAGCATATAACGCATTAAATAATGAAATCCATAAAACAAATATAATCAAACTTATAGTTTCACACTTAATCTAACTTGCCTTTTGGATTTATTTCTATGTAATAGTACTCTTTTTTCTTTGAACCTATACTCTTTTTTCTTTGAACCTATTATTTTCTCCTTACAAGTTTGTATTTTATGTGACGTGAATTTTTATAGTGATTGTATTCTAGGGTTTGAAGAGTCAAAGATAGTTCTTGTCCACGGTATTTATGTGAATAAACTTCATGCAATGACTAGGTCATGTAAAGTTTGCTTATATTCTACCTGTCTAAGTTGTAGAAAATGAAATGTTATAAAGATGAAGATAATACAACTAGAGAAATAGTTGAGCAAAAATTAACCGAGAAGGACATTTCAAAATTTTGCTTTGAAGGTTCAGAATTTGTTTTCAAACTTTGATGGCATTTCGAAATTCATCAAGATTATCAATGATAATTGTGCTCATAAAAAACTACTGATGAAGTGGATATTCACAATATCCTTTTTGTAAAGTCTTCGGCTGATGATGAAACAATAAAAAAAAACATTACGGTAAGACTGCCTCACTCTCTTCATTGTGATTAACAATCATATGTTAGGGGAAATGAGTGCTTAGTTATATTGAACAGGGGGGGAGGTTGTTGTTGATAGAACCTAATAAAGCTGATGTTGCCAAACATAGCATGTTTCTTCTCTTCACACATGTGAAGCTTTTTATACAACAAAAGAAACTGATGAGTGCACTGAACTCGAAGCTTTTCTGAAGTAAAGAAATTTTGGTTATTAACTAATGCAAATGTTATGTTCCTATCTCAAAGCTGATAGGTATGCATTACTAGTGTTCATTATAGTTGTTCTAATTTACAAAATTTCAATAATGCTGACTAATACGAATGGATAGTATCAACTACGAATCTAAAAGAAATGAGGGCCACAACTTGTCCCAACTTGCTCTCTAATAAGGAACAAGTAGTGGAAAAAAGAAACTAATCTTCGTTGTATATGATAGTGCTTCTTTGATTTCGACGAGAATATAAGTCAATGAATGTTCGTGTATTAAGGAATTTCATAGATTATTTGAAAAGCGTATAATTCCATCCATTGCGCCCATTTTTATACTTGTCAAGTTTATGGAGAGTCTGAATCAGGATATTCTTGATCTTAACTTCTAGTTCTAAATCAACAGGAGCATAAGAAAGGTGAAGTTGTTTCTCTTTCGCATATCTATTTCTTCTAGATGAAGTATGAAAGTTTATGGCTCTATTTTTTAATCTTCTTCTTGATCTTTATCTTAGCGTTATTCGACAGAAGATTGGGAATTTCAAAATTGAATAATACTCTTGAACTCCTAGATATGCCTCTCTTTTTTAAATAGACTATCATCTATTGAACTGAATAAAAAACAAAGCATGCATTAGTTTTCGCAATTGAATTACTTTTGTTCAAAAATTTATCCCAGTACAATATATTCATAACTTCTTATCATGTAAAAACTTCATTGATCCATGTTTACATCATTCTTTTGGTTCTATCAGACAACAAACCCGGAGCTTTAGATATAATCTTAAGAGTCCTGCATCTATTCCCAACAAATTGATTTAACAACTTGAGCAAGTCTTGTGTAATATTTTATTATTGTTTCATAATTAGCTGAGGGTTCTACAGAATGGATACCAGAAAAATCCACTTCCACATTAGTCTTCTTCTTTTCATGAGCAACATAAACATTGATAATCTACCGGAATTGAGAATTGCCCTAAGAGTCTGGAAACATGTTTTGAGCCTTCAAAGCAAATTTTTAAGCTCCAGCAATGTCCTTCTCGATAAAATTCTTCTCACCAATTTATTTGTCCTAAACAACTTCATCTTTGTTACATTCCATTTGCCTACAATTTTGGTAGGATGCAAATAAGCAAACTTTATTGTCTTCTTCAAATTAATCAGAAAAAGAGCAACACTCAACAACTTGGTTAAGATTATTTACATAACTAATGTACATAATAAATATCTTTGGTTATTCAAACCTTAGATTACAAACTTGAAAGCCAGAAATATTACCATAATAGATAAAAGGTTACTAGTTATCAAAGCTACGTCTAAAATAAAGAAATGTAACACCCAGGATTTCGAAAAAACAGATACTCAACACTTATATTTTTAAAATAATCCCTAAACATACTTCAAAGGAGCCTTTTCATGATTTGTGGATCATTTCGCGATGGCTGGAATCTACCCTTCCGAAGATTCAGAGAGTTACCAAATATGTCAAGTTCCAAACAGGACTTCGAAATTGGGTCTTCCAGGTATAGTCGTACCCTTACTTAGGGCCCATGGGATTGTATCATAGGATAAAGAAAACTCCTAAGTTCAATAAAAGCATTCTATGCGACATGGAATGACCTCGAAGATTCAACCTCAAAGAACAAAATATCTGAGTTTCATGATTGCATTCCATGAGCTATCGAATAGCCTCATCGACTCAGCATTTTTCATGAAATCAAAGGGTGGAAATCCTAAAAATCAACATTTAACTTTGATCGGGGGGGGGGGGGGGGGGGCATGTGATATTTGATACTCATTTTCTCTCATATTCTATGTTATCAACTCCCCAAACTCTAAACAAGCCTCAAGGAAAAGTAAGTTTAGGGTTTTAAAGGTTCCAACCTAGCTCCTCTTTGAAACTCTAATTCTTCCTAGTATTTGATATTTGATTGATTTAGGGTTCATGCTTATACCCCCACATGGTCCCTTCTTAGTTAATGTTATTCGAAAACCTTGTCATATTACTTCTTAAAACAATATTTTCAAAAAGAGTTTCAAGAAAGTGAAATTTTCTTTAAGTGCATTAACTTTAGAAAGAAATAAAAGTCAATTGTAAATAAATCATGTTTAGTTAGTTCTAAAGAACCATGTTAAGAAAGGTCTCAAAGAAAGAGATTTTCAGGTTTTAATTAAGTGAGATATTTTTTCTTAGTCGTTCTAAAGAACCATGTTAAGAAAGGTCTCAAAGAAAGAGATTTTCAGGTTTTAATTAAGTGAGATATTTTTTCTTAAGTCGGACAATTTTATAGTTATTTATAATCAATTCATATTTTAGGATTACTATTAAGCATCGAGTTGCTTATATTCAAACTCTAGAGTTGTGCGCGCTACCAGCGTAGGATAGGTCGTGTATTGATTCAGATAACTTCCCACTAAGTCCATGGTAAAGGCTTAGATATTTGATTCATTAGTCAAGTTTTTTCTTTACCCAATAAAGGTAAGAATAGCCCTGACAATGTGGACAAGATGTTATGTCATCACAAGTATCATGTGATAGTTCTTGGTTAGCATAATTTCCCTTGAAAAATAAAGTTACATTATTTTCAGTATTTACCATTATCGTACATTATCAGTTGTAAAGTTTATTGTTAAAGTACACATGATTTAATATTTAGTTAAATTTATCACCGTTCATCATCTGATCTACTCTTTATCTCTGTATTTTTTGTTGTAATCAATTGTTTCATTTAGGTATTTTACATATCATACATTCCATATAAATATATATACTTACATTACTTGGTTCTACATCATTTTTCGTTAAAGTCATGCAACATCAGAATATTTGTTTTAGTTTGACTAAATCTTGCAATAACTATTTTCTAGCTATTAGTTGTCACTTTGTTTTTTAATTAGTTCCTGATATTTTTCTAGTTGTAGTTAGTGTAGATTGGTTTTCCTAGGAAAATATCAGGAACTAATTAAATAACAAAGGGACAGGTAACTGTTAGAAAATAGCTATTTCAAGACTAAGTCAAACTTACTCAAATATTCCGATGTTGCACGACTTTAACACCTCCTCTCGACATCAGCTCTATTTTTAGCATTGCCTAACTCATGACGAAAACTTTCAAACTTATTGGTGCATAAGCATTTTGTGAAGAAGTCTGCTATTTGTTGTTCTGTTTGAATATGCTCCAAGTTGATATCTCCTTGTAACACTTTTTCGCTGATGAAGTGGTGACGTATTTCCACATGCTTTGTCCTTGCAAGAAATACGAGATTTTCAGCTAAACTGACTGGTGACTGATTGTCACAAAACAAGGAAACCGCATAGCCAACTGGTTGCTTTAAATCCTTCATCAACAACATAAGCCATGTACTTTCTTGAGCTGCAATTGCTGTTGCCCGATACTCAGCATCTGTTGATAGTGACACCGTTGGCTGTCTTTTGTTGTACCAAGAAACTACTCCAGCTCCAAGCTTAAACACGAATCCAGAAGTTGAACGACGAGTATCATGAGCTCTTTCATAGTCTGAGTCGTAGTAACAAACCAACTTGCATTCTTCACTTCTTTTGTATAGAAGACCATAACCAATTTTACTTTTCACATATCTTAGCATTCGTCGATCAGCATCCTTATGGTGCTTCTTTTGATTGTGCATATAGAGACTATTCATACCAACTTCATAAGAAATATCGGGTCGAGTCTGAGTTAAATAAACAAGACTATCTACAAATTGACGATACTTTGTCACATCTTCTAAATCTTTCCTTCGTGTGCACACATTTTGACATTTTGTTCAATTGGAGTCGCAATTGGTTTGCACTTCATTATTCCAAATTTATTCAATAAGTGTATGGAATACTTCCTCTGATGAAGAAAAATTCCTCAAAGAAAATTTTCTCTTTGAGTATGATAAACCTCCAAACCAAGAAAGTAATTAAGTTGTCCAAGTTCTTGCATATGAAATCGGATAGATAAATTTTCCTTTGTTTGGACGATCTTTTCTTCATTATCCCTACTTACGATCAAATCATCAACATATACTATCACAATAGCTAGCATCTCTCTATCGAATCTGACAAACAAACTTGAATCTGCCGATGTAATTAAATAACCACTTTTAGTTAAGAATTTAGCAATTTTACCATACCAGGCCCTTGTGATTTCGTTAATCCATATAGTGCCTTCCGCTGCTTACAATCATATCCCGGGTGCTCTTGACTTTGCAAACCCATTGGTTGAGCCATGTAAATATCCCGATCCAACTCCCCATGTAAAAATACATTTTTAACATTCATCTGCCACAAATTCCAATCTTTTCTTGCAACAAGTCACAAGTAAGACTCGAACAGTTGTAAATTTCACACTGGAATAAAATTTTCATCATAATCCAAACCATATTCTTGAGTAAATCCCCGAGCTACCAAACGAGCATTATGCCTCTCCACCAACCCATATGTGCGACGTTTTACTTTATAAACCCATCTACATGATATAGGTTTCACATCTTTTGGCTTCGGTACAAGTTCCTAGGTTTGATTTTTTTAGTGCGGTGATATCCTTCTCCATTGATCTAGTCCATGTTATGTTTTGAGCTTCTTCTTCAAAGCTTTCAGGTTCTTTTCCATATTCGTCTTCTATTATTGCTGCATTGGCATATTTGGGGTTTTTCCTCCGAACCCATTCTGACCTTCTCGTGTCAAATTGTGGAACAACTAGTAATTCTCCTTCATTTGTTTCACTATCTTCACATCTTTACTGGTGAACAATTGATTGCCCAAAATTATGAGTTGTGCCTTGTTAACATCAGCGTCTTCACTTGATCTAAAATAAGTAATTCGCAACTTATTTTTCAGATCAGTTTTTTCTGGTTATATCTTATTTTACGCATACCACCATGAAGAGGTTTCATCAAGTACAACATGTCGTGATGTATAACACCTTGAAGTTGTAGGGTCACTGTATTTCCACCCTTTTCTTTGATTATCATAGCCTAGAAAAATGCATATAACAGCTTTCTTGTCCGATTTGCTATGTAACTGATCATGTATAAAAAAAATTGCCTACACATCCAAATACACTCAAATAAATGACATTAGATTTCATATTCCACAACTTCTCAAAAGGTGAAAGAAAACCTAAACTTTGTTGAGGAAGTTTGTCAATGACATATGATGCAGTCCTCATTGCTTCTGCCCAAAATCTTCCTAGGACATTCTTCGCGTGTAACATAGTGCGACATACTTTTGATAAATTCCTATCCATCCTCTCTGCAATTCCATTTTACTATGGTGTGTGGGAACAAGTATATTGATGACAAATTCCTCTCAACTAAGTTGTATTCCCCTCCGTTGTCTGTTCTTAAACAATAAATTTTCTTGCCCAGTTCTCCCTCAATTGTTTCCTTAAACTCTTTAAACTTAGAAAAATAATCTGATTTTTCTTTCATAAAGAAAACCCAAACATACCTAGAGAAATCATCGATAAATGTCACCATGTACTTCATTCCACCGATTGATAATTTCTTGACCGGTCCAAACACATCAGAATGAACTAATTGTAGTGTTTCATCAGCTTTAAATTTGGACTCTACAAACGGCAACTGATGAGCTTTATCGAATTGAAATCCTGAACATACAATGTCTGCTCTTACTTCAAGTTGAGGAAGTCCCTTGATCATTGACTTATTCATCATAACACTTATCTTGGAATAACTCACATGACCGTATCTCATATACCATGAATCACCAATCTCATTATTTTTTGTCTTTTCTACATATGCTAAATAATTTGATTTTCTAAGTTCTTGAGATCCTGATAAATCCTCACATCATTAGGACCAAACAAGAAATAGTTTCGAGATGTTGTAAATTGTTACACTGAAAGGAAGTTTTTCCTCATACCTGGAACATGATAGACATTCTAAAGTGGTATTTGATTGATCCCTTGTTGAAGAGAGATTGTCGTATTACCAATATGATTTATCGGTAACCTTGAATTATTATATATCACTACAACACGATTACCCTTGTACACTGATGGATACTGCAACTTTTGTTTATCACTTTTCATATGATTTGCACAACCCGAATCAACGATCTAGTCGTTCTCATGATCAATTGACTTTGATATAGTCGATGCAAGTGCTAAGTCCTCTTCTATAGCAAAAAATGCTTCAGCATCCGAAACATCTCCCCTTTTCTCGTTGGAATTTAAGGTAGCTGTGTTACTTTCAATGGGCTTTTTCTTGAACCAGCAATTCTTTTCCATATGACCCTTCTTCCCATAATTGTAACACTTCCCTTCGAATTTTCTACCATTCTTTTGATTCTTGGAAACTCCTCTTGAGTGAAAATTTTATCTTCCTGAGAATGTTTCTTCTTAAGACCACGAGTAAATTGATTAATGTTCCTTCTTTTGTTAGTGTAAAGAGCTTATTTCAAACTCAACAAGCCATGGCTTCTTGGTCAGCAAGTAGATTTTCAAACTCAACAAGTTATGGCTGATTTGCCCACCCCTGTACAACAGTGACAAAACCTCTATATTCAGATCTCAAATCATGGATAATAATTCTTTTTACCATGGCTTCTCCAATTGGTGTTGTCGAATCCAAATCTGACATTTCACGGCATATCCTATTGACATTGTGAAAGGACTGGTCAATTGTCATATCACATTGCTTTATTGATAATAACTCTCCCTTTAAAAGCTTTAACCTTACATCTTTCTTCTTTGAGAAAAGTTTAACAACTGTGTCCCACGCTTCTTTCGGCGTTTTAGAATCACGAACATGCTGTAACACATCTTCGTCGATTGTTGTTTTGAGTGCAAACATTGCTTTGCCTTCTTTGATCTTCCACTTACGCAACGTTCCATTGGCATCCTTTGCCTCTTTTTCGGTAACTTCAGTTCCATTGACAACTTCCCAAATATCTTGGGCCTTACATATATGACAATTTACAAGTTACTCATGTATTCTAATTATGGTTATTGAGCTTTTTGATTCCACCAACTACTTGAAGATCATTCATCATGATGGCTCTGATACCAAATGAAGAACTAAATGTTAAAGGAATCTCAATAATCAAACAACAAATAACAGGAAAGAAGAAAAAGAAGACAAAATAGTGAAACTATTTTGCAGAGAAGGAGTTGCCAAATTTTATTTAATACGTTCAGTGGCCTAATATAGGAAATCATAATCCCACTAAACTACTTTCCCTTAACTCTAGGAAAACAAATATGCACTAACTACAACTAGGAAAATATCAGAAACTAATTAAATAACACAGGGACAACTAACTGCTAGAAAATTGCTACTGCAAGACTTGGTCAGACTAAATCAAATATGTTGATATTGCACGACTTTAACAAATATGGTGTAAACAAGTTGTTTTTATTCTCACCTTCTATCATTATTATTTCTACTAAATATATAAAAATACAATTGAAAATTTTATAAATAAAATTATGAACAAAATTAATATTAAAAAGGGGAAAAAGCTTGGGGATAGACCAAAAGTGTAGCAATATTGCAAACATCGGAACTATTAGCGTTTCAGGATGACTTTGAGTCTTTACCCATTAAGAGACTAGTTTGGACATTTTATCTAAGTTAAATGCATATAAGTGAAGCTAAAAATTTGCAGAAGTGATTTGTGAAGCTAAAAATTTGCAGAAGTGATTTGTGGACTACCTATAACATGTCTCTAACGCTGATAACGAAGCATTTGGCAAATGTGTAATTGGAATATAAGCACCATCTTTCTTGATATGTAGACCTTCCACTTCATTTAGTTGAGAAAGTATGGTCAAACCAACTAGATCAGTGTGGGGGTTTAGCCCCATAACAACATCTTCTTGAGGACATTTAGGATAGTAATACATGGTCATTTCTTTCTCTCCTCCATCAAAAACATCACTCAAATCTTCTCCTTTCATTCCTAATTATTTCCCCAATATATTGAATACTTTCTCCAAAAGTTCCTTCAGTTGTGCTGAGTATTTTTCTAAGGTGTCTCTTCATGAAATTAGAGAAAAAGGATTTCCAGCATAAGAGAATAAGCCACACCAATTGTAGAAGCATCGGATCGGAGGGTGTAAAAATTATATAGAGATCCCTCTAAACCTTACATGAATTATTAGTTGTATATCTTATCAATTGTCTTAATGATTTTCTGAAATTTGTTATTTGATTGCCTTTACCATCTAGACATGGATGTGGCAAAGAGTGTGACTAAATTCGTTAAGGATTATAAAGAGGAAACAAACTCTGACCATGTTTTTGTGTGAGAGAAAGCAACTTTATTAAAAGAAAATTAAATAATGTCTTACACAATGGAGAGAGAGGCTATTTATAGCCTAAATATGGCTTCTGAAACTATACTAAATGATCACGAAATGACTTTCGAAATTGAGGAAGAGGATTTTTTCAATGAGAGTATGATCCTTTTAGGAAAATGTGCCTGTAAATATGATAAATACCTGGGACGAGTGGTAGTTAAGGAAAAATGGATTATTTTTTAGAAACTAAGGATGGAATGCCAACTTACTTCGTTGATAAGCCTATTAAGGCCAATCATACTCTAGTGACAGAGTTTTATGCCAATGCTTTTGAGACCAACTTTTGTGAAGAGTTGGTTGCCATAGTCTGAGGCATTCAAGTCAACTTTGGCCTAGAGGTTAATGAAATAATATCATCCATAAACGAGGCATGTATCCAGCCAAGTAGAAATGACTTTTCCAACTGTTCGAACCTCAAAACTATAACTATTTTGATTACCAAATTGCATGAATGGATGTCTTCACATTCCAAAATAGCATTGACAAACATTCATGGCTCTTTGTTTTGGAAAACCAGTTAGTCTCCGAATTTCTCGGTGATTTTTACAACAAACGTGGCATATCTACAGTCACAAAACTGAGATTCTTGGATGCACCACCAATGTAAGAAGGATACGAATACTTTTTTTGATTTTTTTTTAATGAACATCGAACTCCTATACTTTTACAATTTTCTCACAAATTTCATATTTCATGGATATTTAACAATAGTTAGCCTTCCATAAGCAAGATGAACAAAAAGGACTCCCATGATCGTGTTAGGATTTCTCCCTGATTTTCTTACCATAATTTAAGATTTATTTTCCTTAAAGAATCACAAAAGACCTTACCATAAAGATTTTACTTTTCTTAACATTAATATTAATATTCTTTCATATTTGGTTTGATTTTATTTCTTTCTTTTAAGAAAAGTTTGGAGTAGAAAAGTTTGGAGTAACTAAGGACCGTTTTTCTAGTAGTAAAGTTTGAGGACTCTTAAATATAGGCTTCTTTTTTCTACAACTTAATAAACATGCAATGTAGTCTGAAGTGCTTTGCAAGTTTGTTGTGGAGGGGAGAATTTTTGGCTCACAGCTTGATACGTAAACACTGTGTGAACCTCCCATGTATTCCGAGTGAATTGTTTGAGTTTTTCTCTGTTTTCTCGAGTGTATTTTTTTTTTTACTCTCATTTTTATAGTGGATTTCTCATATCCTTTGTGGACGTAGGTCGATTGTCCGAACCACGTTAATTTTTTGTATCTTTTGTTGTGTTTCTCGTTTGTCTTCTTACTTATGGTCTTCCGAGGTTTACTTTGCTATCTTCCATATTACACCTGCTTATTTCAGTCCTAACAAGTGTTATCAAATCACATTGTTCAACGATCCTATGACTCAATAATAGAATCCACAATATAGTAGTTTAAGAGTTTTGTTTATGGAGAGATATATTCTCTCACTGTTTCAATGCTTTTCTTCATATTAGTTTTTATATAATAGTATTTTTTATTTTTGATATTAGTTTTTTAATCTGATTTATCAACCATATGATTTCTAAATTATAAGCTTCCGTATGACGCCATAATCAACTCTTGATATCCCCAACAAGTGGTATTAGAGTGTATGGTTCAAAGATGATGGTTCAATGGTCTAATGCTTCAATAAGGTTAAAGACATACTCAAGTGGTTTCAAATCAATTTGTAATAGATTTGATGACAATAAAGATTTTTGTCAAGAAAAATGTGGAGAATAAGTTTCAATCATATTTTCAACAATTTTGTTGTTGCATCCTTGAAAATAAAAATAAAATATTTTTAACCCATTTTAAGCCCATATATTTCAAACTTTATTTTTAACCATGACAAGCAACGGTGATGAAGATTTTGTGAAGAACAAGATTATCATGCAATGAAAAAGACAGATCAAGCTTTATCAAGAAAATCTTTCCAAAAGGGGAGATTTGTTAGGGTTTTGTCTTAATTTTCGTACCATAATATAAGATTTATTTTTCTTTAAATAAAAAATAAAACATTACCATAAATATTTTTTCTTTTCTTGAAAGGAAAATATAATATTCTTTCATATTTTGTTTATTATTTTCTTTTAGGAAAAGATTTTGGAGTAGCTAATTCTTTTCTAGTAGGATATGTTTCAGGACTCTATAAATATAGGCTTGTTTCTTCTAACACAATATAACAATAGAATCCACTATGTAGTCACTTAAGAGTTTTATTTTTGGAGAGATTTATTTTCGCTACAATTTAAATTTTCTTCATATTAGATTGATATAATAGTATTTTGGGAAAAGGGTTCTGATATACTCCTTACTTTGTCAATTGTGGAGTTTATACCCCGTTATAACAGTTGCTCCTATATTCCCGTACCAACCGTTTATAGTAACAAAAGCCTCACATCTTCTCACCCCTGTCGTTACAAAATGTCTCCCATAGCCCTTCATTTAACGGAAGTTAAAAACTTAGTTTTAAATTATATATTGTTTACTTCAATTTTTTTAAAAAATTATTAGGGGTATAATATGAATTCTTCTAAATCAAGTTCAGGTTATTTTTATTTTTTTTTTCTAGGTAAATTATTTTTTTGGACTGCTTTAATATAAGATTTGAGTTCCTTATTTTTTTTTTTGTTTTTTTCTTCATTCCTTAGTTTAAAGAGAAAAAAAAACAATTTAAACTATTTTTGTTTGTGTGTATTGTAATTTAATTTCGTGTTCTAAGCAAAAGATTTTTTCTCTACAATAAGTTGTACAAGAATATTAGTGAAACATAAAAATTGATTATCAAAATATGTATTATAAATTAGTAAAAAAAAGTTCAAAAAAAATATGTTTGACGAGGATTACAATTTATTCATATGGGATTATATTTTTAGAAAAAATATAAAATTTTTGATTAATTTTTTTTTTCATTTCGTTAGAGGAAAGGGTATTATGTTGAGCCATTTGTTTACAGTAGGATATATATGAGCCACTTTTATAACGAGGGGTATATCAGTTCTAAATGACAAAATTGAGGGGTATATCAAACACTTTTCCCTAGTATTTTTTATTTTTAGTATTAGTTTTTGTTATCTGATTTATCAATCATATGATTTGCAAATTTTATAGTTCCACATGACGTTATAATCAATCCTTCATATCCCCAACAGATTGTCCCTTCGTGACCATTGCTAATGGTACAAGACTTAGAATTCATCAGAAGCTTATGTGCAAAAGTGAAAAAATTACTTCATGCGCAATTCAAGACATCTGATCCCAATAGATACTGCTCAAATTTTATTTTTGTAACAGAAATCAATCAAAGCTACACAATTAGCCAGCTCAAGTAAAGGAAACTTCTACCAATTAATGAAAAAATTCTCTAAAAAATTAAAGTTCAGCTCTCCTACAATCAATCACAGACATCAAATAAATTTATATCCAAGGATGAAGAAGACATATTTTTCAAGATGAATTTTTTACTTTCTTAGCATCAAAATTAAATAGAAAAAACATCATAAAAATGATATAATCCATAAAATTAGCAACATGTGGGCTAAAAGTATTGTGGTGATATTGTAATAGTATTATAGCAACACTATAGCATTTTTACGGTAGCTTTTTTTAGTTGTAAATAACATCCCTCGTCATTTTATAAGAGGTATTATTATTGTACAAGATCTTTCTCACAAGAAGACTTGGTTAGAGATTTCTCCCTCTTTGTATCTTTTAAGTTAATTTGATAGTAATATCAAATTTTAATTTTTAAATCAACCTTTTTTTTACTCTATTAATTTATCTTTAAATTATCTTTATGGATTATGAATGGCAATACCACTTACCTTTAATTAATTATTTACTTTAACTAACACATAATCGATTACACATTAGTATACCAAGTAATCAAACCAAACCTGCTAAATTTATCTGTTTAATTCAACTATATAAGTAAAAATAAATATCTATTATAACTATAGTAGACGAATATTCCCTTTATCCCTAATTATTTGTCCACTTTTGATACATCTTAATTAAGAAAATACGTAAAATCCCTCCTTGAACTTGGCTGCAAAACTTACTTTAGCACATTAACTTTACAGATAATTATTTAACCACCCCACCCCCACCCCCACCCCCACTATTTACCACCAAACCTACACCACCCCCCTACCTCTTTTCAAGTGAATTAATACCACTCTAATATTAACAACCGATCAAACAATGGAAATGCATTTCACACGAACAATGTCCTTGATAACATTAAGGCCACATCATTGTGTATCAGCGAACCAACCATTGCCCATATCATCATATTAAACATTATTTACATTTGATTTTTTAATACTCTTTTGGTTCTTTTTTATATTCACAATTTTCGAAAGTAAAAAAAAAACTAAAAAATAAGAATGAAGTCATGATTATAAGAAAAATAATCTTAAACAAGAACAAATTTTAAGTTGTAAGAGATTCAAAAACTTTAAAGCATTCCCACAAAAACACATTTAGTGTTTAAGACACATTGTTAAAACAAATAATAACGACTGAAAATTTAATTTGAGATTAAAAAATTCTAGATTTTCATTAAAAGTAGCTTCAATTTCATCTCATTAAAACCTTAGCATAAATATTAATTTTGATTTGAAACAAGAACAAATCAATGATTTTTCTATTTTTTCTTGTTCATCACACTTTTTGAGTTTTACTAATAGAAAGGAAATAAGGGTGAGATGGAGGTATCTTGAAGAAGTACAGAAAAGATGGAAAGTTCAACAAATAAAAAGAAGAAAAGTGTGAGGCACCAAGGTTCGAAGAGAAAGAAAGAAAATGCGAATGGGGGTTCGAAGAAGAAGAAAGGAGTGGTGCAGGTGGTGGTCGAGGGCGGGAGAGGTGGATTGGGTGTGAGGGAGATGAAGGATCAGAAGGTGGGTTGGGGTTGGGACACTAAGGATTGTTGGGTTATGGGTCTTTTTCCCTTCCTATGTGGATAAATAAAAGCCCAATTTGGATCAATCCATTTTTGCCCATAGGCCCATTCTTATGAGGAAAATATAAGCCTATTTAGGGTCTTATTTTCAGAAAAAACACAACAGTTTTTCCCGCACCAAAAAGAGTGATTGAGCAGTTTTTTTTTTCGCAGTCAAAAATGCAGCCCTAACACCAACTTCCAAATTGCGATTCCCGCTTCTTTTCTTGTTCGTGAGTGATTTTTGGACAGCATTATTATCTCAATCTCAATCTTTGATTAGAAACTGACACAGAGTTGGATTTGGGCCTGCAGTTCTGTTTGTTGCTGTCGTGAACAGTACTGCAAAATTGGTGTTTGGCTCCTTTAATTCTCTAGATTTGGGTGTAAATCGTATTTTGTGTGGCTCGTTGTTTGGCACTTGTTTTGGTTGTGGGGTGGCCAATTTTGGAGAACAATATTGTAACTCTTGGTGATTAATATTGGAGGCTTATTTGGTCCCGTGGTTTTTTAACGTCTTTACTCTTCAAATCGAGGGTTTTTCCACGTAATCTTGGTGTCTGTGTGCTTTGGATTTTTTATTTCCTTGTTATAAATTTTGTTTGGTTGATTACTACTTGCTTCCTTATACTATCATATTTTCTTTTGTTGTTTGTTCTTCTCTTGGTTCAAATCGAAAAGGGAAATTAGAGATTTGGTATTTCTTCATCTCTTTCGCTGTTATATCCAGCTGTCATGCATTCTTTTGGTTATTGGCCTTTTCCTTTCCCTAAATTGGTATCAGAGCATTGGTTATTGTGATTGTCGTTTGAATGATGAGGCAAATATGCGCCACATCGGTGTGTTTCCCTGTCTCACTCTCCTCTTTGGCCAGGCCCCGCTGCCCGCTCTTCTCTTTGTCCCGCCGCTGGCCTTCCCTGTTTTTGCTTCTACTACCCGCAAGTCTTTGAAGGATGAGATGGGCAATTGAGCATCTTCTGCAAGGTTTGTGGTATATTAGACAATGTGTTGAAGATAATGTTAGAAATTATATTGTGAATGAACACTGCCAAAAAGTTTGTGACAGCTCGGGACCCTTTCTGCTTCGAATGACTGCAACAACAAGTTGTTCCTATTGAACATTATGAAATCATGTCAAGAGGGCACTCCTATTTCCTGATCATATTAATGATTTTCAAGGTGTTCTTCTTGACCAGCTGTCCCCGGAATGAGTGTAAGTTTGAGATGAGATACCAGGGACTTGGCTTCTAATACTCTACTAATACTCCTTGGGACTCTTGGAGTTTCTCTCTTTGACTAATCTTCCTCCCAAGTGGTGTTGTAAACCATGGAATATACTAGAAGTGGTGGCTTGAATGAAGAAATGAAAAAGAATCTCAAGCCCCTCTTTCTTCTTTGCTTCTTTCTTCTTTCAAGCTTCAACCCGAATGTTTTTGGTTCGGAAGATAGGGGTAGAAACAAGTCCAGAGGTCAGAATAATAGAGTTAAGAGTAGAATCAATCAAAGTCTAATACATCGGAAATTACATGTGACTATTGCCACCAAGAATGGGCATATCATGAATATTGGTACAAGAAACAAGAGATATATGAGACAACAAAAAGAAAGGCGAGAATTAAAATCGTGTTGCTGTTGTTGCTAATGATGATCTTCTTGTTTCTTGTGATGCAAATGTCATTATCTTGTTCAGGAGGGTCTAAAGCTGTTTGTGGATCTCGTCGTCCTGGTGGGCTTACTTCTCATGTCACGCCAAAGAAGGAATTATTTTCTTCTTATACTTCCATGTAATTTTGGAAGGAACTTGAAAATGGGCATACTCATAAGGTGAATTTATTGCAATTGGGACAATTTTTTGGGGGTTGGAAATTAACAATGTTCCAAACTTAGTTCCTCAATAATTGTCAAGCATGCTCCATATGTTCGACTTGAATTTGATTTCTGTGGGATATCTTATATGAGGGTTATGTTTAATTACACTTGGTGTTGGCCATTGAAGCTTACTAAGCGTTTGGATGGTTGTTGGCCTGGTGACACGTGTCAACTTGTATGTATTTTCAGGCTCATATCCAGAGCTTTCATAAATTGGTGTAAATGATACTTCTCCCTTCATCAGAGTTATGGATATAAGGCTGAGTCATATTATCGATAAGGGGATTGATAGTTTGGCTAAGAAAAACTTCTTTCTTTTCTGGAGTGTAAACAACAAAGTTGAAGAAATTTGTTTCATGCTAGCCGGTAACAAAAAGAGTTCTTTTCATAGTCATCCGCCTTCAAGAAAGCTTGATTTGCGGGAGTTGGTACATTCTGATTTGTGTGGTCCTTTTAAGGTAGATCCCATGTTGTGCACTTTACTTTGGACTTTTATTGAGATCATTCTCGCAAACTCTGGATATTGGGGGGGGTCCTTGAAGTCAAGGATCAGTAGGATTGTTCAAGAATTTGCAGGCCTTGGTTGAAAGACAAACAGGGAAGACATTGAAATGCATCGCTCAGTAAATGGTGGTGCGTATTTGGTCCTTTGGATAGATATTGCAGAGAGCAAGGGTATTAGGCATCAAAACCTCCTCCAAAGACTCCTCATTTAAATGGTTTAAGGGCAAGAGGAGAATGAACAGAAACTCTAGTTTGAAGAAGGGGTAGATGTATGCTTTCAGATGCTAAATGTCAGATTCCTTTGGGCAAAGCACTTAATACTGTTGCGTATGTATCACTTTACTCCTGCTGTTGCTTTAGATGGTGATGTCCTCCTGACAGAGTTTGACTGGATAAGTTTCTATGATCATCTTAGAGGTCTTTGGGTGTAAAGCCTTGTACAATGTTTTCCTAAGGATGAAGGGTCAAGTGATGTTCACTAGGCAGTGTATCTCATTGGTTATGGTCAATATGAATTTGGTATCTTTCTATGATCCTGTTGAGAATAACTGTAGAAGAAGCCGTGATGTTGTGTTCTTCTTGAAACCAAACATGAGATTTTGACAAAGCTGACAACTGATTTTCAGAGAGTGAGAGCTTAGGTTGATGTGATCCAGTTCCTTTGACTATGCCCGAAAGAAAATTTCATAATGAATGAAAATCAAATTGATAAGGAAGTGGTGAGCATGTTCCGAATGACCGGCATAATGTTGTTGATGCTTTTCCGTGCAAGTGATGTGGTTGTCCAACACCAATATAATATAATGTCCAGAGAGTTCTCTTCAGACGATCTAGTAGAGAAGAGAATTCTCCATCTCGTTATTCCCCAATGATATGACTTACTCTTGAACTGACGGGGGAGAACCTGAGAGTGCTTGATGGGCCTTGGAAAGTGAAGAAAAAGAAAGGTGGTTTGAATGCTATGAAGATGAGATTAAATCTTTTGCATGATAATCATCCCTTGATTTGGTTAGTTACCTAAAGACAGAAAAGCTTTGAAAACAGGTGTGTTTTTTCGGGTGAAACCTGAAGATGGTAATTCCAGTTCCACGTATCAAGCTAGATTATTTTTCAAGGCGTTAAACTCCCCCCCGGCGTTGCTATTTGCTAGAGTCTTCCTCTCCAGTTGTGAAGATTCAGCCATTCGTAGTGGTTCTAAGGCTTGGCTGCAAGTCTAGATTAGAAGTTGAGCACATGGATTTAAAACCAAACTGATGTTCCTCCTTCTCCCTTTGACTTAGATGAAACATTTTATATGGAGACCGAGGTTTGAAGTCAAGGGTAAAGAGAAGTTGTTTGGCAAATTGAGAAAAGTTGTTGTTTGAAACAAGCTCCCATGCAATTGGGACAGTAAGTTTGTTTCTTTTATGTATGAGTCGGGGCAGGCTTCAAGAGACTTCTTCAGACCATTGTGTTTTGTGCAAAAGTTCTCGGTGATGGTGTTTATTATGTGTTTCTTTATGTTGAATGACATGCTTATTGTTGGTCATACTACTTGCAGGATCAGAAGTTGAAGGCAGAGTTGAGAGGTCTTTTGCTATGAAAGACTTAGGAGGACCCGCAAGACAAATTCCTTGGCATGCAGATTGTCGCGTGATAGAAAGGAAGGCAAAGGAAATTGGTATTTCACAAGGGAAGTACATTCCGAAAGTACTATCGCAGATTCAAGCATGGACACAGCTAAGGTGTCATAACTTTATCTATGCACTTTCAATTGAGCCCAGAAAACATGGCCTTCTAATGTATGATAGAAGGAAGATATGGAATAAATTCTTATGCTTCACTGTTGTAGTTTTATGTATGGATGTGTTTTAGTCAAGACCGGATATTGCTCACGTCTGTTGGAGTTGTTAGCCGTTTCTTCTAATCCAGGAAGAGAACATTGTGAATGCCGTCGAAGTGGTTATATGGAATAGCTCTGTGGCACTTCTAGTCTAAGTTTTGTGTTTTGGTACAGGGATCCTAGTCTTTGTGGTTATACTACTGATTCATACTGGCTTGATAGGATTTGATTAATCGCAAGTCTACTTCAGGGACTGGTTACTTTGCAGGGGGCTGTGTCCTTGGCAATCTAGGTTGCAAAATTGGTTGCTCTATCTACTACAGAAGCTGAGCTTAAAAAAAAAAATTGTGCTGGTCTTTGAAGCTTGTAAAGAATTGCTCTTGGATGAAGACATTCTTTTTGGTGGAACTTGGTTTGCTCAAGAGGGTATTTGCTTTATTGTGACAATCAAAAGGTGCTATACATCTGCAGAATTCCTACTGTTCCATGTCGGTCCTAAACCATGATGTGAGATACCATTGGATTTCGAGATTGTTGGATTCTAAGTTGGCTTGAGCTTGAAAGATTCATACAAAGACAGTGGTTCCGATATGATGACTAAAACTTGCCAAGAGGGAAGTTTGAAGATTGTTGCACATGGTCGGCCGGGATGGCGTTCTCCTCCACATAGTCGTGAAGGGGGAGAATTGTTGGGATATAGGTATTTTCTCCTTCCTATGTGGATAATAAAAGCCTCAATTTTGGACCAATCATTTTTGTCCATAGACCATTCTTAATGAGGCAATAAATAGCCTATTTAGGGTCTTATTTTCAAAAACCACAAAGTTTTTCACAACGAAGGGCCACAAGAGTGATGAGCATTTTTTTCGTGCAGTCAAAAATTCAGCCCTAACAACCCACCTTCAAATTTGTCGATTTCCTTCTTCCTCTTCGTTTTCTTGTCCGATTGAGCTTATTTTTGGACCGCATATTATCTTCATCTCAATCTTTGATTAGAACTGACCATTTGGATTTGGTGTCCTGCAAGCTTCGCTCAGTTTTGATGTCTGAACAGTAGGCTGGCAAAATTGGTGATTTTGGCTCCTTTAATTCTCTAGATTTTGTGTAATCTTACTTGTTGTTGCTTCGTTGTTTGCCTTGTTTTGGTGTCAATTTTGGAGAACAATATTGTAAATCTTGGTATTATAGTGGACTTTTGGTCGCCGTGGTTTTTTTACTCTTACGTCTTCACATCGAAGGGTTTTCAGTAAATGCGTTGTGTCTTTGTGGTGATTTGGATTATTATTGTCTTGTTAGAGTTGTTGGGGTTGAATTAGCTTGCTGCTTACTATCTATATTGGCTTGTGTTTGTTTGTCTTTCTTGTTCATCAAAATCGAAAAAGGGAAAGTATAGATTGGGTATTCTTCGTTTATCCTTCGGCATTCTTTGTTATTGCCTTGTCTTTCCTAACAAGGATTGGGGGTGGTAGGGCATGAAGAAGATGAAGAAAAGAAATATTATTGTCTAAAAAGAATATGATTGGGCCCACTTAATCTTTTCTCTTTAATTTTTGACATAAAGCGCTTCTACCTTTTTGACTTGCTATGTCACTGATTTGGGTGTATTTTATTTTAATTGAAAAGAGATTAGGGGGGTAAATAATTACTCGTAAAGTTAAAATTTATGTTCATGGGAGATTTTTTGTATTTTCCCATTAAGAAAATAATTATTGGCATATAGTGTGAGTCCGCCCCTAAAATTATTTTTGAATTTTATGGCCTAACAACCCCGTGAAAAAGAATGAAATTGAAATACCACTAAGATTAAAAAATACTTCTTTTTTAAAAAAACCAAAGAAATAGATATCATTATTTTTAAATAGGAAATTATACATCTCTAACTCTGCCCCCCTTCTGCTCCTTCCTCCCCTCCGCCTGTCCCGCTCCCCCGGCGGCCCCGCCCCCCGTCTCGTATTAATGCCGCCACGCACACTATGACCAATCGCTTGCATTTTTCATTGACTCGGCTTGTGGGATTAGGTCTATTTTGTCACGACCAAACTTCTTTGATTGACAGCCACACTAACATTGCGGCTGGGAGAACCTCTACTACCATCTAACTAAGTAACTAAACCAAAACTAAGACAATAAAGTTACGAAAACAAGTTTAATTAACTACACAAATGCAGAATTAAATACCTAGAACCTGAAAGTCAATGTACCAAAATTGTATTAAAGATAAATCTAAGAACAAGGGGTGAAACCTTGAAACTAAACAACACCTTAAATAATAGTTTGAGTCCAAAGAGAGTGGACTTAAGCAAAGAGAACTCAAGGCAGACCGAAAGAACTAGCTCACCCTTGATTTCAAACGATCACAGATCTTCTGAATGAGGTCTGTCAATAGCCGCCGAAAGATGCCCTATACTCAACAAGAATAAGAGCAAGTGCAGAATCAGTACACAACCATAGTGTAGTGGTAGGATCACGTAGCTATCCCAATAAGTGAAACATATATCAGTCAAGCAACAATATAACCATGTAACATACTGAATATCAACAACATTAATCAACATATCTTCATAGCATAAGAGAACCACACCAGAACCGCTCTTGAAGTCCATTTCTGCAATGCATGAATAGAGTCTCACTCTCCCACTCACATTAAGTAGTAATCCTTGATAAGTCATAAGCCATAGTTCATAAACAATAAATACAATTATCACAAGTAGTTGGTCCTCTTGCGGAACCCAATGTACTGGTCCTCTCATGGAACCCAAACTCAAACTATTAGTGCACCGGCGTGGTAACTAATCCAGTTAGCTTTCAAAAATATGGCAATTCGATCTCATATTTGTGCCGAAACGTGGAAACCAAATCCAATATTTATGCCGAAACGTGGCAATACAATCCACGTTAGCTTTCCATCTTCCAAACGTGGCAATCGGATCGCCATTATGTCAACACACAATCACATACCTAGGTACAGACATCAAGATTATACCCACACGAGGTGAGTCATGGTTTACAATTCTTCATCATCCTGGAGAAAGGGGGGGACAGAAGCACAAGGCAACAGACAGACAGACAGGAACGAAAGCAGAACAACAGATAGCACACCAGCAGGAAAGGAAAGCAGCACCACCGACCACCTCGAATCCAAGCGGAATCCACAACCCCTAGACACGGAGAGGCTGCCCTAGCTGGAGTGGGGTCGCTGGGGCGAGGGCGACAGACAACCAGGGAGAGACGCAAGAGCAACAAGCAAAGGGCGAAGGAGGCGAAGAGACAAAACCCAATACCGGGACCAGACCGAAGAGCAACGATCAAAGGAGGGAGGGTCATTCCACCATAAGTGGAGAGCAGACCCCCCCCAGCGAGAATAACCCCAAGAAAAGAGGGGCTACTACGGATGGAAAAGCGAGGCGGGGGGGAAAACGACCGGTAAAGGTACCGCAAAAAGGGACAGGGGGAAAACGAGGAAGGAAACTCAGCGGGGGGGCCGGCGAGGCCGAAAAGAAAAGAAAAAAAAAAAAGACCGAAAGAGGGGCCGGCGGAGGGTCTATAAGAGAATTTAAACGTTGTGATCTGCTGCAAAAAGCGGGTTCCTCACATGGCCTAAACCCGCTACAGGACAACAAACACGTCGGCATCAACATGACAAATGGTACGCCTTCATCAAGATCAATTCGTAGTTCTACTCGTCCAAATTCGATTCCGTTATATGCTACAGATTCCTTATCGTCTTAGTTATCCACTCATGTAATATATTTTCCCTACACCATAATGAACCCAAATTCTTCCAAATTTGGACTAGGTTGGTATTTCCAAGTTACTACGAAAGATTTTTCTAGTCCCAATTCATTCTTTATTGACTTTTTCATAACGCGGAATTATGTAGTTACAAATCATCCTGTTATTTCTAGGTCCTAATGATGTCGGTGGATCGAGTTTTATCTCATTTCAATGGTTTGTGACTAAAAATTATACCTTATGGAGTCGGTATATAAGATTAGCCTTGTTAGGAAGAATTAAATTGGACTGATCGATTGTTCTGCTCGGAATGAGGTGTTTTGTGAGGAAATATGGAGGCAACGGGAGAGAGTACATGTTGTAGTGTTGTCTTGGTTGATGAATTCTTTGTATAAGGGTTTACTTAATGAAATTTCATTTGTCTTTACTACTCTACCTGTATGGGATGATCTAAAAAACAAGTGTGATACAGTAGATGAATCTAGGACTTACAGTTTACATAAGGACATTACTTCATAGCAATAAGGTACTGTTTTTGTGTCAGAGTGCTATACAATATTGAAAACCCCGTGGGATGAGTTTGAAGTCCTAATGCATGCTCCTTGCTATAACTGTGAAAAATCTATAGATCTCGTATCGCATATGAAAAGGTAGAAGTTATATCAACTTCTAATGGATTTAAATGAATCCTATCAACAGGTAAGGAGTCAAATACTCATGAGGGATCCGCTATACACTATTAATTGTGCCTATGCTATGATAGTTGGGGATGAGAGTCAAAAGGCAATTATTACCAATACTAGTTTTAAGGAGATGAACTCTTTTGGGTTAGATTAATCTATTGCTATGTATTCCATGGCACTAGGTAGCTCAGGTGTGAGCCAAAGGTGTAAGAAGAAATCATTATTAGTGTGTGATTTCTGCAAATGCAAAGGTCATAGAAAAAAATATTGTTATAAAATTGTAGGTTATTCTCTAGATTTTAATTCAAAAGGAAGGTTCAAGAGACTTACCCTATATATATTGGTAGCTCTTCATTTTAGCAATCCTCTTCCTGCTCACCAGTGTAGGAAAGATTCACCAATGATAGATGTAAGACCCCAAAAAATGAGTTTAGGTGTTTAGAGCTTAAATTTTGTATCTTGAGGTTTTGAAGTAATAAAATGGGTTCTAAAGTTTCAATAAGGTTGTACCTAAAAATTTAGGTGATTTGGAAGTCAAACGTGAAGAGACGACCAAGACGTTCAACGACTAGTCACTAAGAGATTTTAGGTGTTTTATGTGCTTATATGTGTTTCAATGTCTTATGAAGTACTTATATGAGTAATAATTATTTTAATAGACAGTATGTTAAGTTTCATGAAGTTTAGATGCTAAACGTCCAAGACGTTTGAAAGTTAGCCCTTGAGATGTGCATGTGTGACTTGAGTGTGCCTAGCATGTTTGGATGTGTTGCGAGTGTTTCTTTTGGGTGAAACAGATTTGGGATGTCCTTTCCATGTTAAGGTGTATAGTTACATTGGAATCGCCCAAATACGACTCTCCAAGGGCCCCTTAAAAAGCCTTCAAGAAAGATCCAAAATGTTGTCGAAACACTGCCGTGGCAGTGCCAATCGACGAGCCAAATTGACGCCCCGTTCCTCAATAACGCCCCGTCGATGGGAGGTGTCTATCAACACTTAGAAGTTTAATAGCAGCCTCTCAGGAAGGATTTGCAGTCGCAAATGACGGAGTAGCAGGACAGCTCATCGACCAGACGACGCCCGGTCGACTGCTCTCATTGATGCAGCGTGCAACTTTACTGCCATGCACACTGTCTCAATAAGGGGTGAATGGGAAATTCACCCCACATCCTAACCTGAACATAGTTGGTTAATTTGTTTATTTTTTGGTATATTCAGTTGGTTAAAAACGTGACAATCCATTCCCAGTCCAGATTCAAATCAACATAGTCAACTTCCCTCTCCAAATTCTCTTTAGAAACCTCCATTGAGATGCATCTCAAAAAACATCTATGGATATTGGATTTCCTTAGTTCTTCAATCATTTTCAGTGGCTTTTCTTCTATAATAGGTATGGTGATCCTTCATCCTTAGTTCACGTCTTGATTTTCTCCTAAGGAGTCCTTTCCCTGTTTTCAATGAAAGTTTCGGACGGACTACACACCAACATAGCATATATAATGCGACATTCACCAAATTTAGAAAATACAAGGAAGGAAAAACCGGGGTTACGTTTGATTCTCAATCTCTATAATTCCACCTAGTAGTCTATGCATTGATCACGGGGGGGATCTACAATCGAAGTACTCTTAACATTCATAATTGTGCTAGGACGGTCACTATAATGACACACATGAACAATGGGGTGCTATGGCGCACATACCACAGGAGTAAACCAATATGAACCAATCACCCAATCGACCACCAGAGTCCAAAACCCTCTGACAACGGTACGGGTATACATCTCACGGTATGTGATCACACTTAAGGAGTGGCCCAATCGGTTCACGCGTTGGTAAGCAGGAGGAAAGAAAGAGCACACTGAGAAGCGAGTACAAGGATAAGTGGGAGGACATGATACAAGAGAGGTAGAGGGATGTTAATAGGGTAAGGAGGGGGCTGAAGAGAATACGGGCTACGTGAGACGCACCGTATATAGTATGGTAGATCCAGACTATAGTAGGATACAGGTGAGGAGTGCGGTCGAAGTGAGAGTAGATAGAGAGAGATAGTGTGAGCTTCAATAGGATGGAGAGTACGGGCATGCGTCGTGAGGCCTGTCTGGGTAGCAGTGTGGGAGGATGAGGCGGGCACAGTATGTAGCCGAAGACATCATCACACGAGGCAGACCACAGACCCGTCTCGAGGGCGACGTCGCCTAGGCGCTGTGGGGAGATGTGTGATGTAGGGGAGGCATAGAGTGATCGAAACGAGTGCAAGGTCAGCGGACGGGGGGGACGGGTGGTACTGAGACGTGAGGGAAGGACAACACAGGGGTGATCCAAGAGGAGGAGAGGATTTGAACAACAAACTGTGACATGAGGGGGCGGGTGGTGGTGAGCGCGGGCGAGGACTAGGGGGTGTAAAAGGACGGGGGATCACGAATGGCGTGGGGTTCACGGCGACAAGGACAATGGGCGCCACGACTAGTGAGGTGTTGTGACTTGTGACGATCAGAGACAAGGAGAGCAAACAACAGGCGACAAGACACGGTCACTCCACAGACGAAGCGTCGCGTGGGGCAAAACGCACCAAAGGAGAAGTGGAGCGTCTAAGTGAGACATGCCTGGTCGCGGCGATCGTCTACGACCGACAGGTTCGCTGACGCGCACGCCAACTATAACTCTGCGGACTGCTGTCTGGGAGGCGCGTGGGCTGAAGGGCAATGAGTACAAAGCCCGTACTGAGATCAGTGAGAGCGTACGGCGGGACGGGGAAGCCTGGAGTGCGGTGCGCCCCCCCCCGAAGCCCGAGAGAGGAAGTAGTGAGGAAAATCTCCCGGTGTGCCCACAGTCCTCCGCGCGACGCAATGAGAACGCAAGCAGGGTGTCTACGGAGGAAAGAGAAAGAGGATGCCACGGGTCGGAAGGAGAAACAGGGAGAATAAAAGGGCTCGGTAACACAGCGAAGGCCTGAGCGCCGGTGCTATATCAGGGCAATGACGCGACATAAAATACTAAGTGGGGGACACCAGGGAGTCAAGGAGGCAAAAGTCTGAAGAAGGAGACAAAAAGCTCTGGATATCAGGGGCATGAAGGCAGCCGACATGGTGGGGGGGGGGAGCTGAGGAGAGGCGAGGGGAAGAACAGCTGGACAGGGGGGAAAGGGGGAATCTCAGAGAAGCAGGCAGTTATGGTGGCGGTTTTTTTTTTATTGTATATATATATGTGAAGTTATCATGGCCTTGAAGTCAATTTTATTATGAAGGTGTTATGATGATCATCATCAAATGTGAAACATGCCTAGTATTCTAGTCTAGTTGTGATCTAGGATGTACGGCTATTGTATAAGCATGTGTATAACTATGTTATGGATAGGTAGGTGCTGCCATTGATGAGTTGTGATGGTTAAGATCCCCTTACCTATATACCCCTACATGAATGTGTGATAATCTATGGTTAGGAGTCTTGAATGCAAGAATTGAAGTTAGCTTGTCTCCTATGCTAGTATGTGTTTTGTGGTCTATGCTTGAAGGTGCATTGTGATCCTAAGAGGGTGGCTGCCTCAATGTGTTGTAATATCCATTATGTGATCATGTTCACCAATTTACACAAACTCACACTTCATGCATGCAAGTAGTATAGGTCCGTGGTGTCTAATGAAAGGTATTCTTATATGCACTTGTGTCTACTACTAAGCATGTAAGGTATATGTCTATGAAGGATGTTATGTATTCCCTTAACTAGGATTACTTGATAGGTTTACTAGTATGGGAAGGGTATGGGACCTTGTCTATACATTGCACATGTGTGCCTTGATAGGATAGTACATAGGTTTGGTTTTCTATGTACATGAATATGAATATGTGATTATGTTAATGTATGAACATGTGTGGTTTTAATGTGTTGTGTGAAAGGATTGCTCATATATATGTATGCACACTCACATATATGATTATCTAGTCAATAGAGGGGCTTTTAATGGTGTTCTCAAATTTATCCTAAAATAAATGGTGTTTTACTTATGATATGTCCATGTGAAAGTACTTATCACATGATTTAGGTTGATGAACTCTCATCTATGACCTACGAGCTAAGCATATGAGAGGTTAAAGTAATGTTAATAAAGGCTTTTCAATAAAGGAAACTTAGCTTAGCACCGAGTGAACTTAGATAAGGGGTGCCCCTTCTTAATGTGGGAAGGATTATTCACCGTAGTCCTCACGAGGTGGTTAGCCTCATAGCCCAGAGGGCTTAGATTGATATTTCTATAAAGTGGATAACTAGAATGACTCATTTGGCGTAGATAGGGTTTTCACATATACCTCCAAGTTCCATAAACTATGCTTGCACACATAGGATCTAGCAAGTGATATCACTTAGTATGCTAGCATGTGTTAATGCTCTACCTTGGCTAAGTAGAGCACCTTACTTGGTGTAAGGGTATACAACACCAAATTTCATATAACACTTATGGTCTTAGTGTCGGTTAAGGCTATATATTCCCTAAAGTAAAATGGACAATGGAAGTAAAGAACTATACCCTAACTAGGATAACGTAAGGGAAGTTGCTTAGTGTAGGTGGGGGTATGGTACTTCACCTATGCATTGCACAGTCAGCTGTGTTAAGGTGAGTTTCAAAGGGAGGTTTCTATGTATGTGATTGTGTTTAGGTTTTATCATGGCATTGTATAATTCCCCTAACTTGTTTTGGATAGATATTCAGTAGAGTCCTCATGGGTCTATTGAATGAGGGTCTCTCCTTATATGCAATAAGGTTGGTATTATTGCTATATGAATGAAGGGTCCTATTTGGGGTACACTTATTTAACTAAAGTCTTAGTTAAGTCTAATGTGGAATATATGCTTGTTATATGAAATGAATCCTATGAAGTATGTGTTGGATTAAAGGTTGTAGGTAATGGTTTCCTTGTGCCTTAAGGGTCGCTGTTATGGATGTGGTTTATGGACATTATCATACATTGCACCAATGGTCACTAGAGGTTACTTGGGAAATTCAAGAGTTAAAATACAAAGAACTTCATTGTAAAGAGAACACAACTCACTTAAAGTGTGAGTAAGGTTTTAACTGTCATTTGTCCCCAAATGTGATTAAATGCTATGTGTGATTTAAGTGGATTGTACTGTAGTTATGCCTAAACTGAAGATGTAAATTGTATAATTCTTAAGGTTCAAGTTATGAACTTTTTCCAAAAAGAGTGATGCAGGAATTTCAATTTAAAAAATGTCCCTTTTAAATGCATGTTTTTGCATGGTTGTCATACTAGTGTATGCATGTACTAACTCATATTTTCACTTTTTATTTACAAAAAGTGTAGGTTTATGGATTGTTTAAGGATGTCGTTAATGTTGATGAGCTGACAATGGTTATTCGCATCCCAAGGAAAGGAATCTTGTAAGGCGTCCAAGATTTCCTAAGTTTTAATGTTGTTGTAAAATTAGTAATATGTACTTATGATTTATGTTATAAGGGTTGTGTCTCTAATGTATTCTAATGATGTTGAGCCTACGATGACAAGATGAGACTAAAGTCTTTGTCTATGTATTATGATATTTTATTTATAATGGAAGTGATGTTCTATCATATGATGTGCTAAGAAAGTTTTAAATTTTCTGTTAAATTTACCTATGAAAATGTGATGAATGATAATTATGGGCTGGTACAAGACCTCCAAGAGGTCAAGTATGCCATGTTACTTCTAGGGGGTGCTCCTTGGTCGTGACAATAGTAATATCAACTTTCCTCTATCAGGATGGGGAAAGGTTGTTGATCAGCATCCCACAACATCATCTTGTCCCTAATGAAGTATTACATGCACCTTATACTACATCTAAATCAGTAAGTCCGGCTGAAAAAGATGTTCATTAACTTCTACAAAGAATCTTCACTAAAGATTAGTATGATCACATTCTCTGAATGTTTCAAAATTAGTCAGAGCCCTTAGTTATTGCATGCAATACTACAAATACTACAAGCAAAACATTCTTTGCGTTTGACAATAGTAAGGTTTGGATTGTAGATACTGATGCAATTATCATATGGTGTCTTGTGTATATATGTTGGTTGGTAGCTCAGTGTCAAAACTTAACAAGTTTATACCCGTTTATCTTCCGATGACACACACAGATTTTGTGCATTGTCCAATTAGTGTGGTTATAAATGTATTACACATTCCAATATTCAAGTACAACTTGTTGTTAGAAAGTGAAATAAAAAAGGAGTAGGATGTTCAGTCACCTTTGTCCCTCACTTCTGTGTTTCAAAGAGCTTTAGAGTGGGAAGGTGAAGGAGGCTGGTAGATTTTACAATGTAACATCTAAATGCTAGTATTAAGGAGGAAAATGTGATTGTATTTGTTGTTGATGATGTCAAGGGATCAGATGTGGAGTTATGCCATAAAAGACTAGGTCATGTGTCCTCAACAGTTCTTAGCAGAATGTTTGATATAAATAAGCAAAGTGTATGTACAACCTCTCAATGTTCAGTCTATTCCAATGCTAAATAGACAAGATTGGTGTTTCCTACTACTACTATCAAAAGCTTAGATTCTCTTGATTTGATACATGTGGATCTTTAAGGACCTTATTATATACCTACTATTTATGGAAACAAGTATTTACTCATAATTGTTGATGATTATTATAGGAAGACTTGGTTATTTCTTATGCAACATAAATCAGTTGTGTATGTTTTCCTTAAATTGTTTATACAGTTTGTTAAGAATCAATTTGGAAAAACATTCAAGGCCATAAGGTTTGACATTGGTACTGACTTTGTTGACTCAAAATGTGATAATATGTTTAAGGAAATGAGGATAACGCATCAGAAATCTTGTTCATATACCCATCATCAAAATGGAGATGCTGAGAGGAAACATAGATATTAATTGCAGTTTAAAGATCTCTTAGAATTCAAACTAAAATACCTTTGAGATATTGTGGCAATGTGTACTAGTTGTAGCTTATCTTATCAATTGACTTTCTAGCAGGGTACTGAGTTATATCACACCTTATGGAAGTTTGTATTGATGCAAACCAACATTGGCTCATCTTAGAACTCTAGGTTGTATGTGTTTTGATAAAATTCTTACTAAATAAAATACAATCGAGGTCTAGGGCAACTTTCACACCACGAACTACCTTCAAGACGCGGACACAGGACCTAGGACAAAAATTGATCCCAAGCTAACCCTTTTGACATGATCATGAACATACTAAAGATAATAAACTGATGCGAAAAAACTAATTCATAATTAAAATAAAGAGATGGGGGATACCCATATACTATAATTGAAGTTTGTCACGCCCCGAGCTACCTCCAAGATGTGGACACGGGACCTAGGACTAAAAGTGATCCCAATTTAACCCTATTGGCATGATCATGAACATACCAAATATAATAAACTAATGTTGAAACTAAATCATAATTAAAATAAAGAGATGAAGGATACCTATACACTATAACTGATATATATATATGAAATACTGATGAGATTAATATAAAAAATATATTAACTCAACAATAAGTTGAATCAAACTATGTCTGAGATAAGCCTCTAACTTACTAGAAATGTCGGGACAGGCCCCAACTAAGTCTAGAAAAACTAATACTAGAGGACTTAAAATATTGAAAAGAAACTCATAACTTTTGTCCTCGGAGAATGAGGACTCACCACTGATTCTACTGAACTAGAGATCGGGAACTAATCTAAACTTGATATGGATGCTGAGAACTGAACTTACATCATGAGAAGTTATAACGCACATATGCGTCAGTACTTGAAAGGTACTGAGCATGCAAAATAGAGTAAAGCTGAAATATTACATAACTGAACAAGCATAAAAGCAATTATAATAATCTGAACATGATAAAGATATTGAATGCTGAGATAACTGAATTTAGTGACCAATTTATAACATATTGAAACTGAATATTGGATATACTGATGAAAAGGTCAATGCAATAAAATATGACTGAACTGTGGGAGATGCTAATCACCGATAATAAAACTACATGAGTTAAATGTTTAGTTTGATGTATACGCCTCATCAACAGGACCCAATATACCCTGTCAAAGATATATAGGCATGCTCGCATAATCACTAAACTTATGCCCACTGAGGGGACTTAAAACCTACTTGGCTAGTAGTTCTGAAACTATTTGGGTATGCTGAACCCTAGTCCAACTCGGTATTATGCTACTCCCAATGAATTAAGTGGTTAACTTATTATGATAGAGTTTCTGTAAATACAGGATAGCTCAAACTGAACATGCAAACTGAGAATGCAACAATTAATCTGATATTGATGCATTAATAACTGAGGCATGTATAATTGAGTGACTGATATATCTGACCTAGCATGTGTAATTCAAGAACTAAAGAAATACATAGCTAGGTCTCTTGTCCCGCCACTACTCGAGCTTGTTCGTATCAATACATCCCACTGTGACATTCAAGATGCAATCAAGGATGGCATGCAACACGATCTGGAGGCCAAGAAGTTGATGGAGTTGGCTTCCCAAGGCAAAACCAGACGCTTTTGGGTGGAAGATGGTCTCTTTCTCACCACCACTCGGAGAGTCTATGTATCCAAGTTTGGGTCTATGAGGCGGCGAGTCATTAAGGAAAGCCACAACACGCCGTGGGCTGGCATCCAGGGCAGCGACAAACAAAGGCACTTATTGAGGTTATATATTTTTGGCCACGCATATGGTACGACATCGAGTGCTATGTGCAGACTTGTCTTCTTTGCCAACAAGACAAGGTGGAACAAAGGCAACCGAGAAGGCTACTGGAGCAATTACCTGTGGCAGAACTACCATGGGAAAGCGTTACCATGGACTTTATCACTTCCTTACCCAAGTCGGGACGGGTAATGGAAATAAGAATGGTCGTGTTGGGACAGTTTTCTAATATGCTACCTCATGCCACCCAGTTCAGTTGTCAAAAGAGGGCCCGCAGAAGGAGGCTGCTCGATTATTTTTCAAGAATATGGTGAAATATTTGGGGATTCCAAGACATATCATTAGCGCTCGAGACCTCCACTTTACCAAGAAATTTTGAAGGGAATTTTTCGAGATACTTGACACGAAACTTCTTTTCTCCATAAGCTTCCACCTGCAGACTAACGGCCAGACCAAACGCGTCAATGTCCTACTAATGTGCTGTCTAAGGAACTATGTAAGTGCGTACCAAAAGGATTGGGCCAGACTCCTACACAAGGTGAAGTTTACTTATAATTTGCATGAGCGTGTATCCACCAAGCGCACACCATTTGAGTTGGCAATGTGCCAACAGCCCCAAAATCCGCACTCCTTACCGGCTACTTTTGAAGGGAAGAATTTGGGAGCCTAAAATCTTGCCAAGGGATGGGAGCAACATCTTAACGCTGCCAAGTCCTACTTACAAAAGGCAGCAAAGAAAATGAATAAGTTGGCGTACCGCAAGCAGCATCCCATAGACTACAAAGTAGGCGACAAGGTCTTGGTGAAATTCAATCTAAAACAATTCAAGGCACTAAGGGGAGTTTATAAAAACTTAAGTGCGAAAATATGAGGGTTCGTTCAAGATCGTTTCCAAGGTGGGCAAGATCTCATGCAAGTTGGAGATACCTCCACACTTCAAAATCCACCCTCTCTTTCATGTTAGTGTACTCAAGCTGTACCATAAGGACAAAGAAGATCCTAGGAGGAATATATAAAAACGGGCACCCATAACAGTCATCGTCTCGCACGACTGAGAGATTGAGGATATCATAGATTATCAATCCAAACTGAAGCAAGGTCAACAAGCCAGCGTCATGTTCCTTCTACATTGTAAGGGAAAAACTCCGAATGAGGCTAGATGGGAAAAGTATGAAGATTTGTGGCAATTTAGAGACCAAGTCCGAGAGTTTCGCAACAATGTGTCACGGTCATCACATCATTAGGTGGGGAGTGTGTCATGTCCTACCACTACCCAAGTCTAATTTTACATCCAAATAGGCGTGGAGGATTTTATAGTTGTGGAGAGGCTTGGGAAGAACTCTATAACCTTTTAGATTTTTCAAGAAGTCCACGGAAGACTCTAGAAAGCGTTAGATATTTCAAGAATAACTATGCATATTCTAGATAAGGTACAAGTCTCTAGAAAAGGGACCATTGTGTAAATATCTTAGGGACTTGTAAGTAATTTTAAATTACACTTTAGTCCATAAGGGGTAGTATAAATAGACGTGCCCCTCATTTGCAAAGGCACCAAGCAAAAGTTGAAAGCAGTCTTCCTAAGCTTATACAAAGCCTTCTTCAAAAACTCTCTTTTTCTTTCGAAGTCTTTCCTATTAATTCGCTTAGTGATCTAGCTTCAAAAGTCTTACATGAGATTTCAAGAACATGAAAGAGTCGTAAGTAAGTTGTCAAGTGTTGCACGGATCAATAGTAAGACTCTAAGTCTGTGACATAGGGTTCTGAAATTCATGCGAGAAACGATGTAATAACATGATAATTTGATTTGAAACATGTTAATAACTAATTCATGATGACTTGTTGTAATTCTAGAAATCGTAGGTATGTTAATAATAAGAGAATCAAGAAACTAACTGAAAAATAGGGATCTAATGGGTGAAAAGGAACCCACTAGTGTAATCCCACATACGTGGTGATGAATTTCACAGAAAAATCTTTTGATTTTGGTGCTGTAATTGATGGAAACTTGATGCGTTCTTGAACTAGGTTTCTTGACCTTTTTCTCATCTCTTGCTTCTAATTTTCTAAAGTCTTGATTAATGATTTTGACTTATGTAAGTTCAAGTTATGTTTCTAGGCTTAAACTTACCAAAACCTCATGATTTAGGGTATAAACAACGTATCTTAGGGGTCAAACAAAATAGAAAAAGATCAAAAGACCCCTGAATTAACTAAAATGAGCATAAAATTTTACTCGGTGGTCGGATTTTAGCAGGCCCGGTGGCGTTGGAAAGAGGATTCTATTATATACCATATCTAGTTTATGGAGAACCTAATTACATTTGTAGTAAACGTTATACCTATTTGAAGTTGACCCAATCAACACTTCCTCTAACTGAATGTTGACCTCCATGTACAGTCAAACCTACGGACCGTAGATCGAACGACGGTCCGTGTTGGTCGGACTTGGTTCCTGTCATAAGTTGGGTAAAGGGGTCTTGGTCCATCAACACAAATCACAGACTGTGGTTTAACTTACGGACCGTAGGTCTGTCTGTGGGTCAAAACTTAGCTGATTTTTCTGAGTTGATTTCTACGAGGGGTTGCAATTGTGAACCAAGACCCGTAGATTAGACTACATTCTCTAGGTGGTGATCGTAGGTTTCACCTGCAATTTTCTGAAAAGCTGAAGTCTAGTCTATTTCGATTACGGAGGTTTTTTAAAAACAAACTTAATTTTATTTTTTGGTGGAGAGGGTAAGGCTAGTGTGGGGAGGAGGATTATGAGTCAAAAAATAAAATTTTGAAGTTGAAAAAAAAAAATTAAAAACAATTTTTTTGGGTTGGGGATGGGGTGGGGGCTGCTGGGGTTGAGGCTAGGGTGAACAAATAAGAATTTGAAGTTGAAAATATTTTTTTAAAAACAAACTGAAAATTTATTTTGGGAGGTGGGGTGGGTAGGTGGAGGTCAAGGGTAGGGTTGAAAAAGTTAAAATATGAAGTCAAAAATACTTTTTAAAAAAAAAATTAATTTTTTTTCTGGGGAGGGTGGGTCAAGGGTAGGGGTGCAAAAATGAAATTTTGAAGTTGATTTTTTTTTTTTATTGGGGGGGACGGGGGGGGTCGAGGATAGCGGTGATGAAATAAAATTTTGAAGTTGAAAATATTTTTTAAAAACAAAATCTTTTTTTTTTTAGGGGCGGGGATTGCTAGGGGTGGGTAGTGTGGGATGGAGGGGAGGGCTCCGAGATCGGATTGAAAAATAAATTTGTGAAATTGAAATATTTTTTTTAAAATCAATTTTTTTTTTGAAGGGGTGGATGGATAATCGGGGTCGGGGGGCGGAGGGCAGAGTGAAAATATAAAATTTTGAAATTGAAAATAATTTTTAGAAGTTGATATTTTTAAAAAAAATGAAATTTTAGAGTTTTGGAAAATGTTATCCATAACTTTTGAAGGGAAGTCATTGTCCTTAATTTTGAGAAAAATTAGTTGATTAAGAAAATATTTTCCAAAACTTTTGTCCCAACCAAACATGAGAAATTCTAACAAAAATTTTATCCTTCATACCAGACACACAAAAATGTAAAATAGGAACTAGATATATTCTATATAGATATATATGATATAACTTTATAATCATGTATCTTCCCACTGTTCAATCTCAATACAAAACTTATCTTGTCCTAGTATTTTCTCTCATTATGTTCAAGTTTTTTTCATTTACGCTATGTGAGTGTCTTTTTCCATAGGATTGGAATTACAATTAGTCAATTTCACATCATTCTTCTAGAATCTAACAACAAACGACAATTGATCTCTTGTACATTTAATAGTATAATTCTATGCAAATTCTATCAATTGGTGGTTCATTGTGTCAGAATTATAATAACTTGCATAAATAATCATAATTCAAAATGATGTTATGACGACAAGATATAGAAAATAATTTGAATTTTCAATCATCATAAAGTAGGGGCAATGCTCCATATTATTGTGATGACCTTGAAGGGGTTTTTTTAAAAAAATTCAGAAAATTATTTGTTTAACTTCTTTCGATAGTTGCCCCGAGTCAGGACTAGTTTTGTAACGAGATCAAGAAGTTTTGATTTTTGGAAATTTAAGAATTGTAGAGAATCTTAAGTTGAGATAATTGACTTTAGTCAACATCCTGAACTATGAGTTTTGGAAAAGAATTTTGTTATCCATCAGCTCAAAAATGCGGAATTTGGCCCGAAAGAGTTGTCTTTTCATATTTAAAGTATTTATGTTAATTTGAGCCCTTGATATGGAAGTTTAAGTGAATTTAGGCCAAGAAATGGTTTCAATAAACGTTCAGAGTTTGGATGCTCGAATTAGATTTCCAACCGTTCCGTTGGATTCAAGAGGTGATTTTTTATCGAAGTAAGGTCTTAGTTCTTTTTTCAGGCGTTCCAAGGATAATTTGATCGTTTGAGTGAAAGTTTATTGAGACTTAAATGGGTGTCGGGTTAAGGAGACCTCAAATTTGTATTTTGATGGTTTCATTGAGTCTAAAACGTTGAATTTAGTTAGGTAGCATATCTAGTTTGTGTACATAGGATTTCGTACGAATCCCGAGGGTCCACTTAATGAATGTTTTGTGCATTGGTGTTTGTTGTATCCATTATCTAATGCCTCTTTCGCATTCGCGGAGCTTGTGCACATTTGGGAAGGGCTTTGTGTTGTGTGTTCCATGTCCGTTGAGCTTTGTGTTATGCTGTGAAGTTTTATAACAAAATAAGTTCTATCAAGGTTGTACATCCAAAATTGAATGAATGTGTCGTGTAGTGATTTCGCAAACAAAAGATAATTGATTACCATTAAAAATATATGAAATACGTTGATTTTAGAAGGTTATATATACTGATCAAGTAGGGTAACAAATCAAGTCCTACATATTAATGATCCTAATGAAAAAATGTTTTTTATTATAGAAACACCAATCAATCCACATATGAAAAAAACCCTTGCAATGACTAGGTGGTAACAATATAACTACTAATTAATAGGTATAAAAATAAACTATATATATATAATATAAGTATATAGTATATATATAAATATATATAGTAGAAATATATCGATCTCTCTCGCTCTCTCTCTCTCTCTATCCCTCTCTCTCCTCTCTCTCTTCTCTCTCCGGCTCCTCTCTCTCTCTCTCTCTCCTGCCCTCGCGCGTCCGTTTCTCTTTCCCCCCTTTCCTCCCCCCCCGCCCTCTCTGGTCCCTCCTCTTTGTGGCCTTCTTCTTTTCTCTTCCCTCCTCGCCCCTTCCTTTCCCCGCTTCTGGTCTTTCTTCCCTCTTTTTCCATCCTTTTGCCTTGGCTCCCATTGCCTACCCGCCGTATCGCTTTTCTCTCGCCTCTTCTTTTTCCCCCTCCTGCCCCTCTTGTGGGTGGGTCCTTCCCTGCCCGTCTTTTTTTACACCCCCCTCCGCCCGCCGCACCCCCCCCCCCTCTCTCCCTTCTTCTTTTTTCCCCCTTTCTCTCAAAAACCCTAAGTTTCTCATTCATAAGAAGCCTCAACAAACCACCTCTATTGGCCTAAGAATCTCCATGCCACTCCTCCCCACATCAATCGGTGCCGCCTCTCTCACATCGACCGTGCACGGCTCAATAGTAGCTCACAGCAACGTACGTCGACAATAACAACAACTCGAAGCAGCGGACGTCAGCTGCAAAGCAGGTCACAATAGGTATTTTTTAATTTTCAAAAATCCTAGGTTTCCATTCTCTTGTGAATTATTGTTAGTGCTTATTTAACACATATTCTTGTCCCATAGGGTCGATAATTGTGATAGGGTTTTGCCCTAAATTTCTTACATTATTTGAAGTTTAGTTTTTTCTTAAAAGGAAAGATAATGTATTATTTTAAATGTTTTAACATTTTTCAAAAGGAAAATATTATTTTCTTTCATATTTGGTTTTATTATTTCCTTAGAGGAAAAGTTTGGAAATCTATAAATTGAATATCTCTCGTTTCATAGAACACAAGCGCATCCACAATATAGTCAATATAGAGTTTATGTTTGGTATAAGTTTTTATCATCTAATTTGTTGTTGTCTTGATTTGCTATTGTAATATTCCTCATGATGCCTATTCACTTTCGAACCCAACAAACTGGTTAGAGTTTAACAAATGTAAGAAAAAATTTGAAGCTAGTGTCAAAAATTTGAAGTTAGTGAAGAAACCATTTCTTTTGAGGTTCAAATGAACTAGCATTACCACCTTAGCAAGTATAACTACATAAAGATTTAGAAATAGAAAAATAATCTTTTTTTTCTTTTCCAAAAGAATGGAGAATTTGCAGAAACATTAAATTTACCATTATGTATGATTAATTTTAAGTACTTAGTGATCCCAAAATTTTCTAAGTTATTCTTGAATGTTATAATGATTGAAATCTCTCTATAATGACCGCTAAATAAATTTTAAATTATTTCTTTTTGTGCTATACAACAGAGGAAGCTCAACATCTAAAGAAGTTGTTAGAAGACTATACTGCTTCTTTCATTAACGTAGGAGATAAGGTTTGATGTTTCTAAATTTCTAATGCTCAAGAACAATTGCTTTTTATAATGTAGTTGTATCCATCTAATATTGACACTTAGCTTTAATTTTGTGATAATTTGTTTATGTCCAACGAGTGTTGACACTAACCTTTAAATTAGGTGATAATGTGTTTGTTGACCATAAGTTCCAACACTAGTTGATCATATTGATGACAAAATTGATTTTCTTGCAAGATCGATTTTTGTCCATCTAGTTTTGACATTTAACTTCAAATATAGAAACAATGTATTTGTTAAGCATAAGTACCAACACTAGTTGATCTTATTGATGACAAAATTGATTTTCTTGCAAGATCAATTTGTGTCCATCTAGTGTTGACACTTAACTTTAATTTAGGAATAATATGCTTGATAAGCATAAGTACCAACACTAGTTGATCCTATTGATGATAAAATTGATTTCTTGCAAGATCTGTTTGCATCCATCTAGTGTTCACACTTCACTTCAATTTAGGAATAATACGTTTGTTAAGTATAAGTACCAATATTAGTTGGTTTTATTGATGACAAACTTGATTTTTATGCAAGATTGCTTTTTGCCCATCTAGAGTTGAACAAAGTATAGTTTTTTTTCTTATCCCTAATAATTTAAATATCTTTTATTTATAGAGAATTTAGTGGGAAATTAATTATAAACGCAATCGTTGTTCAACTATTTTTTTAATCATTTTCTTTTCCGTTCAGACTAATTAAATAAGGATATGTAATACTGATCATATCATGTAATCCCTTGAACTTAAATTCTTATCCTAAAGAAATTAGGATTAGAACGACCAAATTGTGAAGTATATTGATATCTATATATAGTTCGGTGTCCCTCAAATTTATTATAAAATTGTGTTTTCTGACACTGTGTTCCTTTCAACATTTGAAATAAATCTCAAAATTATTCTTTTTGTGTTCCTTTCAAGAAGAACATAGATAAATTCCATAATTATTCAGCTCATGTTCCTTTCAAGAAATCCCAACATTGTATTATTGCTCTTAATCCTTTCAAGGAGTAATAAAAAATTCAACATTGTTTATGTTTGAATTTGTTATTGAATAATAAGTAGTTCACATAATACTCATTTTTCTCAATATTTGAAAGAAGCTTACATCGATAACAATGGAATTACTAGAAGATGGCCACATACATCAGTTGATCATTTGTATATTTCAAGGAATAAAATCACAATGACTCCACAAAGTTATCAATCACTGGATCACTATGTTAGAATTATAAAAATTTAAATGAATAATAGTAATTCAGAGGAAATGCTCTTAATGCGGCAAGACATAGCAAATAATTTCAATGGTCAATCATCATAAAACAAGGAAAATTCTCCAGATTGTTGTGATGACCTTGAAGATATTTTTGCAAAAAATATTGTTTTATCCCTTCTGATTGTTGTCTCGAGTCATGTTGAATCAGTTTATGAGACTAGTTTTGTAATGAGATCGAGAAGGTCTAATGCTTTTTTCGGATGTTTTAGAGACTCTTAAGTTGATATAAGTGACTTTAGTCAACATCCAAAATTACGAGTCTCAAAATGAAATTTTAGCTGTTTCACCAGCTCCCAAATGCAGAATTTGATCTCCTAAGTTGAATTTTAAGTGAATTCAGGTCAAGACTTGACAACGTTCAGAGTTTGGATTCTCCAATTGGATTTTGTTGATTCTGTTGGATTCGGGGGGTGATTGTTAATCTAAAGTAAGGTCTTAGTTCTTTTTCGGAGGTTTCGAGGACAATTTGGTATTTTTGAGTGAATGTTTATTGAGACTTTACTAGGTTGCGGGTCAAGGCAACCTCTATTTTGTGTTTTTATAGTTCCATTGAGAATAGAATGTTTAAATTAGTTGGGTATCATATTTGGCTTGTGTACATAGATTCTGAACGAAGCCTTAGGGTCCGTTTAGTGAATGTTTTTCTGCATTAGTGTTTGTTGTATCTATATCTAGTGCCTCTTTCACGTTCACGGATCTTAGCCACATTTGCAAAGGGCTTCATGTTATGTCTTCCGTGTTTTTAGATATTTCACAATGATCATATAGGGTTGGGTCCCATATGTATTCTAGCCAATTATAATATACTCTCAAGGATCCACAGGAAGACATTGTTGTTTATCTTCGACAGGATATGAAGATTGTTAAGAATCTTCCCTTTTGTTTATTCATTCTCATTATACGTGATTACTTTCGCTAATACAGAATTGTCGCTTGTTCTTTTGAAAAGTGGCTAGGATGAGATCTACTGTGCGGCTAGTAGAGCAGGGAAAGCAGTCCCCGAGTATAGTGTTGAGATCCTAGTTAAGATTATAGAGTAGAGCTCAAGCGAGGGGGAGTAGGCATGTTAGAGGTGTCTCTCCTAAGCGAGAACTTTATGTTGGAGGGGAACATGTTCCTTTAGCGTATTTTACAACACCGTTAATGCAGGACATCTTGTTGAGAGTGTTGGGGTACTTGAGGGTTTTACACAAAGTAAAGGTGCCACAGGCACACCACAGCGTTCTCATATTAGAGTGGGGGTTCAAACCTTATATCAATGTCAAGTTCCACTTGTCCAAGGTCCTGTGGGACAGCCATAAGTGGGTCTTATTGTTAATGGTGATCCCTTACCAGAATTGGATATCAGGGTTAACAACTTTGGTGGTGGTGTATGATGATGCGCAACAACAATATGAGAAGTTCAGAAATATGGATCTACACATTAGTTTCAGGGTTGAAAGAGCAAAGATGCATAAAAGTTCTTGTCTACACGTTGAGAGTTTCTTAAGATATTTGATTTGACAGAGTATTATGAGTTAGTTATATTGTCCTTCAGTTGTTTGTCCCAGCAAGGGGCTGGTGGAGCTTAATTTTTTATTTATACCAGTTGGGGTATCCACCAGTGAATTTAAAGGTGTTGCTCATTCTTTGTATGACCGTTTTGTCCCTTGGAGTGTGAGGGAGGAGAGTCGACTGGATTTGAGAGTTTGAGAGAGGATTGCCTCATAGTTGCATAGTATGATAATCGGTTTTAATTGTTGTAAATATGCACTAGCTATCAATTTGGATAAGTAAAAAAAGATCCATAGATTCGTGAAGGAATGGTCATACCTCTTTTTTATAGTATAAAAGCATCCCATGAGGAGGATTTCTTATTGTTCATAGTAGGAGCCTTCAATGAGGCGGAGTTACTGGAGAGTGATGAGATTGCTTATATGAGAGATAAGAGGCCCATACTTCGAATAAAGTTTTTTTTAGTAGAGGATCCTTTTAGAAGAGTAATTCCTTCTGGTCTCGAGGATTAGTTAGGCCACCATACAAGAATTCGATGATTGTCATATATCATGTATTCCCTATGGAGGTCGACAGGCTAAGAGGGTTATACTGGTTCCTTCAGATTGTCATAAAAGTCCTCGATTCAGAAGTATGGTAAAGATTGTGAAGGCTCATATCATATTTTAGGTCAATGCCCTACTCAGGGCCGAGGAGGATCGCAACCTAGTTTATTAGTTTTAGCTAGATCACCAAAGTCTCATACTAGAGGTCCGGGAAGAGCTCAAACGGGTAGAAGTTGTCAAATGCAAGATAGGGGTGCAAGTGGTGATATGGGAATCCAAGACAGAGGTAGTGGTATGGCTCAGAAGGGAGGTGGTAGAGGGGTAAGTGTTATGATTTTTAAGGGAGTCCTGAGGTTGAGTCTTTAAATTCACTTATTACTGGAAGATTCCCAAGCTTGAAGTAGTCTATGAGGGTTTTTAGGGTGATCATCTTTTTTAAAAAAAAATTAATAAAGAGGATTCATAATTTAAAATCCAATTTTTTTAGTTTCTGATCTCGTCAGGCCGTTGTAGTGGCATGATGTCAGCCCAAGTCAAACTTCAAATTTCCAAAAATTTTAATTTTGTCACTCAAAATTAATCTGATATAATATTTTAATAATTCCCGAAATCCCACCCTATACTCAACCCGACCACTATATGGTCCCAACTAAGGGTCCTACTACACCAAACTCAACATTCTAAATATAATGACGCTAAAGAAAATCCCATCCGAACCTACTTTCCAAGGATGTTGACCAAGGTCAACTCTTTCCAAATAAAAGCTCCAAAATAGCAAATCTCACATGTTATCGGCCTTATTTCATACAAGGATCAAATGCAAGTGCCATGTACATGGATGTGTGTCAATCATAGTCAAAAAAAGTTACAACACATTCATATAAGACAAACCAATTAGTTAAGCACCCATCATATTACAATTGTACTTACTAGAACGTTAGCCAGTCCAAGTCTAAGGCCTCAGACCCGCAATCACAATAACACAATAAAATTCAAGTATCAGGTTAAACACACAATTGTACTAAAATAAGACAACACATCAAAATTAAGTTTCAAACCACCTAAAAGTACTTCTAAGGATTCTATCTTAACAAACTTAAACTACGAAAACAACCTAAACAAACAATAGGCTTTAAGCTAATATACTAGTCCCATGTCTTAAGAATGGCCAAACTGTGACTACGATTCATGCAGACATAAAAGTTTTTCCCTACAATACTCCTAACAACCCTCCAACCCCTTTATATTGAAAAAACTAACTAATAAAGCCCAAGTCTAAGAAGGAAATGTAGCCCTACATCAAGTCAAAATCGTAACTCAAATTATACTCATGAACATGTCATTTTTGAAAAGTTCATAGAATGGTGGCCACAGTATCAAATATACAAATTAAATATTAGTATGAGACGAATAAATGCCCATAATAAAATTTTTGTAACATTCTGAATCGTATTAGGTTGAACCTGGAGCCCATAGCTTGGCAACAAAATGAAAAATTAACTTTGTTATGATGTTTTTGTTGAGGTGATGATCACATGCCCAAAAGTTGGGCAAATAAGAGAGTGTAATTAGACCTTAAATGGTCCAAAAAATAAAGACTTTGAAAGTAAAGAATAACGGTCCTAATCAAGAATTAAACAAGGAAATTGAGCTAGAATAAGAAATATGAAGTAACGAAAAAGTGATTTACCTAAGAATCAAGTGAAATGGTTGAGAAATGAGCTCAAACACCTAATATTGAGCTCTCATCAATAGAAATTTTACCATAGAGAAATGAGAGAAGAGAGAGATAATACTCAATGATCAGTACCCTGGCGTGTTAATGGACCCAAAGTGACCTATCACTGAACCAGAAAAGGATTCGTTGAAGTAGAGGTCAACACTAACCTCCAACTCTATGGGAGCAAGCAAAATCTCACAAGAAAGGGCTAATTACCAGAATGGCAAAAGGTTTGCGGGTGCGGGCTTGTAGGAGCAAAAAAGTGTCGTAGGAGACACCAAATGCTTAGTTAACACCTTTTGTTGGGACGCTTCACTCTTCACACTAGAAACATCATCAAGGTAAGCCAAGCCTCAGGGGAAAGGTTGCATGATTAGATAATGCACTAATAATTAGAACTAAACTTTTACATGTTCCGAATGGACCCTCACCCTCAAGATTCAATCAGGGTTCAACAAAGGCAAACTAGGTACATTATTCAATTAGAGATGGAATTCCGAACTCAATGGAATCAAAGAGATGTCCAATGGAGGCCATCTCAATGAAATGTTGATCAAAGTAGATGCTAAAATAAAACAACCAAAAACAACTAATCAAACAAGCAACTCAATCTCAACCTAGATAAAACTCGACATTTCAGAACTAAATATCATTCGAGCTTGTTTACCCAAAGTCAACTATTTCCATATAAAAGCCCCAAAATGAAGAGAAATCACCCGATACTCTCCTGACTACCTCAAGAAGTGTTTCATCCATCCTAACAACTAAAAAACACAACATCAAGATATGAAAAGGGAAATTGGAAATAAACATAAATGACATCAAGGGTAATAACAAGATACGTTTTTGGTTTCATAACAAATATAGTCACTATTTATTTGCTCAGAGAAACTTTCCTTATGTTCAGAATTGTTTTTTTTGCTATTACAATTTAGGTTTCCAAAAGGCCGATAATTCAATTTATTTGTTTCCCGTGATTCCTGTTTCAAGAAGGAAGATGTTTTTAAAATGTCTAGAACTAGTGTCCTTATCTTCTTTTTACTATGTTTTTGTTGTACCGAGGATATTAATTTTAAAATCTCATCAATTTTGTTTTATTTTCGGCTTCCTAAACAATCCACAATTTGGCATGAAGTTCAACTTTTTTTCCACAAGTTGAGAAATTGCTCATAATCTTTTGACTCATAAACTTTATGAAATTCTAGGCGAGCTTAATAAAGCAATTCGCCGTTTTTGGTCGGTTCCATGATTCCATTTGTTCGGGGTTTGGTTTTAATGATGAAATATGTATATATGTTTTATTTTAAATAAAACTGTGGTCGATTTTTTAATAAAAAATTGTAATTTAAAGGGGTGATATCAATTATTTATTTGTATGGAAGACTACCAACCGTTTGGAATTTAGAAAGGTCTAATACAGTGATTCAATAGTTGAACGAGATTATGTTAGACAGTATTGTGGTTCCTCCATTGTTACATCAATACCCTTAAAATATTTTTTACTAGTTGGGTTTAGTTTCCATAAAGTGTAGAATCTTCAATGGATTCTTTATCTATGCTTTTCTAGTTTTTTGTGGAAATTTTTAATAGAGCATTAATTCATGAAATCCATAAAACAAACATAATCAAACATATAGTTTCACACTTAGTCTGACTTGCCTTTTTGCTTTAGGCCATTATTACTTTGTATTATCTTTGTAGTAGTACCTTTTTTTCTTTGAACGTATTATTTTTTCCTTTCAAGTTGTAGGTTTTGTGACGTGCATTTTTATAATAATTGTATTCTAGGGTTTGAAGATTCAAAGATAGTTCTTCTCCATGGTATTTATGTGAAATAAACTTCAATAACTAGGTCATTGAGTCCTCCATTTGTTGGCTAAATTTATGGGAGATAGTAAAGTGTTCTTCTTTACCACTTGTCAAAGCTATTGCAAATGAAATGTAATAAAGAAAAATACATTACTGTTAGATAAATTTTTGAGTAGAAAATAACCGAGAATGACATTGGTGGAATTCAAAAGATTCTATAAAGGCTCAAAAAAAAATTCTATGCTTTGACGGTATTTATCAATTCATCGAGTTTATCAATGTATATTTTGCTCATTAGAAGAAGAAGACTAATGGTGAAGTGGATTTTCACAGTATCCTTTCTTAGAGTCCTTGGTTTATGATGAAACAATAAAAAAACATTATCGAAGACTTGCTCAAGCTCTTCATCGTGATAAAATTCTATATGTTAGGGGCAAAAGGTGCTTAAGATTATATGTGGAGCAGGTAGGTTGTTGTATGATAGAACGGAGAGAATGACGTATGAAAATAAGCATGGATATTCTGCTTCACAAACTTTTTACACCAGAAGAATCTATCAATGGACTGAACCGGGAGGATTTTCTGAAGAAAAGAAATTTGTTCATTAAAACTAAAACATGTTTTGTTCCATGTTCAGTTTCCAACACTGTTACAAAAGGTGATAGGCTAATAAAAAGAGACACATGGCTAGGTGTGCAAGATGGTTGTCCAATTTGGAATTTTCAATATGTTGGACAATAAGGCTAGGATGGAGATCAACAAGAAGCTTAGAGAAAAGAGCACAACATTTCCAACTTCATCTAAGACGGAAAAAGAAGTGGAATATAAGAAACTAATTTTGTTTGTATGCAGTGATCCTGTTGATTTTGAACTACAACCTAAGTCAATAATGGTTCTTGATTTGGACTTCCATAATTTGACAAGTGTATAATTTTTCCAATTGGCCACATTTTATACTTGTCAAAATTATTAAAGTCTTGATTAGGAATATTCATAGACTTAAATTGTAGTTTCTGCTCATCAATTTATTTGGTCTTAATAATTTCATCTTTGTTATATTTCATTTGCCTACAATTTTGATATGATGCAAATAAGAAAACCTTATTCTCTCTTTCAAATTAATCAAAAAATGGAGCAACACTCAACAACTTGGTAATTATTAGGTGAAGATTACTTATATAAATATTACATATAAGAAACAACTTTGACTATTGAAACCTTCGAATACAAACTTTATAAAAGTGCAGACCACTGAACTAAAAACATGAAAGCCATAAATAATACCATAATTTAAAAAAAAGGTTACATGTTATCAAAGCTACTACTAAAAGAAATAAATGTAACACCCCCCATTTCGAACAAACGAATACTCAACACTTGGCATTTAAAAATCAACGCTAACCATACTTCCAAGGACGTTCTCCATATTCGTGGATAATCTTGTGAGTCGTGGATAGTTCCATGAGCTTATAATAGCCTCGTGGACTCACCATTTATCATGAAATCCAAGGGTGGAAATCCTAAACATCAACATTTAACTTCGATTAGGGGAGTATTTCAGATTAAATACTCATTTTCTCTCATATTCTATGCTATTAGCACTCCAAACTTTAAACAAACCTTAAGAAAGACTAAGTTTAGGGTTCTAAGGTTCCAACCTAGATCCTCTTCAGAACTCTAATTCTTCCTGATATGTATAACTATCACCCTATATCTAAAGTTTCAATTAACAAGATTTAAAGATAAGGTTCTTACTCCAATCACCATTTTTTAATTTCTATCTTTCTCTAATTGTTCATTGTTTATTCTACTGTTTAAATTATTGTCCTTCATATTAAGTGATCTTTGATTGATTAAGGGTTCATGCTTATACTACCGCATTGTACCTTCTTAGCTAAAGTTATTTGAAAACCTTGTCGTATTACTTCTTATGCATCAATCTAATGAGTAAAGTATGTTATCAGTCTTAAAGCAATATTTTCAAATGATTTTCAAGAAAGTGCAATTTTCTTTAAGTGCATTTTTTTAGAAAAAAAGAGAAGTCACTTGTAAATGAAATATAATCCATTTTAAAGCATGTTTAGTAGAACCATGTTAAGAAAGGACACAAAGAAAGAGATTTTCGATTTTATTATAAAGTAAGACATTTTTCCTAAAGTGGGATAACTTTAAAGTTATTGAGCACCGTACCAATGTATATTTTAGGATTAGTATTTAGCTTTAAGTTGGTTATGGGTTCAGATAATTTTGACTCAAGAAATACGCTGCCACCTTAGGATAGAATCGCGTTGATTCAGATAACTCCCCACTAAGCCCTTAGAGATTGGATCCATTAGTCAAGTTCCTTCTTTACCCGGTAAAGATAAATAATGACTCTGACAATGTGAGAGAGATATTTTATCATCATAAGGCTCTTGTTATAGTTATCAGTCAGCATGATTTACCATGAAAATTAAGTTGCGTTATTTTCAATATTTGTTATATATATTTTCAGTTGTAAAGTTTATTGTTAAAGTACACATACGTACTTTACTATTTAGGTAGCTTTCTTACGGTCCATCATCTAATCTACTCTTTATTTCTATATTTTTTGTTGTATCAATTGTTTCATTTATTTATTTTACATATCATACGTTCCAGATATTACACTATTTGGGGATACATGTATTATGATGTGGATTCATGTATTTGAGATCGGCAACAGACGAATCACTGGGATCTTACTTTTATCCAGCTTTGACGAGATCTCCTTTCTTTCCGATGTCTCTATTCTATCTAGGGTTTAGTGGTTATTATATATAACTAGTAGAGTGTTCAAGTAGTTGGGGATAATAACTTGACACACCTATCTCAGTACATAAGACACTTCATAGAGGAGTTAGTTGAGTTAAAGTCTCTAGTATGAAGTGGATCTTTATTCTTCTTATTGAATAACTGATTGGGGACCTCTATATATCATTAACTCAGTTACACTTTATAATATAATTAAATAATATAGAGGAGGTTGAACTCTTTGGGATGAACTCCGTCTTTATGCATTTATATGCTTCTACTTCGTACATGCGTTATTATTTCATGATCCATCGACATGTGGACTTGTCATATTTCCATTAACAACACATCTCACAAATCTTCAACAAAAAGTTATGATTCTATACATGTATTCCATAACTTATCATTGAATTGTTTCAACAACTTCATCCCCGGTCTATATGACTGTTGAAATCTATATATGTAAACCAATTAAAAACTACAGCTAACCCAATCTTGAAATACAATTAAGAAGTTGCCAATGTATGGCTATGGATCTAACACCATGTATGGAAATACTAGAAGAAAACTATAATTTTGGAGTCCTCATGCATGCGCGCCCAAGTTTGTTAACAAGGATCAGAAGGTTCAACTAAAAAGAAATGCTAGAAAAAAAGAATAAAGAATTTGGAAATGATAACATGGATTTGGAAGAAGCTTTGAGTTGATTACAAATTTTCACGATCCTAAACCACGGGTAATGATGACACCTATTACAACCCACTTGTAGGTAAGCCTACCCTTGGCCCGGAATGGGAGTAACTTACATACTGGTGGATTTTAGTAGGTGTCATCACGACCTGTAGTTTTGGGTTGTGACAAAGTTGGTATCATAACTCCAGGTTCACCAATGTAATCGGTACAAAAGTTGGCGTCGATTAGAATCCTATGAATCACTCGGGAGATGTCGTCTTCGGGAGTCTATAGGATGATTTAGGGAATTCTCACCTTTGATTCCTTATGATGTGTCTTAGTCCGGTTTTCGTTTCTAAAAATATCATTTGTTCTACTTTTTTATAGATGGTTCGCATGAAGCGTGCAATATCCAGGGTTGATGCTCTTGAGGCTGCATGTAGGGCCCAACTGGGGGAATGAGATAGAGATTGACCTTGAGGTCGGAGACAAGCTGCAGCACCATCTCGAGGTTAGGAAAGAGATGTTACAACTGTCCCATCATTGAGCCACAATCAATGCCTATTCCTTAGCTGGTGGGGTCGGTACCAGGCCAGTGGTCACCCGAGCCTACAAATGCGCGGGGGCGTCAAATCGACAGCCATTGCACAGCTCCTAGTAGCACTTTGAGACATGCAGAAGGTCCTAGTGCCATCCATACCTAGGCGTGCAGCCTGTCTTTGGGACTCCCCATATCGAGGTACGACCAGCCCCTGCGATTAGGTCTAGCTACCTTGAAAATATAGGCGCAGAAGATGTTGGGTAGCTAGGTTGTTGAGATTTGCTCATCTGCATTTTTTTAGGGTTGTAGGGGAGGATGCCACGAGTTTTTGACTAGCTTCCAAGAGGTATTATATACATTGGGTCTAGTGGGGTCTAGCTGACCAAAGCCCAAGGTATGTATTTCTCAAGGCTCGCAATCTATTTTGGCTCGCCTATTACTTGATGTTAGTTTCAAGCTAAGTTTTTTCAACATCGTTTAGATAAGAAAATCAGAAAGATTTGTCTACTAAAGATACTTTTTTAAACTCCCTTTCATCTTTAAAGCATATGAGAGCGTTTTACAGCTATTTGATATAGAACTTATTGGACGGTGTTCAAAAGCAGCTGGGATTTCAAATTTATACCATTATTTGGATTGTGTAAGGGGTTATATATTGTGAAATATAATCTTAAACTCATTGAAGGATCATATCTCAGTTGGTAAGCGGGAAAAGATAAAGGTGTGGCGATGCACCATATACTTGTCATAATTGTTGAGCTTATAACTCACAAATTCTTGCATTTTGACATCTGATTATAATCATTTGAGAATTATTACATGTTTACTTGTTATCCAGTCTACTTTACATACTAATACATGTTTTGTATGTATTAACATTCCTACTTTTGAAGGCGCTACAGTTAAATTTGTTACAAAACTATCAAATGAGTAGAATAACTTCTCTAGATTTTCTTTCGCTTCAAACAAGTAGAAGGAACTTACAAGAGATTGGGGAAAACACATGACTTTTGACTATGGAATGCATGACTTTAAAGACAACGTCGTAACTAATTAAACTAAAAACTCAGTGACAATATAGTTTCATCGACATTAATAACCTTCTTAGTGATGAAAACACAGTATCATTCACAATTTTTAAGTACTTGTTTTGAGGGATGATGTCGTCATAAATACTATGTACACATTTGAGGGTACCAAAAAAATGTTTACTAATATAACTTTATCTAAGGATTAAACTCTCATTAGTCTTTGTATACACCCTTGCTCTATGAAAGAATGATTGGAAAAAAAAAATTGGTTATGAAAGGTTTTTCTGACAAATATGATGAGTCAGTGATAATAGAATATGTTGCAGTCGGATAATTCTAATGGTCCCCTTCATGCTAGTCTCTTTTCCTGTGTATGTATAGGTAGAATACATTGTACAAATAAAATTATTATATTACTTCATAACTAAGATGAGAAACTAACAAAAACTTTTTAGAGACTCTTTTGCTGTATATTGGAAGCTATGACCGACGAACGGAAGCTGAATAGGTTGGCCAAGATGATTCAACTCAACATGTAAAATACCATAATCGTTTCCCATACATATATATAACTTCATAATCATGTATCTTCCCACTTTTCAATCTCAATAGTAAACTTATCTTGTCCTAGTATTTTCTCTCATTATGTTCAAGCTTTTTTCATTTACGTTCAATGAGTGTCTTTTGCCAAAGGATTGGAATTACAATTAATCAATTTCCCATCATTCTTCTAGAAGATAACAGCAGACATTAATTGATCATTTGAACATTTCAAGGAATCAAGCCATAATAGTACTATAATACTCCGCAAATTACAATCAATTGGTGGTTCATTGTGTTAGAATTATAATAACGTGCATGAATAATCATAATTCAATGAAAATGATGTTAAGACGACAAGATATAGAAAATAATTTGAATTTTCAATCATCATAAAATTGGGGCAATGCTCTATATTATTGTGATGACCTTGAAGGGTTTTTTAAATAAAACTTTAGAAAATTGTTTCTTTTACCTCTTTCGATAGTTGCCCCGAGTCAGGACTAGTTTTGTAACGAGATCAAGCTTGTGATTTTGGGATGTTTTAGAAATTTAGAGAATCTTAAGTTTATATAAGTGACTTTAGTCAACATCCAGAACTACGTGTCTTGGAATAGAATTTTGTTACTTCCTAACTACAGAATGGGGAATTTGTCCCGAAAGAGTTGTCGTTTTCATATTTAAAGTATTTATGTTGATTTAAGCCCTTGAGTTGGAAGTTTAAGTGAATTTAGGCCACGAATTGGATTCAATAAACGTTCAGAGTTTGGATGCTCGAATTAGATTTCCAATGATTCCGTTGGATTCAAGAGGTGATTTTTTGTCGAGGTAAGGTCTTAGTTCTTTTTTTTCAGAGGTTCCGAGGATAATTTGTTCTTCTGAGTGAAAGTTAGCTTATTGAGACTTAATGGGTGTCGGGTTAAGGAGACCTCAAATTTGTATTTTGATGGTTTCATTGAGTCTAGAACGTTGAATTTTCATATCTAGTTTGTGTATACGGGATTCTGTACGAATCATGAGGGTCCACTCAGTGAATGTTTTGTACATTGGTGTTTGTTTTATCCATAATCTAATACCTCTTTCGCATTTGCGGAGCTTGTGCACATTTGCGAAGGGCTTTGTGTTGTGTGTTCCATGTCCATTGAGCTTTGTGTTGTCCTGTGAAGTATTGTAACAAAATAAGTTCTATTAAAGTTGTACATCCAAAATTGAATGAATGTGTCGTGTAGTGATGTCGCAAACAAAAGGTAATTGATTATCCATTAAAAATGTATGAAATACGTTGATTTCAGAAGGTTATATGACTCATCAAGTAGGGTGACAAATCAAGTCCTACATATTAATAATCCGAATAAAAATGCTTTTTTTATCTAGAAACAACAACACCCATCAATCCACATATGAAAATATATATTATCTATATATAATATATATATTATATATATATCTACCTCAACATGTAAGTTTATATTTAAATAAATTAATAAACACCAACCTCTAGAGGTCAGTCCATTTGAATTATTATTTTATTTAAATAATATCACCTTCATAATATCGGTATTTATTAAATGTTTTTAATAATTTTGAACTGACAAAACTGACTACAAGAGGTCGATACAATAATATAGATTATTATTATTTAAAAAAATTGGCATCTCGTGGTGGGTAAATTAACATGCATTTCTTTTTTAAAAAACCCTAAGCAGCCGCAACAAACCACCTCTCTCAGGTTATTTTCCCATTTCTCTCAAAAACCCTAGGTAGCCTCTCTCATTCCTAAGCAGACGCAACAAACCACCTCTCTCATCCTAAGAATCTCCACGCCACCCCTCCCCACATCAATCAATGTCTCTTCTCTCACATCAACCGGCGCACGACTCAGCAGCAGCATGCAGCAACGTACGTCGGCAACAACAGCTCGTGGCAGCGGACATCAGCTACAAAGCAGGTCGCGATAGGTATTTTTCATTTCCAAATATCCCAAGTTTCCATTCTCTTGTGAATTATTTTAGTGCTTATTTAACACATATTCTTGTCCCATGGGGTCGATAATTGTGGTAAGTTTTGCCCTGAATTTCTTACCTTATTTGAAGTTTAGTTTTTTCCTAAAAGGAAAGATAAAGTATTGTTGTAAATATTTCATCTTTTTTTGAAAGGAAAACATTATTTTCTTTTATATTTGGTTTATTCTTTCCATATAGGAAATGTTTGGAAATCTATAAAATAAAGACCTCTCTTCTCATACCAAGAAAACAAGCGCATCCACATTGTAGTTGTTATAAAGTTTATGTTTGGTATAAGTTTTATCATCTAATTAATCGTCGACTTGATTTGCAATTGTAATCTTACGCATGAATCCTAAACACTTTCGAACCCAAAAAACATGTTAGAGTTTAACAAATGGAAGAGAAAATTTGAAGCGTATCCGAAATTTGAAGTTAGTGAACAAACCATTATTTTTAAGGTTCAAGTGAACTAGGATTACCACTTTAGCAAGTATAACTACATAAAGATTTTAAAATAGAAAAATAATCCTACCATTTTATCAAGTATAACTACATAAAGATTTTAAAATAGAAAAATACTATTTTTTTTGTTTTCCAAAAGAATGGAGAATTTGCAAAAAAATATTAAATTTACCATTATGTATGATTAATTTTAGGTACTTAGTGATCCTAAAATTTTCTGAGCCATTCTTTAATGTTATAATGATTGAAATCTCTCTATAATGACCCATAAAGAAATTTTAAATTATTTCTTTTTGTGCTATACAATAGAGGAAGTTCAAAGCCCAATGAAGTTGTTACAAGACTATATTGCTTCTTTCATCAAAGTAGGAGATAAGGTTTGATGTTTCTAAATTTCTAATGCTCAAGAACAATTGCTTTTTATAATGTGTTTGTGTCCATCTAGTATTGACACTTAGCTTTAATTTTGTGATAATTTGTTTATGTCCATCGAGTGTTGACACTAACCTTTAAATTTAGTGATAATGTGTTTGTTTATCATAAGTACCAACACTAGTTGATCTTATTGATGAAAAAATTGATTTTGTTGCAAGATCGATTTATGTTCATCTAGTGTTGACACTTAACTTTGCATTTAGGAATAATGTATTTGTTAAGCATAAGTATCAACACTAGTTGATCCTATTGATGACAAAATTGATCTTCTTGCAAGATTGATTTATGTCCATCTAGTGTTGCCGCTTAACTTTAATTTATGAATAATGTGTTTGATAAGCATAAGTACCAACACTAGTTGATCCTATTGATGACAAAATTGATTTCTTGCAAGATTGATTTGTGTCCATCTAGTGTTGACACTTCACTTTAATTTAGGAATAATACGTTTGTTAAGCATTAGTACCATCATTAGTTGGTTTTATTGATGAAAAACTTTATCCTTTTGCAAGATTGCTTTGTGTCCATCTAGTGTTGAACTAAGTATAGTTTTTGTCTTGTCCCTAATAATTAAAATATCTTTTATTTACAGAGAATTTAGTGGAAAATTAATTATATTCTCCATCCTTGTCCTCAACTAGGTTTTTTTATTAGTTTCTTTTCATTCAAACTAATTAAATAAAGATATGAAATACTGATAATATCATGTAATCCCTTGAACATAAATTCTTATCCTAAAGAAATTAGGAATAGAAGGACCAAATTTTAAAGTATATTGATATTTATATATAGTTCAGTATCCCTCAAATTTATTATAAAATTGTGTTTTATGATACTTTTTTCCTTTCAACATTTCAAATGAATCTCAAAATTATTCTTCTCGTGTACCTTTCAAGAAGCACGTAAATAAATTCCATTATTATTCAGCTCATGTTCCTTTCAAGAAGTATCAAAGAAATCCCAACTTTGTATTATTGCTCTTAATCTTTTCGAGAAGTAATAAAAAATTTCAACATTGTTTATGTTGAATTTGTTATTGAATAATAAGTAGTTCACATACTACTCATTTTTCTCAATATTTGCAATAACCTTCTATCGATAACATTGGAATTACTAGAAATGACAACATAAATCAGTGGATCATTTGTATATTTCAAGGAATAAAACCACAATGACTCCACAAAATTATCAATCAGTGGATCATTATGTTAGAATTAAAAAACTTACATGAATAATCGTAATTCAGAGGAAATGCTCTTAATGCGGAAAGATATAGCAAATAATTTGAATGGTCAAACATCATAAAACGGGGGAAATTCTCCAGATTGTTGTGATAACCTTCAAAGTATATTTTTGAAAAAAAAAATATTGTTTTATCCCTTCTGATTGTTGTCTCGAGTCATGTTAAATCAATTTATAAGACTAGTTTTGAAATGGGATCGAGAAGTTCTGATTCTTTTGGATGTTTTAGAGACTCTTAAGCTGATATAAGTGACTTTAGTCAACATCCAAAATTACAAGTCTCAAAATGAAATTTTTTCAGTTTCACCAACTTCGAAATGCGGAATTTTTTCTAAAAGAGTTGTACATTTTAGTTCAAAGTCCTTACATGAATTTGATCTTTTGAGTTGGAATTTTAAGTGAATTTAGGCCAAGATTTGACAACGTTCAGAGTTTGAATGCTCTAATTGGATTTTGATGATTCTGTTGGATTCAGGAGGTGATTTTAGATCTAAGTAAGGTCTTAGTTCTTTTTCGTAGGTTTCGAGGACAATTTGGTATTTTTAAGTGAAAGTTTATTGAGACTTTACTAGATCTCGGGTCAAGGAAACCTCTATTTTGTGTTTTGATAGTTCCATTGAGTCTAGAACATTGAATTTAGTTGGGTAGCATATTTGGCTTGTTTACATGGGATTCAGAACGAATCCTGAGTGTTCGTTCAGTGAATGTTTTTCTGCATTAGTGTTTGTTGTATCTATCTGTGGTGCCTCTTTTACGTTCACGGATCTTGGACACATTTGCAAAAGGCTCCGTGTTATGTCTTCCGTGTTTGTAGAGCTTTGACAACAATCATATAGGTATTAGGTCCCATATGTGTACTAGCCAATTATAATATAGTCTCAAGGATCCACACGAAGGCATTGTTATTTATCTTCGACAAGATATAAAGATTGTTAAGAATCTTCTTGTTTGCTTATCATTCTTATTATACGTGATTAATTTTGCAAATACTGAATAATACTTGTTATTTTGACAAGTGTCTAGGACGAGATATACTATGCAACTGGTAGAGAAGGAAAGGCAGTCCTCGAGTATAGTGTTGAGATCCCAGCTAAGGTTATGGGTAAAGCTCGAGAGACGGTGAGAGGGCATGTTAAAGGTGCCTCTCCCAAGCGAGAATTTGATGTTGGAGGGGACCATGTTCTTTTAGAGTATTCTACTGCACCATTAATGCAGGATATCTTGTTAAGAGTGTTGGGGTACTTGAGGGTTTTACATAAATTAAGGGTGCCACGGGCACACCCCAATGTTCTCATATTAGAGTGGGGGTTCAAACCTCATATCAATGTCAGGTTCCACTTATCCAAGGTCCGGTTGGAAAAAACTGGGTCTTACTGTTAATTGTGATACCTTACAGAGTTGGATACCAGGGTTCACCTTTGTTGGTGTTGTCTGATGATATGCAACACCAATATGAGAAGTTCAGAAAGATGGATCTACACCTTAGTTTCAGGGTTGAAAGAGCAAAGATGCACAAAAGTTCTTATCTACAAGTAGAGAGTTTCTTGAGATAATTTTTTTGATTGAGTATCATGAGTTGGTTATATTGCACTTATGTTGCGTTTCCCAGCTAGAGAGTTAAATACTATTTGGGTCTCCACCAGTGACTTTAGAGGTATTTGCTCATTCTTTCTATGACCGTTTTGTCCCTTGAAGTGTGAAGGAGGAGAGTCGATTGGATTTGAGAGTTTGAGAGATGATTGACTCATAGTTTCATAGTATGATAATCGGTTTTATTAGTTGTCAAAATATGCCCTAGCTATCAATTCGGATAAGTCAAAGAAGATCCATCGGTTTGTAAAGGAATTTTGGTACCTCATTTTTTCTATGGTATAAGAGCATCACATGCGGAGGATTTCTTATTGTTCATAGCTGGAGCCTTTAATGAGTTGGAGATACTGGAGCGTGATGAGTTTGCATATATGTGAGATAAAAGGCCCCATACTTCGAATAAAGTTTCTTATAGTAGAGGATACGTCCAGAAGAGTAGTTCCTTCTGGTCTCGAGGATTAGTTAGGCCACCTTACAAGAATCTGATGATTGTCATATAGCCTATATTCCTTACGGAGGCCAGCAGGCGAAGAGGGTTATACTTGTTCCTTCAGATTTTCACAACAGTCTTCGAGTCAGAAGTATGGTAAAGGTTGTGTCGGGGAGGATCCCAACCTAGTTTCTTAGTTCTAAACAGATCACCAAAGGCTCAGACTAGAGGTCGGAGCAGATCTCAAACGGGTAGAGGTTTTCGAACGCAATGTAGGGGTTCTAGTGGTGATATGGTTCTCCAAAGTAGAGGTATGGTTCAGAAGGGAGGTGATAGCGGAGTCAGTGTTATGATTTTTAAGGGAATCCTGAGGCCGAGTATTTAGATTCACTTATTACTGGGAGATTCCCAAGATTGAAGCAATTTATGAGGGTTTTTGGAGCGATCGTCCTATTTTAGAAAAAAAAACAAACAGAAAGGATTCCTAATATAAAATCTAAAGGTTTTAGTTTCTGATCTTGTCAGGCCGCTATTGTGGCATGATGTCAGCCCAAGTCAAATTTCAAATCTCCAAAAATTTTCATTGTGTCACTCAAAATTAATTTGATAGCGTATTTTAACTATTCCCGAAATCCCATCCAAAACTCAACCCGGCCACTATATGGTCCCAACCAAGGGTCCTACTAGACCAAACTCAACATTGTAAATCTAACGACACTAAAGAAAATCCCATCCGAGCCTACTTGCCAAGGATGTTGACCAAAGTCAATCCTTTCCAAATAAAAGCTCCAAAATAGCAAATCTCACATGATTATCACCCTTATTTCATACAAGGATCAAATGCAAATGTGATGAACATGGTATGTCAATGACAGTCAAACAAGTTACAACACACTCATATAACACAAACCAACTAGTTAAGCACCCATCATATTACAGTTGTACAAACCAGAACGTCAGTCAGTCCAAGTCCAAGGCCACAGATCGACAATCACAATAACATCATAAAAGTCAAGAATCAGGATAACCACAAAATTTTACTAAAAGAAGACCACATCAAAATTAAGTTTCAAACCACCTAAAAGTACTTCTAAGGATTCTATATTAATCAAGCTAAGACTAAAGACAACATAAAACATAGGCTTTAAGGCTAATATACTAGTCCATGTCTCAAAATGTCCAAACTGTGACTACGGATCATACAAGAGTAAAAGTTTTTTTTCCCTGCAATACTCCTAACAATCATGCAACCCAATTTATATAGAAACTAACTAAGTCAAGTCTAAAGAAGGAAATTGTAACCTACCCCAAAGTCAAAATCGTACTCAAATGACTACTCGTGAGCATTTCATTTTTGAAAAGTCGTAAAATGATGGCACACTATCAAAAATACAAATTAAATCTTAGTATAAGACTAATAATTCCCATATCAATGTTGTACAATTCAGATCGGTGATTAGGTTGAAAAATGACCCTCAGAGTTTGACAACAAAATGAAAAATCAACTTTGTTATGATGTTTTCTGTTGAGGTGATGATCACATGTCCAAAAGTTGGGAAAATAAGAGAGTTTAACTAAACCTCAAATGGTCTAGGAAAATACACTTCAAAGAATTTGAAATTAAAGAATCAAGGTCCAGATCAAGAATTAAACACGAAAATTAAGCTAGAATAAGCAATGTGAAGTAAGGAAAGAGATATTTACCTAAGAATCAAATGAAATGGTTGAGAAATGATCTCTAACACCTAATATTGAGCTCTCGTCAATAGAAATTTGACCATAGAGAAATGAAACAAGAGAGATATAATACTCAATTATCGTTACCCTGGAGGATCGATGGACGCAAATTGACCTATCACTGAACCAGAGAAGGAGCCGTTTGATTGGAGGTCAACACTAACCTCCAACTATGTGGGAGCGAACCAAATCTCAGAAGAAAGGGCTAATTACCAAAATGGCAAAAAGAAAAGACTAATTACCAAAATGGCAAAAGGTTTGTTGGTGCAGGCTTGCAGGAGCAAACAAGTCTTCTAGGAGTGACTAAAGGCTTAGTTAGAAGCTCTTGCTGGCACGAATCACTCTTCGCACGAGAAACATCAACAAAGCGAGCAAAGCCTTACAGGAGAAGTTGCATCAGTAGATAATGCACCAACAACTAGAACTAAACTTACATGTCCCGAATGGACCCTCACCATCAAAATTCAATCAGGGTTCAACAAATGCAAACTAGATATGTTGTCCAATTAGAGACGTTCCTAACTCAATGGAATCAAATAGATGTCCAATGGAGGCCGTCTCAATGAAATGTTAATCAAAGTAGACACTCTAATAAACCAACCGAAAACAACTAATCAAACAACCAACTCAATCTCAACTAGATCAAACTCGACATTTATGAACTAAATATCATTCGAGCTTGTTACCCGAAGTCAACCATTTCCACATAAAAGCTCCAAAATGAAGAAAACTCACCCAAAGCTCTCCTGACCACCTCAAGAAGTTTGTCATCCATCCTAACAACTAAAAAAAACAACATCAAGATATGGAAAGGGGAAATGGAAATAAACACAAATGACCTCAAGGGTGATAACAAGATACATTTGTGGTTTCATAACAAATTTAGTCACTATTTATCTTCTCAGAGAAACTTGAATTATGTTGAAAATTGTTTCGCACTATTATAATTTAGGTTTCTAAAAGGCCAAAATAATTCAATTTATTTGTTTCCCATGATTCTTGTTTCAAAAGGAAAGATGTTTTTATTGTGTCTAGAACTAGTGTCCTTGTCTTGTAGTTACTATTTTTTGTTGTACTGAGGATATTAATTTAAAAATCTCATCAATTTGGTTTTGTTTTCAGCTTCCTAAACATTTCACAATTTGGCATGAAGTTCAACTCTTTTTCTATCAAAGGGAAAAATTGCTCATAAGTTTTTGAATAATAAACTTATGAAATTCATAGGCAAGCTTAAGAAAGCATGTCTCGTTTTTGTTGGTTCTTGATTCCATTTGTTCGAGGTTTGGTCAAATGATGAAATATGTATATATTTTTTATTTTAAATAAAACTGTGGAGATTTACAATAAATAATATTGTAAATTTAGAAGGTGATATGCAATTATTTCATTTGGATGGAACAATACCACAGTTTGAGTTAGAAAGGTCTAATATAATTGATTCAATAGATTGAACGATATTATGTTAGACAGTATTGTGAGTTCTCCATTGTTATATCAATACCCTTATATTTTTACTAGTTGGGTTTAGTTTCCATAGAGTTTAGAATCATTTATAGATTCTTATTTGTGCTTTTCTGGTTTTTGTAGAAATTGAATAGAGCATAAATTCATGAAATCCATAAAGCAAATATAATCAAACATATAGCCTCACACTTAGTCTGACTTGCCTTTCGGCTTTAGGCCATTATTACTTTGTATTATCTTTGTAGTAGTACCTTTTTTTCTTTGAACGTATTATTTTCTCCTTTCAAGTTTGTAGGTTTTGTGACGTGCATTTTTATAATAATTGCATTCTAGGGTTTGAAGATTCAAAGATATTTCTTCTCCACAGTATTTGTGTGAAATAAACTTCATGCAATAACTAGGTCATTGAGTCCTTCTACATTTGTTGGTTAAATTTATGGGAGATAGTAAGGTTTTCTTCTTTGCCACCTGTCAAAGTTGTAGATAATGAAATGTAATAAGGATGTATACAATACTGTAAGAGAAATTATTGAGCAGAAATTAACCGAGAATGACATTGGTGAAATTCAAAAGATGCTTTGAAGGCTCAAAAAAAATTTCTATACTTTGATGGTATTTATCAATTCATCGAGTTTATCAATGTATGTTTTGCTCATCAGAAGAAAAAGACGGATGGTGAAGTGGATTTTCACAGTATCCTTTCTTAGAGTCCTCGGCTTATGATGAGACAATTAAAAAACATTATAAAAGACTTGCTCAAGCTCTTCGTCATGATAAAATTGTATATGTTATGGGCAAAAGGTGCTTAAGATTATATTTAGAGCAGGTAGGTTTTTGTCTGATAGAACAGAAAAAATGAAGTATGACAATAAGCATGAATCTTCTGCTTCACGCGTGAAGCTTCTTACACCAGAAGAAGCTATCAATGGACTGAACCGGGAGGCTTTTCTGAAGAAAAGCAATTTTTTCATTAAAACTAATACATGTTTTGTTCCATGTTTAGTTTCCAACACTCGTACAAAAGTCGATAGGCTAATAAAAAGAGATACATGGCTAGGTGTGCAAGATGGTTGTCCAATTTAGAATTTACAATATGTTAGACGATAAATCTAGGACGGAGATCAACAAGAATCTTAGAGAAAAGAGCACATATCCTACTTCATCTAAGACGGAAAAAGAAGTGGAAAATAAGAAACTAACTTTGTCTGTATGTAGTGATCTTATTGATTTTGATCTAGAAGCTAAGTCAATGATGGTTCTTGATTTGGACTTCCATAATTTTGACAAGTGTAAAATGTGGCCAATTGATTAGGAATATTTATAGACTTAAATTGTAATTGTAGAGCGCTAAAGATTGGCGAAGTTTATTTCTTCTTTTTGAGTTACCCACTCGAACGAGTAGGGTCCGCCCGCCGAATGTTATTTTTAGGAGGAGGATCTACAGGGGAAAAGGAAGAAACGGGGGGGGATTTTTTGATAAGAGCTAGTGAAGTGAGCGATCACTTAAGAGTTTTTTCACAATTTTCTTTTCCCAGACCTTTATTCGGATTGCCCTGTGAATTTTCTCAATTGTACAATTGCTTGTCTAAACGCCTAGTTAACATTCCTCTTCCATTTTTAACAGACCGATCTCCTTTTGAACATGAGTCCGAACTGAATCATGATCCAAAACTTTATGCATTAGTTGTAGATTGAATTGTCTATTCTATTCAAAAATGTCCTCTCAAGGATAATTGACCTAACGGATTTCTCTCTCATAATTAGCCCACCCCTCATGACCTCAACAATAACTGACTATCGAGGAGATCTTCTACATGATTCCAGCCATTTCACCTCCGGAGCAAGTTTCTTCGTCCTCTGATCGCAACAACGGCCCGGTAGTACCTCCCGCCCCCCGTGTTGTCCAAGATCCAAACGCATTATTCTTGGTTCGACAAGGCACACAAACTCATTTGAAGGCCCCTTCCCCCCCCCCCCTCATCCCCCTCAGATCCCCCCTTATATCATGCTTAAGAGTCATGCATCTTGTTTTTCCCAACAAATTGCTGTTTACTTAAGAGCTTGAGCAAGCTTTCGGTAATATTATATTAATGTTTCAGCATTTAGCTGATGGGGTCTACGTTCTACAGAAAGGACCACAAGAAAAATCCACTTCCATCAGAGTCCGTGTCTTTATTCATGCAGACAACACAACATTAATAAGTATACCGGAACTCAGGTGGATCCCCCATTACATTTGCGCTTTTTTTTCCCCCTGCTAGTTTTACCCGATAGAACACTTTTTATTTTGCCCCCCCCTTTCCCGTCGTCCACCGCAAATTTATGCGTCTACAACAATGTCAGTCTAGGGGATTTCGGCTCCTGACCCCCTTCAGTCTTATAGTATTTCCCCCTTTCTCACCAGCGTCCTGTCAACAATTTTTGCATCTGTTGTGGTACATTTAGTGCCTAACATGACCTTTGCACTATGATGAATTCCCATTTGTTTTCAATTTGCCTCCTTTGGAAAACCGGATGTTTTTACCCCACTCTTGAAATTAATCATAATAAAATGGAGCAACACTCAACAACTGGTAATTATTCCCCCTCTTTTTTTTGCACCCGTTTATTGTGAAGATTTTTTTCTACCCCTTTATAAAATAGGGCAAATAAGAAATAACTTTGAAGATGTATTTATAATCATTAGAATTACACAACTATACATAAAAAGCCAACAATCACGAATAAAAATGAACGCCATAAATTAATACATAATAGAAAAAAAAAAACGTACTTGGTTATCAATTAGCTCTTTCTACGACTTTCTAAAGACAGATTAATTGGTTTCTTCCTGCTGCGGACCCCAACCTCAATCATTAGTCGCGCCCTCCCAGCCACCCCACACCCCCCCCCCCCCCCCCCCCCCCCCCCCCCCCCCCCCCCCCTTCCTGTTGCCTCCCACAGCCCCTACCTTCCCTTTCATCCCCCCCCCCCTCCTCTTTGTCTTTTCCTTTACGTCCCTTACAACCACCAAGACCCCCCCTATCCGAGTTATTGACCCCTCCCCCCCCCACTCAGTCTACCCTAACCCATTTTTCGGGCTTTTTCAATGTTAACAAATCAGCCGTTCCATAAACCCATACTACTCCCTTTTTCCAAGGAGATTTTTTTTTTTTTTGTCTCCACGATTTCGTGGATCATCCTGTTAGTGCTCCGTGGATCATTCCACTGAGTATGGAATAGACTATGGACTCACCCTTTTCATGTAAGTTTGGCAAGGTTGTAAATCCTAACATCATATTCATCGAAATTTATTAGGGGAGAATGTTAGATTAAATACTCATTTTCTTTCATATTCTATGTTATCAACTCTCCAAACTCTAACAATATATCTAGTAGGAAGACTCAGTTTCAGGTTTGTCTAAGGTTCTTTTTTTATAACTCCGATCCCTCTCGCCCGAAATATATGCCATTATTTGTGATATGTATGACTATCAAAGTGAGGAACTTAGTTCGTCCTCACACCCCATATCTATAATTACAAATAACTAGATTTTCTTCACACCCCACGATAATGGTTCTTACTCCATATGTGACAATATTTAGAATCCCACTACTCTGTTCTCTATTGGTCACTGTTTACTCTATTGGAATATTGTCCGTCATATATGCGTGATCTTTGATTGCTTTAAGGGTCTCTCAAGATCCTCCTCAACCACTGTTTTTATGGTCGCTTCTTAACTAAAGTCTTTGAAAACCTTGTCATAATTACCCTGCTTATGCATCCACTTAAATGTTTGTTTAATACAGTAAACGCCCCCCTTCTGTTATAAGTCTTACAGATTTTTACGCCCCCCCTATTCTCATAAGAGTTTCAAGAAAGTGCTAATTTGTGATTTAAGTTGTTTTCATTTGCTTCCTCTATTAGGAAACGAACACCGAAGTCAATGTGTCACCCAATGGCCACCCCACCGCCCATACCCCCAGTGCAATTTAACGCATGTTTAGTCCACGTGCTAAAGACCTACTCCTACTTGGCTTCGCAATCCTTGGATCTCCTCACAAGAAAGGAGAGTTTAAATTTTATTAAAAGTGAGGACATTGGTTACCTAAGTGGGACCCCAAACTTTAAACGTATTGAGACGTACAAATGTATATTTTAGCGATTAGTATTAAGATATCTACAGTTGCGCTTATTTTGTGTTCCGCGCCCAACACAGATTAATTTTCGACTCTAGAAATCGAACTACGTTGCACACCGTAGGATAGAATCTGTTGATTCAGGATAAAATACCACGTAGCCACAGTAGTAGAGTGGATCACTTAGTTAATAGTGAGTTATTTACAAAGTGAAACTCTGATAAAGAATGGCACGATGAAATAAGGGGGATAGAAATAAAGAAAGTGCGCTAGAATAAGAAGGGTGGATGGCTCAATCAGCAGATGAGATTATTACACGTTTTTTATGTACGGGTTGCGCTATTCGTTATCCCTACCTACCCCTGTCTTTTTTCTCTTTTGCCACCCCCCTTTTTTTCTTTTTCTATTTTTTTTTCTATCCTTCTCCTTTGAGACCATTTTTTCGCCAGCTTCCATTCCTCCCTTTCTCCATCATCCACCCAGCTCTCCTGACCAACCCACTTCTTCTACTCTTCAAGCCTCTCGTTTCTTTTCTCCTTCACCTCTCTTCCAATGACCACGCACTTCTCTCCTGTCTTCTTTTTTTGTCCCAATTTCTACTTTTTTGTTCCCCGCTTTTTCCTATCCTTATTTTCTTCCCTCTATCCTCCTTTCCCCATTTTCTTTTTTCCCCTTTCTCTCTTCCTTCCTTTCTCCGCAATTACCCCCTCCCTTCGTTTGGCTTCGCTCTACATAATAAAAATTCACCCCCATCGAAAAGAGAAAAGTTTCCCTTATGAAATGTGTTATTTTCAGTATTTGCTATTGACTATTTTCCCGGGGTTCGTGAACCGTTATTGTTATTAAAGTACACATAGCAATTCAGTGATACGCAGGAAGATGGGAGGGGACCGGGGGGAGAGGCAGAGGGAGACGCGGTGAGAGACGATGGGGGGGCCTATTTTTTTTCGTTTTTTTCTTTCCGGCCCCGCTTGGCCTTCTCTGGTTTTTTTTTGCCATCTTGTTAGCCGTCGAGACGCGGTTGCCGTTTTTGTGGCCCCTCCCTTTATTCTCTCCCCTGCCCTTCGTTTTCTCTTTTTCTTGCCTTCCGGCAGGAAGTTCGGAGGGGACACAGTCGGTGGAGGCTTGCAGGTCCAGAGAGGTACACCGAGGTGCGGGTTGATGCTACATTAGTAGTAAATCGAGTGCAAATTCCACGCCGCAAAACTCCCCAGACACCTGCTTCCGGTACTAACTCTCTCTAGAGATCCATCGTAAATCGTATGGGTTCACCCCCCCCCCCCCCTCATTTTATCTTATCATAATGCCAATCATCTCATCCATTCATATTCAAAAGTCAGGATCCTCTTGCTTGTTCGTGTCTAATGCTTGTTATTCCTCCTTCCCCCCCCACCACCCAACGGAAGTAGAGTAACAAATCTTTCGAGCCCTGGATGGTACGAACTAAGTTATTTTAAGAACTTGCCCCCCTCGACTGGGTCTCTTAATATATTCCTAGGGTTTCCTTTCTCGCTCTCTCTCCCTCCCCACCACGCGCCATATGCCTTTAGTTATTACATAACCCCCCCCCCATTATAAACAGTAGAGTCCGGTTCAAGCAACCCTTCTTTTCCCCCCCCTTGCGCTCCTTTGGGAGATAAATATCTTGACTACACCATATCTTCAGTTCTTAAATTCGACTCTTCATAAAGGAAATAGTTGAGGTGAAGTCTTCAGTATAGCATGACAAAAGCGGTCTTTCTGCCTGTTTGTTGATTTTACGACTGACTGGAGGGACCTCTATATCTCATTAACTATTCCACACTGTCTTCCATAATATGATCACAATAAAGTAGATTGGGTTTAGGTTAAACTCTTTGGAATGAACTGCCTCCTTACTGCATTAATATGCTCGTTCCACTCCTACAGGCGCTCCCATTATTTCACTGATCACACTCGGACCATAAGAAACTGGTAACTTCTATTACAACATCCCAACAAGATTCCAGAACAGTTATTGCCCACCCTTTTCATACATGTTTCCCTAATACTTGTAATTTAATGGTTACAACAACCCGCCCCCCTCCCACTCCATTCTACTACGAACATCTTGAAATCCCCAAGATAGAGAAACCCAAATTAAATTCTTATTGTTTTCATTTTTTTTTTCTTACGTCAACCCAAGTATTTGATATCAAATTAAGAAGCCGCCAATGTGTAGCTGGATCTAACACCATGTATGGAAATACTAGAAGAAAATTACAATTGAGGATTTCTCATGCTAGCAATATTTTTAACAAGGATTAGAAAATTCAACTAAAAATAGAAGCTAGAAAAAAGAATGAAGAATTTGGAAATGATAACTTGGTTTTGGAAGAAGCTTTGAATTGAATTTGTTTTGATTTGATTACAAATTTTCACGATCCAGAACCACAGGTTATGATGACACCTATTAGAACCCACCAGTAGTTAAGCTCATCCTTCGCTCTGAATGGGAGTAATGGTTTTATGGATGGCTCACATACTGGTGGATTATAGTAGGTGTTATCACGGCCTTTGGTTTTGGGTTATGCTGACAAAGTGCCCCCCTCCCTACACAACTTAGAGTCACCCGATGTCATCTGTTTCCGGAATTTTTATTTTTCCTCAGGCCCCAAGACAATTACATACGAAGAGTCCCTACTCTTACCCCTTTTTCACCCTCTTTTGCTTTTTCCCCCCCGCCCCCTTTCTTCCCCCCCCAAGTTTGCGTTCTCTTACTTTTCAAAGGCTATAGGACATTTAGTTTTAGGATTTACACACCTTTGATTCCTTTTCATGCATTTATTAGTGTTGGGTATGGAAAAGAGAAGTTGTTCTTCCACCTTTGATACCCAAACTTTTAATATGTTTGTGACCGCACCGGCCTGTTTCCCTCCTTTTTGTTGTGATCTTACATTTTGGTAAGCACCACCCTCTGCGATTTGATAGTGGTTTTTTGTGACGCCGTTTTTTTTTTTATTTCTTCCCCCCCCCCCCTTTCCATCCGGTATCAAGACTCCCTCTTGGTTTTCCGTGTGTTTCTTGTTCACAACATATTACGGGATTTCCTGATTTTGTCCAATTATATCCTTAATATATTCTCCCCCTTTCTTGCCGTGAAATAACTAGGTCATCTAGTGTTTCTTTGTTTGTTGGTTGAGTTTGAGGGAGAAGTAAGTTTGCTGTCTTTTTCTTCTTCCCTTTTTACACCTAGAAACGTCCCTTTTTTTCGTAGATAGAATACTCGGGTAATAACAAAGAGAAGACATGTCCTTCTCTTTTTTTTGACGGGCTAGATAACATTTGGCACCTTGAGCTAGAAAGAAATTTAAACGAAAGGACATTGCTAGAACTCAAAAGTTTGCTTTGAAGACTCAAAAAAAAAATTCTAAGCTTTGATGGTTTTTCTCAATTCATCTAATTTATCAATGTTTATTTTTCTCATCAGAAGAAGAAGAAGACTACTAGTGTTTTCATGGTATCCTTTTTGTAGAGTCCTCATCTTATGATGAAACAATAAAAAAACATTATAGAAGACTTTTCAAGATCTTTCATTGTCGATTTAAACAAATTTGTATTTGTAAGGCCGCGGCACACGGATTTGCGCGTAAGTATTATATTTGAAGCCGGGGGAGGTTGTTGTCTAACAAGCACCCAGAAAAGCGCCGTCCACCTCGAACCATCAGCAGGGATTCTCACCTACTAAATGTCCCCCGTTGACCACGCTTATCAGGACACCCCCCCCCAGACGAATCTATTCAATGGACCCCCTGAAACCGGAGGGGCTTTTCTAGAGCACGAAAGAAAAGCAATTCCCGGTTTCTTGCCTGAAACCCTAATGCATGTCTTGTTCCATATTCAGTTTCCAACCTGTAACAACTAAGTGCTCGGTCTAATACACGCACCCGCTTCGTGGCTAGGTGGTTCAAGAGTCGTTGTCCCCACTACTACAGCCATTTTCCATATGTTGGCTAATACAGGTTAGGCTGCGCGATCACCCAATCTTCACGACGGAAACCCCAGACCCCCCACCCCCAAAAACCCATATCATCCCCCTTTCCATCTACGACGACCGCCCACACCGAGCCAGAAGGCCGCCGACAACACGAAGAAACCAGCTTCGTTTGTCTGTAGTGCTATTATTGATTTTGAACTCGCAGTCCTACTCCACTGAAGGCTCGAAGAAAGTGCCAAGACTTCATAAAATTGATACGCGGTCTACGTTTTTCCCCCCCCTGGCACATTTTAACTTGTCAAACTTATGAAAGTCATGATAGAACTTTATAGACTCATTAACATTGTAGCCTTTGTAAAGCACTACAGATCGGCCCCCCCGGACACAAACCAGTTTGTTCTTCTTTTCCATACAATTACGAGAGTTTAGATGCAAGGTGGAACAAGTTTGTTTCTACACACTCCTGACCCCCCCCCTCCCTCCGACTCCCACCCACCCATCCCCATCAGCCCTTTATTCTCTTCCCTATGTGAATTTCCCGCCAAAACTGTACAATTATCTAAAACTCCTAGAACCTTCCATTCTGTTTAATAGCACCTATCCATATCTTTTGAACAAGTGTAAACTGAATCATGGTTAAAACATTCATCAGTTTTCATGATTGACATTCCCTGCTTCTAGACCAAAAAAGTCCCTAGATGTAGAAGTTTCATTCTGGAAAGCCAGAAGATCCATGTCAGTATTTTCGACACTTCCCCACATAGATCTTTTGGTTCACCTATCAAGGCACAACCACCACCCCATCAGAGCATACTATCATAATCTTAAGATTCATGTTCCAAACAAATTGATTTATATTATATTAAGAACTTTAGAAGGCCCTGTGTAATATTTTATCATTGTTTCATCATTAGCTGAGGGTTCTACAGAAAGGACACGAGAAAGCCTTGTGTAATATTTATAAAATTGTTTCATTTAAATTATTTCCAAATCATACCATTACCAGATATTACACTTATCACGGCTGCTACATGTATTATTGAGGTAGATTCACTGTATTTGAGGTCGAACGACCAACAGACCGCATCACTGGGATCTTACTTTTATCCAGTTTTGACGAGACCTCCTTTATTTTCGATATCTCTATTCTATCAAGGGTTTAGTGGTTATTATATATAACTAGTAGAGTGTTGAAGTAGTTGGGGATAATACCTTGATACACCTATCTTCAGTACATAAGACGCTTCATAGAGGAGTTGGTTGAGTTAAAGTCTATAGTATGAAGTTGATCAACTCAGTTACACTTTATAATATGATCAAATAATGTAGAGGAGGTTGAACTCTTTGGGATGAACTCCGTCTTTATACATTAATATGCTTCCACTTCTTACATGCGTTATTATTTCATGATCCATCAACATGTGGACTTGTCATGCTTCCATTAACAACGCATCTCACAAATCTTCAACAACAAGTTATGATTCTATACATGTCTACCATAACTTATAATTGAATTGTTTCAACAACTTCATCCCCAGTCTATACGACTGTTGAAATCTAACATAGAAACCAAATAAAAACTACAGCTAACCCAATATTGAAATACAATTAAGAAGTTGCCAGTGTATGGATATGGATCTAACACCATGTATGGAAATACTAGAAGAAAACTATGATTGGGGAGTCCTCATGTATGCGAGCCCAAGTTTGTTAACAAGGATCAGAAGATTCAACTAAATAGAGAAGCTAGAAAAAAAGAATGAAGAATTTGGAAATAAATAACATGGATTTGGAAGAAACTTTGAGTTGATTACAAATTTTCACGATCCTAAACCACGGGTAAGGATGACACCTATTACAACCCACCAGTAGGTAAGCCTACCCTTGGCCCGGAATGGGAGTAACTTACATACATGTGGATTGTAGTAGGTGTCATCATGACTGTTGTTTTGGATCGTGACAAAGTTGGTATCATAACTCCAGGTTCACCAATGTCATCGGTACAAAAGCTAGCGTCTATTAGAATCCTACTAGTCGGTAGATGTCGTCTGTGTTCATTTTTCGGGAGGCTATAGGATGATTTAGGGAATTCTTACTTTTGATTCCTTCTCATGTGTCTTAGTCCTGTTTGGATTCTGAAAATATCATTTGTTCTACTTTTTTTATAGATGGTTCGCATGAGGCGTGCAATATCTAGGGCTGATGCTCTTGAGCCTGCATGTAGGGCCGCAAGAAGGGCGTGAATAGATAGAGATTGACCTGTGAGTCGAGGAAAGATTGCGCACCCATCTCGAGGTTAGAAGAGATGTTCAAACCTGTCCCATCATTGAGCCACAATCAATGCCTATTCCTTAGATGGTTGGGTCGGTACCAGGCCAGTAGTCACCCGAGCCTACAAATGCACGGAGACGTCCAATCGACAGCCATTGCACAGCTCCTAGTAGCACTTGGAGACATGCAGGTCCTAGTGCCATCCATTCTAGATCTAGGAGTGCAGTCTGTCTTTGGGGCTCCCCATATCGAGGTACCACCAGCCCCTGAGATCAGGTTTAGCTACCATGAAAATAGAGGAGCAGAAGATGTTGGGTAGCTAGGTTCTTGAGATTCGCTCCTCTGTAATTTTTTGGGGTTGTAGGGGAGGATTCCATGAGTTCTTGCCTAGCTTCCACGAGGTATTATATACATTGGGTCTAGTGGGGTCTAGCTGACCAAAGTCCAAGGTAAGTATTTCTCAAGGCTCGCAATCTGTTTTGACTCGCCTATTACTTGATGTTAGTTTCAAGCTAAGCTTTTTCGACATCGTTTAGATAAGAAAATCAGAAAGATTTTTCTACTAAAGATACTTTTTTTCAACTCCCTCTTCATCTACAAAGCATATGAGAGCGTTCTACAGCTATTTGATAGAGAACGTATTGGACAGTGTTCAAAAGCAGTCGGGAGTTCAAATTTATACCTTTATTTGGATTGTGTAAGGGGTTATATATTGTGAAATATAATCTTAAACTCATTGAAGGATCATATCTCAGTTGGTAAGCGGGAAAAGATAAAGGTGTGGCGATGCACCATATACTTGTCATAATTGTTGAGCTTATAGCTCGCAAATTCTTGCATTTTGACATCTGATTATATTCATTTGAGAATTATTCCATGTTTACTTGTTTAGTCCGCGTCACTTTACATACTTAATAAATGGTTAGAGGTGATATTAAACGTTCTACTTTTGGAGGCGCTACAGTTTAATTTGTTACAAAACTATCAAATCAGTAGAATAACTTCTCTAGATTTTCTTTTGCTTCAAACAAGTAGAAGGAACTCACCAGAGATTGGGGAAAACACATGACTTTTGACTACGAAATGAATGACTTAAAAAATACAACGGTCGAACTAATTAACTGAAAACTCAGGGGACAAAAGTTTAATCGACATTAATAACTTCTTAGTGAGAGAAACCAGTATCATTCACAACTTTAAGTACTGTTTGAGGGATGAGTTCGTATAAATACCTCGTACACATTTGAGGGTACCAAAAAAATGTTTACTAATACAACTTTATTTGAGATGAAACCCTCATTAGTCTTTGTATACACCCTTGCTTTATGAAGGAACGATTGGAAACTTTTTTTTTTGGTTATGAAAGGTTTTTCTGACAAATATGATGAGTAAGTGACAAAATTATTCGTCACTGATAATAGAATATGTTGCAGTCGGATAATTCAATAGTACTTATTTCAGAAGCCTCTAACACTCCATCCACCAACACTACTCATATGGACTGTCACGCACAATTCCCCCACCCCTACACCCCTCTTAATTCTTTACTACCCCCCTGTCACATATAATCTCCATGCATAAAGCCACCACCCCCCACTCCCCTAAAACACCAATCCAATCTTCACATTTACATACAAAAAGTGCCATCCCACCCACTTACAACTCCTCTCATCCCCACTCTACGCTATTGCTAACACAGAATATCCCAAGCACTACCCCCACCCCGACTACCCCCCTACTATCCTACCCAGCGACCCCCCCCAATCATGAAAACACCCTTCCTATAACGACTCGCCATCCCCAAACTCTCAACCGTCCCACAATCCACCTTTACAACGCAAAAGAACGACTCCCGGCTAATTCTCCACGCACCTCTCCGATAGCAATCCCTAACCTTAGACACAAGTCCCCCTACCCATCCATTGACAACAACTGCGTCTCTAGCGCCCATAAAACTTTTATTTTCGCAATCTTCGACAATCCCATCACCAAAGACACCACAATAGCCACTATTCTCTTCTCTTTTACCCCCCTATTCACGATACCTTTCTTCAACTATCCTTCCTCCACCATCCTCCACTCACCCTCTCCCTCTAGTCTTTTTACTAGCTGAGTAAAGGTCAATGGTATTACTCATAACTAAGATGAGAAGCTAACAGAAACTTGTTAGAGACTCTCTTACTGTATATTGGAAGCTATGATCGACGATCGGGAGCAGCTGAATAGGCTGGCCAAGATCATTCAACTCAACATGTAAAATACCATCATCGTTTCCCCATTCGGAGTGCATCATATATAATGGGACACCTAGGTCGCATGGATTGTTATTTGCTAGCAACAAGACTGAAATAATCAGAGATTAACAGGAAGGTTATCAAACAATTGTTAAGCTCACTTATGTATCTACATCAAATGTCATGATAAAAGACTGTTTAGTTGAAGTTTTCAAATCCACAAAGTGAAACTATACAAGAAAGTGTAAGAGTTAGTGTTTCAATTAATTTTGAAACAAATTCATCCCTTTTGAAATAACAAATTCATGAATGTGAGTTGTAACATTCATTTATTTTAATTCTTTGTTATAAACTTTTGCAATAAGTTTTTTGTAAATTCTCGTTATGGGTTTTTTGAAAGGACAAATTTTTGTGTTTTCAATTCATGAACCTATAAATTCTATTAAGTAAAAATCTTTTCTTGCCAAAAACTTTTTATCCTATTAAAATGGGGAGGTGCCTTTGGTTGAAAAAAGATAAGCATGCAAACAAAAATACATTCCTTGAAAACACTTGTGAGACATTGATCAAAACGGTGAAATCACCAATTTTCGAGAATAGAAGAGCAACAATTCTTGGAATGATACTTGTTTTGTGGGCTAGTTGAATCCCGAAGATGAGAGAGTGTTATTATTCTTTGATTGCTCGTGGGAGAGACTCAAACTATCTCTTCAATAAACGTATTAAACGGTGCCTCTAAGCCAAGCAAGTTATTTTTGTATTCCTTGTAATTTTTATCATTCTTGTTCATTTGTTATAACAATTTGAAGATAGTTGTACTATGGCATCCACATTTATACCGAACAGTGTTCATCTTTGCCTAATCTAATTTTTGAAATATTGATGGCAAAAGAAAAGACTTTCTCGATGGCGTTGGAAAGATGGAATTCTTTTTAAGACGATTAAAGTTAGCGTAGTTCTTGAGAAACCTTGTCTGGGCTCCTAGTTCTGAGGTAGAACGGCACGAGGCTACTTTAATTAAAGAAACCAAATTGCCAAATGGCAAGATGATGAATTACTTATGCAAGAATTATATTCTTGGAGGAATGTCCAATAAATTATGATCAATATTATATTAATGTGTAAAATTGCTAAGGGAGATTTGGGATCACTCTTAAAAGCTATTCATTTGAGCAGAAGAAGGCGTTTTGAGTTCAAAGAAATTTATTGTTTCAAGATTATATGGAGTTTCAAAATGGGTGATGACAGTCAATCACTGAACAGTACAAGATTTAACTTATAGCTAATAAATTGTATACACGGGATTGCTCTTGATGAAAACTTTCATGTTGGGGGAAATGTATCAAACAACGTCCTCCCATTTTGGAAAGAGTACAGAAGCCAAACTCTATACACAAGAAGGAAGATTTAACTCTTGAACCAATTATTGCAACACTTGCAAATTGAACAAGAGACCACGCTAACGGGACAATAACATCTTGAGGGGCTATCATGAAAGCTCAATGTTGTTGAAGAACGATCAAAAAAGGACCTGCCAACAATAAAATTTTTGAAGGCAAAGAAAGAGTAAAAATTTCAAGCACTATTCTAATCTAAGTCGATTGGAATGTTATCAGTGTCATAAAATTGGTCATTATGCACGTGATTGGAAAATTCTTAAAGCTGAAATGAAAGAAGAAAGAAAAGCAAATAATAATACAAAAAAATTGAAACTGGTGGCAATGGTCACAGAAAGAAGCATTTGTAGCGGGAGATCAAGTGGAAGTAGGTGGAGTAGACCACTGGTGCAATCGTCCATCATATCAGGTAATTCGAAATTTCTTTCACGGAAATATTTGAATTAGTGGGGCGGCGATAAAGTTTTGCATAGGGAAACTCATCCTCTGATAAGGTGTGGGAAAGGGAAGGAAAGGGAACCTGTTGAACTAAATTCACTTCCGGAAAGGATGTGGTCACATTGATAGACGTATTGCATGTTCCTGAATTCGAAAGAACTTGGGTGTAGGTACGCTTCTTTCGAAACATGGTTTTAAAAGCTTTTTGAGGCAGATAGATAAATTTATTTTGTCTAAACAGGCATGTTTGTTGGAAAAAGGTTATGCTACAAATGGCATGTTCAAACTCATCATTGAAATGAAAATATTCTGCTTAAAATTGTGGCGTCTGTAGATTTATGGCATGAACGTCTTGGTCATGTGAATTTTAGATCAATGTCAACTTTATGATTGATAATGAAAAGATTAATTAAAGATGTGGATGGAAAGGATCACTTGTGATAAGTGTATTACTTGTCGTACATATAAAATAACAAAGAAGAACCTTTAAGATCTTGTGACGGATTATCCCACTTTTGCGACTGAATCCACACTGATAGTGTGGGATGGATTGTGATCAAGTCATGGAACGAGAGATTTACTCACTTTCATGACGCGTACTCAAGTAACATATGTCTTTCCATTAAAAACAAAAAGAGGAGCCCACTTTTGAGCACTTTTAACACATATAAAGCAGGAAGTTGCAAATAAATGAGTTTGAAGATTAATATTAGAGCTGATAGAGTGGAAGGAGAATATTTAAAATCCATTTTTATGATTGTGTGGAAAAAAGAAGGCCTTGAGAAAAACAATTGACTATGTCTTATAAACCACACAAAATGGTTTTTTTTGGTTGTAGAGAAAGAAAAATAGAACTCTCATTGAAATGGTTAACTCTATGCTTATGGATCTTGTATCACTGAAAATTTGTGGACTGAAGCCTTATTTTCGCAGTCATATTTTGAATAGAAATTCATTCACAAAAAAAATGATTCAGTCTCCAGAGGAACTTTGGAAGAATCGAACAGCCAAGTATACAAATTATTTTAACGTATTGGGGGGTGTTTGGACTCATGTTAGATTACCAGATCAACAATTGACTAAAATTGGATATGCGAGGGTAGATTGTGTCTTTATTGGTTATTCACAACCATAGGCTTATAGATTTTGAATCTGAGACTCCAAGCCCTCACTCAATTATTTAATAGTTGCATGCTAACTTTTTTGAGCCATATTTCCTAAGAAAAAAAGAGTTCTTTGAAACAAATAACGGAAGTTCTTCTATATCGACTCTTAAAAGAAAAATAGTGAACCTTTGGAAGAAAGTCAACCAAGACCTACGTGAAAGATCAGCCCAAACCAAAGACTTTGGACCAAAATTTTCAAGGTCTATTTAGTGAAAGGGACCTGAAGTTTATGCTTGAAGCATGGAAGAATGGATTCACTGATGCTCTTCTGGTGAAGCCGATTGATGATGAATGCATCCATTAGTCAAACAATACATTGGATTTTATCAGACCTCCCTCCGGATGTAGTCTATTGTGTAGATGGATCTTTAGAAAGAAATTAAAAATCTGTGGAACATTAGATAAGTACAAAGCTCGTTTGGTGGAAACAGGGTTTTACTCAATTGAAAGATATGATTATTTTGAATAAATTTGCTCCGTGGTAGCTCGAATGACTTCTATTCGAATATTGATTGTTTAGCCGCAATTCATAGCCTGTAATACATCATAATGAAGTGAAGACTGCATTTCTGAATGGAGATCTAGATGAAGAGGTTTTTTACATGAAACAACCGAGGGATTTGTCGTTCCGGTCCAAGGAAACACAAAGTGTAAGCTTCTTACATCTCTTTATGGATGTAAAACAAAGCATCACAAAACAATGGAATGAGAATTAGAAGATAATGATTTCTAAGGCTACTCCTTCAATGGTGGTGATATTGTATATTTAGAAAAATTTCAGAAAAATCTCGGTGTATAATAGTCTTTATGTAGATGATATGTTGATCTTGGGAACTGATACTGAAAGAGTCAAAGAACAAAAAAATTTCTAGCTTCTCAATTTGAAATGAAGATCTTGGAAGAAGTGAGTAATTCTGGGTATGAAAATTATAAGATCAGTGCACATTGCTTGACTCTACTTCAATAAAAGTATATTGAGAACAGTTCTAAAGAGGTTTGGTCACACTGTGATGAAAACTACTCATACACCATGTGATCCATGCATCAAACTAATGCGGGAACTCTAGTGGATGTTATCGATTAGCTGACATATTCTCAGAGTGTGGGAGTCTTATGTATTGCCAGCTTGTACCAGGCCGGATATTGGTTACCAGTAGGAACTTATGAGCAAGTTTACTAGTAATCCCGTGAGTTGAAACATTGGAATGGCCTTAATTCAGTGTTTTAAGATACCTGAAGGGTAAAAATCTAAGTTGGCCTGCACTATTCTACAGTTCCCATGGTTATGAAGCTATAGTGATGCTACTGGAATTTGGATCATGAAGACCTCTAAATCGATTACTGCTTGGATTTTCACTTGGGCTGGATAGTAGAGAGTAGCCGATCTCTTGGAAATCAAAGAGGAAACATGTATTACTCATTTCAACCATGGAGTCAGAATTTATAGTATGTTTCTGCTGGAGAAGAAGTTGATTGGTTGCGATTCCAATGTGATGATATTCCTTTCATGGAGTAAGCCAATACCACCGTTAACTATCTATTGTGATAATCAAGTCTATATTTCGGGCTTCAAAGTGACTGTTTAAATGGCAAAGTCGGAGACAAGTTTGTCTCAACATAATAATGTCAGGAGATAAGGAGGGAAGGCGTGATCATCGCTTCAATATGTGAAGTCCAGATTTAATTTAGCGGAGATCCTTTGTTAAAGGGTTAGGCAACGAGTTAAGTGGTGGGGAAACTTGTTGTAATGAGCTGGGAATAAAATTCCTGTTTGAGAAATTAATTGTTTTATACTTTATGTAACCCTACCTAATGGATGGCTAATCTTGGGGTCGTTCAAAGGGAAAAACAAGTAAAGTTACAATTGTGAAGCAAACAATATAATTCTCATTTTTAAAATAAATGAAAAATAAAAGTAGATGTGCATGATTGCGATTCGTTTCTATTCAGAAATTTATAAGGGACCGATATCGGTTGGAGTTAGTAAGCAAAAAACTCTTGATAATTTTTTGTCGATATCCTACCTGAGAGAAGGATGGATTAGTTTTCTCTTAATAAGTCTATAAGCGATTTCGATTGAGTGTTGTAGAATACTCTTGATAAGATGTACCGATACTTTTGTGTGAAGGAGGCTGAGAGTAATTTTTCCTAATGAAGTTCATAGGACTATTTGGTCGGGAGTATGCAAAAGTACTCTGATGAATTCACGCACTAAGTGCGAAGGTGGAGGCCGCTTCAATAAGATTTTTATTAACAGGGAAATCTTAAAGCACTAGGCTAAAAAGAATTTAGGGGACACACGACCGGTAACGGTGGTCAAAGGATTTCGATTTTCACGGGGGACAAAAACAACATAGTGATATGCGGGGATATTTTCTAAACTTCATTCAATGAGTACACTTAGTGCAAGATTCTGTTCACTAAGTAGTCAATGCTTGAGAAAAACCTTTCACTAAGCTAATGGTTCAAGTCCAAAAGACCCAATCTTAATGGAGGATAAAAGAAGTCGTTGTAGATTAATGTCTCAAAAATTTTTTTGGATATTTAAAGATAAAAAAATTTCTTTGAAAACAAGTGGGGTGATTGTACAGATGGGGTTGAGTGTTTCAATTTAATTTTGAAAACAAATTCATCATTTTGAAACTTGAAATAACAAATTCAGAAATGTGAGTTGTAAAATTCATTTATTTTAATTCTTTGTTTTTAAACTTTGCAATAGTTTTTTTTTTAATTCTACGTTATGGGTTTTTGGAAGACAAATTTTTGTTTTCAATTCATGAACCTAAGAAATTCTATTAATAAAATCTTTCTTTGCAAAACTATTTATCCTATAAATTGAGTTTCCTTTGGTTGAAAAAAGATAAGCATTTCAAACCAAAAAATACATTTCCCTTGAAAACACGTGTGAGACATTGATCAAACGGTAAAGAGACCCAATTCGAAGTACGACATTAGATAGAGAGCTACACCTATGTGCTTGAGTGCTAATTTGGTCGCGTGGGGTCGGGGCCTAGTCTGAAGTGCGAGCCGGACACGCGAGAGGATAGGGAGTTGTTATTGCTTAGATTTCACAAACCGAAGCAGGCGTTATGTCGATGCCTCCGGTGGAGAGACGACGTCCAACTATCTTCAAGAAACGTATTAACGTGCCTCTAAGCCAAGCAAGTTTTATTTTGTATTCCTTGTAATTTTATCATTCTTGTTCATTTGTTCTAACAGAAAGATCATATATCATAAGAGTTCAGTAATTAGTGAATTTTTTTATATGAGATGAATCATCTCTTGATAATTTACCAGATTGGGCAGCTTGTTTTCATTTCATGGCCAGTTTTGAGGTAGTAGAGTAGAGGCAAAGATTGTGAATTTCAGTCTTGCTAAAGAAACGGACACATTACTCGACCCAAAATACTCACCTCCTAGCCATAATAAAATTGGCAACAGCATAGTTAGAGCTAACTCAGGAAATGATACCACATTCTTCATCAGTCATCACCCTATAACTCTATCCATCTGAGTATGGAACACTTATTATGTTGTCAGTTATGTGAAAAAGCTCTATCAATGAGCTTCAAGAAGAAGAAGAGGAAGAAGATGAAGGAGACTAGAGAATGATGAAGAAGAAGAATTGTATTTTTATGTACATGTACATATGAGTTTACATACCTATATATACAATTACATTTAAGTGAACACTAAAGATACTTAGTCTAACTACTTGATTTAACTAACTTGTATTTAGTTAACTATCTAACTAACTTCCTAACAAACTTAACAAACTATAATATTGAAGAATAGTACATGATTAGTTTATAAGTTCTCTTAACAAGTTAACCTTTCCTCTATCAGATATGGTAGAGGTATAAGTTTTGTGGTGGGTTTGTCATTCCCTCCATGGTCATGAGGATGTTGGGTATTGTTCGAGTTGAAGAAGTGCATGTTTTGGCGTTATGAAGTTGTGATGTTGAAAGTGGTAGTGGAGGTGGTTAAATTGTGACATGCTTGATTGATTGCTTATCAAGATAGCGGAGTGTGGTAATAAGACTTGTGCATTGTCATTGATTTGGGAATGGGTTATAATATTATCTTTTTTGGAGTATTAAGATTTCTATAGGACATGGTAGATTGTACTTGAAGATTTAGTAATACGTGTTGCAGGACGTGTTTTATTATTACTATTATTATTATTATTATTATTATTATTATTTGTATATGGGCTGATTTGAAAGTGAAGTTGTAGTTTGGTTTGGTTGTATGGTAGTATGTTTATGTTCCATATCAATTGAATTAGTTTGGTATTTGTGGTAGTGAGAGTTTCCGTGTGGAAAGTGTGATTTGTTCCCCAAAAGGTGGGATTTAGTTGAGAATAGGCCTCCTGGATGAGATTACAGTACGAGGGTCAATTGAGGTGTCTTTTCTCAAATCATTCCAGGAGAACTTGGATACTGCTTGTTTGATGTGAGAGTGTGAGTGATAAAAATGAATAATCATCAAATAAAATTTTAATATTTTGTTTACTTGTTATGTTTGGAATAACTTATCTCATCATTTATACAATAGTGATAAGATAACTGGTCTCGGGATAATTAACATAGAATAACTTTTTCCCAACCAAAGAATCTACAACTCTTTGATATTGCTAATGTTGTTTTTTTTTTGTAGTAACAGATTAACGCAATGAATAAATATATAAATGTTCTTTATTGACCACACTTCTGATTTTATATCATGTAACTTTAGTGTGCAAAAGATATATTTGATTTGCAATACAACTTAAAACACAGACATACACATCCTACATAACATTCTATATGACAATTTTTCCTCAGTAAAGGTTATTGGCAGATAAATTTTATCGAATACAGTACAACAGACCAAATGACAAGAGAAATGTCATTCACCTTTGGACAGGATTTGGAAGATCCATATTTCTACTCCCTTGAAGGAACAGATAAAGTGGTATATGGATGAAGTTCCTATGTGTTTTGCCAGTAAAAGATGTAAAAAATATGAAAATGACCGTTTTGCGATGGAATAAAATGACATGGACTAGAAAATCCTCACTGATTGATGACATGATAAATGGTTTCCAATATGGGAAGCTGCCTCTTCAAGTTACGAGACAACATCAGACGGGTTTGATTCAAATTGGAGTAACAGTTGTTATGCACCAATTCATAATACAAACTTCTAACGGTGCCATAACGGACACTACTGCAATCATATAAAGCTTGAATTTGGAAAAGAAGACATAAATTTAAAACATATACCTTTGTAATGAATGAAATGAAATGTGTAGTTGCCAACATATCATTCAAAGTAAAAATGTCTTCCATCCAAAACATTCTTTGCAAGAGAAAATAGAATCGCTAACCTGCTTAGCGGCTCCATGAGCATGTAAAGCTTTGGTTTCCATGACCAGTACCACCAATGCCTTACCAAAACTCCAAATGCATGCTCTACCTTAACTATATTCTATTTACCTGTCCTATGCTTTTAACTACAAGCAGGCCATAGGAATTTATGCATACAGTTTCCAAAAAAATCGCTAGATAAAAATGGGTACTACCACTAATGTTGTAAACCAGGGGGGAAGGCTAGATAAATGAAGAAAGATTAGTACATTTCCCCTGCAGCCATGTCAGCTTCATGCTGCTGTTGTTGAGACAAATGAACATCTCCCTTAGACTGGGATTGTTGAATAAATCCAAAGCTGCATAGTAAAGATTTTCTGGAATGCCTTCTATCTCATCCAAAGCTTTGATACATTTACGGATTGTAAATCTACCATCAACTTGAGGCATTACAACTGTCTGAAACTTAGAAGCAGCAATCATATCCCCCATCGCTTCTACCATAGCATCAATTATCTCTCTATCCCCGCAGTTCTGGCCTGAAGCAGGAACTATATCTGATGGACACTTTCTCTTCTTACCAGCTACAGTCCTTGTTGTAGTTTGTTGTAAAGTAGCAGTACTGTTTAAAGGAGTTGATGAAGGAGGAGCCAAGTTGCCACTGTCTTTAAATGAGATATCTATCCCAGCAGATTTGTCCAGCCCTTCATAGTGACTTGATTGGGCATACTTCCCATCAGCACCCGAGTCAGCAAATATTGTGCACAGCTGCTCATAGATAGGGCACTCCTTGGTTTTACTCGATTCAGGCTTCGGCTGAGCCTGTTTTCCATGAATCTGTTAGGAAAATTGTGGGAGGGGGAATTGAAAACACAAGCATATATAGAAAGAGACTGAGAAATACCCCGATGTCTTCCCATAGGTCAAAACCAATGTAGCAAGAATCATCCAAAGCATCATTTTGATCAGAAGCAGATTTAAGGTTGTAATAACGAGTTCGCAACACATCAAGGTGCTTTCTTAGTTGGTTGTTATTGAAATGAAGATTTGTCTGTCTATTAAATTCATCACGTATATAATTCCAAGTTTTCTTGTCAAAGACATTGTTCGGCCGGTTCCCCAGCTTAATCTGCTCAACAACAAGGTCAGCAAAAACCTTGTCCAGGGAGGGTGTCCATCTTGTTCTCAAGCGTTCTTGTTTATGTTGCATTTCATTAGCTTCAGAATCCATCTGTAGTGTCAAGGACATCATTACAAGTGGGAACGCATTAATAACCAACATATAGACAAATTTATAGGATAAAGCTACAAAAATTAGGTATCCTGCTTTGCATGTGTATCATAGTAATGTCTAGTATCATATCAGTGGCCTGCTCAACGAACCAACCTGGCTTGGGGCTCAGCCCCCTATATTTTAGCTCGGCTCAACTCAGCTCGTTTTTGGTCAAATTTTGGCTAATTGAAAGCAGTCACAACAATCCTTATATGAGAATAATGACACAAAATGAGTAGAAAGTTCAGATATGTTTAATTTATTCATGAAAATTATAGTATCTGCATTCAAGGCATGTATTTCAAACCAACTGAAGACTAATGGAAACCACTTCTTCACAGATTCAAGAACTGATCTATACCTTTAATTTTACGCCCTTTCTGAGAGTCATTCTTCATACAACTAAAAACAGTGATGGGAAACAACAAAAAAAATAACAACTGAGGCAGAAAGCGAGCAGTCTATGCATGTAACAATTGTCTGTGATACAAGAATTTGTTGCCTCAAATGACAAAAACAAATTGTCATACTACTAACAGAAAAATCAACATGTGCCACCATATTACTATATTTGTCCATAAAAGTAATTCTAGAGAAAATGTATCTCAGCTCATCCAAGAAGGAAATGAATGCTCAAAATGTGAAATGAAGGGGCCTTAAACCAAATATATAGACTTCATTCTAATTGTCATTCTTGTGCCTAACATTTAAGGAAAGATCAAGCAGCTAGTGGACGTTTCAATGGTCACTATGACCATTGGAGTATACTGATGGGGAAAAAATTAAGGTCAAAGGAGTATTGGCCAATTATCCAGGACGACATCGGTGCTCCGACAGAAGGCGAAACTTTGACAAATGCTCAAAAGGCATAGTCCGAAGCAAGAAAGCTGAAAGATTTGAGGGGAAAATATTAGTTTTTTCAGGCTGTTGAACGTCTCGTCTTAGAAACTATTATTTGCAAAGGAACTTCAAAAGATATCTAAGACTCCATGAAAAAGAAACATCAAGGCACTGCCAAAGTGAAGCGCGCACAGCTTTAAGCCTTTGAAGCGATTTTGAGACTTTGCAGATAAAGGAGAGCCTGTTATGAGTTACTACAGTAGAATAATGGAGATCAACAACAAAATGTGATTCCACTGCGAGAAGATGAAAAGTCACAATTGTGGAGAAGATATTGTTCTCTTTGACGCTGAAGTATGATTATGTTGTTTGCTCCATTGAGGGGTCAAAAGATATAGATGAGTTATCACTTGACAAGAAGCAAAGCTCCTTATTGCTGAATGAAGAAGACTGCAACAATTCAACTTCTGATAAGCAGGCCTTGAAGGCTTCTACTTTTATTTCTTCCAATTCTAGAGGAAAGGGTAGAGGTAGAGGAAAAAGGAGAGGAGATCGAGGAAATATACATAAGTGCAGCAAAGATGGCATCAGGAATTTAAGAGCCAATGATGACTACAGCAAAGGTAGAGGGAGAGATTTTGACAAATCAAAGGTAAAAATTAAAATGTTATCTTTGCCATAAATTTGGTCATTATCGTACTCAATGTCATACTAGGTCTGCCTAATGAGAAAAGAAAAAAAAAGTCAAATTTTGCTAAGAATAAAGAAGGAGAACCTATTCAATTGTGGTTCACGCTAAAATGAGCTTTAGGAGCAAGTTATTTGGTACATGGATACTGGCTACAGTAACCACCACGTTATTGAAAGTAAATCTTCTTTTGCTGATTTAAATGAAAACTTCCGGTCGGCACTTAGTTCCAGTGCAATCTCAATTGTGAATGTGATGGAAAAGGGTGATATACATTTTAGAGCCAAGTGCAAGACTCATATGGAATGTGTTCTAGTTCCTGTTTTGAAATGCAATTTATCGAGTGTCAATCAACTGGTAGAAAAAGAGTTCATCACCTTAAGGAATGACACGTGAAATTTATGATCCATCTAGAAGAGTTATAGCTATTAAAATGTTCAGAACTGCTCTATGGTGGAAAGTGAAAAATCCTTCATGGTTATTTTCGATGTGGTCACTTGAACTTTGGTGGCTTGAAGATCCTTCAACGGAAGACAGTGCTTCCTGAAAATGTTGTTCCCTCCTAAATTTGTGAAGAATGTGTTGTTGGCAAACAATATCATTCTTAGTTTCCTAATAGTAAGTCATGGAGAGCTAAGGAGGTATTGTGGTTGGTGCACTTGGATATTTGAGGGCCAATAAATCTAATCTCTAAGGGTGGTAAAAATATTTTATTCACCTTTATTAACGATTATTCCAGGAAGACTTGGGTGTATATTTTACAGGAAAAGACTGATACTTCTAATATATTTAAAAAGTTGCAAAGCTCATGAGGAGAATGAGACAGGAAGAACTAGTATGAACTTTCAGACATATACGGCGGGGGATACTGCTCTGAGATATTTGATGATTTTTGTGGGACTCGTGACATTTGGAAAGTGCTCACAACAGCATATACACCACAACTAAATGGTGTGGCAGAGAGGAAGAATAGAACCATTCTCGACACAGTTGTTAGCTTGTTGGCTCGAGGAAGAGTTCCAAAGCAATTTTGGTTGGAAACAGTGAATTGAAGCATTCACATCTTGAATAGAAGTCCAAGTTTTGCTCTTCGAGATGCTACATCTAAGGAAGCTTGGAACGAAAGGAAAGCGGCAGTAGACCACTTTAAAAATTTTGAGTCCATATGCTTATGCACATATTCCAAATGTAAAAAGAAATTATCTTGACAATAGAGGTGAGAGATGTGTTTTTGTTGGTTTTAGTGAGGCATCGAAGGCGTACAAGATGTTCAATCCATTAACAAAGAATATACAGACCAGCAGAGGTGTTGTTTTTTGATGAAGAGAGCATTTGGGATTGGAATATGAAGCAGCTTACTCCAATCTTAGTAGATAATCAAGGCAGAGAAGTAGTTGCAATACATTAAATTTATGAAATTTCTACAAAAGCAAATGTTATCCTCTTACCACCAACTTCGGAAGAAACTGATGCAGCGGATAAGTCACTTCGTCGTGCTTGCAGAAGGCCGACATGGATGATGGATTATAAGGTAACAGGAATTGATGTTAACGAAGATGTTTCTCACTTTACATTGTTTGTAGATAGTGACCCTACATCTTTTGAGAATGTTAGGAGAAATGGAGAAAAGTAATGGTTGATGAAATTGATGTTATTGAAAGAAATGGCACTGGGGAGTTGTTAGATCTTCCAAATAGACACAAAAATATTGGTGTCAAGTGGGTCTATAAGACGAAACTGAAAGAAAATGGTGAAATTGTCAAGTACAAGGCGTGATTGGTGGCTAAGGGATACAAGCAGGAGTATTGGTGTGGACTACACTAAAGTTTTTGCTCCAGTTGCAAGGCATGACTTGTATGATTATAATGGTGATTGTCGTGCTGACACAAAATTAGTGGCTTGTCTTTCAATTGGATGTCAAATCAGCTTTCCTGCATGGATACTTGGAAGAAGAGATATTTATTGAACAGTCTTTTGGTTAAATTAAAATTGGAAATGAGCATAAGGTATACAAGTTGAAAAGGGCTCTTTATGGACTAAAACAAGCTCTGCGAGCTTGGTATAGTCGCATTGTGGCTTACTTTCTAAGAGTTGGTTTCCTCAAAAGTCCATATGAGCACTCTCTTTTTGTTGAAATTGGATAATCTAGGAGAATACTCATCGTGTGTTTATATGTTTATGATCATATATTTACCAGAAATGATCGTGTCATGTTTTCTGATTTCAAGAGGTCTGATGATTTGAATTTGAAATATCTGATGCATTATTTTCTTGGTTAATAAATAGTGCAATTTGATGATGGGATATTTGTTTCCCAACAGAAATATGCGCGGAAAACTTTAGACCAATTCAAGATGAAGAATTGCATCCTTCCAATACTCCAATTGAGTTTGGCCAAAAGCTAAGCAAAGATGTAAGAGGAGATATGGTATACAACACATACTACAGGCCATCTGCAGGTAGCCAGATGCATCTTACAGCTACAAGGCCCGACATCATGTATGTTATAAGTCTTATAAACAAATATATGGAGAGCCCGACAGAAATTCATCTGCTAGTTGCTAAGAGAATCCTTCACTACTTACAAGGAACTAAGGATTTTGCTTTGTTATATAAGAAAGGTGAGAAATTTGGTTTGTTAAGTTTTGCTGATAGTGATTATGCAGGAGATCAAGATGACAGAAAGAGCAGTCCAGGCTATGTTTTTATGCTTGGCACAGGGTTGTTTCGTGGTCTTCCAGGAAGCAAAAAATTGTCACTTTATCGAGTACTGAAGCAGAATTTGTTGATGCTAAAACTTGTGCTTGTCAAGTTGATTGGCTGATGAGAACTCTTGAAGAACTACAATTCAAACAAGAAAAAAGAAACTACAATTTTCAGCAACAACAGCTCTGCCGTCAAGCTATCCGAAAATCTTGTGCTACATGGAAGAAGCAAGCATATTGATTATTGATGTAAGGTATTATTTTCTACAAGATCTCAACAATGAAGGAACAATAGAGTTAAAATATTGCTGAAGTCTAGACCAACTAGCGGATATTTTCACAAAACCTCTCTAGTTACTTTCTTTCCAAAGCCTGATAAGATCATTAGGACTTAACACCATGGAAGAAGAAAAGAAATCGAAGATAAACTGAAGCTTGAAAGCTTTGAATTTAAGGGAATATGTTAGAAAACGAAATGTATATTCATTTAGTTTGTCCTAGTCTCTATAAAGTAGTTTTAAAGTGGGCTATTGTCGAGTTTTTAGGAGAAAATCTTGTGAGATGATTCCTAAATTTTAACTAAAGTTTTTCTATGTGCTTTTGCTTATTAAACTGCATAGCAGCATTTTTATCCGCGAGTTGATAGATTTCTTTTCTATTATACTGCCAGTCTCTTCTCTATCGTCTTTTCGCTTACAGATTTCTCGAGGCTTATTTTTTCCTTATCAAAATTCAAATCCTAAATGAAAAGCAATACATTGAAGCATAAAAAGGAATCAAATCGGAAACAAAAGTAACATCAATAAACTTCCAAATATGATGGCTCTGAGTAAAAAGTCACTCTAGTTGAACCACCAAATTACAAACCCTAATAGTTAAAGGAACAATTAAAACTTGATGAGAAATCTCACAATCACATTATCAACAATCAGATCTAAAGGAACGAATTAAGAAGAGAAAACTAAAAAGAGGAATTGAAGAAGCATACCCCACAATCAGAATCAAGCCGAATGCGCTTGTGAGATCCAGCTACCAACCCAGCAATTGCCTCCATTTCTTTTCCTCAACAAACAGCTTAATCAGTCTTCATTAACTTCTGCTTCTTACCGTTCCGTTTTGTATGTTTCTCAGAATTTCTCCGTTTTAGTATTGAATTAAACCGGTACCCAGAAATGGGCTTTAGGTTTGTTTAGAGGTACAAGATGCTTTTAAAGATTTTACATTTTTTTAAAAGATTTAACATTTTTTTTAAAAAAAAATATGGACATCATTAATAAAATAAATAAATGAAAATTATACTTGTAATACATTTTGAATTCAATACATTATACATATTGTAAGAATTTTTCAATGCACATTGTGAATAATATAATTAAGTATTTTTTATACAATAATATATTTTAACATCGTTAATAAGAGGAAAAAATAACAATTATAATATATTTAAATTCAATGTATAATAATTATAGTTATGTTTCAATGCACGTGTTGAATATATAACTAAAATATTTTTGATACAGATGTATTTTAAGTATTATGTGAATATTAAATGCTTCAGTACAATTTAAATTAATTTTACGTTGTTAAAATGTATTATATTTGTCGAAATAACAACAATAGAATTTATAACTATGCATAATATTGAATTTGAATTACTACAAAATACTTCTTTATCTTTAAATTAAGATTCAAAAGATCCTTAAATTTTCACACGAAGCATTAATTTTGTCCTTCATATTTGTAATATTAGTGCACGTTTTGTGCGCATCCAAAATGTGCATATCTTTGATTTTATCCACAATCTATTTATAGAATATTTAATCGTCTTTTTATATAATTACTCCATCAGGCCAAGAATACGGAGCCAGATGAGGTCCAACAAAATTGATAGCTAGACGTGAGAGAAGAGAGAGATAGAGAAAGAGAGAGATAGAGAAGAGAGAGAGACGGAGATATTTATATAATATATTCATTTCTCTTTTATGTGGTTTTTTAAAAAATATATTTTAAAAATAATAAAATATTATGACTTTATATTTAATTGTTTCCTCATTAAAAAACATAAAACTAATATTTATCCCCACCATAAAATTAATCAGCTCGTCATTAACTGTTAGAAAAAAAATCAATAACTCATAATTAATGTTGTCCAAAATTTTCTGCGGAAATAAAATTCTTTTTCCTTCCCTGTAATTAACATTTTGTTATAAAATTAAGTTCATAAGAATATAATTATAAAGAGAAAAACGCAAGAAAATTAGATAGAAGAAGAGAAATTTTTCTTCTTACTCAAGTGTATCTTAGTCTGAAATGTATATATTACAATAGTGAATGAACAATCCTATTTATAGATTGAGAAATCACTCCAAAAATCACCATATTAAGTATCATAATAAATAGATACATTTTTATCCAAAAGGTTCATGAAACCTAACTAGTGAATATGAATAGTTGTTCATTAACTAACTTTATAGACTATCCACTCATTCAATGTATTTATAACACTCCCCCTTGGACGTACATAGATAGTGTGCCTCGTTAAAACCTTACTAAATAAAAACTCAATGGGAAAAAAGTCTAGTGATGGAAAAAGAGTACACATATCTTTTGATACGCACTATTTGTTGCCTCATTAAAAACCTTGCCAGGAAAACCTAGTGGGACAAAATCTCGATCAAGGAAAAAAGAGTGCAACGCGTATTATACTCCCCTGATTAAAACATCACTTAATTTCTTGCGATGATGTCTCCAATCTTCGTACATTGTTATTGGTATGTTTTTCAAAGAGGGAAACCACACATTTCCTTATTGGGTGTGTCATTTATCTCAACCAGAGCTACTCTCGACTTGCTGCATAGAGGGCTTTTTATTTGCATACAACTTGCTTCATGATCGCAGGATATTATTGTGTCTCCACAGCAAACTCATAGTGGATTGGATTAGAGCTTTCGGGGATCAAGATAAATATTTTCTGCCATCTGCGTAACCAATACAACACTGTCATGGGATTCCTCGGATAGAATAAATCTCTAAACTCTGGTCCTTAGCGGTATTCAATTCATGTGCTCAACACTATTACAAATGTATTTTACGGGGAGAAACTGACTGAATCTTGCAGTAAATTACGGCAAACGAGATATCTGGTTCAAAATTTTTTTACCGTTATTTTAGCTTTAGTAAGATGCACTAGTGCCTGATTGATCAAGAGATGGAGTTAGCACAAAGAACTCTTCATCCTTTTTGTGAGAAAACTTGAATCATATTATGTCAAGTGATCTCAATCATTGGTCGGTACTCCTGAATGCGATTTATACATAATAAAAAGCATCAAAGCATATCTTTGTGGTTAATTTGATGGACAACTATTTTATTCGTTTATCAATATGTAAGGTCAAGATAATCTTATGTATTCCCAAGACCTTTTCAACCCATTTTTCAAGGCACTCAACAGCTTTTAAAAGCTCTTTAAGAGTGCTTAAGTGCGTTCAGTCATCCAAAATAACAACTATAATAACAATTCATATTTGATTTTCATTAAAAATTCAAAGACAATTAGGGTCATTCTCTTTTGTACCCTTTTCTTCTTAATTATTTCAATCTATTAAGGATTCTTACGCTTTATTAAATAAGTTTCTTCAAACTTTTATATGCTTCAGACAACTCGATTGCTCAAGGATTTCAATAAACATTATTGTCTATGCTAGGACATTACAATTATTTATACATGCATTCAAGTTTTTTCATTATTGCCAAATAAAACCAACCTCATTGCATCTACCAATAGGAGAAAAACATCTCCCAATAAGGTCAGGATTTTTGCGACAAACCTTTATCCTAGGCAAACAAACCGTTATTTTGATATCTTATAGGTATACCTATCACATAATAATTTATTTATACCCACTGACATTATACCATGATTTATGACTGTATAACTCCAAAATGTCAATTTTAAGTAAAGGAGTAAAACAAAAATATACTTGAATTAGCATTTTACTGGCCATTATTATCTATCCACACGGATGACATCTTTGATTCAAGATCCTCGTTACAAGTTTTATATCATGAGTGTTACCTTATATCAAAGATACCCTCGGAAGAGTTATTTTGATACGATTCAATAAACTAATTATCGCGATCCCGTTATTAATGTTTCATTATTTTTAAGGTATTTGAACGGGAACTGTTTTTTGAGGTTTAGTGAAGTGTTATGTCATGGTGCTTCTATTACCACTTGCACATATATGACCACATATTGATCATTGCTTCTTCCTTCTTCAAGGAATTCTATATTTGGAAACGATTGGTCATAACGTTTTCGACGTATCATAGACTCTGTCCTTCAAAGACTTCACATTGGAGGCCATTTTGCACTGATAATTATATCATAGGGTCAGTAAATTCACCTTGGCACTAGATTGCCAATATGCAAAATGAATAACACTTGAACTTCAAGTCACATTTTATTTTTAACGAGGAGTTAGATCATTCATGAATCACCTCACACATAATTTCAGATGCCAAATCATCTCTCCCCTAAGTTAGAAAATTAACATTCATCTTCAATCCTATTTGGGAATCATCTTTGATGATGGTGGAACAATTAAAATCATAATCACCACATTCAAACATTTAGATTGAAAAGATGTGGTTCGACCCGAACCAATTTAATGGAAAAAACCTTGTCGGCTGATGATCCACGTGTTTGACCTTACATGTTAAATAAATTTATGTATATCAAATCTTATTTTGAAAGTTTTTGCTCTCATACCCATGGTTTAGCTATAATTAGAGGCATACAATTTCTGCTGAACCAACCAGCATTATCACTATAATTTTATAGTTGGAATTGTGCTCTTAATTTAACAATTGAGCAAACAACCTTACAAACACCAATTTGTAAGTTGACCAACAACACATTCCTTCTCATAATCAACTTGTTGATTTGTATACAAGGGCAATGACACAAGCACAACATCAATATCTTATCTCCAAATTGCTATTTTGTGATCACTGATATCAATTTGAGGGGGATTTAAGAAAAAATTATAATTGTTTAGTAATCAGAAAATATATTCTTTTTTAGAATATAATTGATTTATAGAGTATACATTTATAGTCATATATACTCCTTAGAATATAACTCTAACCCTACAATTATATAGTCATTAGAAGAAAGAGAAAACTACATTCATAATATCTTATATCTTTCTAGTATGATATGATTAAGGATTTTAATATATCTAAAGGACATAGTGGGACAGATCAGATCTTTTCATATGTTTGACTAAAGGTTTCAAGTTAAGTCTTTAAAATTAAATTTTTAAGAAAATATATTTTACTTTGAATTCATTATCTGATGGAATCCCTCGAAATAAACAAACATACTCTTTCAATTTTGTTGTTTCAACTTGATCATCTCCGACAACTCATGTATTGTTATTCAATTTTTGTTGGTAATGCATCATTATCAGTGAACTATTATTGGTTTTTATCTTTGGTAAAAGACATATTCTTAATAATGCTTAGCAATGGTAAATATCATAAATCTAAATTAGCTAGAGGATTTCGACATGCCGTAGAAGGTGAATCATTTTGAGTAAATTGTATATCGAAATATTCAAAATATCAAAAAAAAATAAAAATTCATGTCTAAAATTTGAAACGATTTAGAAGAGATATGGATTGGTCGATATTGAGAATATACGGTAAAACCTCACTAAATTAATAAAGGTGGGACCATGAAATACTAGTATTTTGTAGGAGGTATTATTTAATTGATAAACTAATATTTATTAATTTAAAGAGTGCTTTGAGATTCAATGAATAATAATTTTGATTATATCAAAATAACTATAACTTACTAATTTATGTATCAAATTTATTGAATTCACATAAAAATAAATTACTATACATAAAGTAAAACGAATCCGTCAAAATCATTGTATCATATTAAATTATGTTTCATACTTATTAACTCACATAAAAAATAAAGCAATTATACATAAAGTATAATATATGTGTATAATTCATTGTAATTTAATTATTTGTTAATTATCCATTTGAAAGATTAATATTTTGGATGCTATTAATATAACAATGATGGCTTCGACGAAAAATATTAAAGAAGAGACAATAGCAAATTATTTTCGGCAATACAAAACTCATTTGGAGATGAGATCTTTTACAATTTAAATGAACTCACTTGTGAAAACGTCATTCATGGATTTCAGGTCATGTTTAATGATCTTGATTACCGCAATAAAATGGACGTCAATAACCTGTTAGATTATTGAGTAAATATAATACATGTTCTGAGGTCTAGAACTTAGAAGAAATTATGGATACCATCTAGAAAAAATGTCGACGGTGGAATTGAAGATGAAACAATACCTTTGGAACAAATTATGTGATGAACTTATTGCATCTAGAACTCTTCACAATTTTTATGGTGTAGTTTAAAAAAAAAATACCAAAACTTTTGGATACAATAAAATAAGTTAGATATGATATTCCACTAGATTTAAAATTTAACAAAAAACTTACAAAAAAAAATAGAATCATATTTCAAAAATTTTCTTACATATATTTATACTTTTAAAGAATTATTTATTTCTAATATTAATGTGAAACACACACATTATTATTATTATTATTATTATTAAAGTGTAAAGCTCTAGTCAATTATTAGAATTCTCAATAAGTTTCTCTAATAAGTATTTGTATTCGTAATCGGATTTTTATGCAACCTATAATTACAATATGTCATATGTATTAGCCTCTCATGATTGAATTATTATTATTATTATTATTATTAAATAATAATAATAATAATAATAAAAATATTTTATGCATCTTAAGTAAAAGTTGAATAAAATTTAGTTAATTAATTTTTCAATTACATAAATTGAACGAAATTTGAAAGTGAAAAAGTGGTACTTTAATGCCCAGAGCCCTACATGATTGATTATATGTTTTAAATTAACATCATATATTACTTTACCTAATTCTTACAATTCCTATAATTTGTCTTTTCACTTTCTTAACTTGACTTATCAAATTCTAACACTTTTAAATTAGTAACTAATCTTTGTTAATATAACAATTAGTCGAATTTGAATAGTTAATTAAATATTGAAGTGTAGGTTAATAAATATATAGTATTATGTTAAAAGAAATTTCCAAGAAAGTAAAAGAACATTATATAATTACAAAGGTATCAAATGATTTTCATTTCCTTTATGTTTTGTTTCTTTTATTGAGCATATGGCCTTTCTTCTAATTTTCTTTCTTTCCCCTTAAATTTTTCCTTTTGTGTGAACTAAAGAAAATGGGAGATGGAGAAACATGTAGAGTCGATAAATGTTGAATTTCGTAATTGTCATATCAATTTACATGTAACATTCAACATTCATTGGATGATATATGAAGACCACTATCTCCATAAGGAATGCTGGCAGAAATTCATGAGCTATGAAAAGGAGGAAGTTGGTTTCTTTGGAAGACTGATTTTAGAATTTTCATTAATTAATTTATTCTTATAATGTAATTTAATTATAATTGTTTACGGCTATAGATAAATGTGATGTTATTTGTGTATTTGGAGGAAGTTAACAAAATGATATCTTGTAGTATGTCTTCATGACATTATGTGATTGGTATTGAAAAAAATTATTCGTAATTTTTTGTATTCTGTAATGTTTCTTCATATGTATCTTAATATTTGAGTTTGCTAGTAATTCATTTTACAGAAAAAATTAGGAGTATTTGTTAGGATCGAGTCAAGCACAACACACTAGAATGAATTGAAGAACCAAGAACTTTCAAGAGAAAGACGATGAGAGAGCTAGAGAGAGAAAGAGAAAACCCAATATTCTGTGGTGGTAACACCCCATGAGTAAACTTCTACGGCGGTGACGGTGAGGTATATTATATTAATCAATCAGAGTATTTTTGGATTAACATGAGAATAAATAGAAAATCATAAAATTTAGGTCGGCGGCGCTGCCCCGAACTTCGCCTTCGGATGGGGGGGGGACTCCCGCCCCCAGTAACCCCATGGCAACTCACGCGAGTTTTAAACCGTTTGCAAAACAGTATATACTAACAGGCTCCACTTACAACAGTTCACGTCATAGATAAAAATCTTATGTATCAAAAAACTTTAAATGAAAAATTCTTTTATTCTAGATATGATATCAATTATAATGAATAAAAACTATTTAGCATCATAGATATAGGGATCTCACTTAATAGTGGATTAAATTTACATTACTTGCTTTTTCTATACACCTATATATATATAACTATATATATATATATATATATAGATATATATTATATATAAATATTATATATATATATATATATAATATATATTATATATATATATATATATATATATATATAGAGAGAGAGAGAGAGAGAGAGATTGGTTAAAATCTGCTCCTATGCAATAGCCGCAAATCCACATAGGAGAGGGAACCCGCCACTAGGCAAGACTGGATGTGACGAGCTCGACCAGAAGGCAAAAACCTCTTGCTTTCGCTGGTAAGGGGTTTCGAAACTCGCGACCTCCAATATGAAGTCACCAAGCTCAACCACTGGGTCACCCCGAAGGTGGGCAAATATATATATAAATATATAATACCTATATAATATATAGTTACTCATAGTACAATTATCAGATGTTAGTTCAATATCAGGTCAAAAAGTGGTCAAACCAATGCTATTTTGAATTGGAAAATTAAGCAAATTTATATCATTTAATTACTCATCATAGCTATAGTTTGCTATAACTACCACTCACGACTAGCATTATACATTGATTACGTGAGCTGACTTCAAATTTGTATAATTAGCCACATTTGTATATGTATAATTGCCACAATATACAAATACATATGTATAATATAAAATTATCTAATTGATCTACATTAATAATTCACCTCTCTCCCACTTTTTGCCCTCTCTCGTTTGCCTCTCTTCTCCCTCTCCCGATATCGCTCGCTTATCTCCTCTCTGAGTCCCGCTTGCCATTTATACAAATGCATATATATAAAATACAAATTATCTGATCAATATAATATACAATTCATCTCTCTTCTACTCTATGCCCTTTCTCGATCGCATCTCTCCCAATCTGACTCAGATCTCTCCTCTCTCTCTCAATCTCGCTCGCCTCTCTCCTCCATTTCCCAATCTCACTTGTCATATATACAAGTACATATGTATAATATGCAATTATCAAACGAATATATATATACAATTCACCTCTTCCTCATTTTTTGCCCTTTCTCTCGCTTCTCTCCTCTCTATAACATGTAGGTACGAATTGTAATTATCACACTATAGATATGTAAAGTAATTTTTTTTTTACCGGCTATATTTGAAAGTTCCCTTTTTGAATTAAACATTTAGCCCAATGCCCATTAACACTTTCTTTCTTCACTCTCTAGCGTGACCAGCCGGAGACTCGAAACCATGGCGCGGAAGAAGGCGCAAGGGGATACCAGACCGTCGGCGAAGAAGCCGAACGAGAACCGTCTGAGCAATGCCGAGCGCTTGGCACTCTTTGCACGTAGAGAAGCTGCAAAGGTTTTGCGAACTATTCTATAAGGAGACGCCCGGCGTCGAGCCGTTGGCTCCATCAAGTCGCTGGTGTATAGTCCCTCTGCCAGGAACAAAAGAGCTACTTATTTATGCTTTGGTTTGTCAAACTCTCAAATGTAAGTTCACCGACACAATAATAGTAAATACTTGTTAGAGCGCATTTAGAAAATCCTGTTTTCTTACAGTATTTGACTAGATATTGATTTCAAGAGAAAAATAAAATTTTTGGACTGGCAAGTAATGGAGATGAGTTAAAACATAAAAATCAGGTAAGTGGTAGTTACTAGCGTTGGCTTTAGACCTTGAAAAAATATAATGAGAGGAAACAATCTAGGGTGCTAAAAAAGAAGAGCTAATACTTAGGCAATTCTTTTACCAAATTTCCAGTTTCTAAGTGCAAGTGAATACATTTTCGTCTGACTAAAATTGCTTGTCGGCTTGCTTGGTCAACTGCATTTTGGAAAATCATTCCAGCTTTAATATAAGAGGGAGCTCGGGTGCTTTTGCTCGGCAGAAGTGATCATGGGATAATTTAACCTCTACAGGCATTAACCTGAAATGTTTCTGTGTAACTTCTCAAGTATTATGGAGAAAATGGTTTCCTCTGGAGTCTGGACATCGTTGGAAAATAGGATGCACTTATCTTTGCTGCTTAAGATTTATTTTATTTTTATGGAAATAATGGAATAGTAGGATAGTCTTCGTGATCAAAAGTATCTAATTGTCCTTCTCACTTTTAGTTGTTTGGAAATTTTAAGAAGCATGATTCATTGCTTGTTTCTATGAGCTTTACAATAGTAATAGTTTTCATTTTTTTTGTTCGTTATCTTATCAAAATATCACCTTTAGTACATGTACTTCAGTGGCGCAGAGTTGTCTTATGAATTTTGAAATGTCAAGGACTTTACCATAACATATCAGAGGCTATTTTATTTACCTTTTAAATAGCTGAAGCTGAAGTGTCAAAATGAGCTAATAAAAGCCTAAGTCGATGGAGCAATGCAAAGCAAAGGGTTTTCAATTATGAGTGAAGACATGTGCTTCATAGAAGTGAGCCTGTGACACAATGACACACAAAGTGATCCCAAAAATAAGCAGTCAGTTCTTTTGAATCTCAACTTTGAGAAGTTGGATTGTTATCATTATATCCAGTCTTCCGGTTTAATGTATGCACGATTTTCGATTAGTTGTGTTCCCAAAGATTAACACATTTAAATTTGAAAACAACTAACGTTACACTTTCTGTTATACCATTACTGGTAACATTATTCTAAAAGAAATTGCCCTTAATGTGAAGTGTTTATACCCACATAAAATTTGGGATATGTTTTAAGTCTAGACTTTTTGGAAGCTTTATAGCCACACAAATATTATGACTTGTTTAAGACAACAAGTTTCAGAAGTCTTTATTTCTTTTTTAAACTCTCTGCTAATTCAGACGAGTTCACATAATCAAGAATAGAGGGAATGTTGCTTATCCAACACTGAGGTTTTGTCCCTTTTTTTGTGCTATTAACTCGGTGACTCAAATCATGCTTTCTCCATATATACGTAAAAGGTCCATCCATTGGCTTCATAATTACAAATGTTCTGGATTCTTCCTTGTTGCAGATCTTCCTGTTATCAAGGATGTCTTTCACACTGCCGATGTGCTGAGCAAGAAGTGCAAGGTTAGAAATATTTTCAATTTCTGAATTTTCATCGATTGTTAGATTTTGGCACTTTTACTTCTCTCATTGCATGGTATGGGCTTAATTGTGGGACATGAGAAATTCTTGTTATCTGCCCAAAAGGTAGGGGTAATGTCTCATACATGCTACCTTCCCCAGACCCCACTTGTGGGATTACACTTTGCGTGTTGTTGTTATTGAACTAGAAGATCTTCCTCTTTTTTCGCTCTCTCTTTCCGAGTAATAGTTAATATTCGAGAAACCGTTTCCATAGCACCTTGGTCATCTTTTTATATCTTCTATTACTTTTTTTTTTAAAAAATAATAATTATGTTTCATCATTTTATGTTGATTAAATAAGATAAAGTTACTGACAGATGGCAAACCATCTCCGAAATATCAAGTAGATATAGGTTATCCAAAGTATATAGCTTTCTGATGCCTTTCTGGGAAGAGCTTAAATTGCATAAGTTTTTCAAATAACTAATGATTTTATCCGTGTGGCATAAGTAGTCAATTATATCATTTTCTTTGTGATGAATGCTGTTTTCAACTTTATCTTGGGAAAACCTCCGAACTTTTTGTCCATGTCAAAATAAATCTTGTTTATTGCGTGTTGCTTATTGATATTTCACAATCCCAAGAACAATGGTTTTAATGTTATATGAACTAACAAGTAAATTATGGCATTTGCGCTTCAAATAATCCAGTGTACCAGGCTAGCAACTCTATTTCAAAAAAAAAAAAGTGTACCAGGCTAGCAGCTCAACTCAATTTTGTTAAAGCATAAAAGAGTTCTTATTATTCTTCACTTTCCTTTTTAACTGTAGGCTCAGTTAAATGTTTCTAATGCCTACCACATAGGTAAGCTAATTTCTCCTTACTCATCTTTCACTTGCTTTCCTGAAGTCCTGAAGTACTATGTTCTTAACATAACCCGTTAAACCTGTTTACATCAATTATTTTACATGTTGGATAGACATTTTTGGTGTCTAATGGTTTGGATTTTTCTGCACAACAGTAATTAATGAATTATTGCATTATGAAACATCTATATAAACCGTAAGTAGCAACGGGAAATCTGATATTTTGTTATTGAACCTTGCCGTGTTTTGGAAGTAAAAATTTTAGTAACATATAGCAATACATTATGGTAATATATAGAATGGACTGGACTTAATCAACATACAAACTTCTGGAATTTTATTTCTCTTTGATTCAAGTGTGCACTAATTTGCTGCTAATGTTGTTGCAGAGGCAAGAAGAATTGATGTATATAATCTTGTATGACATCCTTTTTAGCCAGTTATTTGTCAATATACATCTCCAGTGGGTTTCATTGCTTTGGACTCTTGCTTATGAAGATGGTTTAATCTTAAACAGGAGGCTTTGTTAGCTGGTGATGCAGAAAAGTTTCTACTGCAGAAAAAGGATGTGTTGCAGGCAGCTCCTGCTAAGCTTTTAGTTCAAAAAAAAAGTAAAACATGTCTCAGATTTGAGGACTTCTTATTAGATTTCTCAACTCCTAGTCTGTTGATGGTAGCTATCTCTATGGGTTAAAATATGGGATATACATAGTTCAAACTTGTCAACGGACTTTTTAAATATAATTGAACTGAGAAGATCCTTTCTTTATAAAAAATAGATGGAAAGGTATCTATATCTTAAGTTCTGTTGGATTACACTTGGTGTATTTATTATTATATAGAGCAGAAAAAGTAGTCTCAGATGTGTCACTGGAGTCTTCTTTTTTATTTTCATTGCAGACCTTCCAAAACCCCGTTATGCTCGTGTAAATACTTTGAAGATAGACATAGAGTCTGCCCTAGTCGAATTTAAGAAACAGTATGAGGTATGGCATAATCCTTACATGCAGCAGTTGTTTTGCATTACCTGAATAATTTGAAGTAACTTTAGCGTCATTTGACTCTGTAGAATAGAGGTGGAAGATGTATCAAAGATAATTCCTTGTGTCAAAACATCTAAGCCAAAATCTGATCCCCACGATCTTCTTTGTTGTACTTAATCTTTGCAGTACTTTCTCTAATGAATTGTTTGCCTGACTACTTTGTAGATTTTTTATACAGTTTCCATGATAATTGTATTAGAGGTATGATATTCCTAGAGTTGACATAGACATTTTGTTTAGAATATTGAGATGAAATACGAAATTTAACAAATTGAGGTCCTAAAATTAAGTAATTTCCTTTCAGAAGAAAAGGAGGAGGGTGGGGGTAGTTCTAGTTGTTATAGTGTTTGAAGAGTGGCTTCTCAATTGCTAATTGATGTTTTGACATCACTTAGGGGGATTGAGGTAGAAGGCATACCTAAAGATACTAGTAAGCTACGGAGATTGGTATACATTAAAGTATGTAGTACCACAGATTTTTCATGTTTGTCAATTCAATGATATCATTATTGTTGTATTCATGTCCTTATTTGATAGAAGAATTATTGTGAATCAATTCTGCATTTAGGAAACAATCAAATATTGATTGATCAAATCATTCTCTATGGCCTGATAGATCTTTTGAAGAACTGGTTAATCGAACAAGAATACAGATCGAATCCGATTTTACTTTTTATTGGTGTTGTATTCTCGTTATTATAAAGTTATTTATGTTTATTTTTTGGACATTAAATATGTTTTTCAGGATGCAATGGTTCCTGACCTGTTGATTTTCCCCCCAAGGACTGACCTGCATGATCATCCTTTGGTGAAAAGTGGAAGTGTCTTTCTGCAGGTGCAAAATTTTCTTTCTTAGAATGAAATTTTGATGTGAATACAATAAGGAGTTTCTGGTTATGCAATCCTTTCGCCTCTTTTGGGTTCTATCTAGTTTTCATTGACATGCTACTAATGTCCCTTGTTCCACTAGGGTAAGGCAAGTTCCATGGTTGCAGTTGCTCTTGGGTCTAAACCCAGATGGGAGGTAATTGCATGGAAAAAGAGTAGTTAGGTTCTCTAGAGTTTCATTGTCCACTTAGTTGTTGTTCATGGTTGTTTATTGCTCTGTGAAGGTCATTGATGCATGTGCGGCACCAGGAACAAAACTGTTCATCTAGCTGCTCTTATGAAGGGAAATGGAAAGATAATAGCTTGTGAACTTAATAAAGAAAGGGTTAAACATCTGAAGGACACAATTGAACTAGCTGGAGCGACTAGTATCCTTTTAATAGCTTTCTGGTATCCTGTCCACCTTCTCACATAAGATTGCTACCGAGGAAATCTAACCATCACTTGATTTCTGGGTCGACATCTACCTAAAGTGTATTGGAAGCCTTGAAATATGGCTTAGGGTCATGTTTTGTAAAAATGATCCATCTCTAGACTCTAAGTATCATTCATAATCTCAAAATTTTCACTCAAACTGGATGGAGTTATTAATTTCTATATGGCGTTAGACTTTTAATACCATAAACACCTCTTGAATTATGTGCCTGAAGTTTATATTTGAGGAAATATGGCTTTTGAAACTGCACATATCTTTAGTTGTTTCAGTTCCCTATTTCAAGTAATCCTAAAACAAGTTAGGTATATGATAATTTGTCTAATTGGTTTTAGTTTCATTGTTTCCATAATATGCCTCGATAACTTAACTTATCCAAAGATGTGGAAATCAAGCATGAGGACTTCTTAAACATCAGTCCTGAGGATCCAGCGTACTCGAAGGTAAACATACAAGACATTTTTGGGGGAATGAGGCGTCATTGGTTGTCAGATATTATCAACTTATTGAGTGAAATCTATTACTTTTTGTCCAATTAATCATTTTGCTTAACTTGCATCACTTGAATAAAGTAATCGGTTGACCTATTTCACAAACATGATTGATTGGGAAAAAATAATTTGTAAAGCTTGTTAGTTTTTTGTACTGATCCGTTTTTTGTATCGAATGATTCTCTGATACAGTTGATAGCAGATTGGAAAAGAGGACAATTTCTCCTCAACTATGAGTTGGTAACACTTTGGTTGAACATGTCACAGCCTTTGATTCTTCATTGTTAATCTGTTGAAGGAACACTTCTATATAGGCGTATCATTTTAATGTATCCAGAATAAGCATTAAAAAGAGACCAAATCCTACCTGTTTCTGGAAAGTGTGAAAAACAAAAAAAGGATATCAGTAAGTGCTGGTACAGCCATGAATATATATATTTGATCTGGGGTAATGCGGGGTTACACTCTGATTAGTTTTCCTGAATGGTGATGATTTTACGAAAAAATAAGTAGCCAGTTCACATTTTCACCAAGCATGGTTTCAACTTTGTTTTCATCTATTTTCTGTTTGGATATTATATGGAATTCCTTTATTTAACACAAACCGGCACCAGGTTCAAGCAATACTGTGAGATCCATCATGTTCAGGCTCTGGGACTTTTGTTGATAGATTAGATCACTTGCTCCCCCTTTATACAGCAGGTGATTTTGCTCTTTTTGTATTCATTTTTGTATATTTTGTGTAACCATCCCTTTGCTTTTCTCGTTTGATGAAAATAATTCCGAAACAAAACTTGCAAGACTCTAATCAATAGACCTAGGAAGAAAAAAGGCTCGCTGGTTTCCAGGAAAGCAGAGAAAGGACTTCGGAAAAACAGCATATACTTGTGAGATTTATAATATTGTTTCTTATTTTTCTTTTTTTAACCACAAATGGTAAATTCATATATGTTTGTGAATGCAAATGATCAATTTACCCTCTCATCTTGATGTGGTTCCAGTTGTTGAGAGAATTGTTTACAGTATATGTGTTGAGAATGAAGATGTTATCAAATCTGTTCTGCCTCTTGCTTCTTCTTTTGGTTTGAACTGACAAAAATCTTTCCCCAATGGGGTTGCCGAGGTCATCCATTTTTTTATGGATGTAAGTGATCATACATATCTCACAACCTTTCTTTATGGGTGCTTACCTGCCCCTAGTACTTTAGAATCAAACTGCGTTCCAAAAGTTGGTCAAACTAGACAAATAAAGAAAGCACAGTAGAATGAAAGAATATTGTTCTTACAGTTTTCAAGTGCTCCAATAAGAATTTTCCAGGCATCATATATTTTCGTGTTTAATTGCTTATAGTCTAAGCTAGATCTAGTTGGCCAAATGAAACTGTTTCAATTATATTCTTTTAGAAGTAAAGCGTCATTTATCTTTAAAGAGTCAACATGTCATTAGACAGAGGACTAAACTGCAAGCTATACCACCTTCAATAGCGTATAGTATTTGCATTACACTGAAGGCTGTAGGAAAACATGTATGTATGAGCTGTAAATATATACAGTACCATCCTGAAGAACAGTAACACAGTGCTGTTTTGATACATTCTGATCCTTCCTGCCTGATGCTCTTCTGGTTTTTCATTAGTTGAAAATCTTCCATGTGTATGATTATTTTACTAAAATTTTTGCGCAGCTCCACATGTGCTGAGAACCGATCTTATAGAGGATCAGGAGGGCTTCTTTATTGATTTATTAGTCAGGAAGGGTATTAGCCCTCCAGCCAAGCACACATCAGAGATGTTGGAAACGCATTACGAGTTCTTCAACGAAGAAAAAAGAGAGAGATAAATTCTTTCTTCTTCCTCAAAACTTTGGGTTTGTTGTTGTAATACTAGGTTTACAACAACAATCAGGCAATCCAAAAATGATAAAATCCTAGAGAAAAGTTGCCAGAATTTTTATCACCAGGTGAGGATGTAGTTTGGCCGAAGTTTTTTTTTATTCATTTTCAGGTTTTTGGTCATCTCTACTAAACATTTACTGTATACAACAAAAACTTTCTGGCATTTCATGCTTACATCAAATTGTATTTCTGTTATGCTCTTTTCCTTCTCAAAAAAATAATTAAATTTCCATTTTTTTGCCATGAAAAAGAATTTTTGTATTTATTTATAAAAGGATAATGTTCTAAATTATAGCACAGTGAATTTTATTGATTGCCTGCTTTTACAGAGGTAAAAGAGAATGTGTGGTTTAATAATAATTTTTAAATCAACCCTATTATATAATTTATACTCGGAAAAATATGCTAAGTAGAGATATTCTATCTCTCAATTAAGTGAGACCTTTCTCCGGTTGAATAAAATTATATTATTACATCGTCATATTGACATGGAAAATCATATCTCATTATACTCCGTATATAATGATTTATAATATATTAAAATAATTTAATTTATATTAATTAATAAAAATTAAGTAAATTAAGATAAACTGGTGTTCGGCTACAAAGTTCCACCTATTTTTCCTAGATTCCTTTTGGACGAAGGTATTAGAAAAGTTTTACCATGCGTTGAGAAAAATAATTAAATTTTGGAAAGAGAACAATTTACACTAGTATACTTTACAATGAGGAACTTCCGTGAAAATTATAGTTGATATGAATTTGAAAAAAAACCCATTAATTTGTAATTTTAGTATACTATAAACTCTCATTACTAGTTATAATTGAAAACTACTTGGAAGAGAAAATTCAAATGAAAATTATAGAAAGCTTTCTAATTTTTTATTTTGATGGGGTGTTATTTTTGCCAAGTTAATGACAAATTATAGTTGTCAAATTTTTCCCAAAACGGATCCAATATACATTATTTTCTGTGTGGAGCTCAGCTCTGGATTACAGATTACGCCGCACGCTTACCACATTGCTTATGCTTACTCAATATTATAGTTTTTCGACTTAATTTTGGAATAAGAATTTACGAATTCAAATTTATTACACCTTTAACACTATTTTGAAGAGTAAATTATGGTTTAATGTTGCAATCCTTCCATGAAAATTAAATGAAAGTCATTTCTGTTTAAAGAAAATGTGACAGAAGCATAGCACTGCATTAAACATCAAAACAAACAATACCCATGGCTATTGTGACTTTCAAACAGAAAGTGAAAACATAGCAGAAAGATAAAAGAAAAAACTTCACTACTCCTACATCTTTATTTCTACTACATCATACCACCAACCATCAAAACAGAGTCCATAACTTCAAGCAACTTTCACCTCAATTGTTTTCGGTTTCTTTGGCTCAGGAGGAGGCAATTTCTGAACAGTAACAGTCAGAACTCCATCTTGACAAACTGCAGAAATTGCATCAGTATTCGCATTCTCTCGGCAGACTAAACTTCCTCATGAATTTCCCAACCCTTCTCTCCATCCTAATAAACTTTGCACCTTCTTTCTCTTCTTCCCTCTTCCTTTCACCACTAATCAACAGCACATTGTCTTCTTCCACCTGCACTTTGATATCTCCAGATTTCAACCCTGGCATATCCACAACAAAAACATACGAATTAGGATACTCCTTCACATCCGCTGGTGTAGCAGCCATGGCCTTAGCATCACGAACATAGTTCCTTGATGGTGCATTGACAGACTTGTCGGAATCTTCACCGGCAGCTTCCATCATATGGTGGAGAGTGTGGAAGAGTGGTGTGTTATCGATACCCAACAACCTCAAATCCATTTTCAGTATTGAGAAATTTTTGGATATTGTAATTTTGTGCGTGAAATTTTTCAATTTTTGTTTGATTTGTAATTGCAGTGAGATTGGGGTAAAGGGGTTAGGCTTATATAGTGGAAATGTTGAAAGTTCTGGAGGATGATCAAAGAAGAATGAAGAAAGTTTCTAGGAGCTTCTTCGCTTCATCACGTTGTTTCTACACTGGTCTAGAAACTTGCAGATTGTTCCTTTTTATTTTTATTTTTCGTTTCTATTTTTTAAGGGGTCGATGTATTTATTTATCAAGGAAATTCAATCATGGTTGGTTTAAAAAGTCAATCTTCTTATTTTTGATATGTAATTAAACTATCGAATTAACTATACTAAATATATTAATAAAATACAATAATGTAATTTCGCATACATTATTAATATTAATATATACTCTTTATATTTTAGAAAGTGTCTGATATATTCCTCAACTTAGTAATTTGGAGCTGACATACCCCTTGTTATGAGAGTGACTCATATAAGACTCTATTTATAAACAAATTAATCACATATACCCTTTTCCTCTAACGGAAATAAAAAAAATTAAATTTTTATTTTTTTCTAAAATATATAATCCCATATTAGTATATTTAATCCTCGTCAAACATATATTTTTTAATTTTTTTTTGTTTCAATGACTAATTTAGAATTATTATTTTGATAATTAAATTTATTTATGTTTCACTGATATTCTTGTAAAACTTGTAGACGATAAATTTTTTTCTTCGAATACAAAAATCAAATTACAATATAGACAAAATAGTTTTAAAAAAAATTTCTTTAAACTAAGGAATGAAAGAAAAAAATTAAAATAAGAATAAGAAATTCAAGTAATTATAATAAAAGAAGTTAAAAAGTAATTTATGTATGAAAAAAATCAAAAATACCTTTAACTTTGATAGAAGAATCATATATACTCCTAAATATTTTTTTAAAAAAAATTAAAAGTAAAAAATATAAATTTAAAACTAATTTTTTAAGTTCCATTAAATGAAGAGTATATGTGAACTCATTTTATAACGGCAGGGGTATATGTGAGTCGTTTGTATAACAGTAAGGAAATATATGAACCACTTTCATAACGAGGGAAAATCAGCTCCAAATGACAAAATTGAGGGGTATATTCGACCCTTTTCCCTATATTTTAGAAGAAAATAGGTCAAAAATGTCCTCACATTACGTGAAAGGAAAAAAAATATCTTTTATTTATAGTTTGGTTGAAAAATGTCATTTTTGTCAATACTTTGGTTCAAAAATATTGTGCAGTCAATACTTTGGTCCAAAAATACCCCTTAGTTACTAAAATAGATTAAAAATGCCCTTTTTCGAATAAGTATATATTTTTTTCTTTTTAACCACATTTCCTTCTTAATTAAATTATTAAAGAACTATGATCTTGTTTCCTTTCTTTTAAAATTACTTTAACAAATAAAAATATAGGAAATAAATTTCTTTCTTAATCTCATCTTATCAATTAAAATAGAAATAACTTCATATACCATCTCGACAGATAATATATGTCATATGTATAAGATTATAGTATATCCATCATATATAACCATATCAAGTAACTATAATAAAATAAGAAATATTTTCATTTTTTATTTTTTTAATTGAAGACAAACATTTGCTAATTTTAAAAAATATTATTACAAAAAGAATGTGTTAAAAAGAAAATAAAATAATATACTTATTTGAAAAAAAAACGAGCATCTTTTACCCAAAATATCAATAAAGGCATTTTAAAACCAAAATATTGATGACAAAGACATTTTTAGATCAAGCTACAAATGGAGGGCATTTTTATTCCTTTCGCATAGTTTAAGAACATTTTTGACCATTTTTTCTATTTTATATAATAAGCAACTATCAAGATGAGCTTCGAATCGTACTGCTTATCTACTTTACTCTATATAATTTAAGGAGATTGGGTCAAATAGGTTGCTTAATTACTCCTCATCTATTATTACTATCCAATTATTTCTCACTATTTATATTTATTAATTATGTTTCAATTTATTTTTCTTGCTTTCATTTTTAGGATGATATATATTTAAATTACAATAAATAACAAATAAAAAATTTAAGAGCATTAATTATTTATTGAAAAATTTATACATGTACCACATAAACTGATACACTTGAAACAACGTGTTATTTTAAAAATGTACAAATACCCTCTAGACTATGATCGAAATCTCAGATACACACATTAACTAAACTAAGATCATATTATCCCCCTCAACTTATTTTTTTGTAATTTTGTGCACCTTTTTGACTTATGTGGCATCCAAGTATCTTACGCGCCTATATTTCGTGGAGTACTCATGAAATGTGCTATGTAAGACAAAAGATGTATAAAATTAAAACAAAAGTTTAGGGGGTAATGATACCTTAATTTAGTTAAGGTGTGTCTCTGGATTTTGTTCATAGTCTAGTGGATACTTGTGCATTTTCTTTTAAAAAAGATATAGTACATCAAAATAATTAACAACTTAAACTATTTAAATATGAGAAAATAGTTATTGGGCTGCTTAATATCAGTAAAGAATTCTTTCGATTTACCCTTCTACTTCAATTTCTTTTATTTATATTTAGTACCTTCTCTATTTTAATTTATTTGTATTACTTTATTTTTAAGTATGTTATGTATTTAAAAATTAGGAAAGTATACTATTATAAATCACAATAATTAACAACTTAAAAAATAAATTAAACTTAGTTGACTCTCGAAATTTCGTACATGTTCACACAAAAATTGACACAAAGAGAAACATATATTATTGGGAAAAGAGTCTGAAAAATATTCTAACATTGACCGAAATTGCTATTATGATACCGAGCTATGATCAGAACCTATTACCCCCTGAACTATTTAATACTATATTTTTAAATATATATATTTTTGCCCAGCTGGTCAAGTTACTCCGATCTATATTAATTGAGTGTGTCACATGCGCCATTTAATTCATTAAATTAGTCAGTTAGTTTAATAAATATATTTTAAAAGTCAAAAAAGAAAAAAATTTAAACCTTTTTCTTTCCCTTAAGCCAAAGAAGAATCAAAGACCAAATCGTATTTCTTGTTAGTTGTTGATAGTTCTTCATAGTTTGTTTGCTTTTTGGCATGTTAGTTCCTCATTCAACTTTGGATCATCTTTATCAAAACAAATGCTATTTAATTCAATTTTACATCTTTTATGGATAACGCTAACAAAATTTTTTTTTTAGAGAAAAGAAATTCGAAGCCCTAATTAACAATAGAACAAACAAGACCAACAAAAAAAATTCAAAATTAAAGAAAACAATTCGTTTGATCTAAATCTTACCGATTAGGGCATCTCCAACCCAAACAGTAAATTTTATACAAAATTTGGTGTCAGTATCGAATTTGGTGTAATCAACTTCAACCCACTGCATCAAATTTTACACTAAAAAAGAATCTCTCTCTTTATTATTATATTATTATTTCTTATTTCATTTATATTTTCTTTTTTCATAAAACAATTTTTTTTCTAAGACATTCACCATATATAATACATATTATTTTCTTTTATAATCGTTAAATATATAATCATTGTGTACCATAATTTTCTAAATAAAATTTCTAGCAATTATTATACATTATAAATAATAATGCATAATACAAATACAAGTGATATCATTAACGAAATAAAATTAAAAATTATTACATAATTAAAAGAATTATTTTAAATTCTACATAAATATTTCAACTTTCAAGATCACTAAGGTGCTCCTATAAATGCTCTATTAATGCATTACGTAGTTCAAAATGAAACATAGAACTTTGAAATTTAAAGAAGAAAATAAAATTATATTAATGAATGGGAATAGTATTGTTGATCCAAATGTTAGTGAATTTGTTCGACAAGAAAAAAGTCGAATAATGGAAAAAAGAAGTCAACAACTTCAGCAACCGCAACCACAACCAAAACAATTTTTGGTCCCACATAATTCATGTTTTAATAGTATTGATGAATCCTAAAAGAATCTATCCGATTATTAATTTATTATTGTAATTTTTAAAAAATTATAATATTTTTTTGTACTTTTAAAATTACTATATACTTTATATTTCAATTTTGATATATGTCAATTACTATTTTGTTGAATGTTATTATTTTAGATTATTTTTAAGTACATTGTATTATTTGTTTAAACATTTATATGTCCCATTTTTAAAATTTTGAAGGTTAATTGTAGTTTATATAAAATATAGTTGTAATACAATTCGAATTCAGTATTATACATTGTTATAAATTCGATCGTTATTATTCAAACAAATATAATACATTTTAACAAATATAATACAGATTGACCAAGAGTTGGTCAAATCCTCTTTAAAAAGTAATTAAGTAAATTTGGAACCAAATTAATATTTCAAAAAATTTCTTAATCTTTTATAAAATACAGAAAAACTTTTCATTTTTGAATTTCTATAATTCAATCCAAATCATTTAAATAAAATCTTTTCATCTTCTCTCCTCTCTTCTTCTCCCAACGTTCTCTCTTTTGTTCTTTTTTTCCCTTTTCAGTCCGAAAATCCGACTAGACTATCTTTGTTATCTTCCTCTTCCTCTCCGACTATCTCCATTATTTTCCTCCTCATCGACTTAAAATGGGTTAGTTATTTTCACATTTTTTTCTTGGATTAATGAACAACAAAAGATTCTGTAGATGTAAAAATTGAATAATGATGTAATGATAATTATGTATTGGATTAATGGAACTAATGAACAACATTATTTATTTATGTTTTGAATGAAAAAAGGACAATCAACCCAACCCCAAAAAACTAATTTGAGGGAAAATGTAAGCATTGTTAACATCAGTGAAAAGTCCTTTTGTTTTTTGTGCCCTTTTGGTTATCTTTTTGTGGCCATTTTTATTGAATTTTAGAAATATATAAAAAACGTTACGGCACCATACCACCATTCTGTGCGCAACGTAATTGTTGAATTATTGTCTAATGAATTGTAAACTCTCAAGCTTGTATTACCTTTGTAAATGAAATGATACAAGAAGCTTTAACCATGACAACAAAACTCAACTTTTTATTGCGATCTAGCTTCCTCTTATAATATTCAAATGCCTTTTTGTGTATGCCGAAAGAATGTTGGAGCAAGCAACATGAATATTTATTAGTGTCGTGCTAAAAAAACTCACAAATACTTTTAAGAAAATGTCTCATAATATTGATGTCCAAAGATCCAAAAATATTTCACAGCCTTTAAAGGTAATGAGGTTGAAAAAAAAAAGAAAAAATCTATTCGAAACAACTACTCGATAATTCGCAAGAAGAAGAAGAAAAGAGAAGGAGAAGAAGAAGGCCAAAGAAGGAGTTAGGAGCGGAGAAGCGAGAATGCAGGAGAAGGAAGAAGCAGAAGAAAGAAGCCATACACTTAAGCATGACGGAAGAAGCAGAAGAGAAGGAGGAGAAGGAGAAAGCGAGAAGGAGAAGAGAGAGAAGAGAAGAGAAGCGATAAAACAAAGCGAGAAGCAGAAAGAGAAAGGCAAAGGAAAGGAGCAAAGAAGACAGAAGATAAGAAAAGCCCTGGCTGAAAAAGCCAAAAAAAGAACAGAAAGAGAAAGTCGAAGTCGTCAATTACTGATGTATGATGCGACAATATCCATTTTGAAGGGTAAAAACATTGACGGCGATTGGGGGTCACCAATTAAATGATGTAAATCCTTCTCGCAACGGATAAATAAACGAGGGGGATTTACCAAGCAATCATGCCCCCCACAAAACAAAAAGATCAGGTTCGCTACATTAGTATTCTTATCTTGTCCACTAAAATAATTATTTTATTAATGATTACAAAATGTATAGAAGAGACAAGACGATCACTACTTAGCTAATTTTCTCGAAACTTGATTTGCACCAACTTAATTTTGTAAGTTGCCCATTTTCAAAGACATAAGAACTGGTTTTACGTAATATTAACCCCAAATAACAGTGTTGGACTGATATTGAGGGTAATCCGTGCGTTATGATGATTGATTAATACATGGAATATATACAAATAAATTGATACAGAAATACAATTCGTATGATTGCATACTGTCATGCAGTATATGGAGGTCTTTTTTACTATTTTTGTATAAGCCAAGTCGAGCACAGGAGTCATTAAATGTCGATTATATCATTACTATCTTATTTTCAAAAACATTACCATTGATATCGCTAAGTGTGACTTCCTGAATATGAGAGTAAAATCGTGTGGAATTGATGCAAACTATGAAAGGTTTTCAGGTTTATAGATTGTGAACTAGCACTCTTGCGCACTTGATAGATGATGTTTATGATCCCCAGATAATAGTAATGGGAACTTCCATTGGGTCATATTTGACGCAGGTCATTGCATTGAGAGGGACAGGGCATAAAAGTAGATAGTCGATGTTCTCATCTAGGTTAGTACTAATAGACCAAATTATGTCCTCCGAAGCCTATAGATTCCAAAAGTTTTATACAGTGTTGCCCAATGTACTTGAGTTAGAGAATTTTTGAGCCGAAAAGAGCGCGAAACCAACTGGTCAAGTTCTTCGAATGTACCAAGGCAAGAAAAAATCCACCCGATTCGAAGTCAGACATGTTACCTACCTGTATTTCCCAACAAGAAAATAGTAGTCATGGAATATCCATTAATTTTGTCTTATCACTATCGAAATGCCGGATGTTATTATCTGCTTTAATGATGATATATCAAGAAGATGATTTGTGGACTTTTTTGATCGCCCTGTGCATTACACTGAACGTTTTGAGTGATAAGGACATAGAAGTATCATCTAGGGACTTAGATGCACTAAAACCCTTCGCAATGCAGATATAGCTTCACTCTATGCAGATTATGGGATTTTCAAAGCTCGCGAAAGGAAGAGAAAAAGACTATTTTAGTAACAATGAAACCACATTCTAGTCCTAGACCTAAAAAGCAAAGATCGATGAAAATGCTTTCGGAAAACACCATTTGACTCAGATATCGTGATTATTGTATATCATTGCTGAATTAGCTTTTGCTTGATAAGTTGTATTATAAAAACAATTAGGTGCTGAGAGTACGTTAATTTTTGCCCACGGGGATATAGATAATATAATATAATGATTTTTATGCTTTATATTTGATTTTTAGTTTAGAACAAATGTAATTATGATGGAAGGAAGATAATGTGGCTGTATGTTGCGCAACCTATTATAAATTCTGCTTGCTAAAAAACACCATACAATTATCTTATGCTGTACAACAAAAATGATTGATATATGTGGAACAAATATTTCACATATAAAGGAGATATGTGCGTAAGATAGTAACAGAAAGGATATATGTAGGACAACATTATCTATTATAAACATATGCCTTCCACAGAAAGGCTAGTATGTGCCCCAACATAACTATATATGTAGAACAACATACGCTCTACTTGAATTGTCAAAATTACAACCCCCCCAAAAAAAAAATTAAAATTAAACTATTATTAATACTAGTCCTCATTTGGCATTTTCCCCTCCTGAGCTACGTTTCTTCTATAAAGCTCGTTTTCATATTCAAATTTTATGTATTTTAGCTACATATCAGTTTTTCTTTTCTCTTTGTTTCCTTTTTTTCTCCTACTATGCCGGATTCTATTCCATTATTCCTTCATATCACATATCATATTGTTATTAGCGTATCTCTAAAATATCAGTGGCGGTAGAGTCATGTTATTACGAATTCCTCTTCTACAGCAAGGCGCTCATGCGTCCTCATCATTTTAGTTTATCCCATTGATATCTCTTAGCCGGTAATATTCTAAGTAGGCGTTTTTTAAGTGATTAATTTCTTCCCCACTTGTTTTTCCTATATTTTAGTGATATTATGATATTTTGGTTGAGTTAGCGTAGACCAGGTTGAGTAGCTTATTCTTTTATCTAATATATCGTTAATTGACAAAAGGCCTTAAATCTTGCTAGCCTGCGTTGAGAAGCGGCTTTAGGCGAGGGAAGGCATTTTGCTTGTTATAGTTTGCCTTGTTAGCTGTAGCCCGCATTGGATCGTATTTGTTGTTCTGTGTTGTTGATATATTGCATGTTGTGATATTTCAAAAAGACTCAAACTTACCTTGTAGCGTCATGTAGTGACATTATAAATTTTTTTCGCATGACCGTTAGCCAGAATACACAATAGAATAATGGCTCATGTCCAAAAAAAAATTGCCATACAACTGACACAACAAAGTAAGATCACTAGAAGCAAGCCTTAAGACTAAATTTCAGTGTAGAAGAATGATGAAAATATCATTCTTTAGCACGAGCTTGCATCTGCACAAGCAATTTACTTACTTCTGAAAGTACGCCAAACAGCAATTTCTAAAAGAATATCGCAAGCAAAGAGCAAAAGAAAAAAATGAAGTTAGTTAGATAGATGCGCAGCAAAGCCAAGATAGAAGAAGTTGAGGAGCAAGATAAAGGACGAAAATAGCAGAGTAGGCTTGAGGAATAGAACAAAGGAAAAACAAACAACAAGTGAGCGCTGCCAGAACAAGAAAATAATTATAGAAATAGTTGCAGGAAGAAGAAGGCAGCGCCGAAAATAGAGGAAAAGATAAGTTGGCCGATGAAAAGAAGAAAAAATAAATGCAAGTTGCATGTGAAAAAGCACAAGCATTTCATGAAGTTGGCCAATGCCCTACGGGTTCTGATGTGATGGATAAAATATCAAGCTGCGTGACACTTTTTCTGCTGCATCTGCAACCTAATGTTAATGCCGTGATTCGCATTATTGAGGTCTAGTCCTGAAAAAAATCTTTTCAACGAACTACTTAGGCGCTATCCTCAAGAAATAATTAGGAATTATTTTTTTTTAGGAAAGGCGTTGTTCGATTACTTTTCTTATTTGCCCAATGCATACAACATCGACACCTGTACTTCAATGCACCCATGGTTATGCAAACTCTAAAAAAAGTTAATTTTTATCAAGTAATCTCGAATAGAAGGATGAGATTGTAATTAATCTTATTGCTGGCCATGCCAATTTCTTTCGCCAAAAGAGAGTATTGTAAAGTTACAGGGTTAATAAAATTGTCATCCTCAATCTTGAGCACATCCCCTTGGAAATACATAGGGTTCGTCAAAAAGCAACCATCGAAAGAAGCACAAAAGAAAGAAAGCAAAGCGAGAGTTATAACGAAGCACAAGCAGCCGACAAATATCACTAAGCCATCAGGATCAACGAAGAGCCAAGACACGGTGATGTTCCTTGTATGCCGCAAAAAGTTCAAAAATTCGACCTATATATTTCGCTTAGACTATGAGGGATACGCCAAGAAAGCACAAGCGAGTCATTAGTACTCACTTTATTTACACATACAAAGTATACTTTACGCGCGAAAGATAAGCCTTCCAACAACTAGCACTACTGTTTAAATGCCGTGTGAATTTGCCCTTCATCTTAGGATAGTTGAAAGGCTTTCAACAATACCCTTGGAGCCAGTCATGGATGTAAGAGTAGAATATACATTCAACTCTTGATCGAATACTATGCTGAAAACCTTCTAGCCCCGATGCAAAGACGAAAGTAACTTGTTTCAGGCCTTATCGTGGGCCTTTCATGGACATAAAGCACCTAAATTGTTACTTAATATTTTCTATTATTATTGAATAATTAACATTTAATTTGCCTGACATGCTTTATCCTTCTTTATAGGCTTGGGGACCATTTGAAAGTGCATCTCCTCATTTGCCAGTCCCATCATAGCATAATTGCAAAATGAGCAATCTTATCTCAAGCGATAATTGAGAATGCGATATGAAATCAGAAACAAAATTACTCACAACATGGTCAATTTTCACAAATCTTTATAACCCTGCCATTGTACTTGACATGCCAGTAAATTCTATAGTATATGTACACTCTTATGTTATATATATCATGAACTACTTATGCCTCTGCCCCACTATACTTACCAGATCGATTTCATATGATTGCAACATGTTTTCTAACAGAAACATGTCTGCCACTCGATGCCCCAATATATGTCTCATACCAGATCACACATTCTTGCACAATATATGACACATATTGTTGACCCAATATATCACCCATACTCTGCTAGCCGCACGGCATATGACACTTCTATGGCCCAATCTGTGCAGACAAGATTATATGCTACAAGATGCCATATGGTCAACCCATTACACATCTTTACAACAACATATGACACATACGTGGCCCAACATATCACCACCTATTTTGCCCTCATTTTTCTACGCAAATATGCAAATACTATAACAACATAATGACCCTCAAAATTACTATACTGCGATGATTCATCAGTTGATAATATTAGGCGTGTGCCATTCATTGCTTTTGTACCAACATAAAATGAATTGCAAGCTGTCAGTGTCTAATTACTACTAGCGCGTGGCGTTAAAACCTCCCATGTGATCCTGTTGCATGGCATAAGAGTTTAAAATGGCAATTGGCGTTGGAGCCAACAAACATCAAAAGAGATAGAGTTTGTATAAGTGACGAATTATGTATCTGTTTTTTTGCGCTGTTGGGTGTAGCATGTGCGCGCGATTGTTGGTGCAGAGTACTGATGACCTGTTATGGAATAAATGAACAGGAGCGGAAAATACCTTACACTCCTGTAGAAGATTTGCTTGCTAGGAACTTTTCTTAGCTGCAGAAGGAGCAAGAAACAAGAAGGAGCAAGGAAGGTCAAGAAAGGATGAGCGGGAAAATTGAGGTAATAGCAAGGGAGTAAAGGAAGGTTAAAACAAGAGACGCGGGGGGGAGGATCAGGAGGTGATACATTTCGGGGCGCTCAACGGGCCATTCAATTTATAAAAGCAATGGATACATACATCCATATACTACCACAGCGCCAAAGGGCAGCCGAAAGAATCATTTTACCTAAGGCCAAGTACAAAATACAATGAAGAAGCCAGAATAGCTTTGCGCAAGAATACTGTACAATGCATTAGGAAGCTGACGAGGAAGTGAGAGAAGTACAAAAGTTGAATGTATAATAAGGTGTCGCCCGACTTCGAACTGTAGCCGGAAAAAACTAAAGCCCTAGTTGAATCTGTACTGAAGTAGCAAAGGACATCATCATATGTACAATACGCGCCCCATGCATTGTATTTAAATGATGACAAGATTTCAGGAACATGACAAACATGCGACAAGTTTTGCGTGGGCAAGGCACTGGGTAGTCCTTCAATTTATAATGCGCGTTTGTTTTATCTTTTCAAATGAAATACTACTTACTTCTACATACTTTAATATATATTTATTTATTTTCCCTATGTTGATGAATTCTCCTTCAACCTCATGTCCAGCTCCTAGAGCGCCATGAGACATACCCAAAGATATATAGGCATCCCAAAGATTAGAATTACTAGCACCTCAACTCTCGATAACCACTTCACAAAAAGATGTTGTAAAAAAATGACGCCAAGCTGATGTGGCACAACAGTGAGCCTGACAGAAGCCTCAAACAGTTAGGACTAGAATGCAGTATGATGCCTGCATGAAGATATTATTAACTATAGTTCAAGCGCTAATAACAGAGTAGCTATAATAAATATATAGCTATAAAATAATATTAGTATTAGCATAGCTGTACTAATCCATAGTCCTATTAGCGATTAGTACTCTACATTAAATCCTAATCCATATTGCGATCATGTACTCTTCACTATAATCTCTATATAATATTCCATATGCCCTATTCCCTTAAAAGGTTGCAATACAATCAATATTCCTTCATGCGGCCGCGGCTTATTATCAGCAGCAAGAAAACCGATGATAACTTCTTTTATCTAGGTTTCTATTTATTCTCTCTTTAGAGGCCACCGATATGCATTCCCTCTCTTTTTTTTTTTTTTTTTTTTATTTACTTAGATAGCATGGCGGCCAGCCATGGACAACGAGGGATGGATCCACGATTCACTTTCTTACTGGCCGACTTAAAACATCATCCCCCCCTTCGTCATGGGCATACCTTCATTGCCCACCTAGATCCAAAAAAAATTATAGACATTAAATTACCTATCATGCGAAAATCAACAGTCTCTATACAGCCCTTGAGGCCAATTATCTATCGCAAATACGTTTAGAATGGCCGAAGCAAGAACCGGCCCGCGCGCCAGCATAACACGCCCACGGACAAATCAGAAAAAACCAATCCGGGCCCATGCCCCCGCTGGATGGAAAGCCTCGCCTGCGAATACGGCCTAGATCCGATCATGCTTTGCAGTCGTTTGCCCGGTCACTCTCCACACGCGTTCAGAACTACCTGTCTCCCGCCCCCATCCCTACACAACTGCTCAGCCCTTGTGACGCCGCGGCCTCGCAACACGCCTAATGCCATCAATTTCCCACTCTCATATTTTCTCCATTAGTCGATTCGCCTCCCACACAGTTACCCCCGGCCACTGCACAAACCTATGAGACGACGAACATGTGATTTAGACCGAGCGATCTCCACCATATCATCACTAGGCCATCTCGACACCGGGGGGCTGAACGAAATCTATTACCTCGCAAAAGCAATCTCGATCATGTGCCGTCAGTTCGCCGGGAGTTATTGCGGCCGGCTACCCATAATTTACTCCTCCATTAACAGGACGGATTAAGGCATCAGCTCCAACGACCCCTAGCTTGAACCTAAGACTACTCTCTCCTCGTGCTAAAAAGCCCCGGAAGAAATTACAACGTGGAATCTTTTTTTTTTTTCTGCGAGAGAAAATATTATATTCTCTTCGAGGCCGCGAGCCAGACAGCCCGCGTTTCTTATCGGAGCCGGCCACTCAGCCCTCACCGCCCCACAGATGCACAAGACTATCGCGGCGGGGCATGGTGCCTGGCCGGGCAGTGGCGGAAGAACCGCCGCCGCGGCTACTGACAGAGAAGCAGAAAAGAAAACAGCCCGCGAAAAGCCGCCGCGCGCGGCGCGGCCGCGTCGGCATGTTTGCCAGGGCAGTGGCCGATCTACGCACGTTACGTACGGTAAGCTAGCACCAGCGCGGGCAGCAACACAGCATGACACTCCTTCGGCAGCGACATGCAGTAATCTTCCCGCCGTGCGGGCCCAGGGGCACTTTCGAGCGGGGATCGTCAACTGGTCAAATCTGTCAGAGAAAAACGGACACACCGCTGTTCGTTGCTGGTTTCGTAGGGAGGAGAGCCGAATAAAGTTTTGGATTAACCGTGCCAATTATGCATATCAAGCCGGCCCTTCCTCTGAATGACTGTCTGGATCCGGGCCAACATGACAGCTTACTCTAATCTATCAAGCTTAACGCCTCCAATCCTATCAGGATCCAATGGTATTACTGTTGGCAACGTGAGTCCCTTAATATTTCTCACACTGGCACGAAGTACCAGTAAAAAACCACCGCATATCTTTCACTGTTACCTTACCCACGTCATTCTATTAAAACCAATATCCTTTCAGTTCCCCCACCAATTCACAAAAGACAATAATTGCCTCACTCTGCTTCCCCTATAATGATTTTTAGTCCTAGACATCCTACCAACAAATCACCCTATCAACTCCTTTACCAAGAAAAAAACTTCCAATTATACCAATCTCCGGTCTGTGGGTGTCTGCCTACCTTGGCTACGCCTCAATACTCACCAAATTACAACCCCGATACGTCTTGTATTGTTTGCCCGGCTATCCTCCTACAAGGGGTTATCGCGTGATCTTGACCCACAACTCAAAGTCTACATATTCTTCATGTCAAATTGTCGAAAAGCGTTCCATCCGAGTCTATTTCCTCTCCACAAATCATCATTCATTGCGCCCCACCTTCCCCTTTTTCCAAAACATCTCAGAGGCGTCCCCTCACACCTTTCCCTCACCACCTCCACACATAACCCAACCACCCATCATAACCCCCTGCGATCGTAAACCCACAAACACCCGCAACCACCCCCCACCCCCACACTCACAACCAACCCCCTTGAACCACCCGATACCCACAAATCTCCAGCCCGATACGTTTTGGCGTCCTTCCCGGCCCACCCCCGAATCACCACGCCCGTAGCCACCCCCCCAATAATCTCCCATGTAACCGTGGCAAAGTCGGTACTCTGTAAACCCAAAACTTTCAGGCTACCACCATACTACCAAATACACCCATTCCCGGACAGTGTGAACCAACAACCTACTCTGTTGCCTCAAAAAATGCTTATTGGGTATGCTATGCGAGGAGAGTTTAAGGCTTGACTGATCAGAAACTTGGGTTTTGTCCTAAGCCCCATGGGACGGCACCCCGTGGGACCTGCAATGGGTGTTACAAAATTAAACACATGCAGATGAGAAGTAATTTCCAGGCCTACAAGGCTCGTTTGGTGCTAAAGGCCTACAATTAGAACTATGGGGCTTGATTACTCCGACGACATTCGGTCCTGTTATTCGGCAGGAGGCAGGACGGAAACCATTTCGCCTGGTACTGTCACTCGCCCGTGGCGCTAACAATTGGCCTAATCAATTAGTTGGGATATGTTTCAATGCTTTCTTCATGGCATGCTTGATGAAACATCTACATGACGCAACCACCGGGCTATGTTGATCCCCGCTCCCCTCACAGGTTTGCCAAACTCCAGAAGTCTCTGATAGGCGCAAGCAAGCCCCACCGTGCTCTGGTACACACGTCATGAAAACGTTTCCGGGACATCAACTTCACGTTGTGCGTACACGACACGAGTCATGTTTACTCGACATTCAGCACCACGCCGTACAAGTCATTCTTCATTGTCTATGTAGATGATATCATATACAGGCTCTACTGCAGCTTTATTCAGGAGGCACTCGAGACTATTGCATATACCTTAAAATGAAGGACCTGACACGTTACATTATTTTCTGGCGAATGCGAGGTTTCTCGAAAGCAGCGGCTTGTTTTCTTATCAGTCAAATATGCCTCGAGATCTGTGCAGAAAGCTGGACTGGAAAAATGCACCACTCAACCAACACCAACAAACAAACAAAAAAAAAAAAACAGATGGCGTATCTTTCGTCTACGAATGGAGCCGGCACCTCCTTTGCCGATATCACCCACTTCCGGCAGCCTCATTGGGGATCTACAGTATCTGCGCCTATACCGTCGCTGACATCCGTTTGATGTCAATGAGCGTGCTCAACGAATGCACTCAAACAAAGTGAACATGATTACTTGTCTAAAACGCATTCATCAGGTACATTTTTGGCACCACGCTTAGGTCGTGGTTTACTCATTGACCGGGGACTGGAGCTTTGGGGTTTCTCGGATTCAGATTGGGCCGAAATGATAAAATGACAGAAAATCTACATGGGGGTTTCTCATTTTTTTTGGAGTCACGGAACCTGATTTTCATGGTGACAACAAAACAACCAGGTCTCTCGGTCTCGACTGAAGCTGAATACCGCCCGCTGGGGGGGCCCTTGCTCTTCTGCTGCTGAGACATGTGGGTCAGATATTATTCTTCTCGACAATCCGCCACTCACACTGTTCCTTGCTCTCTATTGTGACAACAAATTCAAACCATCTGTGTAGCCAAAGAATTTCGTCCTACACAAAAAGAATGAAGCATGTTATACCGAGCTGTCTCTTTGGTTGCGATGAAGTCAGGCCCGCACCATGATGTGCAGTATGTACCCACTGAGAACAACCGGGCTGATATTCTCCCAAGCCTTCCCAAGTCGACAGCATGATTACCTTAGTTCCAAGCTTCCGTTCAGCTGATGGGTATGAAACATGTCGAGTTTTTGACATACATACAACATCTCTTGAGTTGCTACCCATATTGTTGAAGCAAAGTGGAATTATGAAGCATTTTCCAGAGAATATTCTTGAAATAACATGAGAATTTAAAGGTCATGTGGACCCCATGGTAAAAAAATGAAACTGGAGCGGCATGCAGGTCATATTCGCTTGCATTCATTGAGCATTTGATTAGCGGGACAAATATTCAACATCCCAAAACCCTGTTGTGTGACAATCTAGTTTGTCCAATACAATGGGTTTGGGCTTATGGGATAGTATGTGGGAGCTTAAAGCCTTGACAATGATATGTTAGTAATTAAAGGAAAAAAGACATAAAATCACCATTGATGTTATCTCAGATTTGCAAAAAGACACCTTAACTTTGCAACTGTCCTATTTACCACACTAAAATCTTGACAAGGTAGTTTATACATTTTTCGATCAAGCCCTAAGTTTTAAGAACAAAAGTATGTTCACACCACCCAATCATATAAACACATGTTAATTTATTTAAATGTATTTATTTAATCTTAAGTTTTTCCTTTATCTTTTTTTTTTTAAAACTTTATTTCGCTCTCCTCTTATTTTTTTTTTGACTTAATTTTGATTACTTACCTCATATCCCACCTCCCACTTTTTAGTGATTCATTCCTTCATTATTTTATTTTTCTTCACCTCCTACACCCTATGTCAAATGAGCCCTACTCCCATTTGTATTTCTTTTTCTCCCTTCTGGTAAAATTCTGTATAGAATTCATATTATTTTTTAGAATTTATTGAATTATTGATCGAAAATAATTATTTTTCTAAGAAATTTAGAAGGTACATAGACTACTCATTTCATATAAATTCAAAATTAGAAATGATAATTTTAAAAGAATCAGATTAATTCCAAAAAATTGAAAGAGCCTAATTGAAAGAGTTAAAAGAAACTATATGATACTTCTTAAGTAATCTTGACATCTAATGAGTTATCAATGGTTTGAAATTTAAGAACAAATATTTAGATAAAATTTAAAATTATTTAAGAGAGAAAATTAATAGTAAAAAAAAGGAAGGTGAAAGTTTATATGGTTAAGAATAATGAACATTGAAAGTAAGAAGGCTTTTAATGAATAGAGATTAGAAGATTCTTTGAAGAAAGAAAGAAGAAGAAAACAGAAAGAAAGAAAAATAAAAAGGGAAAAGAAGTTAAAATAACAAGAAAAATAAGAAAATATATTTTATAATAAAGTACTATATGAAAAATAAAATTATATTATTTATTATACGTTGTTCACTCTCTTTGAGAGAGTACTCACCACTCTCTATTTTATATGAACGAAAAATGATATAACTATATCTATTCAAAATTGTTTAGTGGGGTAATAGGATGGTTGAAAATTTAAGGTGTCTTTTTGAAAATTCGAAACAACTTCAGTATTGACTTTATGTCTTTTCTCTAATTAAAGACACTTTTTATTTTATCACTTGTGTTATTTCATTTTATCTTATATTGAGAGCAAGTATATATTATGTGGTGTGGATAATTCTCATTTATAGCAACATATACTTCAAATGGTCAAACATTGCTACACATGTGACATATGTAGCAACATATGCCTCAAATTGTAAAACATTGCTACATAAGAGTCATCTGTAGCTACATATGTGACATATTTAGCAACATATGCCTCAAATGGTCAAACATTGCTACATTTGGGGCATCTGTAGCAACATATGCGACATATGTAGCAACATAAAGGTCATCTGTAGCGACAAAAAAGATTATTAATCCTTAACTTTTCGAGGAATTCGTCATCAGTGGTTGTGAATGACTGATTTTTGCAATCTTTTCAACCTTGGTTTCATAGGAGCAAGTCAGAAAGATTGAGAAATAGAACCATCTGATTTTATTCGTTCTCAATATCCACAAGATGATCATCTTAGGGTGATCCTTTTGTCGACGGATTCTCTTATTACACTCGTAGTCTCTGAAGGATGAGAACCAACTATGTAGCATCTACATCGATAATTCAAGTATTGTATACGTCATTAGTACGATCCTTTGTAGGAACTAACCGTAATAAAGAACTTGCAAACTAAATCTTTTTATCATTAAGAGATTTGTCGTTAAGCTTTGTTTAAATGTATCGCCATGATATTAATTATTTTTATTTAAGTTCCTTTCTTTCTAAGAGGTGGAATAGAATAACCCGATTGAAGTGTAATGATCATACTCGGTAATGAATTGTATGTCCTATAATAGGTCTCATTCTTCTACTCTTTTCCGGAAGTCGATGACTATTCATATTACATTGACACAAAGAATAGTTCGACCCACTACTTTATTTCGATCCTAGTTGATCCTGATTCGACATTAGAAGTATATTGATTTTCCCCCAATGTGACATATGTAGCAACATTTGTCTCAAATAGTCAAACATTTCTACACTTGAAGCATATGTAGCAACATATGGATCATATGTAGCAACATATGCCTCAAAAGGTCAAACATTGCTACATTTGAGTCATTTGTAGCAATATATGTGACATATGTACGAACATATGTGACACAGGTAGCAACATATGGATCATATGTAGCAACATATGCCTCAAATGGTCAAACATTGCTACATTTGAGGCATCTGTAGCAACATTTGCCATGAATGGTCAAACATTGCTACATCTGAGACATATATAGCAACATATGGATCATATTGAGCAACATATGCAAAACTAAGTTTAGTTACTTAAACAATTATAATAAGAAAAAGTAAATGTTAGACCGAGAATGCAAAACTACGTTTATTTATTTCCAAAACTATGATAATTTTAATTGTTGTACACAACTACATAAGAATTTTTCATCCTCTACAGTATTCTTCTTGGTAATGCTTAATAATACCAAAAATATGACAAAAAATTCCAAAATTAGCTTTACATGCTAAAACATTTGGTCTTCTTGTCCTTCATCCCCCATTTGTTACTTCTTTTAATATGACTTTCATCATCAGTTTCTAACTCCTTAATTATGTTCTCCAATCTGAGAATAACGAAGTTGGATCGTATATCAACATCTTCACGGTGCCTCCATCTAAAGAAGTTGCATTCATTCTCCTAAAATACACACCAAAAAGAAACAAATTTAAATAAAAAAAATTAAAAAGATCTCTAGTCTCCAAATATTAAGATGTAGAAATGTACATACACGATAACTGGACAAGACAAAAATCTTCAACTTGGATTGTCCTTAGACCATGAAGTTTGCATTGAAAGTAAGTCTCCATGTTTGCAATATATTTTCACACTCAACATGGTATCATTTTCATCATTACAAATTTGATTTGATATTGTATTTGACATCATATAAAAAGTAACAAAAACAAACAAAACATATTTCAAAGAACCACATTCTTACCCAAATAGTATATTGCAAAATTAATGATTTCATTGATTTAAAGATAAGAGAAAGTGTCAAAATTTGGTTTAACCAAAGGTTAATCAAATTAGTTGTGTATTAAAATCAAAGAATAGAAAATGCTGCCAGATAAAAGTCTGATGAAATAAAATAACATCAATTCATCTCATGCACTCTAGAGATCCTAGATCCATGCGCAGCGAGAGGTTCTTCGGAGAGAGAGAGAGAGAGAGAGAGAGAGAGAGATCCAAGAACGAAGCGACAAAGAAGAAGAAATTGAAAACCCTATTTTTGAAATGAAAATGAAAACCTTAATTTATATAACACATTTAAAATGTAAAATTAAAAAAATGAATATAGTAAAAAAATATTAAATATTACCACACCTTTTCTGTATAAGGATTCTGAATTCCCTGATGCTCTGTAGATTTCCAGGAAAGAAATGGCTTGTTGAATAATTGATCATCTACGATAAGGAAACCTGAGCAAATTTAACTTATGATATACAGAATGTTCATTAGCTACTTCTTTGAGGAACCTGGAGCTGAGAAATGAAATAAAATGATTAGGAAATGAAACTAAAGAGCGAAAATTGGTTAATACATACATACCTTAATTTAACCCTCATTAGATCTTGTAGTAAGTAGGAAGCAACCCTTTGAATGATATCAATTATTAGTTCCCTTAGAAGAGATTCAAAGACATTTTTTTGGTCAGAGTCATTTTTAAAGATTTTTTATTCATATTGAATATTCAATAAAATTTGAAAAGTTGTAAGAGAAGAGAAGAGAAGATACAAGTAATGTATTCAAATACATTTACGTATTTTTTTTTAAAAAAGGGTAAAATTTGAAGAGTCGCGTCATTAAAGTTTTTTTCTTCTTAAAAATTGTTCTAATAACAGCAACGATATCATCACATTACACTTAAGTATTTTTTAAAAATATGTTGGTATAAATTGATTTTCTGTGGTATTTATAAGACATAATTGACATATGATGGGACATATGCAAATTTATGTTGTAAGATCTAACACATAAGTGGCATATGTTGTCACAGATGCAATATTCTCTGTTAAGTGGCAACATATAATTGACATATGTTGCCACAGATGCAATATTAGGTGTCAAGTGACAACACGTAATTGTCATATGTTGCAAAAGATGGAATATTTTGTTGTAAGTAGCAACATATAATTGACATATGCTACCACAAATGAAATATTATATTGTAACTAGCAACACATAATTAAATAAATCACACATTATATATACATAAAATCACATAAATTGATTCTAAATAAGATAAGAAGATAGGGATCATCTTAAAATAAGAAGGAACATTCATTAAAATTCAACAACACTTCTTATGGGGAATTTCGATTTGGGCACGTAGTTTTACTATGGCCAAAGTCCCTACATATGGAACACTTATTTTCTCTTGTTAGAAATGATTTACAACCTCCACACCGTATTTTATATATCCTTCTTCAAGGTTTGCTTGGATCAACATATGGAGGAGGTATTTCTCTCTATATAATATCCAAAGGTACAATTCAAGAATCTCCAGGTGGCACCGGGTGAATTTCCTGACAATATGTCATTATGTAATTTTTCACCAAATTATAGGAGATGAGTACTTGTAAATCTTATTTCTAAAATGGCACCATGTTGGGATCGAAGCACTGCCATGACATATGGACAAGGTATTTTGTCCAAGTCAAAAATTCTAGAAGTACAAGTTCTTTGTAGATTCACACCATGACCAGTGACACTGAACTTGTAGTTAGCGTTGATGAGACAACAACTTGTTGCCCGCATTGATATACTCCGATATGTCTTTTTCAATTGAGGGAACAAATCTATTTGCAGGGTGCACCAGCTCCATACGACTCTAGTGAAATAACAATGAAATCATGTTTATTGAATTAAATAGAAGCAACAATGAAGAACCCTTTGTGCTGAGTTAATTATAGCTGACTGCGAGAAGGAAAGTTCACAAGCTTATATGATGCCCCATGGAGGATGCTCATTTGAAACCTTTGATCAACCATTAACGAGTAATCACTAATGTAGGCGGATTTGGTTAGGGAGATGCAGAAATAGTACTCCAAGATCATTACGGTTCCAAGGACTTGGTTGAAGGAAAAATTCGGTGTAATCACCATTTTTTTATTGTAAGAAAAGAAAGGCAGGGTAGAAAGTCTTGCTTAACTTAGTTGTCCATATAAGTAAGAAGAAGGGGGGTGATATGAATGTGCTAATCCCATGTTCTTTTAGTCTCGTTGGTTTCGAGGAGCCTCCTCCCCTGTAGTCGAAAGGCTCCTTTTCAGTCGCCCTTCCCGTCCCTTACTCGTCTTTCAATTCTCTTTCAACTCAAACATAGCATTTCACCGGACTCCGCGATGTTTGACGAATAATATAATCTTACAAAATAAAAAATAAAAATCAAACAAAAACACATTAAAATAAAAATAAACTCAAATGAAGATGGCTACCCTATTCCGTGCCAAAATGCCACTATGTACATGTGTGGAATCTATACGTCAGAGCTTCATCCGCTTTGGTACCGAATCTATTATTTGGATTGAAATGGTAATTGAAAACTCACCCTTTTATCGTACGCCTTTGCGGTTATAAAAAAATGGGACACTCCCTTCGAATGTGAAAATTAATTGAATAGTTTACCAGAGTGTCTAATGCAACAACCATAATGAGATGCAGGGTAGATTCTCGTAACCATCTTTCGATTACTTGAACGCTTATCAGAGATGATGCGTAACTCATCAGTATCATCTACAAAGCTTATCATATTTTGAAAAAAATTTATATGAGGCATCACATTCCTTGTCCATGACATAGAAAGCCACTGAAAATATATGATTCTCAGCATCTTGTGCCACCGCCGATAACAAAACTCCTCCATACTTGCTCCTAAGGAATTTTCCATCAACGACTATTACTTTTCTCATTTCTTGAAAACCAAGTGTCCAAGCAACATATGATACAAAGAAGTACTGGAATCTACTATTTTCATCGAGCAACAATGTCGTCTTGCTTCCTGAATTCGCAACTTCAAGCATATAATGATACGCATTAAGCACTGCGTACCCGTGCTCATGTGTTCCTTTAGACTTAGCATGCTCCATGCCCTTATAAATCTTCTAATAGCTTACCTTAACAGCCCAATTTTGTGGGGAGTTGATTTGACATGTCTCTTGTGGATGGTCTTTACCATTGGAAAACCTATTTAAAGTACTTACCTATGAATTTTGTCGTGGCATGAGGATTATGGCTTGTAAGATGATCTAAACCACACGTATGGTACTTTTCGTAGATTCTAATGGCAAACATGTCGCTACTTGTAAATTTCACAGCCCTCAGCCACTAATTACAATCAGATATGACATTTTAAAGGAAAAAACCATTACGAGAATTTGATCCCTTTTGCATGTTAAATTTTTTTTTTTTCAAGCAAGCAATTTTTTAATGAATTTGTCAGTTTTTGTTTGTTCTTGAATGTATTCCCTTATAAAAACCTGTTTCATCATCTCAAACATAATTCACACGTGAAGATTGAGAATCACATGGAGTGTTTCTGCCAACCATAGGTGAAGGAGGAAAGTTGCTCTCAAGGTACGACCCTTCAACTTTACCTTCACATATTCCAATTTCATCATTGGGATTATTCATGTCCATAGGATCAAATTAATCATTTAATATATCTTGTTGGCCTTCGTCTAAATTATGATTCTCCTCAATAGAATTTTCTTCCACGTAGACTCTTAATATGAGCGATTTCTCTGCTCCTCCCAAATAAACCAGCAAACTAGGTTGATAGATTATTTTAAAACGTAAAACCTTCTCATTATGAAAAAAATGGGGAATATAACTTGTCACGACCGGGGAGCACCCACTAGAAGTAACATGGCGTACTTGACTCTCGGAGGTCTTATACAAGCCTATAGCTATCATTTATCGCATTATCATCGGTAAATTTAGCGTAAAATTTAAAACTTTCTTAGCACATCATATGTTGAAACATCGCTTCCAATACATATATATAAAATATAGTAATACATATTTAAAGACTCTAAGTCTCTTTGCCAGCTTAGATTCAACATCGTAAGAGTACGTTAGAGGCACGACCGTTACAACATAAAACATAACTAAACTATTACATGACTTTAAGCATAAATTAGACAAAGGAAATCCTTGGAATTTAAGGATTCCTTTCCTTGAGCTTTGGAATCACATATCAAACCCCTTCACCTTAAATTACATATCAAACTCATTCACCTTAGAAACTACCATTTAAGCATCCACAACCTACACTTTGTGTAAAAAGTTAAAGAAGAATGATGTTAGTACAAGAATGCACTAAGTATGACAACCATGCAAAAACATGCATTTAAAGGGACATTTTACTTGAAACCATGGATCATGCCTTTTGGTGAAAACTTCATAAAACTTGATACAATAAGCATCATCCAATTCACATACTTCATTTAGGCATATACAATAGTCACAACATCATAAAATCACACATTGCATTTTACAGTGAGCTTTCTTTATTTAAACTTGTTGACTTCCCGAGTAACCCTCTAGTGATACTTGGTGCAATGTATAGTTAATGTCCCATTGCACATCCACACTCAAGCATCAAAGACAAGCGTATCTTACATACAACTTCCCCCCCATACATAATCACAAACATATTTATAATAGAGCATAAAATATTATAAGACACATGACTTCACATTGATCCAAACCTTACTATATGAACACATTAAAAGAACTCCTTACAATACCCACAACATAAGCAAGACTTACCATATAAACATAAGAGGCATTAGTCCACATCAATAGCATATTTAATACTTAAGTTTATTAGACATTATAAAGACACCATTACTCATAATATCACCCTAATTCTATAGTGAAATGTACCCACAACAACCAGCAAACAAAGGAAGTCAGCAGACATAACCGTCACAATACTAAGTAAACCTACAAAGGGAATACAAGCCTTAACATGTGCTTCATACATCAACAAGACAAGTATAAACAACTTCATACATGCCAAGCAAGACATTCATCATATGGTCAATAAGACCCACATTTGCATATAAGGTAAAACATTATCATATAGACTCATTAGGACTCCTACCATGTATTTTATCACAACAAATAGACAACACTACAATGTCATTCATAAGGAACATAAACGTAATCATACACATTAGAACACCTTCCAAGAACTCCATTCAAGAGATACTTGTGCAATCCATATGTAAAGTCCCATAACCTCACCTACACTAAGAAACTTCCCTTAGGTTATCCTAGTTAGGGTCCATTTTTTACTTCCATTGTCCATTTACTTTTGAAAAACTATAGCCTTAACCAACATTAAGACAATGGGTGCTAACATGGAATTTGGTGATGTAGAACCTTACACCAAGGGAAGGTGCTCTACCTTTCCATGCTCTACCTTGCCAAAGTAGAGTATTAACATCATGCTAGCGTATTAGGTGATATCACTTGCTAGGTCCTATAGGGAAACCAAAGTTTATGGAACTAAGAGATATGGTATTTGGACCCTCTCCATGCCCATGAGAATTGGAGTCCTCATCTCATGAGAAACCATGAGTGAATCTTCCTCAAAAGGGAGTCAACACCTCATGTGGAACCATATGTGAATTTTCCTCCAAGAGAAGTCAACACCTTATGAGATCCCAATGGTGAATATTCCTCCAAGGAAGCCAACACCTCTCATTGTCAAGTTCACTCGGTGCTAATTTAAGTTTCCTTTATTGAAAATTCATTATTATCATTAATTTAAAAAAGTAGGCTTTAGGAGATTAACCCCTCATATACTTAGCTCATAGGTTATAGATGAAAATTTTCCTTTCATCAACATAAATCAATGTGAGAAGACCTTTCTCATGGACATAACATATTCAAGTAATACCTAGTCTAGATTACAATTGAAGGTACCTTCCAAGAGACCCTATTTTGCTAAATTATCATACATGTTTCACTATATGCATTAATGTGTACACATGTTCATATATGAGGAAACCCTTAACATACAACATTTAGATGCTACACATATGAATACCTCATCATATCATATACTTTCACATTCATAGCTTAATCATGCATTCATATTCATGTACATAGAGTAATCACCCTAGGAGTTATTCTATCAAGGTAGACATGTGCAATGCATAGACAAGGTCCCATACCCTTATGCATTCTAGTACACCTATTAAATCATCCTAGTTAAGAGATACATTCGTACTTTATGAACATGTACTTTACATGCATAGTAGTAGACATTAGTGCATATGAGAATTATCCTTTCATTAGACACCATGAACCTATACCACTTACAAACATGCATGAGGTGTGAGTGACTGTATATTGGTCAACATGATCACATAATTTCTATCAATTTCACATTGAGGCAGCCACCCTCTTAAGACCACACTGAACATTCAAGCATAGACCACACACCACATAATAGCATAGGAGACAAGAGAATTCAACATTTTCATTCAAGACTCCTAACATTAGCTAATATCACATTCACATAGGGATACATAGGTAGGGGTCAATAACCATTAGGAATTAATCAATGACAACACATAGACCAAACCTAACCCTAACAACTTCATTCAATTATCATAACATTATCAATGCACCCTAGATCATGAACTAGAAAGGAAAGTTAGGCAAATAGCTTCACATTGCACGATCATCACAACAACACTTCACAACATCAATTTTTCTTCAAGGCCATGATCACAAGATATAAATAGATTGACAAGAAGGTAAACACCGCCACCATAAGTGAACCGTACCACACAATGTCATACAAGGTTGCGCATCTAGCAATACTATAGAAAAGTAGAGAGAATGGCCAACTTACAATTCCTCCAAGCTTTGATCATCATTGATCAATTTCTATAATTCAACATTAATACATGTATAAAATAGTATCTAAATGTACCATTACTTACACGAAATCATACTTTAAACATCATGGTTTCAAGATCACATTAGGTACACGTATTCATCAAGTCTATAGAAAGTACAGGAATATAGATCAATTTACCCAATCCCTAAACCTTGATACTCATTGATCACTAATCAAAAATTCATATACAATTTACATGAATAATAATAGTAATAGTCAATTTAACATAATTGAAACATAATTCAATCAACATAGAGTCAAGATCACAAGACCCACATTATAAGCCAATTTGACAAATTAGGAGGATCATGGGTTCATCATGAATTTGGATTGAAATTCATCTTTAAAACAGTAGATAATCATCAATTTATCATATATATACTTTGGAAATCAATTTGATAAAGAACCCATGGCTAGATTGAAAATTGGAAATTTTGGTCTTTGAATCACTTTTGAAAATTCTTGATTGACTCCTTAGATGAATGGATAACTAAGGCTGAAGGATCACCATACATTATTGATTGAAGACCTATAATAAATTTGAGAAGAAACCATAAAAACCCAGCTTCTAGCTTGAACTTGAGTTTTCCCTCCAATGGAGGTTTGAGAGAATTTGGAAGAGAAGAGAGCTTTTGAGATTCTTATTTTCTTATTGGGTGTTGGGGTTTTGACTTGGGAAAGGGTTAAATAAGTCTTAGAAACTATTTATAACCATCTCCCTATATTATCAAAACACCCCCACACTTATTTGGACTTTTAGACATGTCAAACTCAACTTTTATTTTTGAAATCTTCGTCGGACAACAAGTTCGCGACGTGGAGCTGTTCCCACAAAAGTTTGTATAAACATGTAGTTTTTGAATTTTGTATAATATAATTTATATAATGTGATTTGTATAATATATTTTGTATGTGTTTAAACTTCACATGTTTATGTTTGTATCAATTCGTTATTTCAAATTTTATTATATTTGCGTAATTCCAGACTTTATATTTCTCAATTATACAAAAGCACGAAACGTACCTACAAATTATACAAATGAGATGTGAATTATACAAATTATTGTTCACTCTCACTCACATCTCTCCTCTCTCTCCCAATCTCACTCGCCTCTCTCCTCTCTCATCCCTGTCTCAATCTCTCTCGCCAGAGTATATAAATATATGTATAACATACAATCATCTAACCAATATACATATTCAATTCACTTCTCTCCCAAAGTTTGTCCTCTCTCGCTCACCTCTGTCCTCTCTCTCCCAGTCTCGCTCACCACTCTCCTCCCTATAACATGTAGCTACGAATCGTGATTAGCAAACAATAATTATGGAGCTTAATGAAGTTATTTTGAGTGGCTATATGCGGAAGTTCCTCAATAAAATAACACATATTAGGCTCGTACTTGCGCAGAGCTATTATATACTATTATATATTATATATTTAAGGGAAAATTATGTGAAAAAGAAATTGATATCAACAAAGTACTTAAAATAGCTATTGTTTCATTTATTACCATTTGCCACCTATTCTCTGTCATAATACGCTTGTCAGTTTTGTATAATGTGCCTCTTTTTACCCGATTCACATGCTACTTGTTTATCTTTACATATTTTTTATTTTAACCTTTTCACCCTGAATTCAGAATTTCAATTTCTCCCTTTCTTCACCAAGATTTTTCAGGTAATTGTTTGGCCGGTTTCGAACTTATTTCATTATTTTGTATTTGTATAGTACTGCAAATTTTTTTTGTGCCTTTTCAGTTTTTTGGTTTGAAACATAAAAAGAATGGATGAAGAAGAAACACCTTCTAAGAGAATCACTAGAGGTATACAATCGAATAAACATTTTTTTGGATGATTTTTCATATTTTTCTTTTACGCTTAACTTAGGATTGCTATGAAATTCAGGATTCATTGCTAAATCTCGAATTAATCAACAAGAGGGTATGCCGAAGTGAAGTTTGGTAGTACCCCATTGAAGATGTAAAAAATCATGCATGTTGCAAATTCAAAAGAAAAAGTGGATAAACATAAAGAAGACAAATCAATTGATGTTTTGACTTCAAAGAAGAAGCATAAAGTAAAAGAGATCGCATCTGTTAGGTTGTGGAGTCTGATTAATATATATAAATATACCCCACCGCCGTGGAAGTTTACTCACGGGGTGTTACAGGGGCGGACCCAGTACGCCAGAGGGGTGCCGCGCCCCATTGATTTCAATTGTTTTGTATATATAGAGAAATATGATAACATATGTATTAGTCATTTAAATGAGCACCAATAGAACAAAAGCAGTTGGGGTGAGCGTGCTTTAAACATCTGTAATAAGAGGCGGCGAAGCATTGTCGAGGGTTTGAATCCGCCAGTAGCATTTATTTTTAAAAAAAATTTCAGCGAATTTTACACCGTTTTGTTTTAAACAAAACCTTTTTCTAATTAAGGCTTATTAACTCTTGTTTTTAAAAAAAAAATAATTCCAACGAATTTAGATTTGTATTGTTATTTTCCTTTCTAAGTAAGGGCCTATTAACGTCCCAATATTGTACTTTTGTGACTTTTCTTATCTTACTTGTTTGACTTTCCTATTCTTACTTAGTTTGGTAGCATAATTTTTCTTTCTTTTTATTTTTAAATTTCCGATGATGTAAACCTTTTGCACTGCCCACTTGTATGGGATTATTTATCTTAGCAAACTATGAAGTCAGGTCATTTTATTCTTTCTTGTTGAAACTTTTATGTTGTTATCGATTGCATCTTGCAAGAGCTAATAATCATTTGATGTCTGATACTGACAGTACCTCTCGGTTATGGCTAGTTTGAATCTAGTTAATTCATTCGGTAGTTTGATAAAGGCAAGAACTGAGGTTTGGTTGAATATTAATATGAATGAGTTTGACAGTATACAAGATTCGAGATCTCAATTTCCAGCTTGATGACTTTATAGTTTATGCTCGTGGTTCTTCAACTTGAAGGGAATTAGGGATCTTGCAAAGTATTGATCAAGTCAGATCTACATCAAACTTGGCCACTGTTATTGCTTATCAAGTGACTCTCATTATTCCAGTTGCTACTGCTTTGTGGAACGAGCTTTCGATCCAGAAGTACAGGAAAAATGAAACTCGTAATAGTAGTGGTGAGGAATTTTGAATGGGTGTTTAGTTGCTATGTATAGGTAAGATATGCAAATATAAGTAATGATGCAATATTTATCATTTTTCAAATTTGAAAAGTCGTCGAGCATAATTATGACTGGACCAATTAGTTAGTAGGTCATTGTGACGTAAGTCGAGGGTTATTTTTTTGTTATATTAATAAATATTGTCTTTGTTTTTTTTTTAATTAAAGGTTTGAGGTAGTATACATTTACTTTTTTATAAAGAGTTTGAGTAGTATACATTTACCGTTTGTGATGCTAACAAGTTTATGCTTAAAAGAAGTGAGCACCACAAACCTTTAAATCCTGGTCCGCCACTGGGGGGTACCACGACATATTGGGTTTTCGCGTCTCTCTCTAGATCTTCTCCTCTTTCTCTTGAAAGTTCTTGTGTTCTCATCATCAAAGTGGGTGTGAGTGAATTCGATCCTAACAACATCTACAAACAATAAACAAGAAAAATTAGTTGATGTTTTGATTTCAAAGAAGAAGCGTTAAGAAAAAGAGATTGCATCTAAAAGTAATAAAGAAGATGTCCAATATGATTCAGTTGAACAACTACATTTTGAAAGAGTTGAGGTAGTTTGTATAATATGTAATTGCATATATGTTTGAAGTTCAGATCTAAAATTGTATGCATATTTGTAACTGTTGAATATATTTGTACCTGTATATACAAAATGAAATTCTATATTTCAATAAGTTGTTTTCTTTATTTTGAAATTTGTGTTATACTTGTTTTCAAATTTTATAATTCTTTTTGTTACTTTATTATATTCATATTTGTATATAGATATTCGCTTTGTATAACTCTATATTTGATTTGTTAAACTATTGATAATGACTTATATTCAAATCACTCATGTAAAAGACAAATACAAATTCAAGTCATACTAAAAGATGATGATTGGAATTTAAAAATAGCTAGTTCAACGTAATTCACTCTTTTTAATTCAAATGAAATTTGAAACTTTAATATATCAAAATTAAGTTTGATTTCATTGTTTAGCTAATCAATTTTGTGCATAAGAAAATATAATTCTTCCGCATTATTTTTTAGAATTAATTAAGGTCAAGCCTTCAGATATCTAAATGTTGTGAGTAATAATGTCCATAAAAATAATTATTTACTAAAGTTTATACGCTGATGAGAGATCAATTTTCTTTCAACATTCTTACCTATGAACAACTTATTATTTTCATAATCATCTATATAAACACACAAAGAAGAAAAAAAAATATTACATAAAATAATGAACAAAAAAGAAAATTGAACCAACAAATTAAATGAAATAAAACACATATACAACATGTATTAAGTAAAATTGTATCTTATAAATATTTAAATAATTATATCTATAAGCATAATAAAAAAGATATATTTAAGATAGTCATAATAAGTAATTTGATAAGAAGTCCATTTGCATAGTTGTTATAGCTTGTTGATACATTTTTCTTTTCACTTTCTGCATATGAGGGAAAAAACTCAGCAAACATTATACTTAACAATCAAAGAAAGGATATATTGCTTAGAAAACATAACAATAAATGTCCATGCAAAAGAAAATCTGAAGAAGAAATCATAGTATGACCTAGCACTAATAAGTTTGTTGATACAATTATCCAACAACAATAATAATTAGAATTACCGTATGAAATATAGAATCACGAGTGTTGCACCTAGCACGTGAGACTGTTGGAGCTTTGTTCTTAAATTTATACACATTATTTTATTGAGATCCCAGAATTTAAAGAGGTGCAACATTATATATCTTTTAATAAATATTAATTAGTGGGAAGGGGAAGGGGATTGAAATCAGTTTTTTGGGCAAAAAATCGTGCAACACTGATGTTTACTATTTAATACTAATATAAAATAAATACCTATTAATAAATATAAATGTATTATAAATACATTAAATGAGTGGATAGTCCATAAAGTTAGTACATGAATAACTATCCATATTCACTGGTTAGGTTTCATGAACCTTTTGGATAAGAATGTATCTATTTATTATGATTCTTATATGATGATTTTTTGGAAGTGACTTCTCAACCTATAATAGGGTTTGTTCATTCAACTATTTGTAATATCGACATTGAGTACTAAGAGACACTTGCATAAGAAGCAAAAATTAGCTTATTCGATCTACTCTTTGCCTTCTTCTCTTATGATAAATTTTAGGAGATTGATTTAGAACACGTTATCAGTACGAGACTCGAGCAAATTGAGATTGAGTTTTAGTTTTCTTAACTCATGTTGTGGTGATCTCGTTATAAGAATCAATTGTTATTATATGCCTAAAATAAGGTATATATTTTCTAAAATATTGTTATGATTTAGAATACATAGTATTCAGTCACAACAATTTCAGGAACCAAACGACATTACTACTATTGGTTTTAAATATGACATGCTATCAAACTTCGTAAATGGACAGAGGTATAAAATTTTAATGGCATGAGTTTAAATATTTTTTTGATTGTTTTGAAAAACTCAAAGGCTAAGTCATGTTGTACTTCGGTTTGTTATATTGTTGGTTAAGGGTAAGACTTTGGATTCAAGTTTCATCCCACCAAAAGGGTAAGACATCAGGTTAAGTCCAGATGCACATAATGAAAAATAGTTGAGGATAAGACGATACATTCAAATCCTATCGCACCAAAAGGGTAAGACTCAATTTGAGTTTTGATAAGCCGTGATGATAATGTATTGGGTTCAAGTCCTATAATATCATGGCTTAATGTGCCTTGTATGGATAAGACATTGAGTTTGAGTCTCAATGCACCATAGTGGTGATAAAATGAATGATGAGGAAAAAAATAATCTATGTTTGATGAAGGAAAAGTCTTGAAAATTTATCATATTGAATTTGCTATTCCTTGAAAAGAGGTGATATAGCAACATGTGATAACTTGAAATCCGCTTGGTTGACTTGCCTTCATTCAATCATATGATGTAGTAGCAGTGAAATAATTAGTCAAAAAGATGACAAATATTAATGAGGTGCATAAGAGTGTGAGGACGGAGGAATTATATAGTCATCATTGTGGTAATTATTAAAGAAGAAACACTATGAGTTCTCCAAATAGTCCATCCTTGAAGAGATGGTGAATTGTGATGAGTATATTGAAGCGTCTGACATTCTAAAGAGAATGGGGACAGATGTGATAGGGCGCTGAATCTATGCGACCAAACCTCCACCCCTAGGGAGGGTTGAGAAAAAAATGACTCTACCAAAACTCACCTCTTACAGGAGATTTGAGAGGAAAAAAAATTTTATTTGCAGAAAGAAATGATTGAATGGTATGGTACGTTGGAGACGCACTATGTTATGTGTATGTGAACTACGAAAGGGCAAAAGAAAGAAATAGTCTTGCCTAGGGTTGTGGTTCCATAGGTGTAGCAATAAAATTTGTTATTGTGTGTAACCTAGGGTACAATAAAAAAAAAGCAAGAAAGAATATGTTTTGCTCCTAAGATTTTGGCAGACCATAATAATATTATTTCCTCCTTGAAGGAGATGCTCACTATAGGGACGGTGTCATGAAATATGTGATAGTACACAAAATTAATAGAAAGCTCTAACGAGTTGTGTCATTACCAAAGGAATACCAAAGCACATGTGATCATCGCATGGATGGATCTATCATATAGTTGCAAATGATCCACATGGCAAGTAAATGAGCCCATATTCACCTTTTTATATGTTCCAAAAACTTCAGGGGATTACAATCCTAACATTCGCTGGTACAATGATCATTTTATCAAGAGAACAAGCAACACATAAGAATTCTTGATGAATCTTTTATTTCTTTATCATATAATCCACATGAATTCTCAATTACATTTGCATCACATTTAAACCAGAATGGTCAACCGGTCATGCCAACTAATCTATATTTTAGTACACTTACAGTTTACTTTTACATGTGATTTCATTAGCATGTCCATGTTTGTGTGCAACAAAACAAGAGGAAAAAATGGGTAATCTCTTACATTAATATTTATAACCCGCTTCGATTGTAGTAATTTAAAGTATATTGAATCTTTTCATAATTTATAGTCTCAATATTTCTTTTTAATTCATCCAAAACTTAAAAAGTTTCTTTTGAGACTTACTACAACCCCATTATTGATGAGACGATCGATAACGAATTTTTGAATGTAATGGCAGTCCACCTCTATATGCTTTGTGTTTTCGTGTTGCACCGAGTTTATGGCTATTTAAATAGCAAATGAGGCTCAAGTGTGCACTATAAGAATGCGATTAGTTTTGGGTGATTACTGATCTCAAATTAATTCGTATCATAGCAAAAAATTTTTTAAAACTTGTTTGATCGACATAGCACGATACTCAACCTCTGTAGATGATTTAGACGTATGAGATTGTTTCTTAAATTTCCAAGATCAAGGATGTGCCAAGAAACATGCACCAACCATTAACAAAGCGAAGAGTATTAGAACAACTAGCCCAATCTACATCAGTATATCCTTCAAGATGTATAGAAGAATCAGAACGAAAATAGACACCTTGACTTATAAAACCACGAACATACTGAATTACACGAAATAATGTAATGTGATGTATACGGTAAGAATTAGCCACAAACTGACTTAGAACTTGTACTACATATGAAATGTCTGGTCCAGTCATAGTGAGATAAATTAATGATCCGACCAATTACCGATACCATGTTGAATCATTGAATGGTTCTCCATAAACCTCCTTGTACTTCGTATTAATCTCCATCAGGGTGTACACAACCTTGTCATTCGTAAGACCAACCTTTGTAACAAGATCACGAGCAAACTTTTGTTGTGTAAGCATGATTTCACTAGGCAAGTATAAAACCTCAAGTCCAAGAAAGTATATCAGTCGTCCCAAGTTTTTTAGCTCAAATGTGGTATGCAAGAATTCTTTTTACGTAATATTATCTGAATCAGTTCTTGTGATAATAATATAATCAACATAGATGAGAAGCATTGTGATACATGTTGGAGAAATGTGAAGAAATTAAAAATGATCTGAAGAACTCTAAGAGAATATCACAGTTTGGATCGTGGATCAAAATTTGTCAAACCAACCTCGGGAGCATGATTTAAGACATCAAAATATTTTCGAAGATGAAAAATTGTATTTGGTCTTTTGCAGAAACAGGGGCCGAGGTGGGGTGGGTTTCAGAAACCAACGACTGCTTCACAATCCAATAGTCTGTGTACCGTTGGTCAATTAGAACAGTGGCAAAAATCTCCCAGAATCAATCTACACTCATGTTTGTACCCTTGAGAAACTAATCGAACTTTGTAGCGATCAATTGTGTCGTTTTATTTAAGTTTAATGGATTACACCCATTTACGTTCAATGGTAACTTCATCTATTGACTTATCATTAAATTTTCAAGTAGAATTTTCATTCGGATGCACGAAGTTTTTTCGATATTGCCTCTATCTAACAGGTTAGTGTAGAAGCCTAAGAGTAAGATGTAGGTACATAAACAAAATGTAGTGTGGGAATGCATAGTATAATACTTACTAAATTTCCTGGAGAGTAACCGAGCAGTTCAAGAACATGGCGATATTTTCGACTAGATCGGCATGGAAGAATAACTGGATGAAATTATTCCTCTTCTAAAGATGAGGAAGAGTATACAAAGTCAATACTCAAAGAAGAAGAATGTTGGAGATCATCATGATCATAGTTCATGGACTGCTCTGGAGGATCAGTCGCTACCACATCATCATCAAACTTGTAACCAAAAAAATAAATATTTTGAAGCAGTTTAGAATTAGCGGAATACATAATTGGACTCTTGACTGCTTCAAATATTTAACTTTGGACTCAACGGTCAGAAGACTGCACTAACACATAAATTTTATACTATCGAATTGTTTAATTAAATCAACACCTATTCCTACATGGCACAATACATGTAGATTACCAAGTTAGGCTACAAACTGATATGTAGGAATGTGTGATATTTGTCGCAACTATATCAAGTTTAAGTGTCTACTCTGTGTCATTCAACTTGCCAATGGCATAATTGTGATTTGAAGTCAACTTAAAGGGCATATTTATGTATTATGTCTTAGAACTATGTTTGTAAGAAAATTGATCTTAAAAAAATAACATGTATAGACGAAGCTAGCGACAAGATGCATCATAACATAAATACCACTTTCGTGTGACACTATAGACCACAAAAATACATTATGTTGCCTTTGCTGAAAGCTTTTGTCATTTATGTGCAGAAAGATGGACAAATCAAACACAATAAAAAACTCACAAGTGAGATAATCAAGCTTCTTATGAAATAATTTAAAGTACGTTATCTCATTAGCAATGAATAAAAAATTTGTCTATCGATCAAATATACAGAAGTAAGTACTACTTCAGGTAAAAATTCTTAGGTATATTAGATGTGCATGCCTAACAAAGCCAATGTAGTTTCCAAATCATGTTGATTCTTCCTTTCTACGACTTCATTTTGTTTTGGAGTATGAGATCAAGTGTACTGAGAAATAATTCCTCCATTTTTTAAAAACTCAACAAGAATAGCATACTTAGGGCCCGTTTGGTCATATATTTTCCAAGTAAAACTTGGAGAAAAATTTGGCAAATTTTATTTGTCCATACACTTCTCATTATTTGACAATTCTTTTTGGAAAATATCCCAAATTTTCAAATACTAGAGAAAATTAGTATTTGGGTCAAATCTCACTAATTGAGAAGTTTTAAAAATTTAATTTTTACACCTAACTTTTATATTTTACAAAAACAATCTAGTTATTGAGACCAACCAACTCAATTAATTCTCTATCTGCCAACTAACTGCAATTAATACACTGTTCTTTCTATAGAGCATACTGTCATGAGTTTATATCCAAAAAAAATCGTTGAAACAACATAGTAAAAGTTTGTTTGTGGCATCCTCGTGGAGAAACAATTGAAGGTAATTTGTCAACAATCTACCTTTCTTGTCTATTGCGAATTTTGTTTAGATTGTTTCTTGCTTGATTGATTTGATGAGTATGTTCTCTTGTCAAGGTTTAAAGTTACAAATAATAAGAATATTTCGCGTTGTGTTTTATTTTTTTCATTGGAAGGTGCAAACTAACGTTCGAGATTGTTTTTTTCAGGTTTTGTAATGCGCTCATTATTTTGAAGCTGGTTTTGAAATTTCCGACGAGAACTTGTGAATTCCACCTTTCCGATTAACGGGTAATAACTTTCATTGTGTCGTATGTCTTCATTTTTATAAAGACATGCTTGCAGATTCTGGCATCTATCTAAAAAACTTAGGATGCATATGATGTGTTGTTCATGTGAGGTTGTACTGTTAAAATGATAAATGGATAAATCACGTGGTTCGTTGTGATAATGACTGATTGAAGAAAAATCTCAATCCTTATAAGTCTTGCATGATGATGCGGGAAGTCCGGATTTAAGGTTATGCCAATCGTAGTCCACGATTGATAGATTCTAGGAATGAATTTTTTTGAGAAAATTAAAAATCGTGACAAGTTTGATGATGAGAAAATTAATTCAAATATTCAACGAGTAAGGAAATACACAAAAAACTTCAAGAATCTCCTTAGTTCTTGCTCTGGATATGGATGAGACCCTATAACTTACACAATTACATGTCCATCTAATATTTGGTCGGAGCATATAGGGGTAAGTTTGGGAGATAACAAAGGTACTTATGTTCTACATTTAAACATATCGAGATAACATTATGTTTATTTATTTTCTCAGCAAAAGAAAAAAGAAGAAATTATATATTTTCAAGTACAAATACCATGGTATTAAAGGTTATGACACACTGGATGAATTTTTTGGAGACTCATTTGCTAAAGGGGATCATATCATGTATAGTACAAATCCTAATCTTCCACCAAAGTCAAATGAAGTTATTATTAAAGAGTATGAACCTTCTGATGATGATGAACATGCTGTTACTGAAAACACGTCTTTCTATGTCTCAGAATACTGGTAGTGGTTCTGGTAGTTTAAAAAGAACTTTAGAACCTTCTAAGGGCGGAACATCTACGCGTTGTAAAAAAGTTTGTGATAAAACTTTGAACCACTCCGAAGATTACTTTAGAGAACACTTGGAGTGGAAAAGAAATAAAGAAGAAGCAAGAGAAAGAAGGAAGAGGAACAAGCACAAGCAACAAAAAAAGTGAAATTGATGTCTACTCTGAGGCATCACCATTCACTTAGAATTTATCTTTGAAAAACATGATTTAGTTAACAAAAAATTTTCACCAGCAGTGACTTACTTGCTTAACCCCAACTTTCGCAAGATATTCGTTTATATGACTGAAAAAAATCAAATTCAATGATTTAAAGACTTGCAAAAAGATTAAGCTAGTTGTTATTTTCATGGTGTTATGTTGTAGTCTAATGCGTAAAACATCAAAGTTAATTATTTTTGTTTCACTTCGTTGTGATGTAGACATGACTATGATTGTGTAATGACTTATTATGTGTTATTAACTCTCTTTTTAATGAATGAGTTTTGAAAAAATTATGAGATTGACAGGGTTATCTACTATGTAGATACATTTCATTTCTTTTAAAAGATCTACTTCTTGACACTTTTTCAGTTTATCTTTGTCTTTTGTACATCTTTTCACATATATTTTTTGTGATTTTCTTAGGTTTAAGTGTTGATCAGTAGATCAATTTTTTGAAGAGTTACGACATATTGAGAGATGCTCCTGATTCATATTTGAGTTCCAAGTGTTAGTGAACCACCCTTTCAAGTGTAATATTAAGTTAAAAAATTATGTGCATTTCCAGTAATGCTACCACTAGTTCAGACAATGACAATGACGATTACATTATGCTTTGTGCTATAGTTGATCATACTGAACAAGTCATATGAGAAAGTAGGTTATTATTCGCCAACCGAAACATACATCTAAACTTGGTATGGCATGAGTTGTTTTCTTCTTTGGGGACATCATATGTGTTGTATGAATCTATGCGTTGTATGAATCTATGCGTTTTTATCTTGAAACATTTGAGCGTCTTATCGAAGTAATAAGATAAAATAATTTATTATCATCTGAGGATAGAACCACACATGTACCATTAATGGAGTGTGCAACTATTTTCCTAACTGTCGTTGCACGTAATGATAGTCAACGATCAGCAAGTGAATGTTTTCAACATTCACTCAAGACAATTAACCTCCACGTTAGAAGAGTTGCTGAGGCACTTTGTCAGTTGACACCAACATATGTATATCTAAATAATATGACCGGTTATACTTGCAAAACTTCGCCACAACAACTGCTTTTGGCCTTGGTTCAAGGTAAACTGACTTTTCGAACATTCCTTTCAACTACAAAATATAAAATTAGGAGTGTATTCTTTAATGGTGGTGTTGCTATAGTTGGTAATATTTTATATTTACTTTTTGATAGGATTCTATTGGTGAAATTGATGGAACATATATTCAAGGCGAAGTCCCAAAAACTAAGCGACAAACATATCGTAATCATAAAGAAAATACTTCACAAAATATTTTATGTGCATGCGATTTTGACATGAGGTTCACCTTTATTACAGCAGGCTGGAAGGGTACTGCCCATGATAGTAAAGTTCTTGAGAATGCAATTCTTGACTCATCGTCTAACTTTCCATTTCCACCAATGGTATATAAACTAGTAGTTCTATTTTTGCTCAATATAAGAAAATTTACTCAATAGAATAGTCATCATCAGAATGTTTTCTCAAACTGCCATTAAATTGTGCATATTTCTTCTCTCCACTGGATACATACTATGTTTGGTTGTTCATAGAGTACCTTTGAAGGTTTGACATAGTCTACCTTTATCACATAATATGCTTCCTTAAAAGTTAATGGCTGATTGATTGGTGGTTAGAATGTTAGTATGAGAAGCCTTATCTTATATGTGTTCCAGTTATCATCGAAAATGAAAAATACTTCTTATCTTAGGTTGTTATATAGATTTGTCAAGTGATGATGCACAATGTTTCCTTCTACATGCATTCTTCTGATTTCGTACATTCCGTGGTGAATTAGTCTTAATACACAAGTATGTTATATAGATTATGTTAAATAAATTACATAAAAAAAAGAAACAAGAATTACATTTATTTTATTTTCGTTAGAAAAAATACGTCTGTTGATAGCTTGTCTTTACAAAAGAGATTTGAGCGCGCATTACAAAGGAATGTGCATCATTTTACATCTACGAGGAAAGTGAAACAGAGTTAAGAATGAAAAAAGATTATTTAACTAGTAGGAAATGCTTTTTCTTGCGCAATTAATAATCGAAAGAACTTTAGGTGCGTGGAAAAGTAGAGTCAGAAATACGAAACGAAATGAAAACGATGAATAGTGAATTGAAAGTGAAAATAGTAATTCTTGCGTGTATTACATAATTTTTTACGTGAACACCAAAAATGTGAGGAATATTCAATGAATATGCATGACTGATATGATTGTGAGGAAAATGGGGGGATTTTTTTTTGAACTTTTTCGGCTCAGGGTAACAACATTGTTTCATTTTCTCGAGCATTTCAAGTCGGAAATACAAGCTCATCGAGAGAGAGAGATGTCATAAAATGTGGAATATGATATTAAAGGATAGTGTGGAACTCTTTCAGGAGACGACATAAGTTTTTCAGTGATTTGCATATGTTTTCCTTCGATTTTCTTCTTCTTTTTTCGAATTTATATTATTCTATTTTCATATCTGATTGGTACCAAGACCTTTAACAATGCAACTCTTACTGTCATGATGCGTTTTGATTTGTTGCGGAGGAAGTCATGAATCTGTTAGGTGAGTTGACATTTTGCTAGTAGCAAATTTATGATTAGTTTTGATAGTTCTACAAAAAACTTATGGGTCTTCTAATCATATTTCTTGTTTTTAAAAAAAAAGAAATATGTTTTCAAATATATGGGCCAAAAACCCCATAGTGAAATTTTCAACCTAAAATCTCATTCCAAATAATATTTGCCAAAAATATTTAAATATCTATGGTCAAAAGCTAGCTTACTCTCCTCCAAAATCAGAACGAAAGATCCTTATAGTTCTATGAAACTCATTTGTATACACACACTCAATAAAATTCATAATAATAGTTGAAACGTCAAATTTATTTCGAACAAAAAAACACCCATGTGTACTTATATCCCAACCTTGACAAAATAGGAGGACCCCAAACATCACTATGCGCTAGATCAAACAAATCATCGTAGGAAGATGAGCTGGTTGAAAACGGAGCTTGTGACTTTTCAAATCGGCACAATTAGAACATGTAGAGAAAGACTAGAAAGAATGACATGTGTTGATGGAAGACATGATTTGTGCATGTGTTGAAGTAGAGAAGAATGAGGATGACCCGTCCTATGATGCCTAAGAGTTAGCAACTTATTGAGCGAGTAACATCCATGACAGAAACTGAAAGAAAACAATAATGCAAATAATGATGAACCGACTCTAGATGAAACATTCTGCCATTTCTACGCCCCTTGGCTCTATGGTCATCGCAGTTTTCAAATTATGAACAACAAAATCATTGGGGGAGAATGTTACAACACAATGCTGATCAACTAAGTGACCTAACGAAATCAAACTATCCTTCAAATTAGGTACATAAAGAATACTAGACAAATATCCTACAAAACTAATACCCAAAGGAAGCAATATATGCCCGTTTGCAGTATGAATAACATGTTTATATAAATCATCATAAAATGAAGAAAATTGGAATAGATCTTCGGTCATATGATTGGAAGCATCTGAATCTAGATGTCAAATGGATTTAATAGAATTACTTATACCTAAGGATGTCAATAGTTCACTTGAGATGGCTTTGAAAAGGGAAGCTGCTTTAGAATCTCGAATCAACCTTTCACAATCATGTCCAGGGAATGAACCAATTGATTTAGTGACATCCGTTTGGTATGGTTGGTGAGCAACGCATGAATGATTTGGATGACGACAACAGTTCGAGATATGATGGTCAGTAATCTTGCAGTAAGCACAAAGCTTTTTCTTCTTAGAACAATTGGTTGTTATGTGACCAAAGTCGTTGCATTCATAGCACTGGACACTTCTTTTAGGATTTCCTGATGAAGTACCGATTGTTGATTTTTGTGAAAGTAATGTAACATTGGGTAATAACATCGATTCCATGGCCACATGAGTTCCAAGCCTAGTCTCTTCACACAAGACGACTGTCAACATAACATAAAGAGAAGGTGTGACTTCTCTGTTAAAAAAATTGTCACACATCAACTCAAATTTAGGTCGGAGTTTCATCAAGAACTGTACCATCCTTGTCCTTTTTCATTCTCCCGACACTTTCTTGAACCACGTTGTAGACATATTTCGCTTAGAAATTTGATCTTATTTTGACCAAAGCAGCTGCAAGCCATCATAAAAGGAAAGAATATTTTCCCCCCTTTATTTATTCGACAATGTTGCTAGATTACTTTGTTGGTAGACATTACAGGGCGGAACCAAAAGTTTGAGGTAGAACTAAATGGTCTAATTCACATAGCGATATGAACATGTACTGAATATAACAACCAAAAGATTACCTACACATTATTCAAATTCCAGCGATTCAACTCTTTTTCATCCATAACAGACTAAGAGAACCATCTAACTGTTAGGATCGAATTCACGCACACACACTAGATGAATGAAGAACACAAGAACTTTCAAGAGAAAGAGATGAGAGATCTAGAGAAAGAAAGAGGAAAATCAATGTTTCGTGGTAAAACACCCGTTGAGTGAATTGCACGGCAGTGAGTGAGGTATATTATATTAAGAAAAGAGTATTTTGGGTTACAGAGATATAAAAGGAAAAACCTAAAATCGAGTGATAAATAGGAAACCTAAAATAGAGATAATGAAAACCTAAAATAATAGCTCCACTAGCTAACAATTCTCCCACTTGGAGGACTGGAGCAGGCATCAAAAAAAATAATCTCAAAAAAAAAATCTACGTAGTCTTCTCTTTCACGATGGATGCCACGTTTCTGAAAAAGTCAACCGAATCAAAACCTAGAGCCTGGCGCTCCGTGAGTTACAATCTCCTCCAGTGCAATAAGGGATTACGGCTTCACCCCGGTCAACGGTTCGTGAAGATTTTCTGGTACAGATAATTCTTCGATCTGATCTTCAGAAACTGAATCGGATCCATCAAACTTATCATTCCAAGATCGGGAACTATCCATCTTCTGTTGATCGTATTGTTTGCATCTCTTAGCTCTGATAATCAGTTGTTAGCATACAATTCACGCACACACACTGAGTGAATGAAGAAAACAAGAACTTCAACAGAAAGAGATGGAGGTCCAGGAGAGAGGAAAGAGAAAACTCAATGTTTCGTGGTAAAACCACGGAGTGAACTTCACGGCGGTGAGGTATATTATATTAATAAGCAGAGTATTTTTGTACAGAGAAATAAATAGAAAACTAAAATAGAGAATAAATAGGTAAGCCTATTATAAAATAGATAAATTTTAAATAGGAAAATTAAAATTAATCAGGCTACACTACCTAACACTAACCACCTAAAATGTCCTTTCCTTGAATAAAAATTTCAAAGGCGGGAATTACATCGCGAAAAAATTCGGACCCATTAATTTTGTGAGAGAACTGTGCGAGGGATGATGTGAATCATTAGAAAATATAAATAGAGAAAGAGAAAAAAAAAGGGGGGGGGGGGAGGAGAGGGAGGGGCACAGATGCATGTGCAGAGAAAACAAAAAGACAAGAGTTCTATCTACGAAAGAGTATATATGATTATAAATGTATATTTTGTGAATTAATCCTATTCTAAGAAAGAATATATTTCTGAGTACTATACTATTATAGTTTTTCCTAACATCTCAAACATTAATTGAACTCATTATCAAGTTAAGTTTTTATCAATACCCTAAATATATGTAAATGGAAACATATATGGGGAAAATGAAATGGTACAAGTTTATTGGGAGATATACTTTATGTTATTTTACACCTAAAATTCCATGCAGAAAAGGGCAGATTATTCACAAGCAATCAAAGATCCTTCCAAGGTCTGAATCCTCTTCAAGGGGACATGAAGAAAAGAAAGGTCTTCCAAAATACTACTCCCATGTCCAAGATTTTGATGTCAATTTTATGGACTCTTTGACCAACCCTTACTCTTTCTCTAATCAATACTAGTAGTAATTAACCAAGAAAAACAAAAGACTTGGTAAAAGTCTTCAAAATCAGTAAGTGAACATGGTTGTCCATTTTCATAGACTAATTTAATTTCATTCTTATACCTAACCCATTAAACACTTAATGAGCTACCATATAGTAGGTCATTATTTCATTTAGAAGGGGTCATATATTTTTCCCAGCTTAAGCATGTACATCAAATTGACTTGGTGTTAAAGCAAAGATATATTCAAATGATGATTTTAAATTCACAACTAATTAACTTAAATTCAGGAATATCGTGCTCTTAGATAAATTAAGGGATGCTTATTAAACTAATAGGACTTGGTAACACTAGCCTTTTGGGTCACTATTAACCCTTGTTTATTTAATGATATAAAGTTTTTTTTCTTTTTAAAGTATATATTGGTCAAGAAATGCCACATCTAGAATATATATAATGTCAAGAATGTTATTTAGTAGCCAAATTTTGCCTAACTTTGGATTGTAAATACCATCATTACAGATTAGACTTGATGTATCTCAATATTTTTTTTTACCTTTCCATTATTATCTTTTTAACTTATTTAGCCATCAGGATACTGATACACATCAACACTGATGTCATCTTTTAATATTTCAAACCTCATATATTTGCTATATATATTCAAGTCAACCAATATGTATCCAACAAATGTCTCCTAAGCATGTTAAGATACTCCCTGGAACTTGCCTAGATTTCTAGTGGGCTCCAGTTGATGTGCACTACATTTTGCTTGTTACACTTCTCACATTTTTTTAAAAAAAGAAATTGTGTTTTGTCTATTATATTTGTATTTATTAATTTTATATAATTATTAAAATATTAATGCATCTTTAATAAATATTCTTTCTTTAATTTCTCTGCATAAAAAGAGAGTTAATCTAAATAATTTATGAGTAAAAAAATATGTGTATTGGGCATAACAATTGGTATTATAGTGTGAATGTTTAATTATGTGGTAGTCGTGTAGGGATATTGTTAGAAACTCCACAAGTAGGTTTTCCTATAAATAAATGTTTCTGCATTATAAAATAATATGTGTGAAAGATCTATGAATCCTGAAATACTCTTGAGAAATAAAAAGTCGGGTTCTCTTCTCCCTATTTCTTCTTCTTCAAATTTGTATATAGTTTCAAACATGTAATATTTTGACTTAGTTTTCTTATTTATGCTAATTAATCAATATTTATTACTATTATTTTTAATAAAAATGACGAGCAAAGTGGTCCGAATAGAAAATTAAGTAAATTAAAAGGATAGTATGGAAACTTGCACCATAAAATGCAACAACTTTATTAGTTATAGAATAAGGAATTTTATTAATATGGGTTGTGGTTCACTGGTGGAGTGTTACCTAACCAAAGTTTTAGGGTTTTGAGGGCCGGTTAGGCACGCAACTAAGGTGGAAAACAAAAAAAAAAGAATAAGGAATTTTATTTTATTAATTATGTTATTTCACCTATAGTAGGTTATTGTTTTATTTGTTTAAGTTAAAATATTAATTGTTATAAATAGTTGCATGTTACGAGGAGGTGTGAGAGGTTGATAATGGTCAATTTGAGGAGAGATACAAAAGTAGGCTGAAAAAGTCTTAGAGAAAAGTTATTAGACATGATATGATGCACTACAACTTATCGAGGAGAGGTTGATAATGGTCAATTTGAGGAGAGATACAAAAGTAGGCTGAAAAAGTCTTAGAGAAAAGTTATTAGACATGATATGATGCACTACAACTTATTGAGGAGAGGACAATAGATACGAAGATTCGAAAATCAAGGATTATAGTAAATAATCAAACATTACTAGTTTTCCTGTTGGTATTATGATGATAAGTACTCATCATCTATCTTCTTATTAAGATTTTATTATTACCTCTTGTTCCGTTGGTTTAAGTTATCGTAGTGCTTATTGTTGATACTTATTTTTTCTCTTTTTCAAAGTGGAGTATTCTTATTGCTTTGATATTTATTTTTTTGAGTCAAATATCTTTCGTAAAACAATCTTTCTGTCTTCACAACTTAGAGATAAAGTTTGTATATACGTTACCCTACTCAGACCTCATTTATGAGATTGCACTGGATAAGTTATTGTATATTTAAAACCCTACTTAAATTGCTAAAGCTGTTTAAATTGAAACAATCTTACAAATCCTTAAATGCACATAAAGATGTAAAGTGAAAAGTGGGTATCAAATAGAGAAAAAAAAGGTCATGAGACCAATCATTGTCACATATTGACTTGTAAAGTATTCCCCTCACCGTTGCGAAGGGGTTTATTTGTCTAAGCACGAGAGATTGATATTATGTGAATTGAAGTTTACAAACACACTAAGCAACATTGAAAAGTCTATGCACAAAGTCTTCTTTCCCATGTCCCACTCTACTTGTTAGCATTACAACTATATAAGCATAAATTTTGGAGTGACTAAATAAGCAAATAAAGCTAAAAGGGCCCTCAACAATGACATTCACTTAGCCACCAATCTTATAACCGTTGTCTATGAACCTTCTTCGTACCTCGTAGGAACCTCACTAGGAAATTTAATTGCTTCGTAATATAATAAATGTACGAACGCGATGGGAGAGAATTTCAGTTCATCATCATCCATGGATGCAAATAATTCTAGTGCAAACATGTCTGATGGAAGTTTTACACCACTACTAAACTCACCTGATAGTGATGATCATTTCTCAAACAACTTGATTAACTTTGAGCTTTCTGATATTTTCGAGATAGATAATTGGCCTGTTCAACAACCTGATCCAACTCTTGTACCTCACTACTCAAATTATGCAGCAAATCAAGTGGTTAACACTAGGAGTAGTACTACTTATCATGAGGAACCTAGCAACAGTAAGCATTTCATCAACACTACTTTTTAGCATTATCTTATTCGTATGTAAGCAAACATGCATACATAAGGATGTAGTTTTTCAAATTAACACGATTATGTTTCGTGCTAAATGTTATTTGGTTTTGCAAAAAAAAAAATAAGACGTTGGCAGCAGCAGCGAGAGGAGAGAAGTGAAGGACAAGGTTGCTTTCAGAACGTTGTCCCAAATTGAAATACTAGACGATGGATACAAGTGGAGAAAGTATGGAAAGAAGATGGTGAAAAATAGTCCAAATCCGAGGTAACAAGACTTTTGCTTATTATTATAACATTACTAAAAAATCACTATTTTTCCACTCTGAGGTTATTCCTACACAGATATTTTGATTGAAGCAGTGTGAAAAAAAAAAACATACGTATGCATCTCTCACTGGAAAAGTCGTAATTTTCAATATCTTCCACCAGCTTGTTCCTAGTCAGCTAGTTCGGTGGGAAAATCATGTTCTATAACACAGATTCGTAGTGGATTAGTGTAATGTTTAGATTGTTGGAATAAGCTGTGAATCAAATAAGCCTATATGTACAGTAACAGTTCGGTTAAACAAGCTATACCTGAAAATCTTGTTGCATCTATCTTACTATGCCATGTATGTATGCATTTTTATAAGATACTATAACAAAACAACACCAAATCGATTATATGAATTTTGACTGTCCTTGTCCATGCCGTTTCATTTAAGTAAACAGGTCATTCAGTTACTTGATATTCTTTGCACTCGATCTCAGTCAAGCAACCTAGATGTATATGTATATATATATTCTAGGAAATTTACCACAAACATAACTTCACCAAAGAAGGGCCCATCTGCCAAACCAGAGGGCCACATTAATTGTTAACTACTTAATTCCCAAAAAAGAAGAGCCAATTCAACTTAAAAACGAATTAATGTCACATCAAAAGAAGATGAGGTGTAAATCTGAATTTGACAAATCATGAAAACCTTTCAAAAGAAAAGTTGTGCGCTATTTTGTACTATAGCAGCTTATGGAAAGTTGTATGACTACTACTTAACTCAGACGACATGTTTTGTGTATCAACTTACAGGAATTACTATAGGTGCTCCGTGGAAGGTTGTCCGGTCAAGAAGAGAGTTGAACGAGACAAGGAGGATTCTCGGTATGTGATAACCACCTACGAGGGTGTCCACAACCATCAAGGTCCATCCCTGTTCTGATCGATGAAGAAGACATCAGTTTAAAGTTACTGAGTGCTGTAGCTTAGCTAAATCAGGCCAGTAAATTGGATCCCCTAAACTGTTTCCAGCTTGACTGGGGTCAGATGCAGGCGTCTATCTGTAACTCAAAATGTAACAACTAGAATATTTCAGTTGCCATGTACTCTTATCCTGCTTCCAACAGGATTTTATATATATAAGCTACTGTATGAGGCTATATTCTGAAGAGTTCTATAAGGTAAACAAGCTAGAAATCACAAGCATTTTGAGAAAGTTGGTCTACAACATTGAAACAACAGCATGAGAGCCCCAAAAACTAGTTTTTCTTGAGAGCCCCAAACATCATGAAATGCTAACTGTCAAGCTGTCATTACTACAGAGAAATAGCTTGGAGATTATGCTATGCAATGAAACTATATTCAGCTATTTTACATAAACATGATAGAGCGATAAATTTCTTCCCTTCATATACAAAATGGGAAAATATATGGTGGCTAGAAAAAGGGTGTTATAACTTGATTCCCAACTGACTTATATTTGGACGGCCTTCAGATGGAAAAATAATATCAGCATTTCGTATATGAGCGTTTGACGCTGCCAACTTGGAATCTCTCGTATGAAAATCTGATGAAATGCTCCACAGAACATCTCTAGGCAGCATATTTCTCCTTAACTGTGAGGATGATCTTATGATGGCGTTAGAATTGGAGAATGGATGTTTGCTTGTCCTCCCCATGCCACTTGATAGCAACCACCGCGACCCAGCTTGTTGCTGACTTTTTGTCCCCCAAATTTGGTCATCATTAAGCCCATTATTAAAACCTGCAACATGAATCTCAGTGATCTTAAACTGAGAAACAGCCTCCCTCTGGATTCCACCCTCACTTTCTCTGGCAATAATTTCTTCTTGAATGGATTGCTCCTTCGGATCATTTTCACTGCTTGAATTTCTTTCTGATGCTCTGCCGGATGTATTTTGTTCAACAGGAGCATAGGACCTCTCCAACTGAATCAGAATGAGCATGGAGATGCCAACCATCTCATAGTCACGCAGAGGATCTCTGAGTTGAACCCTGAGAGCTAACGTCAAGTTGTTACACAGTTCCGGCCTTTCTTCACCTGTTTCCAATCCTGAGCTATCTAAATCAACAGACTTAGCAGAATGGGCTGCTAAGATTTTGGTAATTCTTTCCTTGGTCTCATCAGGATTATTACTGAAATCTCCAGCATCCAGCCTCAACCATTCATCTAGTGAAACAGAGAGCTCCACTAAAGCACCCTCGTCATCATCACTTTCTTTGCCACACCAATGCTTTGATGCGCTAGCTGTATAAGAACTAAGAACTTCACTAAATTGAGGCCTAATGCTTGAAGGTGCTTCATTATCTGACAAGTTTGACTGGATTCTCAACCCCTCTATTGTAAGAGATTCTATCCTACCCATTGCCAAAGGAGCTAGATCCTCCATAAACACAAAACCTAAATCTACATTATCAATCATTGAGGTTGAATTGAGATGACCAGAACTCTGATGAAACAGCAGATCTTCACTGCCCTTCTTCATACCTAACAACCCATGCCAAAAAGTGAACCTGCAAAAAGAATGACAAGAACATAACATAAATCATCATCTTGGATGACAAATAATTAACAAATAAAATTGAAAATTTATAGTTTTATATCATGATCTTTAATTTACAAACCTCTCATCTTGTTCAAGTCTGGATCCGGCTTCCCAGGCTATTTCTTGTATATTCCTCCCGGTGATATCTTCTAAAGGCATCAGCTTATCTGCCTGAGCAGACATTTTGGAAATTCCACCAGATGCCCAGCAGCTGAGTATTTCCATAACACTACAAGTACCCATAGTAGCAGGAAGCACCACTGGACTAGCAAATTGCATGATTAATCTTGCACCATTCCTTGCACTCCGAAAAAGTTGAGGACTCATTGAACATAAGAAGCCCCCATTGCGCGTGCACATTTTAGAACCTAGGCCCTCTCCGATAGGAGGAAATTTTAACTGTCTTTCAGGGGAAAGATAGATTGGACTTCCAAACCCACCAAAGCTGATGCGTGGTGAATTCTGGAATGCTTTCTCATTCAAACCCCAATCTTGCATTAAAGCCTCAGTTTCCAAGTTCTCTATCAGTTTTGCATTCCTTTTACTCCTCAATGACTGGGTACCTCTTTTATGCTCCTTCTCAAAATCCTTAATAACTGATGACAGATCAAAGTCATCTGAACATGCAACTTTTCCATGAACACTTGAAGCAATGCCACTGAATTCCACTTGATCGTCTGTTGTATCAAAATCAAAACTTGAGTTTCCAGAAGAAAGGGTCTCCTTCTCAAACTGTCTCAAAAGGCATTCTCTTGGTGAACCCAGACAGCTATCCAAACTCAAGTCAACTGAGGTCTGCTCAATGTTCAACATTTCCAGAAAATCATTTGCCACAGACTCTGTCAAATCATCTAGGCTAAGTGATTTCACCCGCCTACTGGAGTTATAGCTGGACTTCAGATTCATGTAGTTTTCTTGGTCAATGGACTCATACATTTCTACTGGTGAATCCAACTCTGCAGACTCAGCAGTCAACAGGTCAAGGAAAACCGACTCAAGCTCTTCAAACATTTCATCCTTGCATACATCACTCTCCTCATAATTGCTGCTTTTCATTGTATGTTCTCCTTCGTAGACATCATTGCTTTCACACTTTTGCTTGTATTCACTTTTCTCATTACTTCTCTCCTCCAAAATGTATGCAACATCAGCAGTTTCTATTTGAGTATCATCACAATTTTCATAAGAACATACTTCTGGATTCACCTGCTCTTTCGTAGAAGATTCTATGCCCAGTTCACTGACAGAAAACTCAATATCTTGATCATCTATGGTATTTTCAGCAGAAAACTGTGACAAAGCACCAGAGTTGGGTTTTAAGGGCGCTAAGTATTCAAAAAGGAAATCCGTATCATCCAATTTACCCAATTTTCCATCCTCAAGTTTTGTGTACAGAAAGCTAATAGAGCGAGAAAGTTCTGATTTTTGGTCTGATAAAACTTCATTAAAACTTCTCGCATCTAGGGACCTAGATGAAGAATGAGCCATACCAGCAGGCTCGCAGGGGACACTTCCAACCCGCCGAAGACTTCTATTAGCACCATCCCCATCACGTTCTGACAAATGATCTACTGCAGCAGGTTTGATTCCTCGCACGAATGGGCTAGGTTCAATCGAGTTACTTCCTGATACAGTGAACCCGAAACTAACATTCAAAATTGCACCTTTAGCCTTTCCTGAAAGCTTGAAGCTTGTGGTCCATTTCCCTGAATTCCTTCTTCCCTCCTCTAACTCCTCCATGGTAATTGGAAGCAACCTTGTAAGATCAACACAATGTTTGCCAATATCAAGGGCTGGAGCCCCAATGACAGAAACATAAAGCAGGAAATATTTGGGCTCATACTTTGCTGAATGCTGGTGTCCGGTCCTACTTCCATATACAGAACTGGAATGCATCAAAGTCTCTTCAAACTCAGCTGTTCCCTGACAAATCTGAGCAGGGCGAGTACTCATCACTTCACCCTTACGTTTCCAATTTACACACAAAGAAAGGTCCTTGAAATTGACGGGCAATCCTTTTATGGAATGAACATGAAGAAAGAAACAACAACTGAACCGTCGATGGAGGATATGAGTTAGAACCTTTAATGGCTTCCAACTCCATATTGATGATTTCTTCTGTTTATGCAGCATGTCATCAGCAATACTGGAACTGTATTTGGAGACATGGATATCACCAACAGAATCATGCCCATTATCTGCTTGAAAAGTTAAAGCCTTCTGAGGGGATTTATGTACATAAAGAGCTTTACTAATTTCTTCAATGTCACGCAACAATCGCCCACCATTCAGATCCCCACTATTGTTTTTCCAAGACATCTTCTTATTCACTGCCAGAACATAAATATCCAACCAAAAATCCAAATAAGCCAAAAGAAAAAAAAATTATTGACCAGGAAAAGTTATTACTTTATCTATTTTTATAATGGTGGTGTCTAGACCAGCATGCACCTTGACTATTCCACCTGATATCTATTTCCTCCCAATAGCACAGGTACCAAGATAGTTTATATTTTTATTTTAAGGAAAACCATAAACATAAAAATATACCAAAATATCAACTGTGCCTCAGATGAACATAAGCAATTACGCAAAATGAAGAACTAAAATTGTCTTTATACTTTTATCTTCATTTCTTCAATTTATGAATACAAGAGATCAATACTCACAGTAATTTTCCACGTACTATCACGAAAAAAAAAAGTACTCAGTAGAGCACGGAAGTTTCAACAACAAATATCTATACTTCTATTCAGAATATGGAAGTTTAACAAGAAAATTTATGGCCCACGTTTAATACTATTTTGGTTTAATAAATAATTGCTAGACCTTAATTAAGGGAGTTATTTTGGATAACCCCATTTACCCACTTTGATGGAAAATAGTAACCACTCAGTCCTATCTCTGTCAATCAAACGCATAAGGTAAAGAGAGAGAAAAAAGACAACGGCTTTTGTCAAGAACAGAAGATCAAGTGCTTCCGCTCGAATCAAGTTTAAAACTTTAGAGGTGGTAGACATTCAATGGACATGTTATTTTTCAATCAGAATTACACTTCTTTATTTTACACGTATATGTACTGCATCCTAGAGATTGTTTATGTGAATGCATTATGTGGGCTTCAAGTATATTTAAATTCATGAGAATATATGGTCATAGTTCAATGGTTTTGCTGGCAGTAAGCAATTTCCTTTGAACTATACGGAATGGATAAGTATGTATTATTTGTGCTTATGTGATTCACATGAAAAAGATGTTGTAACTTCTTAAAAGAACAAAACTTCATTTGAAATTATATAAGAATCAGTCATCTTTCTCATGTTGCTAAAGATTTCAAAAAGTTAAACTGGAATTGTTTCTATCAAGTTTGGAGACATTTCGTAATTGTGGTAGTTTAAGGCAGTTTACAAATTCATGTGTCATAAGTGCGCAAACTGCCTGAATCCATATGCTTGAAGTTTATGAATTCTGATAGTATTCAATTATTTATTTGGAATTATATATGTGGGATTCGTTAATCACCAAAGTGATCAAATCTTTATGAATAATTAACTCTAAAAATAATGATTAAACTTAAATACAATTACGCATTAGTTTTGATGCTTATAACAGATATATAAAACTTATGGTTTGACATTTTTGGTTATATGACTATGGAATATGAAAGGTTGATTTTTTGTTTTATAACCATTAAACATTAACGAGATAATTTAGATGTGTCGTTAGTTTTATTTATTTATCCAAAGATAATAAATATTACAAATTAATGACGATTTAAAGATTATCGAATGATGTTATATTCACATTTAAGTATCATTATGTATAAGTTGTATTTTAATGTTCCGCCCGAAGGAACACATCAAGATACATTTTAAGAGTACATATTCCATTTTTGAATCTGATTGTATCTTTAAACTCATTACTCAAAGTATTAAGGCAAATGTTCTATTTGCAGCACTTGCACTCTCCTTCCTCTTCTGTTACCTTTAATGGTCTTAACTTCTCAGATTGATGCACATATCAAATTCCATCTGAGTTTTAGATTTTGATGCTACACTTTACATTGAGAAGTCAGTTGCTATTACTGAAACTAGTAGTGTTGAAGAAAGGTCTTATACTCTTATTATAAGCATTGGGATTGGTCTACCATATCAGATGTTATGCATGCGAGGAAGTCAACTAACTAACTATTCAATTATATTTTTTTTAAGTAGATTTATGATTATTTAGGGGATGAATATTGCGGGCATATAAGTCTAGTCTTCCCAAAAATTGGCGATGCAAAATAACTTATGAAAATTGTGGAAGAATGCTCCCAAAACTATTGAAAAGTCTCTTGTTGGAACACTAATGAGTACTTTGACTACCATGAAGTTTGATGGTTCATGTACCATGAGCATGTCAGCGATCTGACAAACATAGTGACAAGACTTAAGTCCTTAGGAATGGAAGTGGATGAAAATTTTCTTTACAATTCATCAGCAGCAACTCATTACTGTCTGAATATGAACCTTTTCAAATGAACTACAACACCATGAAAGACAAATGAAACGTGCATGAAATGCACTAAATGTTGGTTCTGGAGGAAACAAGACTAAAGATTTAAGGAATCCACTCCATTAACCTTGTAAGCCATCAAGGAGTTGGGAGAAATGAAAGAAGCATGTAAGGAAAAAATGCAACATAATGTTAACAAGTCCTCCTCTCAAGTACATACGATGAAACACAAGAATGATAAGTGTCATTTCTGTGGAAAACTTCAACACCTTTAGAAAGAAACATACTACAGAGGTCGAGAAGAAAGGTAAGCCTAGTGCTTTTACATGTCTATAATTAAATTGAACTGAAATTCCTTATAATACTTGATGGATTGACTATGGTTATATTGTTCATGCTTCTAAGGCGATCCAGAGATTCCTTACAACACAACCAGTAAACACTGATGAAATATATGTATACATGGGAAATAGATTGAAGGCTCTCGTCGAAGATATCGGGGCTTACCGTTTGATCCATGATACTAGGTGTCACTTAGATTTACTTGAAACTTGTTATGTACCTTCTCTTTTGAGAAATTTAGTTTCTTTGTCAAGGTTTTATAAGACTAGATACACTTTTAATTTCGATAATGGATGTTTTAGTTTGTAATCTTCACAGTCTATTTACTAAAACACTCTTAACTCTGCATCATAATGTTGGAAGTTGGAACCAAAGAATTTAGTGAATGAACAATCTGCTTACTAGTGACATAAACGTCTATGTAGGTCACATATACAAATAATGTCTGAAAAGATTAGTTAAAAATGAAACTCTTCCATATTTGAATTTTACAAACCTTAACATTTGTATGGACTATAATAAAGAAAAACAAATAAAACATACAAAGAAAGGAGCCATAAAAAGCATACGTCTTCTTGAAAAAATTCTACACATTGATTTATGTGATCCTTTTGACGTCTCGTCTTTCAGTAAGGAAATCTTTTTATTACTTTTATTGACGTTTTTTCATGTTATGGATATGTACTTATTGTGTGAAAAGTCTCGAGCAATAAATATCTTAGAGGCACTTATTAATGAGGTTAGAAGAAAACTAGGCAAAAAAGTGAAAATAATCAAGTCGGATAGAGGTTGTGAGTATTATGGAAGATATGATGAAGCTCAATAACACCCTGATCCATTTGGAAAATTACTCAAAAAACATGACATATGTGCTCTATACACATGTATGGCACACCACGACAAAGTGGTGTAGCAAGCAGGCGTAATCAAACATTAATGGATATGGTTATGAGTATGTTTCTATAGTTCTCTTTACCTCTTTCATTGTGTATTTAGACTTTAAGGACAATCGTTTACATGCTAAAAAGGGTTCCTAGTAAAGCACAATTTCAAAAGACACCTTTTGAACTATGGATGGATAGAAAACCTAGTTTGAGGCACCTGCATGATTGGGATCAAGTTAAGATTTTATAATCCACAAGAAATGAAACTGGATTCAATTTCTTTATTAGTTATCTAGGGAAAAAAGGTATAGCTTTGATCGTCCTAATCATAGTACGATACCCCAAATTATATCATATGGAGAGAGAGTTTAGAATCATATAAATATTTAAAAAATCAATATAAAGAAGAGCCAAAATCAAATTTTAATTATTATATTTTACCAAAAATAACAAAGTAAGAAATATGTCAATTTTAATTAAGGTAAAGAAATCAATTACTCATAATACACCCGGTAAAATAAGCAAGGAAAGAATAAATTAATATAAACATGAATTGATACAATCCGAAACGAGCAAACAAAGTTATTTTTTAAGAAAACCTTCCCAAAGCAATATTCTCACATGCAATAGTTTACCATAATCGATCATCTCAAAAAAAATGTATTAATATATAAAATCTAGTGGCAAGATGGAAACAATGTTTACCACTAAGAGAGATAATCGACTAAAATCAACAAATTGATTTAGAGATTATTGGGGTTTGGAAGAAACGGACATCAATCCAATTCACCAATTCCTATAAAAGTTATCCAGTACAACGCCAATTATGGGGGATTAACAAATAATGAAGGGCTTACCAAATTATTGAATAATCACAAATATAGGATAATTAAATGCTAATTGAACTGTAGTTCTGGACGCCAACTAGCATACGAAAATTAATTTATCAACTATGACAATTCATCTTGTATGATTAACCTAATTAACAGAGACAATTCATCACAAAGAACAAAGGAATATATAACAATGAAAGCAGAGAATTCTAAAATCCTTAACTAACGAGTTGTGGCATTTCAATATCAAAGAATCACACGATGCTCAAATTCTCAAGATACTTAGACAAGAACAAAGAATTAGAATCTGAGCCTAAAAATTAGTTGAAAACTTACCAGGTGAGATCCATCTGTTTAACAAAACTCGAAATCTTCAAAAGCTCCATCGGAATCCATGGCCGGAGCTGCTGTTTTCTGCGGGCGTCACTGGCCTCACGCAGCTTTTCCTTCGCTGGAGACACTGCTGCGACTCGATGCACGACGGATTCGGAGCCGCTGCTGGTCGTCGCCGGTGCTGCTACTGGTCGCTGCTGCCTGGTGGTCCTGCAAAAAATAGAGGAAAAAAGACGGAGGAGAAGAGGAGAGAGGGGGAGAAGAAGGGAGAAAGAGGAGGAGGATGCTGCGCCTGGTGTTGTTTTCGCCGGAGCTGCTGCTCGCCAGTGATCCGTTCGGAGAAAGGAGGAGAAGAGGAAAACGAGGGGAGAAGAGAGAGAGCGAGATGAAGCTTCTTGGAGAGGAGAATGAAGATTGGAGTTTTGGTTTTGGTCTTCTTTTAGAACTAAAATAGGAGAGTGCATCTCAACCCTTGATTAGAATTATATGGACAGTGAGGATTTGATTTAAGATTTAATTTAAAAGAGACGGTTGAGATTAAAAGATGAGATCTTAAATCAGATTAAATTGAGTTTGGAATGGTCAAAATTGTAATATAATTGGCTAGAATTAAAAGAAAAGGTTTGCTTATTATTGAAATAGAATTGAAATTGGATAGGCTAGAATTAAAAAAAAAAAAAAAAGTAAAATAGAATAGGCTAGAATTCAAATAATGTTGAGAAAAAATAAGGAATTGCTATCCAATTAAAAAACTATAAATATAATCATATATTTATAAAATTATTATCACTTAACTATCAAAACATTTGAATAAAATAATTATCTCGAAATTTATTAAGAATGTTTAAAATATTTTAATAATATTTACAATAATTTTATAAAGTAAACATACTAAAATATATAATTTTTATGCAAAATTGACTTAAAATGAAATATATATTTAATTGGATAGCATTCCTAAAAATGATTAAAGATTGATCAAAATTGAGTGTCAACAGTAAAGTTAGTGGAGTAGAAAATCACATAAAGTGAAATTTAAAGAAGTTTGGGAAAATTTATCTACCTTGCCTTTCTTCTAATTTTGTTGCTCCTCAATTGTTTTACAACCTAACAATCAACCATAACAATATATTAATGCTTTTTCTAATCACAATGAAGTCATAATTAATGAACCTGTGGTAGATGTACCACAAAAGTAGCATAAAGAAAATCTCAAGGACAAAGGAGAGCTACTATTTTTTATGACTATTTGGTATATCTACACGAATTAGAAATTAACTTAGGAATTGATAATAATCTAGTTTCATTTTCACAAGCTATTGAATTAATAATTTTAATAAATGATAAATTCTTATGAAAGCTGGGTTGAAATCTATGGAACAAAGTAAAGTTTGAAACCTTGTTGAGTTATCATACGACTCCAAAAGAGTTGGATGTACATGGGTCTTTAAGACCAAACACGACTTAATTGGCAACATCCAATGTCACAAGGCCAAACTCGTTGCCAAAGGTTTCGCTCGGGAATATGGCATTGACTATAAAGTGACATGTTCACCTATCTTTAATAAAGATCCACTTAAAATTATAATAGCTTTAGTAGCTCATCATGACTTAGTACTACATTAAATGGATGTGAAAATCGTCTTTATAAATGAGAATTTAGAGGATGAAGTTTATATGGCTCAACCATAAGGGTTTTCCATTAATGGTAAGAAACATATGTTATGTAAACTTCAGAAAGGAGATAAATTTGATAGCAACATGTGTGTTAATTTGATTAACCACGTTTAATATTATTTTGGTTTAATAAAATAGCTAAATTCTAATTTAATTAAGGAAGTTATTTTAGATAATCCCATTAATCCACTTCAACGGAAAGTGGGGATTAACTGCTCCATCTCTGTCATTCTGAAATACTAGCAAAGAAGAAGAAATTAATACTGTTTTGATTCAAGTCAAGACACTACAGCCGATTCTAGTATGTTTTTTTCTTGACTGAATTTCTTATATGTAAGATTGTGAAAATTATGTAGATCCACCCTCTGAATAATTGATAGAATTTCATTACATATTCCTTATATACACAATCTGTAATTGATGAAATTCCTTACATAACATCGATAATTATGTAAAACACAGAAGTAAACTTGTTCTAACTTTAATCTTATTTTCTACAATTTATTTCCACAACAAATTAACTATTCAATTCAACAACAAAGTTTCAATTTCAGTGACAATAAATAAAATCCAACTAATAACAAAAATAAAAAAAGGTTGAATTTAAAGAGAGAGAAAAAAAGACTTACAGTAGTAAGATCGAGCATAGAAGAGCAAGAGACGATAGGAGATGAGTTGACCGCTGATTTTAGCTAAAGCTTTCTGGGTTGCCCGATTGATGATGCTACCCTTTACTACTGTTTTTTGTTGTTTTTCTTCTTACTGGTGTTCTCTGGGTTCGTCTGCAATTTCTCTGGCAGCGCCCAACTTTTCATGCGGCCAACAACGTCACCTCTGCCTACCCGATTTTATTTTGCCTTCTCACTACAAAAGGAACCCCAATTACCAACAAAAAGAATCATTGATAAATTGATCAAATTGGTTGGCAAATTGAATTACCAATCAAATGTCAACTTATATTAATTCGTTACCAAAAAGCTCGTCGGTAAATATTACCAACCGATTTTAATTTGTTAGTAAACTTAGCAACTAAAAATCTGAAATTTTCGTCGGTAAACTCACCAACTAGTTTTTAGTTAGTATATTGTTAAGTACTTTTAATTAACGAATTGAAAAGAATTTAGTAACTTTTTTTCTACATTATTCGATTCTTTTGGTTGGCAATTTTAGTACCCACGAGGAATCAAACCCGAGACCTCTTCATTAAGGATGAAAGTGCTTACCACTCCACCACAACCCTTGTTGGTAATAAATTTTAAATATGTTTGGTATGATTATTTGTTTTTCTAGTAAATTTACTAATTGATTATTAGTTTGTTGGTAATATATCATTCAAGTTCAATGATAAGTTAGTAATTGGTTGACAATATATGCAAAATATTATTAACTAAATGATTATTCAAAAGTAAAATAGTTATTAATTTATTGTATTTAAAAATCTAAAAGCACGAATATAAACCCAAATATATTAATTTTAATTTTAGAAATCATATTTGAATGAAACAATGCAAAATATATAACAACAATTTAAATTATCTCAATATGACATATATCATTATATCAAAAATTTAATTTGAGCACGTTTATAAAAAAATATTGACCAAATCTATTTTTTGTCCAAAACTCAAAAGTTAAAACGCCTAATAAAACAAAATGAAAATGGAAGCCTCAAAATCTGAACCAACCATCCTAATATAAAAATGACTTTCCAAAGCTTATCACGCTGACAAAATTCTCATCAGAGCACGTTCACAGAAAATGTTAAGCAAAGTTTAATATTGGCCAAAAGTTAAAAGTTAAGACGAATAAGGTACAAACTGAATATGAAAACCTCAAAATCTAAATCAACCATCCTATAAGACGAAAAATGACCTCTCAAAGCTAACAACGTTGACGTAATTCAAATTTGAGCATGTTTCTAAAAAAATTGACCTAATTCAATTTTTAGCCAAAAGTGAAAACGCTTAATGATATAAACTAAAAATAAAAGTCTCAAAATCCGAACCGACCATCCTATGAGACCAAAACTGAAAATAAAAGTCTCAAAATATTGATCAAAGTCAAATTTTTATTAAAAGTTAAAACGCCTAACGACACAACTGAATATGAAAGCCTCAACACTAGCATATATTTACAAAAAAAATTAACTTCAATTGATAAACTATCAACTATTCAAATATAAGTTAGTAATTAATAACTTACCAATAAATTTATCACATTTGGTAATAGTTACTATTCAACTAAACATTCATATGTAATATTACCAACTAATAATTAATATGTTGGTAAATTTTATCAATGAATTATGATCGGTTAGTATATGACCAACTATTTTAATGATGTTAGTAATTTACTAACTACAATCTTTATTCTTCGGTAAAATTTCCAAATAATTGGATACTGGTTGACAAGTTTACCAACAAATTACATTTCGTTACTAATTTACCAGCATATTTATATTTGATTGGTAAATTTAGCAACACAATCTTGTTGTTGGTATATGTTTGGTTAGTAATTCATGGGTAATATGTAAATAAATTATATAAATAACTTTTTTGTCATATTTACCGACCATATATACTTCGTTGGTAATATTACCAACAAAAGATGTGCGTTAATAATATTTCAGTTGGTAATCCATTGATAAAATGTTATTAAATTTGGCGTCATCTTTTCCTGCCGTAGTTACCAACTAAAATACTTAGTAAAATTTTGGTTGGTAATTAGTTAGAATTTCGTTGTTAAATTTTGAAATATAAGTTAGTTAGAAATATGTTGGTAATTTATTAGTAGAATACTAACCAACTTAAGTTGTTAATAAAATATGTTGGCAATTTAGGATTTTTTTTAGTGTCTCATTTGGAAGACCATAAAAATAGTATTTTTTTTGTTTTTTGACAAGATTTTTTTCTGGTAAAACACTTTAATTATGCTTTAAATGTCCCAATTAACAATTTTCAAATGAATTAAATAATTAAGATGATGTGGCACAACGGCACTTGGCAGAGTGAGTGCATTCATTCTTCTAAAAGTACGTGAAGAAATTATAAAATTATATATATAACATTTTTTTATAGGCTATTATAATTAATATTTTAAATGGAAAGGGCCTAAAATACCCTCGAAGTATTAGAAATGGTACAAAATTACCCTTCATCGACCTATTGGTTTCAAAATGCCCTTTTCATCCACCTATTAGCTCCAAAATGCCCTTGTCATCCACCATTGAGTTCAAAATTGACCACTTAGTTAACTATTTTAAAATTAAACTGTTTAAATATTTTTTTAAAATACTTAGCGTTCCAAAACTATTGGTTATTAATTTTAATTTATTAATATAATTTATAAACAAAACCCAATATCCACTCATACAAACTAAACGTCACCACTTAATAAATCACTTACTAATATTCAAAATCGGTCATAAACACTACTAAAACCACGATAAAATTAGAGATTGGCCTCCAGATGATCCAAACTTAGCGAGGATCGAAATCAAAGCCCATACAAATTTAGGTTGACGCTGCTTATTTAGGAGGACAAGTTCAATATGATGCTCTTTTCAAACTTTGAAATTCAAAATTTATGATTAAAGTTAAAAGAAGTAGTAACATCCCAAATTAATTCATGCACTTTTTTTTAAATATAATTTATAAATATTTACGATTTGTTTTAAAAATCTCGTAATATATTATTTAAGAAAGTTATCATGAAGTAACATTACGTAATTGAGACGAAAGAATAATTAAAATGAAAAACATGAGTCAGACTCTAAGTTTATCGGTAATATTTATCTTAGACACTTGAATGTTATGCAATTTACTTCTATTTCGCCTCAAAAAATTTAAAAAACATTCATTGGGCACAATAGCGTTCCTGTGTTGCATTAAATAATGACGAGTTATACTTTGGTGGGGGTTTTTTAAGTTAGTAGTTAATGGGGGGGGTAGTGACTGAATTTATAATTATACTATAAGTTAAATTAAACAATGTTGAGCGCCACGTATTTAACAAAAAATATTAAATAGTTTTTAATTTAAAATCGTGAAATAAGTGGTTCATTTTGAACCAATACACCCAAAGGTGGATTGGATGACAAGTGCATTTGGAGGGCCAAATAGATGCGGGTAGGAATGGTTTTATTGTTGGCACTAATAAGGGATTGGGGTAATTTTGTATCATTTTCAATACTTCGAAGGTATTTTAGACCCTTTTTTCGTATTTTAAATATTATTTCTTGATATATTAACTTTGTGATTTCTCCTAATTAAATACTCCCTTCATTCTATGTTGATTAAATTTGGAGGCACTTTTTATTTTTCAAATTAACTTTATTGTTCAGTTTTCAAGACTACTTTTAGAGCGTTCTTTCAATTGTAGCCTTCATTTGGATTATTTTCGATATGATGACTTCAATAAATTTGACAATAATTAATTAGGGTAAAAATGAAAAACTATGTACAACTTATGTCTAAATTTATTTTTCTTAAAAGGTGTGAAAACACCTCAAAAATATAATTAATATGGAACGGATAGAGTAGTAGTATGTAGGCGATGGGCTTAAAAATCTTGTCAAAAACTGATTAAAAGTCAGTTTTTGACTATTAGTATGGTTTGGACAAAATATTGAAGTATCGTATGTTAAGTAAAAAATGAACTATTTGAAGCCCCAGAGTTGAAAAGGTAGGTTAGGGATCGGTGTGGGGTATATGACCTTTGTTACCCTTAATTCAGTTTATTGGGGGAGGGGGGGAGGAGGAGGAGGGAGGAGGAGGAGAAGGGAGAAGGGAGTGAGGAGGAGGAAAGAGGGGAGGAGAAGGAGGAGGAGGGAGGGGAATGGAGCGGGAGAGGCGGATGAGAGGAGGATGAGAGCGAGGAGGCGAGGGGGAGGAGGGGGAGGGATGAGGCGGGGGGAGGGGGGAGGAGGTAGGAGGAGAGAGGAGCAGAGAGGAGGGAGGAGGAGGGGGAGGAGGAGGAGGAGGGAGGTGTATGAGGGAGGAGGAGGATGGAGGAGGAGGAGTAGGAGCGAGAGGAGGAGGAGGAGGAGGGGAGGGTAAGGAGAGGGGGATGGAGGGAGGAGGAGGAGGTAGGGAGGAGGAGAGAGGGAGGAGGGACGAGGAAGAGGGAGGAGGAGGGAGGGGGAGGAGGAGGACGAGGAGGAGGAGCATGGAGTAGGGAGATGGAGCAGGAGAGGACGAGGAGAAGGAGCGAGAAGGGAGGAGGAGGAGTATTAATCATTATTATTATAATTATTATTTTCATACATTATTTTTATATTATTATTATTGATTTTATTATGTTAGTATATTATTTATGATTATGTATGATTATTATTTATGTTATATATTATAATTAACATATTATTAATTTATTATTAATTTATTGTTTTCATATTTTTATATTAGATTATTATTTAATGTATTTTATTATTTATTTTTTTTAAAATTTATTTTATTATTATATTATATTTATTATATATTATAGATATTATTATTATTATGATCATTATATATTATTATTATATATTATTAAATTGATTAACTTTTATCATGTTAACTGCTTTTAAGGGTATTTCAGACATTTTGATTAAAAAAGTATTTACCCGCACTTATTTGCCAAACACATCAACAACTTTTTTTTAACTTCAGCACTTTTATCTAAACACATAGTTACTTATTTTAAAAATAAGGTCCAGCACTTTCAAAAGTACTTTAAAAAGCTAATTTTTTAAGTCTATCCAGACAGGCTCTATGTTACACTACATAAAATACCACAATGTTGACATCAACATGGAGAAATATTTTTTAACATTTTATGAAAAGAAAAATATTTTATCCTTAAAAGATCTAAAAAAATATTTTAATTTATTCAATTCAATTTACTAAAGAACAATCTCTTTTCGTTTAGAAAAAAGAAGAAAAAGAGAAAATACACTAACTTTCTTATGAACCTGCACGCAACAAAAATTTATTTGAACTCTTTAATTACATAAGTATTAAATGTCTCCCTTAATAACTTTTAAATGAATTATGTATCTCCGGATTATAATACCACTTTCATTGAATTTGACTCCTTTTCATTTCTCTTTTTTTCATTTTTTTCAAATTCTTACTTGGATTTGACACATGTCATAGTTTAGAATTAATGATTGAGATTTAATTAATTAAAGCAAAATTCTAATTATAATTATTTACTTCCATATATTTGTTAAATATATTTATAATCCATTATATTTTCTCAAAATATATTTAAAACTTTTCCTTATTGTCATGCATACATATTTAAAACTTTTATTAAATATTTTACTTTTTCTTAAAAAAACATTATAAAAGATTTTTATTATTCTAATAGAGTATTAAGAGCTACAGTGTCTATAGAGCAATATGAACTCCATTTAGGAAATTAAAAGAATTTAAAATTGAGTGACAAAATTAATTTACTCCTAAAATTTAAAAAATGTCAGGTTATAATTTTTATTTTTTATTTGGCAAATATTATTTGAGAAATGACAAACATCAAGAAAAAAGTAAAAAATTACTCAAGTAATAAAGAGAAAAATTATTTTAAATATATTTAGGAAAAATATTATGTAAATCTAGAATAGTTGGATTATAAAAGTATTTAAGAAGCAAATATATAAAAGTAAACAACTATGGTATGAGTTTAAAATCTCAACCATTAATTATAAACTATGACATGTGCGTCCAATCTAAGCTAAAACTTGTAGAAAATAGACAGAACAAAAATGAAGAGGAGGCGGTTCCACTCTCACCTACCATATTATAGTCATCTAAGCGACGCAACATATTTATGTTAACACTATGTTATTAGCTTTTTTTTAAAAAAAATAATTTACGTTAATTAATTAAAAAACAATTTAAAATCAAAATTTACATTTTTATTGCTCTCTCCTTCGTTCTTCGCCATTTCTAGGTTCTAGCGCTTCATTGTTCTTTGTTTTTACCTCTTCGGCGTTCAATTTAAATCCACCCACCCCCACCCCTAATTCCCCTCAAATTTGCCTTGTGGGAAAATAATTTTTGTTAGAAACTATTTTTGTCTTCACAATTTAAATAGAAAATAAATTTATTTAAGAATTAATTTGATTAATTTCATTTTATAAAATTAATTTGATTTAATTCTACTAAAAAATTTAATCATACGAAACTATGAATATCCTTTTAACATAAAAGATATAAAATACATATTAATAACTCGAGATAATCTCTAGAATTTAGTATTAAAAAAAGGCAAATGTCATATCATGCTTTCTAAATTATTTTAACATATAGCTTCTTTTTTTCCCATTTATTTTCTGGTTAAAATCTTGCAAACTACCTTTGACTTGCTGAATAAAAGTACAAGTATTTGATGAATAAATTTATGTCAAAAATGAAAAACAAATGGAGAGAAAGAAATATATTGTCTAATAGTATTTGTAAGATGTTTTAGCATAATTTATGTTTAAAAATAAAGTTGGCCTCTTTTTTTTTCCTTAATTATTTTGCTGCTTCTTTACCCGATGATCTTATTACATCTTTATTTATGATTTTATTGTGTCAACTGAGAATTTTTATTTTAGATTAGTAAAATGATGTTAGTAGTTATGTAAAACATGTATCATGAAAATAATTATATTAATGAGGAGCCAAAATTAGTGAAAGATGAGATTTTCTTACAAATTTCTTACAAAAATTAGTGATTTTCTTTTTCTAAGTTATTTTTTAACTATGTTTACAAGACTTGTTAAAAAAAATTTTAATCTATGCCTTTAAATTTTTGAATATGACAATTGTTAACTTATTTAAATATGCACTTGAAAAAACGGAGAAAAAATCTAATGAAAATAAATCAAGTCTTTATCTCTTAAAATAAAAAAATATATAATCTCATATGTTTCATCGTATCAATTTGATGGTTACCCCAACTTCAAAAATAGCTGTCATAAAAAACCATAACCACCCCAACAATTTTTTTTTCCAAATATTTGATGTAAAGGCCATTTTCACTAGTATATCTACCTCTTTATTGCCTCTCTGAAAGATCACTTACCTTCACACCACTAAGGATCAGTTTGGCCCCAAATATATTTGAGAAAACTTTGAAAAATGATATTTGGTCATATAATTTGTTACTATAATAAATATATTTGTCAAATATTCTTGAGTTTTCAAATACTATAAAAAAAATTGGTGTGTGTGAAACACAAGTTTACTATTAGACAATTTTAACATTTAAAACGTAACCTGTCAAGTTGTTGATAGTGATAAAAAATAACCATAATTTAATTATTTCAACTAATATTTATCCATCAAATTACTCCATTAATAACTAATAATAATCCTCTTTGCTATCTATACATAACAATGTGGAATAACTAAGAAGTTTGAATATGCTTTTGATGTATATTGTTCTTGCCCATATTGTTATTTTGTTATTGCTGATTATTTGAAACTCGAGGATAACTCGCAATCGCTACAACTCTATTGCTGATTGTTATCAATTATGTTATAGGATTATTTTTAGCAAAACATGTTATTATAAAATGCTAATATAAACTTAAAGGGTACTTTAATAATTTTTACAACTTATAAGTATAAATCATATTTTTCAAAATAATCAAATATTTCTTTCCAAAATTTATCACCAAACACGTGGCGAAAGTTCACCAAAAAATAATTTGTCAGAGAGTATAGGGAATTTGGGGCCAACCACAACTATTCAATTTTATTTAAGTTTTATATAAAGTTATTGAACAATACTTTGTAATGAAAAGTCCTTCGGTGTACTGAAGTATCATATAATTATTATTCTAAAAAATTTAATATCATATATTTATGTCTTTTTATTTATTTTTTCAAATAAGTTTCTGCAAGGGAATTGCAAAAAAAAAAATGTATGACCTTTTGCTTACAGACTTTTTTTATTAATTTATATGATACTTCAATAAAAAACGATTAATTTTTTTAGTACAAAAATAATTTCAGTGCAATAAAATAAAATCCAAGAACTAACTCCAGTGTTATATATGAAACTTTTACACAACAAGATGAATCTTAATTACTATTGCAATGAAAATAAATTGGTAATTTCAAGAAATTGTTATTTGCTTGGAATAATTTACTTATTTGTTAAATGATAAAAAGTGTAAAAAAAAAATTTGGACAATGTATGTTTGGAAGAATATTCTTGAAACTATTAACCAAAGAGCAACTCACGAAGTGAAAAAGGAACTAATTCATTGTTTTTCCATCTGACTTTAATATTGTTTTGGCTCCGAAAAATTGTACGAAAATAATTTACCCTCTAGGAATTAAAATTGATAATTATAACCATAAAATTACAAAAGTATTAACCCTTTTTTTCAATAGAAGCAACTTAGAAAAATAACAGTTAAAATAAGACAAAAGGTGTAACACATACTAATTGTTAGTTTGTTACCAATACAATACTACATTTTATTGAGTATAAAAACTCCTCAAAATATCAGTTGGATCTCATAGTAAACATGGCAGACATAGAAGATGGATGTTGTGAAGCAGCTTGTATTTGTTTTCCACAGTTGTGTTTGCATCAGCGTTGATCGAAATATTTGTAATCATTTTCATGTTTTACGTTGCATTTATCAAGCCACTACCTTGTTTACCGCATATATTTGATATATTCATCAAAATTTCTTCAATTGCACTCTGTATCAGACTCATTGTCGTTTTCATTCATCGATTCTGCTGCAGAGGAGGAGATTAATTTTGAAGATCTAAAAGATTATTTAAGTTTAAGTAGATTTATAATTCGTTTCATTATATTGGTATTTTAAAATAAAGTTCTCTGTAGTTTGTTTTATTTTAGCATTTCAAATTATCGAAGAATTACAATTAGTTTGTTTTCTTGCAAGCTGAAGTTTAGAGAGTTACGTAAACATGTTGAATTTTTTTTTCTCAATTAAGTCATATTATAAGTAATTTTTATTTATGAATTATCAAACGAATAATCAGTGTTGGAAAAACAATATATGTTAATTTTATTTATAAATAATTTATATATATAATTTATCGGTTTGGTTTGATTAGTTATGCAGTATTTTTAGTAAAATAGAAATCAAATTAAATAGTATCAATTTTTTAAATTTAAAATCAATAAACAAATCAAATCAAATATCAATTTTTTAATCGATTAAAATTTAATTTGATTTTCTAACCATAACCATGAACAAACTCTATATATAAGAACAAAAACAGTACTAATGAAAATGATAATAACGTTAAAATGTACAAAGCCAATATATGAGCTACTACAACAAAATCATTCCTAAATCTACATGTGACGTAATTCGCAGAAAGGAGTAAAACAAAGACTACAGATCTAAAAGCAGGCAATCAATAAATTTCACTATGCTATAATTTTAAATATTATTCTTTTATAAATAAATACAAATATTCTTTTTTCATGGAGAAATAATGAAAGTTTTATTATTATTTTGAGAAGGAATAAAATGAGGCAGAAAGGACAATACCCAATTGAGGAAGCATTCAAATGCCGGAGGAAAGTTTTTTGTGTATACATTAACGGTTTTAGTAGAGACGACAGAAACTGAAATGAATAAATAAAACAAAACTGTCGGCCCACCCACCCAACACACATTTCTAAAACCTGGTGACAAATTTCTGGCAACTTAATTTTTCTTCTAGGATTTTATCATTTTTGGATGCATGAGATACAAGTTAAAGGCCTATTATTACAAAACAAAACACCAAAGTTTTGAGGAGGAAAGGAGAAGAAAAGAATTTATTATCTTTCTCTTTTCTCGTTTGAATGTAAAGGAGCTCGTAATGTGTTTCCAACATCTCTGATGTGCTTGGCTGGAGGGATAACACCCTTCCTGACAAATAAAGCAACAAAGAAGCCCTCCTGATCCTCTATGAGATCGGTTCTAAGAACATGTTGAGCTGTTCAAAAATTAAAAAAATAATCATACACATGCAACTGAAGAATTTCAACTGATGGAAAACCAGATGAGCATCAGGCAGGAAGGATCAGAATGTATCAGAACAACACTGTGTTACTGTTCTTCAGGATGGTACTGTACATATATTATTACAGAGCTATACATGCCATGTGTTCCCTAGCCTTTCAGGGTAATGCCAAAATTATATGTTTATGAAGGTGTATAGCTTGAAGTTTAATCTTCTGTCTTAATGACATGTTGGCCTTTGGAAGTTAAATGACACTTTACTAAAGAATAAATTGCAAACAGATTTATTTGGCCAACTAGATCTAGTTAGAGGGAACTAGAAGCAAACCTGAACACGAAATATATGATGCCTGCTATTGCTTATTAGAGCACTTGAAAACTGTAAGAACAATATTCTTTCCTTTCACTGTGCTATTTCTTTATTTGTCAGTTGATCAACTTTGGAACACAGTTGATTTCTAATATTTTTTACCTAGGGAATCAGTTAAGCACCATAAGAAGGTGTGAGATATGCATGATCACTTACATCCATCAAAAATTGGATGACCTCGGCGAGCCCACTGGGGAAAGATTGTTGTCAGTTCAAAACCATAAGACGAAGCGAGAGGCAGAACAGATTTGATAACATCTTCATTCTCAACTTGGTTAACAGAACATGTACTGTAAACAATTCTCTCAACAGCTGGAACTACATCAAGATGAGAGGGTAAAATGATCAGTTGCATTCACAAACATACATGAATTTGCCATTTGTGATTAAAAAAGAAAAGAAAAACAAGAAACAATATAATAAATCTCACAAGACAATGCATGTTCCAAAGCCTTTCTCTGGAAAGCCGCGAGCTTTTCTAGTCTATTGACATCAGAGTCTGCAAAACTTTTACAGATGTTAGTTTAAAACGAGAAAAGCAAAGAGATGGTTACACAAAAGATACAAAATGAGTACATAAAGAGCAAAATCACCTGTTGTATATGAGGGGAGCAGGTGATCTAATCTATCAACAACAGTCCCAGAGCCTGAACATGATGGATCTAACAGTATTGCTTGAACCTGGTGGCCGGTTAATGTGTTAAATAAAAGACATCATTTAAAAATCCAAACACAACAGAGGAAAAAAAAGTTGAAACCATGCTTGTTGAAAATGTGAACTGACTACTTATTTTTTGTAAAATCATCACCATTCAGGAAAACTAATCAGAGTGTAACCCCGCATTACCCCAAATCAAATATATGTCTTCATGGTTGTACCAATACTGACTGATATTCTTTTGTTGTTTTTCACACAGTCCAGAAACAAGAAGGATTTTGTCTCTTTTTAATGCTTGTTCTGGATACACTAAGATGATACACAAAAGTAATAGATTTCACTCAATAAGTTGATAATATCTGACAACCAATGACGCCTCATTCCCCAAAAAATGTCTTGCATGTTTACCTTTGAGTACGCTGGATCCTCAGGACTGATGTTTAAGAAGTCCTCGTGCTTGATTTCCACATCTTTGGATAAGTTAAGTTATCGAGGCATATTATGGCAACAATGAAACTAAAACAAATTAGACAAATTATCATATACCTAACTTGTTTTAGGATTACTTGAAATAGGGAACTGAAACAACTAAAGATATGTGCAGTTTCAAAAGCCATATTTCCTCAAATAAAAACTTCAGGCACCTAATGCAAAGAGGTGTTTATGGTATTAAAAGTCTAACGCCATATAGAAACTAATAACTCCATCCAGTTTGAGTGAAAATTGTGAGATTACTGGAATTACTTAGAGATGGGATAATTTTTAAAAAACAAGGACCTAAGCACATATTTCAAGGGCTTCCAATACACTTTAGGTATATGTCGACCCAGAAATCAAGTGATGGTTAGATTTCCTCTGTAGCAATCTTATGTGAGAAGGTGGACAGGATACCAGAAAGCTATTAAAAGGATACTAGTCGCTCCAGCCAGTTCAATTGTGTCCTTCAGACGTTTAACCCTTTCTTTATTAAGTTCACAAGCTATTATCTTTCCATTTCCCTTCATAAGAGCAGCTAGATGAACAGTTTTGTTCCCTGGTGCCGCACATGCATCAATGACCTTCAGAGAACAATAAACAACCATGAACAACAACCAAGTGGAAAATGAAACTCTAGAGAACCTAACTACTCTTTTTCCATACAATTACCTCCCATCTGGGTTTAGGCCCAAGAGCAACTGCAACCATGGAACTTGCCTTACCCTAGTGGAACAAGGGACATTAGTAGCATGTCAATGAAAACTAGATAGAACCCAAAAGAGGAGAAAGGATCGCATAACCAGAAACTCCTTATTGATGTTACATTTCAAAATTCCATTTAAGGAAAGAGAATTTGCACCTGCAGAAGGGACCATCTTCACTTTTCACCAAAGGATGATCATGCAAGTCAGTCCTTGGGGGTAAAATCAACAGGTCAGGAACCATTGCATCCTGACAAACCTATTTAATGTCCGAAAAATAAACATAAATAAACTTTATAATAACGAGAATACATCACCAATAAAAAGTAAATCGGATTCTATCTTTATTCTTGCCCGATTAATCAGTTCTTCAAAATTTGATCAATGAATATTTGATTGTTTCTTCAATGCAAAATTGATTCACAATAATTTTCTTATCAAATAAGGATACGAATACAGCAATAATGATATCATTGAATTGACAAACATGAAAAATCTGTGGTAGTACATACTTCTAAAGTATACCAATTTCTGTAGCTTACTAGTATCTTTAGGTATGCCTTCTACCTCCATCCCCCCAAGTGAAGTCAATACATCAATTATCAATTGAGAAGCCACTCTTCAAATACTAGAATAGCTGGAACCACCCCACCCCCTCTTCCTTTTCTTCTGAATGGAAATTTCTTAATTTTAGGACCTCAATTTGTTAAATTTTGTATTTTATCTCAATATTCTAAACAAAACGTCTATGTAAACGCTAGGACTATCATACCTCTATATAACTATAATGAAAACTGGATAAAAATCTATAAACTAGTCAGGCAAACAATTCATTAGAGGAAGTACTGCAAAGATTAAGTACACCAAAGATGATCGTCGAAATCAGATTTTGGCTTAGGATGTTTTGACACAAGGAATTATCTCTGAGAAACATCTTTCCACCATTTCTATGAGTCAAATACCTTAAGTTATTCAGTATTGGGCGATGTAAAACAACTGTTGCATGTAAGGATTATATCATACCTCATACTGTTTCTTAAATTCGACTAGGGCAGACTCTACGTCCATTTTCAGAGTATTTACACGAGCATAACGGGGTTTCGGAAGGTCTGCAATGAAAACAAAAAACAAGATTGTAGTGACACATCCAAGACTGCTTATTCTGCTCCATATAATAAATACAGCAAGTGTAATCCGACACAACTTAAAATACAGATACTTTTCCATCTATTTTTTATAAAGAAAGGATCTTCTCAGTTCAATTATATTTAAAAAGTCCGTTGACAAGTTTGAACTATGTATATCCCATTTTTTAACCCATAGAGGTAGCCACCATCAACAGACTAGGAGTTGAACCACGTACCAGAAATCTTATAAGAAGTCATCAAATCTGAGACATGTTTTACTTTCTTTTGAACTAAAAGCTTGGCAAGTGCTGCCTGCAACACATCCTTTTTCTGCAGTAGAAACTTTTCTGCATCACCAGCTAACAAAACCTCCTATATAAGATTAAACCATCTCCATAAGCAAGAGCCCAAAATAATGAAACCCACTGGGGATGTATATTGACAAATACCTGGCTAAAAAGGATGTCATACAAGATTATATACATCAATTCTTCTTGCCTCTGCAACAACATAAGCAGCAAATTAGTCCACAATTGAATCAATGAGAAATGAAATTCCAGAAGTCGTATCTTGATTAAGTCCAGTCGATTATATAGATCACCATAATGTATTGCTATATGTTACTAACATTTTTACTTCCAAAACACTGGCAAGGTTCCATAACAAAATATCAGACTTCCCAATTGTTATTTACAGTTTATATGGATGTTTCATAATGCAATAATTCATTAATTACTGTTGAGCAGAAAAATCCAAACTATTAGACACCAAAGATGTCTATCCAACATGTAAAATAGTTGATGTAAACAGGGTTAACGGGTTATGTTAAGAACATAGTACTTCAGGACTTCAGGAAAGCAAGTGAAAGATGAGTAAGGAGAAATTAGCTTACCTATGTGGTAGGCATTAGAAACATTTAACTGAGCCTACAGTAAAAAGGAAAGTGAAGAATAATAAGAACTCTCCTATGTTTTTGAAATATTGAGTTGAGCTGCTAGCCTGGTACACTGGATTAAAACCATTGTTCTTGGGCTTGTGAAATATCAATAAGCAACACTCAAGAAACAAGATTTATTCTGACTTGGACAAAAGTTCAGGGGTTTTCCCAAGATAAAGTTGAAAATGACATTGATTACAAAGAAAATTATATAATTGCATGCTTATGCCACACAGATAAAATCATTAGTTATTTGAAAAACTTATGCAACTTAAGCTCTTCCTAGAAAGGCATCAGAAAGCTATATACTTTGAATAACCTATATCTACTTGATATTTCGGAGATGGCCTGTCATCTGTCAATAACTTTATCTTATTTAATCAACATAAAATGATGAAACATAATTATTATTTTTTTTAAAAAGTAACAGAAGATATACAAAAGAGGAACAGGCAAGAGTGTCAAACACGGGTTATTCAAAATATTACTCAGAAAGAGAGAGCAAAAAAGAGGAAGATCTTCAAGTAGTACAACAACAACACGCAAAGTGTAATCCCACAAGTAGGGTTCAGGGAGGGTAGGATGTATGAGACATTACCCCTACCTTTTGGGCAGATAACAAGAATTTCTCATGTCTCACAGTTAAGCCCCATATCATGCAATGAGAGAAGTGAAAGTGTCAAAATCTAACCGTCGATGAAAATTCAGAAATGTAAAGTATTTCTAACCTTCCACTTGCTACTCAGCACATTGGTAGTGTGAAAGACATCCTTGATAACGGGAAGATCTGTAAAAAGGAAGAATCCAGAACATTTGCAATTAGGAAGCTCAGGGATGGACCTTTTCCATAGATATGGAGAAAGAATGATTCGAGTCACTCAGTTAACATCAGTGCTTTTTTTTTAAAAAAAAGGCACAAAAGAGGGACAAAATCTGTGGGGCTTGAAGTGAAAATCAATAAGCAAAGTGCACTCTTCCTTGAAGTGAAGAGAGAAAATTACAAAATTAAAAAATACCAAACATGTACAAATTCAGTACTAAAACATTCAAGTGCAATAAACGTAACTAATTTCAGTATTGGATAAATAGCATTTCCCTCTATTCTTGATTATGTGAAATTGTTTGAATCAGCAGAGATTTTAAAAAAGAAATGAAGACTCGCAGTCTTAAACAAGTCATAATATTTGTGTGGCTATAAAGCTTTAAAACGTCTGGACTTAATACTTTTGTGTGGGACTATATGCTTCACATTAAGGGCGCTTTTTTTAGAATAATGTTACCAGTAAGGGTAAAATGAAAAGTGTAACATCCATTGTTTTCAAATATGTGATCTTTTTGGAACAAGCTAATTCAGAAATAGTGTAACATAAATCGGAATCGATGGAATAATAATGATAACAATCCAACTTCTCAAAGTTGAGATTCAAAAGAACTGACTGTTTATTGTTGGGATCACTTTGTGTGTCACTGTGTCACATACTTCTATGAAGCACATGTCTTCACTCATCAATTGAAAACCCTTTGCTTCGCATTGATCCATCGACTTAGGCTTTAATAGCTCATTTTGACAATTCAGCTTCAGCTATTTCAAAGGTAAATAAAATAGCCTCTGAATTCTGATATGTTATGGTAAAGTCCTTGACATTTCAAAATTAATAAGACTACTCTGCGCCACTGAGGTACATGTACTAAAGGTGATTTTTTGATAAGATCACAAACAAAAAAAATGAAAACAATTACTATAGTAAAGCTCCTAAAAACAAGCTATGAATCACGCTTCTTAAAATTTCCAAACAACTAAAAGTGACAAGGACAATTAGATTCTTTCGATCACGAAGACTACCCTACTATTCCTTTATTTCCATAAAAGTAAAATCAATCTTAAGCAGCAAAGATAACTACATCACATTTTCCAATGGTGTCCAAACTCCAGCGCAAACAATTTTCTCCATAATACATGAGAAGTTACACGGAAACATTTCAGGTTAATGCCTGTAGAGGTTAAATTATCCCATGATCACTTCTTGCCCGAGCTTCCTCTTATATTAAAGCTGGAATGATTTTCCAAAATGCAGTTGACCAAGCAAGCCGACAAGCAATTTTTGTCAGCGGAAAATGTATTCACTTGCACTTAGCAGCTGGAAATTTGGTAAGTGAATTGCCTAAGTATTCGCTCTTCTTTTAGCATAGATTGTTTCCTCCCATTTTGAGATAGTAAATTACTACATATTTTTTCAAGGTCTAAAGCCAACGCTAATAACTACCACTTTACCTGACTTTCAAGTTTTACCTCATCTCCTTTACTTGCCAGTCCAAGAACTTTATTTTTCTCTTGAACTCAATCTCTAGTCAATATTATAAGAAAACATGATTTTCTAAATGCATTCTAACAAGTATTTACAATTATTCTGTCAATGAACTTACATTTGAGAGTTTGACAAACCAAAGCATAAGTAGCTCTTTTGTTCCTGACAGAGGGACTATAAACCAGCGACTTGATGGTGCCAACGGCTCGACGTCGAGCGTCTCCTTGTAGAATAGTTCGCAAAACCTTTGCAGCCTCTCTACGTGCAAAGAGTGCCGAGCGCTCAGCGCTGCTCATATGGTTCGGGTTCGGCTTCTTCGCCGACGGTTTGGTATCCCTTTGCGCCTTCTTCCGCACCATGATTTCGAGTCTCCTGCGATAAAGTGTTAATGGGCTTTGGGCTAAATGTTAACATATCGATATCGTACTAATAGTACAATATATAATTATATAGGTATTTAGAGATGTGTATATATTGTAAAACCTCACTAAATTAATATTCGATGATTAATAATCTCTCGAAGATAATGATTTCCACTGGTTCCGACTTGGTCCAATGGAAAATAACCTATTTCGGATAGATAATAAGATAATTTATTTTAGAAGACCCGTATATATATATTATATAGATATATATATATAGATATATATATTATATATATATATATATATATATGATGGTGTCAAAGTGAAATATTAAATGTAGCACTACTAGGCTAGGTGATAGCATAATAAACAATTAAGACTATTTTATTTATTAAGTTAACTAAGCATGCAAAGACTAAGTGATAACATTAAACAATTAGAGTAATTTTATTATTTTAAATTAACTAGTTAAACATGCAAGACTAAGTGATGATAATTTTAAACAATTAAGATCACTTTATTGTTTAGTTAATTAATCATGCCAAACTAGGTCATAGCAATATTAAACATAACAAATACTAAGCAATTAATAAAGAGAAAAGCGAGGAAACAGAAATTACACAATTATCTAAGCAAACTATTTTGTTATTTTATTTTAAGTTACCCCAAATAAATATAATTAAAACAAGCAAATAAAGGGATAAAAGGGAAGGGAGACTTTAAGAGAGACTTTTTGGACAGCACTTGACTTCTTTTATTTTTCCCATAGGCTTTCGTATAGGGACAGACAAAACCAAAGTTTGTCTTTTAAAGAATGAGTCGATGTCATCATCTCCATAGGGCCAACTACCCCTATCCCACCACCGCATGCGTTTCGTATCTAAAAGGTGCCTAATTGTCCCAACTTAACGTCTAAGAGGCATTGGACTTAATAGGTTGGTTTAGACAAAATAAAATATATGGCTCTCCTAGACACCAAACAAGAAAAGATTGGACAATATTGGACACTTAAAGTCTCAAGTTCGCCTCTACATTTTATTATTAGCATGCTAACAAACACACGTAATTGTGAAAAGTCTCATGTAAAGTGTGTGAGCTACAAAAATACAAACATTAAGACAACAATAAATTAAACATTGCAAAATTATTTATGGACAGATCTAAAAGCATGCATATAATTATTTAACTGATTTTAGAGGTGACAAATAATTATTACAGCAATGCAAATTTTAGTTAACACCGATTTTGGAAGTGGCAGAAAACAGTTTATTAATAGTGCAACAATATTTATTATGGGAAGATTTTAAATAAGCATGCTGAATATTAGTGATTTATTTTAAGTTGTAGATAATGTAGGTTTTAAGAAATGTGCAGAAAATATTTTGCTAGTTACTTAACATATTGCAAGGTGGCATCTTCACTAAAGCAGAAACAGATTTCATTTGTTCAAAGTGGTAAAAAAAGGCATTGCAAGAATTTATTTACAAGTGCAACAATACAAACATGACAGATTTGTCTCAAATATAGATTAATTAACTTTTTTCTGAAATTGCAAAAAAAAAAATGGGGGTAAAAACAAATATAGATTAATTAACTAGTTTATTAGGAACCTTAAATTTATCGACAACATGCTGAAAAAATTGATTAATAAACCAATAGACATGAATTCTATTCCCAGATTATATATGTAGAATTATTTAAATGCTATTGACATGATTTCTAAGTGACAGAATTATTTCCATACCAAAGAATGAAGTTCATTTATTTTACATGAGCTTAATTTTGAGCACATGTGAAGAGGTTCAAACATTCCATATGGTCGACATCAAAATCCTTATTTTTGCGGTGAACAATAATCACGATGAATAGTTAAACACAAGTAGTAATCTTATAATTTATTTATTTTTATCTTAATTAAGTTGATGCAAAATCGACAAACATAATAAAGCATATAAACTAATTCTTATAGGCATGCTTTCTAATATGTTTGAATGAAAATAAGATAAGGATGTAGCATGTAATTCCCCCCCCCCCAGACGATTCCCCAAATTATATCATATAAAGAAAGTTTAGAGTCATATAAATATTTAAAAAATCAAAATAAAGAAGAGCCAAAGTTCAATTTTAAATTATTTTTTTTTACCAAATATAACCAAGTAAGAAATATGTCAATTATAATTAAGGTAAAGAAATCAATTACTCATAATACACCTAATAAAATAAGCAAGAAAAGAATAAATTAATATAAACACGAATTGATACAATCCACAACGAACAAACAAAGTTATTTTTTAAGATAATCTTCCCAAAGCAATATACTCACCTGCAATAGTTTATCATCTCAAAAAAAAAATTAAAAATATATAAAATCTAGTGGCAAGATGGAAACACTGTTTACCACTAAGAGAGAAAATCGACTAAAGTCAGCAAATTGATTTAGAGATTATTGGGGTTTGAAAGAAAAGGACATCAATCCGATTCACCAATTCCTACAAAAGTTATCCAGTACAACGCCAATTAAGGGGAATTAACAAATAATGAAGGGCTTACCAAATTAATGAATAATCACAAATATAGGATAATTGGATGCAAATTGAACTGTAGTTCTGGATGCCAACAACCATATGAAAATTAATTTATCAACTATGACAATTCACCAACTACCATATGAAAATTAATTTATCAACAATGACAATTCAGCTTGTATGATTAACATGTAGAAAGTATTAACAAATACAATTCATCACAAAGGAGGAGTATATAACAATGAAAGCAGAAAATTATAAAAGCCTTAACAAACGAGTTGTGGCATTTCAATATCAAAGAATCATACTATGCTCAGAATTAGAATCTGAGCCTAAAAATTAATTGAAAACTTACCTGGTGATATCCATCTGTTTAACAAAACTCGAAATTTTCAAAAGCTCCACCGGAATGGCCGGAGCTGCTGTTTTCTGCCGGCGTCACTGGCCTCACGCAACTTTTACTTATATGGAGCCGCGGCTGCGCCTCGTTGCACGCCGGAGTCGTCTCTGCTGCTGGTCGTCGCCGCTGCTGCCTGGCGGTCCTGCAAAAAGAGAGGAGAAAAGACGGGGGAGAAGAGGAGAGAAAGAGGAAGAAGGGAGGAGGCGGCGGCGCCTGGTGTTGTTGTCACCGTAGCTGCTGCTCGCCGGTGATCCGTTCGGAGAAAGGAGGAGAAGAGGAAAATGGGGCGAGGGAAGAAGAGACAGAGGAAGAAGGGAGAAGCTTGGAATTAGGTTTGTGAAATTTTTCAAAATGCAATATTTTAGCATTTAATAGGACTCATTAGCAATAATTTTAATATTAGTAAAACATTCATTTATTTGTTATATATCTTATTTAGCATTTTATTGAATTATTTAGCATTCTGTATTCTTAATTTATGTTTTTTTATTATTTATTTTTTTTTAAAGAATATAATTATTTAATAACAAAAAGGAGAAAATTAAGGGGGATATTTCAAAAAAAAAGGCAATGCATCTTAATTTTTTCATCAGTTACATTTTCAAATAAAAATTTAAAATTTTGTTTGTTTTCTCTCGAATTGTTTACCTTTTAAAATTATTATTCATTCCACAATATATTCTATTATATTTGATTATAATTTTATTAGTTTGTTATTCATTCCACATTAGGTATGGCGAATTATATATTTAAGAAATATATTTGTATTGTCATATATTTTTTCCCTATAATTTTATTTTTTTCTCAAAATCCTATATATATTCATTTTCAATATGTATTTTTATTTGTATTTCTATTTATTCTAGTTTTTATTTAGAATTTTGTATAATAATATATAAAAGACAAAAATAGTATGATGAAAAAGTTAATGGGAAATATAAAAATTGAAAAGAAATAATGGAATATTTGGTGTAGGTATCTCATTCTAAATAAAAATACAAACTAGTTGACCTTACCGTTGGAAATAAATAAAATTAGTAAAAAAATGTCAACTTCAGTTGGAATACCTTTAGTAGTTTGTATTCATTCCAATATGTATTGTCAAATAAACTGTAGCGATTTAAGAAAAATGAATTTGTATTGTATAATATTTTTCACTGTGTATTTATTTTTCTTTCAAAATCTGTTTCCTTTTCTAAGTGGTATTCATTCCAAATGTCTATATTTGTTTTGTATCGAATACAAATAAACTAATAGAAAGTTGTTCTTCTTATAAAGAAAATAAATAAATAGGTGGAAGAACTTCCTTTATTGGATGAATAACAAATTAGGGGACAAATACAAAGATTCATAAACCATGCAACATTGAAATTTAATAATACAAATATTGATAGTATACATAGTGATTGAATACCAATTAAGAAAGCATACCAAATCTAAAAAACAGAACTATAAATACAAAACCCAAACTAATAGAAATTGTTCGACAACTATCTGATCTTCGTCTCGTCTTTTTTTTCAAGTCTCACGAAGGTAGACAAAGATTTTACATTGCGTTATGAAGTTGAAGAAGGTTTTTGCACACCAATGAGTCTTGTAAATGTTCTTACTGTTCTTTCTTCCCTCATTTAGCCGCGGATATACATATTTACACTATTTTTAAGTAATAAATAAATTTTAAAAGGATGGAAAAATCCCAGGAAATTGGTTGAATTAAATGAATACCTTCTAGTAGGACTCTTGGATTCAAGCATGGAGGTAAATCTAACGAAAAATTGAAAAATACAAAACAATATTTTTTTAAGATTTAAACACAAAATAAATTAGACAAAAGAAATATGAAAAAATGGATAAAGATTAGAGATACATTTAAGCAAAGGATTCTTGTTGATTCAATTTGGATTAAAAAAAACAAACCAAAATATGGCAAAAAAATATTTGCAACTTGAATGTGGAGGAAAATCCCCGGCAAGGATACCATGAGAGAGAAAAAAAATTAAATGGGAGGAGAGAATTAACAAATTTGAAAGATAAAAGGAGAGAGAATGATTTTTTTTTAAAAAAAGATAAGATATATAGAATTTATTGAAAACAGAGAGATAAAAATAGGATTTTGTGAAAATTGGGACACATAAAATTTTTTAAAATAATGACATTTTGACATTATTGCTATTATTTATAAAGTATGGTATTTTTACTAAATATGTTATTTTATTTGGGAAATTTTCAAAATGCAATATTTTAGCATTTAAGAGGGGCTCATTGAGAAACAACACTTCATATTTTAGTAAAAAGTCAAATTTAGTTTGTTAGTATTTTATTTATGTTTTTTATTATTGTTTTATTTAAAGAATATAATTATTTAATAACAAAAGGGAGAAAATCAGCCAAGGAGAGAAGATTTCAAAAAAAGGAGGTCCTTACCCATTTTCTCATCAGGTTACATTTTCAAATAAATTACAATTTTATTCTTTTTTTTTCTCCAAAGTTTGTACCTTTTAAATTGATATTCATTCCACAAGATATTCGCTATTTATAGTTATTATAGTTTGGTTTTATTAGTTTGTATTCGTTCAATAAGGTTGCCGATTTATCTATTAGTCATTTAAGAAATATATTTGATGTTCAATATTGTTTTCCCTATATAGTTATTTTTTTCTTCAAAAATCTGTGCCGTATTCATTTCATATGTATCTTAGATGTATTTTATTTGTATTTCTTTTTATTCTGTTTTGATTTAGAATTTGTATAATAATATATAAAAATACAAAATTAGTATGTGAAAAGTGAATCAAAATGAATGAAATATTAAAATTGAAAGAATAATTGAATATTGGTGTACCATTTCTTAAATTAAAGATAACTAGTTGAAATACCTTGAAATAAATACAAATTAGAAAAAAAATGTCAAATTCAGAAACAATGCAACATAATTTTGAATGAATACAACTATTAATTGTAAAAATACATACTGACTAAAACAGTATCAAAATTCAATATGTACTTCCAAATTTATGAATACAAAACAAATGATAAAACCATGAATACAAAATAAATACTAACTGTGGGTACATTGGAACATAACTATAAAAAACAAAGAACACAAAAATGAATTAAATCTATGAAATACGATTCAAATCTATGGATACAAAAATACAATAAAAACAATGAAATACCAAAAAAATACATACTGACGAAAAATAACAAGTAAATTCAATTTACACCACTTCCAAATTCTATGCAATACAAAAACAACATCAAACTATTGAAATATACACAATCAAACTCATATAAATGTTTACATTACATAATAAAACACACAAAAAAAAAAAAAACAGACACAAATCAATAAATTATGAAATACAAAAATAAAATACTAAACTATAACATAATAAAAAAATTTCATATACACTTCCTAAAGCATTGCAACATGAATTTTTTTTAATCTTAAAAATTACTAAACAACTTAACCTAAAATGCAAGACACAGAACAGCAAAAAAAAACCTCTTCTCCAACAAATTGGTCTCCTTCTTCATGGTTATGAAGTTGTGTGGGGAATTTTGCCTATCGACGAATCCAGGCATTTTTCCGTCGATATTCCTCCTTAGCATTAGTAGCGGAACCTACCATTGTTGTTTAATTCGGGAGGGTGAGGAAAAAAATAATTAATGATTGAAAAATCGGAAGAACTTTGATATTTGTCCAATACCTTCGTAATCTCTTGAAAACGTCAATGAGAGAGAATTATGTGTCTCCAAAACTCTAAAAAATTAATTTTAAGAACAACAACAAAATAAAAAAATACAAAAAACACTAAAATTAGTAAGTAAATAATAAGGAATCTGAAAAAAAAATTATAATACTCAAATCAAGGTTAATCTTCAAATCAAATCTTGCAACGAAATTAAATGAGAATAATAGAAAATATTAATAGATTGAATGAAAAAATCTCTGGAATTGATTTGGAAGCATGTTTTAGAGAGAGGAAATGAAAAGAAGAAAAATAAGAAAAGACGAGAAAAAATCTGGAGAATTATTGATTAGGTGAAAGGAAAGTAAGAGAGAGGAATTTGATCAAGCTTAACACTTAAGAAAATAGAGGAGAAAAAATTAAAAATGACATGAAGATCTATCCAATTACCATAAATATAGGAAAATAAATATGACTCTATGAGAGAGAGAAAAAAGGTTGTTGTAAAGAATGAGCAGAGAAAATATGGAATAATATCAGAATACTTATTTATTTTTAAAATAATGACATTTTTGACATGTTTACTAATATTATTAAAGTATAGATATTATCACTAAATAAGTTGATTTTTTTGACTAGTTAGCTAAATTTCCCATTGGTCTTCTTTTTAGAACTAAATTGATTAGAATTTTATGGACGGGGTTAGGATTAGATGTAGGATTTAATTTAAAAGATGGACGGTTGGGATTAAAAGATGAGATTTAAATTAGATTGAATTGGATTTGAAATGGCCAAAATTGTAACAAAATTGGCTATTGAAATATAATTGAAATTGGATAGGCTAGAATTGAAACAACATAGAATAAAATAGGCTAGAATTTAAATAATTTTGAGGAAAAATAAGAAATTGCTATCCAATTAAAATACTAACAATATAATCATATATTTTATAAAATTTAAATCACTTAAATATTATAACATTTGGATAAAATAATTATCTCAAAATTTATGAAGAATGCTTAAAATATTTTAATAATATTCACAATAATTTTATAAAGTAAACATACTAAAATATATAATTTTTATGCAAAATCAACTTAAAATAAAATACTATTAATCGGATAGCATTTCAAAAAATGGTTAAAGTTCGATCAAAATTAAATATCAACAGTGAAATTAATAGAAGTGGAGAACCACATAAAGTGAAAATTAAAGAAGTTTGGGGGCAAATCCATCTACCTTGCGTTTATTCTAAATTTGTTGCTCCTCATTTGTTTTACAACCTAACAATCCACCAGAACAACAAATTAATGATCCTTTCAATCACAATGAAATCATAATTGACGAACTAGTGGTTCTTGTACCACAAAAGTAGCATAAAGAAAATCTCAAGGACAAAGGAGACCTGCTATTTCTGATGACTATTTGGTATATCTACACGAGTTAGAAATTGACTTAGGAATTGATAATAATCTAGTTTCATTTTCACAAGCTATTGAATTAATAATTTTAATAAATGAGAATTCTATGAATGAAAGCTGAGTTAAATCTATGGAAACAAAGTAAATTTGTAACTTGTTGAGTTCCTTACGACTTCAAAAGAATTGAAGTACATGGTCTTAAGACCAAACACGACTTAATTGGCAAAACATTAACGTCCAAGACCAAACTCGTACTGTAAAAGGTTTTCACCAGGAATATGAAATTGATAGAAAAGAACAGTTTCACCGTTTTTAGAAAAGATCCACTCAAAATTATAATGATTGTAGAAGCTCATTATGATTTAGAGCTACGTCAAATGGATGCGAAAATCTCATATTTAGAGGGTGGAGTTTATGTTGATCAACCATAAGGGTTTTCCATCAATGGTAAGAAACACATGTTATGTAAACTTCACAAGTCAATATACAAAAATTATTTTTTTTTGAGAAAAGTAACAATTAATCTATATTTATCCATAGGTATACATACTACCTCAAAAGAGTAGTTACCCTCCAAAAGTGTTGGTAATTACATAAGATCCTACAACAATCAAGTTATAACCAATCCACAGTTGTGCAAATTACTTCTATAGTTGTGTTTTGATTACTTCTAAGCTATATAAGACTTCTTGATTACACCAAAAGTAATATAGAGCTAAACAATTAAGCTCAAATGTTTGTATGTTGCTCTTTTTTCCTTCATAACACCGCATGTTCCTCTCTAGCCATATTATCCACCATGTACAGGATGGGTCAATCTTCCATCTCTCCTCCTTTCTTACTGCATTTTCATCCCTATTCTAACACTTCAAAACGTCTTTGATCCTTCCTGGTTTCACCCATTTGATCTCTCTCATATTGGTGAACATTTGTCACTGTTGGTCTGTCCTTTTGTAGTGTAAGAAGAGATGTTTGATTGTTACTCCTTGCTCTTCACACAAAAAACACGTGGAACACAGGTGAAAACCTCTTTTGTTCAAGTTCTCATGTATCAAAATTGTCTCCTTAGCTAACAACCAAGTAAAACAGTTTACTTTACATGGTATCTTAGTTTTCCATGTCATAATCTTATAAAGCCATTTTATTTACTCAATACCAACTGTGTTGGGATCTTCACATGCTGAGATGCTGAGTTAACAGTAAAAAACCATTTGTTCCCCTCATTCCTTACCAATGAATCCTCTTGCTCAAACAATACTTGAACAGCTTTTTGGCAATGGCATCTAAGTTTAATGCAACTATTGTCATCTTTGAATTTATAAAAATCATTATTGGTCGGTGTATATATTTTAAGGTGAGTGGGAGTAAGTTTATAATGTTAGCCTTGTAAGTTAATGATAATGACATCTTGCTTGCTACTAATGATCTTGGTTTATTGCATGATACCAAGAATTTCGCTCAAACAACTTTGACTCGAAAGATATAGTAGAGACATTATGTGAAATTGGGATAAAAATATATTTTTATTTTGGATAAATCACAAGGATAGATGGGGTTGCCTTAGAAAGTCTATATGAATGAAGTGTTAGAGAGATTTAGAATGAAAATATGTTAGTCAAGTCCTGTTCCAATTTAGAAAGGAGATAAATTTGATAGCAACACATGTGTTTAGTTTTATTAACCACGTTTGATATTATCTTAGTTTAATAATGTAGCTAAATTCTAATTTAATTAAGAAAGTCATTTTAGATAACCCCATTAACCCACTTCAATGGAAAGTGGGAATTAACCATTCCATCTCTGCCATTCTGAAATACTAGCAAAGAAAGGAGAAAAGAATACTGTTTCGATTCAAGTCAAAAACACTACAGTCAATTCTGGTATGTTTTTTTCTTGACTGAATTTCTTATATGTAAGATTGTGAAAATTATGTAGTTTCACCTTCCTGAATAATTGATAGAATTTCATTACAAATTCCTTATATGTACAATATGTAATTGATGAAATTCCTTACATAACATCGATAAATATGTAAAAACACAGAAGTAAACTTGTTTTAAGTTTAATCTTATTTTCTACAATTTATTTCAACAACAAAATCAAATAGCCAATTCAACAACAAAGTTTCAATTTCAGTGACAATAAATAAAATCTAACTAATAACACAAATCAAAAAAGGTTGAATCTAAAGAGAGAGAGAAAAAAAGGCTTAGATCGAGCATAGAAGAGCAAGAGACAATAAGAGATGAGTTGACCGCTGATTTTAGCTAAAGCTTTTTGGATTGCCCGATTGATGATGTTATCCTCTGCTACTGTTTTTTATTGTTTTATTCTTACTGGATATGATGTTCCTCTGGATTCTTTGCAATTTCTCTGGTAGCACCGAACTTTTTATGCGGCCAACAACGTCATCTCTGCCTACCCAATTTTGTTTTGCCTTCTCATTTGGAAGACCATAAAGAATAGTTTTTTTTTGTTTTATTACAAGTTTTTTTTGGTAAAATACTTTAATTATGCTTTAAATGTCCCAATTAACAATTTTCAAATGAATTTAATAATAAGATGATGTCGGCACAAAGCACCACTTGCAGAGTGAGTGCATTCATTCTTCTAAAAGTACTTTGCAGAAAAAATTACAAAATTATATATATAACATTTTTTCTAAGCTATTAATTACATGTTAATTATATTTCTTGATATATTAACTTTGTGATTTCTCCTAATTAAATACTCCCTTCATTCTATATTAATTAAATTTTTAAGACACTTTTTATTTTTCAAATTAACTTTATTGTTCAGTTTTCAAGACTACTTTTAGAGCGATCTTTCAATTGTAGCCCTCATTTGAATTTTTCGATGTGATGACCTCAATAAATTTGACAATAATTAATAAGGGTAAAACTGAAAAACTATATACAACTTATGTCTAAATTTTTTTTTTTTTAAAAGATGTGAAACACCTCAAAAATTTTATTAATATGGAATGAATAGAGTATGTTACATCACATAATATAGAACAATGTTGACATCAAAATGGAGAAATATTTTTCTAACATTTTATAAAAAGAATAAATTATGTTGTACTTAAAAGATCTGAAAAAAATTTATTTTATTCAATTCAATTTACTAGACAACAATCTCTTTTCGTTTTTTAAAAAAAGAAGAGAAAATACACCAAATTTCTTATGAACTCTTGACAATAAAATTTATTTTAACACTTTAATTACATAAGCATTAAATATCTCCCTTAATAACTTTTAAATGAATTATGTATCACCCGATTATAGTACCATTTTCATCGGATCCAACTCCTTTTTGTTTCTCTTTTTTCCATTTTTCTCAAGTTCTTGCTTGATTTGACACATGTCATAGTTTAGAATTAATGGTTGAGATTTGATTAATAAAAGCAAAGTCCTAATTATAGTTATTTACTTCCATATATTTGTTAAATATATTTTTAATCCATTATATTCTCTCAAAATATATTAAAAACTTTTCCTTATTGTCATGCACACATATTTAAAACTTTTAAAATTTCACATATAGCCACTTAAAAATAATTAATTACTCTCTATAGCTGTAGTTTGATAATTAGAATTTGTAGTTACATGTTATATGGAGGAGAGAGGCGATCGAGACTGGGAGAGAGAGGGGAAAAGAGTGGGAGAAAGGTGAATTGTATATGTATATTGGTTAGATAATTGTATATTATACATATGTACTTGTATGTGGCAAGAGAGATTGAGAATAGGGGGAGAGAGGCGAGTGAGACTAGGAGAGAGAGGAGAGAGGCGAGCGAGATCGAGAGAGGTCAGAGAGTAGGAGATAGGTTAATTATATATGTATATAATTGTATATGACTGTATATTAGACATATACATTTGTACAAATGGCAAGCGACATTGTGAGAGGGAGGAGAGAGGCGAGCGAGATTGAGAAAAGGAGGAGAGAGGCGAGCGAGAAAGGGCAAAGAGTGGGAGAGAGGTGAATTGTATATGTATATAGGTTAAAACATTGTATATTATACATATGTATTTATATCTCCGGACGAATTATACATATACAAACATGACTAATTATACAAACTCGAAGTCAACCCATGTAATTAATGTATAATGTTAGTCGTGTGTGATAATTGTAGCAAATTATAACTATGATGAGTAATTAAATAGTATAAGTTTGCTTAATCGCGTAATTTTCTCAAACTTTTATCAAATATTTTACTTTTCTAAAAAAAATTATAGAAGGTTTTTATTATTCTTATAGAGTATTAAGAGCTACAATGTCTATAGAGCAATATGGACTCCATTTAGGGAGTTAAAAGAATAAAATTGAGTGACAAAATTAATTTACTCCTTAAATTTAAAAAAAAATGTTAGGATACAATTTTCATTTTTTATTTGAAAAATATTATTTGAGAAATGACAAACAGTAGGAAAAAAAGTAAAAATTATTCAAGTAATTAAGAAAAAAAAATTCTTTTAAATATATTTAGGAAAAATATTAGGGATAATGCACAAATACCCCTTCAACTTATGCCCGAAATCTCAGAGACACATTTATACTATACTAATGTCCTATTACCCCCCTGAACTTATTTTATTAATAATTGTCTATCCCTTTTTGGCCTACGTGGCACTATATTATGGGCACAGCTGATGAACTTTGTCCTTCAGCCGAGTGACACGAGGCCGAAAAGGGGTTAGGGTGGTAGAAAAATTACTATAAAATAAGTTAGGGGGATGGATTATATGATCTTACTAAGTATATGGGTGGCTCGGGATTCGGGCAAGATGTGAGGGGGTACTGGTGCATTATTTTCCCAAAATATTATGTAATCTAGAATAGTTGGATTGCAAAAATATTTAAGAAGCAAATATATAAAAGTAAATAACTACGTATGAGTTTAAAATCTCAACCATTAATTATAAACTATGACATTTTTCTCTAATCTAAACTAAAACTTGTAGAAAATGGAGAGAAGAGAAATGAAGAGGAACCGGATCCACTCTTACCTACCACATTATAGTCATCTAAGCGCAGCAAAATATTTATGTTAGCACTATGTTATTAACTTTTTAAAAAATAATAATTTACATTTAATTAACTAATTAATTAAAAAACAATTAAAATCAAAATTTGCATTTTTATTGCTCTCTCCTTCCTTCTTCTTCGCCATTACTAGGATCCAGCGCTTCATTGCTCTTTTTTTTTCCTCTTCACCATTCAATTTTAAATCCACCCCACCCCTAATTCCCCTCAAATTTGCCTTGTGGGAAAATGATTTTTGTTAGAAGTTATTTTTATATTCACAATTTAAATAAAAAATGAAGTTATTTAAGATTTAATTTGATTAGATTTCTTTTTATAAAATTAATTTGATTTAATTCAATTAATAAATTTAATCATATAAAATTATGAATATCCTTTAACATAAAGGATATAAAATACATATTAACAACTCGAGATAATCTCTAGAAATTTAGTATTAAAAAAGGCAAATGTCATATCATGCTTTTTAAATTATTTAAATATAGCTTATATTTTTTTTTGGTTTTCCAATTTTTTTTTTTTTTTTTTTTGGTTTTTAAAAAATCTTGCAAATTACTTTTTGAATTGTGAGTTAAAAGCTTATAAGTATTGGACGAAATAATAAATTATGCAAAAAGAAAAACAAATAGAGAGAAAAAATTATATTGTTTAATATGTTATAAAAGAACTTACTAAAATTAATATACTAAAAGAAGGAAAATTGAGGAAGTAATATATTTCATAAAATGTATATATGTATCAATACGTACAATGGCTATTTATAGCAATGAGTTTATTACACATATGTATCACTTTGGCCATTATTGGCCAAGTGATGTGTACCTTTGGCCTATTCAATGGCAAAGGATGAGTTTGCACAATGTGATTTGCACTCTTTCACTACGTAGCAATTTAAACACTCCCCCTTAATGTCTTATGTAAGTGTAGAGACATACATAATACAATTACTTGTTGCCCATTAAAAACCTTTCTAGGAAAAATTCAGGGGGATAAAGCCTAGATAAGGAAAAAAGAGTACAGTGCGTATGTTATTTACTCCCTCTGATAAAAATCACGATTCAGATGGTTAAGTTAACATTCAAATTTTGTGAACCATCTTCTCAAATAGTGAGGCTGGTAAGATTTGGTAATAAATCTGCCTGGATTATCACTTGAAAGAATTGTCGCATTATCAAGATCACCATTCTTCTGACGACCAGTGTGAAGAAACAATTTGGTGAATGAATGTGTTTCGCTTCTCCTTTTTAAAGCATCCTCTTAATTGAGTATGCATGAACATTGTCGTCAAAGAGCATTGTGGGTATCATTGACGTCACACTTCAAACCACTCTTATCTTTGATAAAAATGTATTAATGATCTTAAACCATACACATTCTATAATTGCTTCATGAATGACTATTATCTCAGCTGATTGTGAAGAAGTAGAGACAATAGCTGTTCGTAGATCGCCATGATATGCAGTACCTCCGTATGTGAACAGATAGCATGTGGGTGATCGAGCTTTATGTGGAGTCAGAGAAATAACCTGCATCTGCAGACCAAACAAGATCTGCACTTCTTTTTTTAGAATAAAACAGACCATATCACTAGTTCCCCTAGATATCGCAATATATGTTTAAACTTCATTCCAATGTCTTCGTAAAGGAGAAGAACTATATCTTGCTAATAAATAACAGAAATGCTATGTCGGGTCGTCTCTCGCATAGCAAGATTCATAAGTGCCCCAATTGCACTGAGATAAGTATTCTGGGACTAAGAGGGTTCCTCATCTCTTCTTGAGGTCGGAAGGATCCTTTACTCAATTCAAAGTGATCGAACAACCATTGGTAGTACTTAAGGATGTGTTTTGTCCATGTAAAAACGTTTCAGATTTCTCAGTATAGGCCGATTGATGGTGAAGACCCCGTCATACAAATATTCTATTGTAGTCCAAGACAATTTTTTGTCTTCCAAGGTCTTTAATCTTAAATTCTTCTTTAGATATTCAATTGCCTTTTGAACCCTATTCTGGGTTCCCCAATGAGGGTTAATGTCATCAAACGAACAAACAAGAATAACAAACACCAATGTTTGTTTCGTAATAATATATAAGGGACAAATGAATCATTTAATATAACCCTTGTTTTTCAAGTACTCCACTAAGGCATATTACCACATGCCACCGATTGTTGTAAGCATTGAATAATGACTTTTTGTAATCTGATTGAAGTACATTCTGAGATTTTGAATATATGCTTCAGACATTTTAAGTCCTTCTGGAAATTTCATATAAATTTTCATTATCAAGTGAACGTAAAGGTAAGCGTAACCAATCCATTAGATGAATTTCAAGATTTTCAATGTAATGCTAAACCGATGAGCTATCGAAAGTTATTGCATCCATTAACAGGTGAATATGTTTCTTCATAGTCGACAACGGCGTCGTTGGAGAATTCTTATGCAACAAGGCCGTGCCTTGTATTTACATATCATTTCTCTAATTCTTTCGTACAAGACCCATTATAGACAAATAATTTAAACATCACTAGGCGTTTGGACACTGGTCCAAAAAACATCAGTTTAGCAAGTGAAAATTAATTATGATTTTGGAATTGCTTCTTGCCATTTTGGCCCAATCACATCTGGTCGACAGTCTTCGACAGATAGAGGTTCAAAATCCTCATTTCCTTTCATAAAGGTTAAGTGCAAAATCAATTGCGAAAATATTATCATATGATTTTTGATCGATCTAAAACTGATCCATCACACGTAGAACTTTATTGAGGGTTCTTCATTTTACTTGAGTCTCGGTTCCTGGATCTCTCAGGAATAGCGGATTAATGAGTGATCTGGAAATTTCTTTTGCGATTCTTTTGTAGGTCAGTATTTTTCGGTACTTCTTTCTCGAATTTTTATTTTTTTTTTCCCTTTTGAATCATGGTCTACACGCTTCAGGCGTAATTTGGATTAAGAAGTACGACACTTTGTTGTAAATGGGCCTTTTGGGAAGTCGATTCGGATAGGCACATAGTACCGAGGAATATGCGAATTTGTTATCCTTTTTGAATCAGTAAATGCGTCTGGAATTGGATTGTTATGTTTTGTGAAAAGGTATGCTCTCCCGCGACCTCTTGTTCAACCACGGGAAGCGTTGGATCAAAATGATCCCCCCCCCCCCCCCGATAATGATGAAAACTTTTCCATGCAATTTCATCGATTTAAGTTTCTTTTTACCACCCTAACCACCCACCTAACGTGCCCCCCCCCCCGAAAAATGAGTTTGTGTCATCAAATCGACAATCTGCAAAATCTTGTAGTGAAACCCACTATTAAGTTATTTCCCCCCAGCCTCACGTTCAATGGCTCAAGGGTTATAGCGAATTATGGAGTGGTAATTCAACACCCAACATATCTGCCTAACCTCTTTGAGGGCCCACTGGTGCGACTGAGGTGGTGCTACAGGCACATTATAAGCACATCCAAAAATTCGAAGATGAGCAATTTTGCGTGTCATGGGCCAAAACACCAATTGGACCGAGGGCGCCACCCCAGCCTCACCTCCGAGTCCATTATAATGAGGTCGGTTGAGACAAGTTGATGCTGCATGTAGTGTGTAGAATGAACCCAAAACAGTAGTAGACAACTGCACTGTTCATAGTAGAGGTCGTTGACTATCAATTTGTAAGCGCTTAAGAAATGACTCAGCAAGGGCCATTTTGCGTTATGAAATGAGCTACATTATCGTTCAACTTTTATCACTACCGATACGCAATAAGAAGTAAAAGCTTGGGATGTGAATCGCCAGCATGATCGAGGCGAAATGTCTGTAATGGGATAATAGGGAAGGAAATTGCGCTCTTAATCGTGACAATCACACCCCAGAACCCCCTTGCTAAATAATTTTGCAAATGCCAGGGTTGCGAGATGATAAGAGACACAAATGAGTCCATCTTGAAGATGCGTCTATTAGGACCATAAAATAGCTAAACGACTCCACTAGATGGGTGAATAGAACCACACAATTTATCCCCATGTATCGTTCTAAAAAATTGAGGGGATCAAGTAACCCTTCAGTGCGGGTGTATGGCCTTAGTAATCAATTTGCCTTGGCACCAAGCAGCACATGAAAACTATCATTTGTAAGAATCTCCAGGTTCTTTAATGATGTTCATTTGAGTTTGAGGATTCTCTAATCATTTTGATCAGGATGACCTATTCGGTCTGCAAAGCACAAAAGTTTTTAAGTAGTAAACAGTCAGTAAACTTCTGGTTACGTAGAGTGTGTTCAATCGTAACTTATATTGCAGAATATAGGCAGAAGATAAAGTTGAACTTCTCATCACAAATTTCTGGTCTGAGACAATCTGGTAATACAAGGTATTCAACATTTCATTTTAGTTTTGTCTCACATGATATCCAATGGCGAATATCTTAAAAACTTAGCAGGGTTTTTTTTGGGGATTTAGACGAGAACAAAAAGCATCATGTCACTATAGTATCTGAGTTTTGTGGTTACCTTAGGCAGGAATATAGTAGCTCTTTCGGAGCCTTCACTAAGTTTGAATTACAGAAAGTGTAGTAAATTTGCTTTTTTTTCTAAGCAAGTAGGAGAAGTATTTCATATCTTTGAGATGGAGTTGCGTTGATTCCACTATCAATTACACAAATATCTTCCTGGATTGATCATTGAGGTATCCATATTTACTCTTCAAGATAAAAGAATAAATGAAATAAACATTATAATATTATTACTAAAAACACATTACACAACCTTTAGTTATTTAAAGTCTAGGAATGAAAACCATATTCATACAAACGACGAAACTGGAAATATATTTTACATATAACATATACTATCAACCCTATCAAGGTCTGATCTCCTATCCTTTCCTTGCGGGATTATCAAAGACAATGTCCACCCCGCTAATCTAGATGCATGGATTCAACAGTATCTCCTGGTAAAGTGGCTCAACGTTTATTGTTCACCTCCTTCAGGGAAGCTTGATATAGCTCAACCAGGTGACTGGCTACGACAAGTGGCGGTGACCAATGTCTTTTTCCTCCACATCATAACATGTGTGTCTGCACTTTTCTTTTGCACTAATCATGTTTTTCATTCTTCTTTTTACATGATGGTGTTGAAGGTTATTATTTAGTGCAAGGACGAGCACCATGATTGAAATTCTTCCCGACACGACCACGGCCACTATTGGGGCGGACGGCCACGACCTTTTTCACGCTAGATTGGTGAAAAATTCCTTGTAGTATTTACTTCAGGAAATCACATAGAATCAGAGTAGGTAGACTTTCATGGTTTTCATCAGTAAGTATTATGTTGTTCAGCAACAACGGAGGATGTTGAATTAATTCAGAATAATTTTTAAATCCCATTTTTCGGTATTTTGCTGTTGACAGAAGCATTACTCGGCGGAAAAGTGGAAATATTTCTCCAGCAGATCATGGTCAGTGATATTTCTCTCCACATAATGTTAATGTGAATAATTTTAACATGGAAAGAGTTATACTCACTGATAGATTTAAAAATCTTGAAGTCTCAAGTGGATCCAAGTGCTTAACGTGCTGTGGAAGGGACAAAGGACAACCAACTTCAGGTGGTCATATCTATCATTTAATGTTCCCAACTCCAGAGGATCTGAACATGAGATATTCCATTTTCAAACCTTTATAAAGGTGATGGACGGCAGAAATATAATCGCTTAGCACCGGTTTGATTCGATGCTGATTATTTACTTGGATGGTGTCTGCTAGACCCATCGGCATTCAAGATGATGTTGGCATCGAGTACCAGATAGATAGCTTTTCTCCCGATATTGTCTTAGAGCAGAAATTCAAGGTTTAGAGAGATTAGACATTATTAACGAAAAGAAATTCTACCTCCGAAGCTTTTCAAAGCTTTATTTGAACTGACAGAGACTTGTGACTGAATACCGTGTATAAAGAACTTACTAAAATTAATATACTAAAAGAAGGAAAATTGAGGAAGTAATATATTTCATAAAATGTATATATGTATCAATATGTACAATGGATATTTATAGCCATGAGTTAATACACATATGTATCACTTTGACCATTATTGGCCAAGTGATGTATACCTTTGGCCTATTACTGGCCAAGTGATGAGTTGCACAAGTGATGCAACTCTTTCACTACGTGGCATATTTTACAACATAATAGTATTTGTAAAATGTTTTAGCATAATTTATTATGTTTAAAAATAAAGTTGGCCTCTTTTTTTTCTTAATTATTTTACTGTTTTTTACCGCATGATCTTATTACATATTTATTTATGATTTTATTGTGTCAGTGATAAAAATAACAGAGAATTTTTAATTTTAAATTAGAAAATGATGTTAGTAGATATGTAAAACATATATCATGAAAATAATTATATTAATGAGGAGCCAAAAATTAGTGAAAATTGAGATTTTCTTACAAAATTCTTACAAAAATTAGTGATTTTTTTTCAAAGTTATTTTAACTATGTTTACAAGACTTATTAAAAAAAAATTAATATATGCCTTTAAATTTTTAAATATGACAATTGTCTCTCATTTTCAAAAATAGTTGTCATAAAAAATAGTAGTCTCCACAAAACAAAACAAAAAGATTCAAATATTTGATGTAAAGGTCATTTTCACTAGTATATCTACCTCTTTATTGCCTCTCTGAAAGATCACTTACCTTAACACCAGTAAGGATCAGTTCGATTGGCGCATGAACGAAGCTGTAACGGAGCATGTACGCGACGATCAAACACGGCTTTGCCAGCTGCCTGTGATAGGAAAAAGAAAACTTGATCAGATAGTTCCCAAATATATTTGAGAAAACTTTAAAAAATGATATTTGATCATATAATTTGTTATTATTTAATAAATATATTTGTCAAAAATTTAATTTTTTGAGGTTTCAACAATACTAGAAAAAATTGGTCAACAAGTTGTAATATTTTGAATTTTAAAATTACCTCAATTTTTTATATTTTATAAAAAAACCCCATAATTTATTTATTTCAACTAATATTTATCTATCAAATTACTCCATTAATAATAACTAATAACTAATCCTCTTTGCTATCTATACATAACAATATGGCCAAAAAGAATATTTTATTTTAATGAGTTATAATTCATCTTGAATCACTAAGAAGTTTGAGTATGCTATTGATGTATATTGTTTTTGTTCATATTGTTATTTTGTTATTGCTGATTGTTTGACATCCTGGATAATTCACAACCGCTACAACCTTATTGCTTATTGTTATCAGTTATGTTATAGAGTTAGTTTTAACGAAACATGTTCATGATAAAATGCTAATATAAACTTAAAGGATACTTTAAGAATTTTTAAAACTTATAAATATAAATCATATTTTTTGAAATAGTCAAATATTTCTTCCAAAATTTATCCCCTCTCCCCCTACACTATAATTCCGTCAGAATACTTTCGAAAATTGGACCCCAACATTCAATTATTTAAGTTTTACATATATTTATTGTGCAATACTTTGGTAATGAAAAGTCATTCGATTTACTAAAGTATCATATAATAATTATTTTTTGAAAAATTAATACCTGTTATAAATCCATTGAATAGTGGATTGTCCATTTGCTTTCTTCATGAACTTATTCTATCATGTATCTACATTTCCAAGGTGACATGAACCTTTGTAGATAACTATGTACCTATTAATTGGACATTTATCATGGTGGCCTTTGGGTGATATTTCTACTCTATAAATAGAGATATCATCCACCTTTTGTAGAATACACTTGAATAAAAATAAAAGTCTCTTCTTCTATTTACTTCTCTTGCCTTCTTTTCTTTATGATTATAGTCTTATGAACTTGATTTTATAATACGTTATCAGCACGAATATGATCTAAAAGTTGTAGCACTTTGCAAACGTGTTGTAGTTGAAACACTTGTGAGCAGGAACATATTTTATTTATATTTTCTTGTTACATATTTATGTTTTCAAAAGTTCCTCATATACTAAAAATTTATTTTAGTATATATGTGATATATGAAAAGGTAGAACGTATTGATTTGTTTTACTTTAACAATTTTTATACATTGATTTATGATTACACTAACAGTTCTTTGGTTCAGAAAAGAATTGAAGGATAGAGAAGTAAATTTTCATGTTGATTTTTTATGCGTTATTATGAAGACTTATCAATATTTATTATTGGTAGAGGTGAGAAACTCTCAATCTTATTGTGACTAAATTTGCTTCTATATTCTTGATTTCATAAAGGCTTATGGGTTGAATTCTATTGGATGACTTAGATGACATTGATTGAGGGTAAACGATGGATTGAAGTTCCATCGCACCAAAAAGGGAAGACATCTCAGTAAAGTTCGATGCACATAAAGAAAAAACTATTTGAGTTAAGACAATAAATTCAAGTTTCTATCGCATCAAAGGGGTAAGAAATCAATTTGAGTTTGACGCCACCATGATGATAAGAATTGTGTTTAAGGACCATAGAATTTGGCCAACACGCCTTATATAGATCAGACATTGAGTTTGAGTTAATGCACTATAGTGATGATATAATGATGACTAAGGCTTTGCATGAAAAGCCTTGAAAATTCGTTATATTAAATTATGATTCCATTCTTGAAAAGATGTGGGTAGCACATATGATAGCTTGAAATCCGATGTTGCTTGCCCCATTTATAGTATCAATGTGGTAGCATAAATAATTAGTCTGAAAGATGACAAATGATTAAAGATATGAAAAAGGGATGAAATACGAAAGTATAATAGTCATCCTGTGGTAATTATAAAAGGGAAGAACACTATGGGTTCTTCAAATAGTCCTTCGAAATGTGAAGTCACTTTATTATCAAAAATGATATGAAATGTTCATTGGAATTGTGAATCTTCGTTCAACCGATAATTTGAAAAGTTTAAAATCCTCCATCAAGAGGACAAGAAGGATAAAGTGAAGTACACTTGATCTTCAAAAGGCTGTGCGGTGTGTCATGGAAATATGATGAATTAAAAATAATGACAATTGTACTTATTAATACTATAAACTGATAGTCCATTCCTTAAAGAGAATGCGACTCCTGAGAGTATCGTGAATGCTCGACCATTATATAACCGAGCATGGGCAAGATGTGATAAAATTATGGGTTGAATATTATACACAAACTCCACCTTCTAGAGGTTTGAAAAAAATGATATATGTCAAAACTCAACTCTAGGAGGTTGAGGAAACAAATTTATTGACGGAAAATGGTTAATGGTATTGTACGTTTATACACCACTATGTAGGTTTATTGTGAACTACCAAAGGCAAAAAGAAGAAATAGTCTTGCTCTAAGGGTTATGATAATTATTGTAAACCAATACAAAATTTTCATTGTCTGTGTACCTATAGCACAACAAAAGTAAAGCAAGAACACATGTCTGCATCATAATGATTTGACCATGACAATAATAATATTAATTTCCTAGTGAAGGAGATGTCACCATAGGGATGGTGTATGCAATATGTGATAGTACACAAAATTAATAGTAAGCTCTAAACGAGTTGTTTATTAACCGAGGAATAGTAAGGGAGTTTTAGTAAGTCTCACAAGCAACTTTGTAAGTTTGGATGAATAACAAAGAAATATTGAGACTATAAAATTATGAAAACAGATTTAGTATCTTTAAATTACTACCAACAAAAAGGGTTACTAAATATTATGTAAAGATACCCATTTTTCATATTGGTTGTTGCACACAAATCGTGGAATGATGGAGAATACATGCAAAAAAAACGTAAATATAAGTGTCTAAAAAATAAAGTTAGTTGACATGACCGGTTGATTCATTATGTGTTTAAATTGTGGATCCAAATTAACTTGAGAATTCATGTGGACATTTATATGATGAAGAAATAAAATATTCTTCAAGAATTCTCTTGTGTTCCTTGTTCTCTTCATAAAATAATCATTATACCAGCTAAGGTTGGAATTGTTATTCCCTAAAATTTTGGAATATGTAAAAAGGTGAATATGCGCTCATTCATCTGCCATGTGGATCATTTGCAACTATATGATAGACGTATCTATGTGACCATCAGATGTGCTTTAGTGTCAACTTACAAATTGGTGTTTGTAAGATTATTTGCTCGAATTGTTTTTTAAGAGCAAAGTTCCAAACTATGAAATTATATTGATAATGCTGGTTGATTTAGCAGAAATTGTATGCTTCCAATTATAGCTAAATCGTGAGAACAAAACTCCCAAATTAGATTTGGCATGAGATAATTTTATTTAACATATAGAAACACATATATGAATCAAGCCAACAAGGTTTCCCCATTAAAATTGGTTCAGGATCAGGAATCAAATAATTTTCATCTAAAATGTTGAATGTGCGGTTATGATTTTAATTGTTTCACCACGCACAAGGATGAATTCTTAAATGATGTTGGGATGATTGTTAGATTTTTCAACATTAGGGGGAGAGATGATTTTGACAACTGAAAATTATGTGTGAGATTAATTATGAATTATCTAGATCCTCGTTAAATAAATTTGTAAACGGAAAGTTCAAGGGATAATTCATTTGCATACTGTTGCAAATCAGTTGCTAGATGAATGCACTGACCCTATGATATAATTTAACTGCAAATACTCCAATGTGAAGTCCTTGAAGTACAGAGTTTATGATACATCAGAAGTGTAATAGACTAATCGATTCAATATATAAAATTCCTTGAAGAAGGAAAGGGGCAAATAATCAATATGGTCATGATAATGAGGCAAGTCCTATAAAAAAGCACATTGACATTACAATTCATAAACCTCGGAAAAGGTTAAGGTACCTGAAAAATGATGAAACATGAAGAGATCTCGATAAGTTATGTCATATTGAAATCGATATCAATAACTGTCGACGATATCTTTGATATGAGGTAGCGCTCAATGATATAAATTGTGACGGGGATCTTGAATTCAAATATGTCATATAGTGTGGACAGATAAATGGTTGGGCAAGTAAAATGCATGATTCAAATATATTGTTTCACTTAGAAAAGTGACTTTTTGGACAGATAGTCCATAAATTAAGGTATAATATCGCTGGGATACAATAAATTATTATGCGATGGTATAATAGTAATATATCAAGTACAACTTGTGCCATGGGGCATAAAGGTTTATCGCAAAATTCCTAACATTATTGGAGATGTATTCTCATATGGTGGATGCAATAATGTTTGTTTTGATCTGGCAACATATGAAAAACTTGAATGCATAATGAATAATTGTCATGTCTAGCTATACAGTGAAGGTTATATGAAAATACTTGAAGCAATCTAGGTGTCTGAAGCATATAAAAAAGAAACTTTTTTCAATAAAGCTTCAAGAATCCTTATATGAATTGAAATATTCAAGGACGAAAATGATACAAAAGAATGACCCTAATTGTCTTTGTATTTTTATGAAAAGGTCTTGGTAAGACAGAATTTTGTCTTGACCTACTGATTGATAATTTGACAAATGAAATATTTGTCTATCAGTACACATACACAGATATGTTTTGATGCGTTTTTATATAGATAAATCACATTCATTGAGTACCCCAATGATTATGAGATCGCTTGACATAAATGATGATTCAGCTTGATCTCACAAAAAAGGATGAAGAACTTCTTGATGATGAAACTCCATATCTTGGTGCAATCAGGGCACAAGTGCATCTTGCTAACAATGTTTGACCAGCTATTTGTTTTGCAGTAAATTTACTGGTAAGGTTTAGTTTTTCTCCGATAAAAGAACATTTAAATGGTGTTGAGCACATGATCGAATATCCTCGAAGGACCATAGTTATGGGTTTATTCTATTCCAAGGAATCCAAGAAAAATTGATTGGTTATGCAGATACAGAATATTTATCTGATCTGCATAAAACTCTATCTCAAGCACGCTATTTGTTTGCATGTGGAGGCACAACAATATTTTGGCTATCAATAAAGCCAATGTAGGTGATCACTTCTTCAAACCATGCAGAAATAAAAGTCTTTCATGAAGCAAGTCAAGAGTGCGTCTGGTTGAGATCAATGACACACCATATTCAGGAAATATGTGGGTTTTCTTTGAAAAAGAATATATCAACCATAATTTACAAAGATTGGAGATATCATCGCATGAAATTAAGTGATATTTTAATCAGGGGAATATAATATGCATTGTACTCTTTTTTTCTTGTACGCTAGGTTCTTGTCCCGTGGGTTTCCTGCAGAATTAGTAAGTGAGCAAAAAATAATGCGGATCAAAAGATAGTGTCACTCTTTTTCCTTCACTAGAACTTTTTTTCAGCTGTGTTTTTGTAAGGGGTTTGATGAGACATATAATCTATATGGACTCAGGGGGGAGCTTTATAAATCCATTGAATAGGGGTGTCCTTTTGCTTTCTTTCATTACTTATCCTATCATGGATCTACATTTCCAGGGGGGGGGGGAGGGTACCCTAACCTGGTATATAAAGATCTATGTACTTATAATTGAGTCATTTTATCATGGGCCTGTGGTTGATATTTCCTATACTCTCTAAATAGAGATATCATTCCACCTTTTGTAAAATATACTTGAATAAAAAAAAAATCCTCTTCTTCTATCTACGTCTCTTGCCTTCTCCTCTTTATAATTATAGTCTGATGAACTTAATTTTATAATAATATCATATAAACTGTCTTTTATTTATTTTTTCAAATATATTTCTGTAAGGAAATTGCAGGCAAAAATGTATGACCTTTTGCTTACAGACTTTTTTTATTAATTTGTATGACACTTCAATAAAATCGATTGATTTTTTCACTACCAAATATTTCAGTAAGATGCATGTATGCGATAAATAAAATCTAAGAACTGACCTCCCGTGTTATATACGAACTTTTACCTAAGAGAAGCTTAATACTATGCAATAAAAAAATCGATGATGTCAAGAAATTGTTATTTGCAAATAATTACTATAATTTGTTAAATTATAAAGAGTGTAAAATTCTTTTGGACAATGTATATTTGGAAGAATATTCATGGAACTGTTAACCAAACAGCAAAGATCAATGGAGCATTCACCAACTCACGAAGTAAAAAAGGAAATAATTTATTATTTTTTCCATCTCATTTTAATTGTTGTTTTGACTCCAAAAAGTTGTACTAAAATAATTAACCCTTTAGGAATTAAAAGTGATGATTATAACCATAAAATTACAAAACCAATTACCTTTTTTAAATAGAAGCAACTTAAAAAACAGTTAAAATAAGACGAAAGGTGTAACACATACTAATTGTTAGCTTGTTACCTTTAAAATACTAAACTTCCTTATTCACACTTCCAATTAATTCCTTATTCACACTTTTCTTCTTATTTATGTGTTTAATACATAAAAATCAGTATATTTGTATGCTCTATAAATACTCGTCAAAATATCAGCTCGATCTCATAGTTAAACATGGCAGACATAGAAGATGGATGTTGCGAAGCAGTTTGCATCAGTTTTCCACAATGTGTTTGCATTATATTTTATGCGTTGATCGAAATATTTGTAATCAGTTTCATGTTTTATGTTGCATTCATCAAGCCACTATCTTGTTTACCGCATATGTTTGATATATTCATCAAAATTTCTGCAATTGCACTCTGTATCAGATTCATGGTCATTTTTATCCATCGATTCTGCTGCAGAAGAGAAGATTAATTTTGAAGAGTATGAAGATCTAGAAGATTGTTTAAGTTTTAGTAGATTTATAATTCGTTTATTGGTATTTTAAGATTCTATGCTAGTTGTTTTTTATTTTAGCGATTTCGGAATTTTGGAAGATTTACAATTGTTTGTTTTCCGAGAAAAGACATACCTACACCATGAAGTTGTTCCCATCTTTTTTCATGAAAGACACTTTAAAAATAAAAAAAAAAACAAAAACTTCTCCCCTTCCCAAACTACTACCCCCCCCCCTCACCATCCCACCCCTAACAACCTACCCACTCCACAACAAACATTACCCCACCGTACCCTCCCTTCACGCCCCACCCCCTCCCCCTCCCTCCAAAATCAACCCTACACCAGTAAAACAAAACCGCACATACACTCTGCCCTCTACCAAAACCCCAACGCACCAACACCCCAACCGCATCACGCTCACTTAATGTCCATGGGCATTCAACAGATTCTCCCCTCACACCCTCCCACCCTTCCCCCCCTTCCACCCCCCCCCCCCCCCCAACCCCGCCCCACTCCCCACCCCCCCCCGCCCCCCCCCTCTGCCCCCTCGCGCTACATTTCACTGACCCAGCTCCACCCCTACCATCACCTATTCACCGATCTTCACCCTACTATTACACAAACAAAAGCAAAAAAAACAAATTAAATTAAAATAAAAGATGAAATCTCTAACGTAAAAGATTAAAAAAACAAACAAAAATTTGTAACATTAATTTATAATAAATAAAAATTCTAAACAAAAAACTTATAATTTATTACATATAGTTCAAATCTAAAACCCCCCCCGGCAACCTCTCTCTCCCTCCCACCCCCCTTCCATACTCCCCTCATGAAAAACACCAAAAATATACCCCCAACCCAAATATCCACATACAAAACTAAAACACGAATCACCAGAGCAATTATAACTAATTCACCCTAAACCACCTAAATAATTAACAATAACCAAAAAATTAAAAAACCTAGACAGAAAAAACAACCAAAAAACATAACAACTAAAAAACTACAAACTGTAAAGAAAGAAAAACAACAATTAACACCTTATAAACAAAACAAAAAAAAGAAAACACCCAAACAACAACATTAACTAATTTATAAAAACTAACGAAAACACCTTCAAAGTAACACACAAAGAAAAAAAAAAACTATTCAATAAAACAACAAAAACCTAATAAAAAAAAAAAAAAAAAACAACTTATAAAAAATAAGACAAGTTAAAAACAACAAACAAAATTATTATAAAAAAGCTAAAAAAAACCTAAAAACAAAAAAACTAAAAAAAAACTTAACAATAAAAAACCCAATCAATAATAAAATAAGAAAAACAAAAATAAAACACAAAACAAATAAAAATAAAAAAAATTACTTAAAAAAACTAATAAAAAAATACAAACAAAACAAAAAAAAACATACTATTTAAAGAAACTTAAACAAAAAAAAACCAAAACAATAAAATACAAAAAAACATTAAGTATTAATGACAATCACCTTAAAAAGAACCAAACAGCAACCAACATATGGAATAAAACCCATAACCACCAACCCAAGTAACAAGCTAAAACAAAAATTTCAAAAATATAAAAAATTAAATTAAAACAACAACAGCACATACCGGCACACTTGAAACATACATCCCGAAAGTTATCTAACGTCCACGTCACCGTCAACACAAATAATTAGCCCCTCCCCTTAAAAAGGCAGACCAACTTCACAGATCCCTTCAACTATAATCGAAACTACTCCCCCTTTACTTTGGTCCCAAGCCAAAGCTTTACTTAACCCCCCAACTCAAAAAAACATTATTAACTAACAACAAAAGCCGAAAAACAAAAACAAATCAAAAAAAAAAAGAAGAAATACAACACAGCACTAATAACAAAAAAACTAAAAAGAAACAAACTAATTAAAAAGAAAAAACTAAGAACAACAAAATAAACCAGCTAAATACAAAAATTTAAAACCGTTACACAAACAAATAAACTAATAAAAAACATTACACTAACAAAAAAACCAAACAAAATAAAAATAAATAAAACAAAAAAAAACTACCAAACCCTAAAACAAAAAAACTAAAACCTAACAAAACAAAACAAAAAACAATAAACAACAACGAACCTATACAACCAAAAAAATAAAATTAAAAAAACTAAAAACCTAATAAACAAAAAACTAACACAACTAACAATCAAACTTAAACTAAACCAATACCAACCAAAAAAGGACCAACCTTTAAAAGTGTCCCTATACACGCCCACTAAACACTCTATATCATTGTAATGGGTCTTTTTAACAACCCTTCCCTCATCTACATCGTTCGCGTTTCCACTCCCTAAGATCTAATTACCCGACCCACCCTTATCTTTTGAAGAAAAGTCCATCTATGTTCTCTTCTCATCACCATCACCAGATTAGGTAAAGAAGCTGAGAAACATCCTGGAAAAGTCAACGCCCTTTAAAAACAAACAACCCACTTAACAGACAAGAAGCCTCTCTGATATAGTTTCTTGCGTATGACATAAAAAATATTGGGGCACCACTCGATTGTGGGGTTAAATTGGTTCATGACATAATGATAAATGAGTAATAATAAAGAACGGAAATGACATGTGGCACTTTGAACTGGTCAAATGACGTGAAAACTGTCCATGACGCGTCCGAACTGCGTGTAAACAACCCAACGAAGGGAAAAGTAAACAGGACCCATTACAACGTATATAGTTGTTTTATGGGGTAATAGAACGCCTTGTAAAGTTAGGTGTCCTTTATGCAATAGGTACAAATTGATGTGATTTATGTCTTTTCGCTTTGTTTTTCTTTGCAAGTGGAAATTTAGAGATTTACGTGAACCTGTTTGATTTTTTTTCCTCAATCAAGTCATACAATAAGTAACTTTTATTTATGAATTATAAAAAAAATAATTAGTGTTGGAAAAACAATATATGTTTATTTTATTTATAAATACAATATTATTTCTATATTTAATTTATCGGTTTGATTTGGCTATGTATGTAGTTTTTTAGTAAAATAAAAATCAAATCAAATAATATCAATTTTCAAAACTAAAATCAATCCTAAACAAATCCAACCAAATATCAGTTTTTTTAATCGATTAAAATCGAATTATAATTTAATTTGATTTTCTAACCATAACCATGAACAACCCTATGTATAAGAACGAAAACAATATTAATAAAAATGATAATGACGTTAAAATGTACAAAGCCAATATATGAGCTACTACTACATGTAACGTAATTCCAGAAAGGAGTAAAACAAAGACTACATATCTAATTACACTAGTGAAATCGTCGATTATATGAAATATTTATAAGATAATAATATGTAATATCTATATTTATGTTTTATTCTTCGTATCTCGAGTATATAAAATAATGAATAGGATTAGTCCTTTTTTCATCTAATAGGAAAATCTTTTTTAATTGTATAGCATACAAACGAATAACCTAAATAAATGAGTAGCTATTGGTTTTGCATGATTGTGGCCCATAGCAAATTTTTTGCCGAATTTGCCAGATCGCCTTTCTCCCATCTCGCTCTCTCGCTCCCCCTCTCCCTCGACTCGCGCTCTCGCTTTAGAACAACAGAAGGATAAAGTGTTTGTCTGTTTTGTTTAAAAGCGAGAGAAAGTGTAGATACATCAAAAATAGATAACGTTGTGCATACACTTAATTATACAATTTACAATATTTTACTTCGATTCAATTGATTAAATGCAATTTTTATAACAAATATTGCAGCAAAAAGGCCAGCCACATTATGCAATGCATGAATACCATTTTCTCTCGCTTTATACAACAGAATGTTCTAAATTGTGTTTAAACGTTTTTATAACGCGGAGAGAAAACATATATCTTCTTCCTATACAACTTATAATTAATACAATCTCAAACATTTTGACTTTCGTTTTCAATTGTAATGCAAACAAAGTTATACACATATTGGCAGCGAAATTGCCAGCAATTATAGCAATTCACATTATACAATTAGGCAGTGATACCAACGAATTATACAATTACAGCGAAATAGCCGCGAATTATCCCTTTAGGCCCGCGGAATCATACAATTATATATTTAGATAGCGCGCAACGAATTATACAAATTTTTATGCCAGCGATTATATAGTTGTATAGTATAATCAAGTATAGCAGTGATATATTTGCTTATGGAGACGCAATTTATGCAAACTTTGTATAACATCAAATTGATTTTTGTTTGCTATAGGTGAAAGTTGCCTTATTGTTTTTTTAGTTTATTTATATAATATATATATATACTAAGATATATATATATATATATATTATTATATACTCACGCGTCATGGTGAAGTAATGGAATAAAGACAATATTTTGTGAAAATAAAATCTATTGTAATGATATTAACAGTATTGCATATGTTTTTAATTTTTATCTATCTTTTATAAAGCTTGTTTAGTTTCAGTACAAATTCTTATTTCGTAAAATATTTTTTTAACTTTTTTGTTATTTTATTAATTATTATTACCTTTGTGTATTATGATTTTAAGCACTAAGTAAATATTTATAAGATTCATGAAAAATTGAAGCATATTAAAATATAACCATAGTTTAAGATTATAAGTTAACACGTACCATAAAGACATAAATTATAAATAATCTCAAATGTAAATTTAATTCTACAACGACTGCATGGATAATTATACAATTGATTTTATTAGTCATAAATAAATGAAATAAGAAACAAAACTACAAAATAAACCAAAGAATTTATAATCCGGTGATCCATAAATATTATAAATACATTTCAAACAAAAACGAGAAGCGACAAAAATAGATTGTTACATACGCAAAAAAAATAACATCATGAAATTAATATATTATTTTTCAATTACTTTTTGCAAGTATAATGAAAATCAAACTTCTAATCATCATAATTTTTGTTATTTAAAGGAGATAATTATATTAATTGTGCTTCATAATTGAAAAAAGATAGAATACTAATGACAAATATAATCATTACAAATCATAGACTATGCTGTTTATACAAATACCCATTTTTTTTTTTTTTTTTTTTTTTTTTTGGTCAAAAGAGAGCTATAGTATCTAATTATGCTTTTTTTTAACCTTCTAGTATTTTTTTCTTGCAAGGAGATTCGCCACCGAATTATTCATAATGCCAACTCTAGAAACTCTTCAATCACAATTGAAATTAAAATATCATGATGAATAATAATATCATTACAAGTTTAAAAATAATTATATCAAAAGAAAAAATAAATCTATACTATATCTAATATATTTGTATATTAATAATTTTTCAATAGTACTAATAGTAATAAATAATAATTTCTTGAAATCTAACAAATATTATATCAAAATACATTATATCTCGAAAACTGACAATTAAAAAGAACTATTACATAGGACAGTTTTGAGTAACGCCAAGATATTAATCATTGTTGATGTAACGGCCCGCTAGTTCATTTTGAGAACTAGCACAGTTTTGAATCTTTCCATAGAATTTAAAATGAAAACTTCAAAATATTCGATGACTACGAGTATTTAGTTGGTAATTTTTTTTTATTAAAAAATTAATATAGTTAATAGTAGTGGGCCAAGTATACAACTCATTTAATACCCTTTTTATATTTGGCCCATGAAATTTAAACTAAGTAAAGAGGGGCTAATAGTTTATTAGTCAGAACTCAAAATATTAACATAGGGCAGGAGAAAGCAGCTAACTATAGATTTCCTTGATTTTTAGGTAAGACAATCCAAATTTCTTTAATACTTGTATGCTGTAGTGGTGTGATGTACCTATAGCAATATAATAGTAATCCTTTCTAAATAGGGAGTAATTAGGCGTTATGTTAGTACCGTTTGAAAAGGGTAGGTCAGAAAAGTGGGCTGGAACCAAATGAGTTAAGTAGTGATGCCATGTAGGTGACAAAAATTTGAATGATTTATTAATGTGATGATTTTCCTAGGTATGAATATTCAGTGACGTGGTAATGTAATTTTGTTTATGCCTATTAAAGGAATTTTTTTGAAAAGTGATTGTGTATAATAATTGACAAGTTATTGGAGTACGTAGGATGATTTCTTTAGTAGGATAAAGTGTTTGGTAATGATGTCTTAATAATTCCAAGGTTTAGTTATGTCACATCCAGGAATACCCCCTAGACGTAACTGGCATCGCAGTCGAGGACTAACACTAGCCTCTTCGCTTACATCATTACATTCATAGGTCAAATTTAGCTGAAAATTTACAACTTTTCATTACTTCTACTCGGATGTTTACATAGACCTCTACATACAGATAGTATATATATATAGAGTATACATAGACCCTTCGTATATGAAGATTACTTAGTCTTCTACTTTTATGCACATAGATAGTAGAATATACATATAGTCCCCCTCAATATCCTTCATCTCATAGACCATCAATAAGAGTAATAAAAGCCGAGTCCCCATACAATCAATGAAACAAACCCGATAGGTCATACAACTCTACTATCCAATGAAAGGTAAAAACATCAGAGTCCTACTAAAGGCAAACGAATCCTTACTTGATAAGTAGCATTGCCCTTGAAAAGTGAGACCCTACCCACTGGATGAGTAAAATCCAAATCTTCTTCTAATGTCGGCTGACAAAAGCCCTTCAATGACAGAGAGCCATAAAATGTTGGGCGAAAGAAAAAAATGGGGTTAGTACACAACCACTATACAGTATGAGACGAATATGGCACCCATACGTTGAAATCATGCCTAAGAAAAGAACATTTTAATAAGTAGGCAATTTGCTGGCTTAAGAACCTTTAAATGCACACTCACAAGACCGTACCAAATCAATAAGATATAGTCCCATTAATCTAGGCATGTATGTCCACAGGACGAACACATCCAAACTAATCAAGTCAACATGATATACATCTATGGAATACATAGTCAATAACTCTATCATCAAGTCATAATTAACCACAGCAAGTATACGGTACATTTTATCATAATCAAGTAAGACAATTACCCATGAACCCCTATAAGGCACAATGCAATGATAAGCAAAGCCCCATGAACTTACGAAATCAAGTACTCACAGGAATCATGACCAACTCCCACTTCACATATCATAACTTTAAAGTATTAGCACACAACGTAAAAAAAAAATCAAAAAAAAACAATAGAGACCCACACATATCATAAGTGAACCAATCAACATATATTTCAGACAATGTGCAAATTCCACCAATATACTATAATGTAGCATTAGTAAGCATATTCATAACACAAGAACATCCTCCTAAGACTCCCTTCAAGGCTAACTACTACAATTTTAGGTAGAGTCCATACCCCTACTAACTAAGCTAAACATCTTAGTCATAGTACTTAAGTTCATCCTTTTGTTCTTTTACATTTTGGAATATCTTTTTGCCTTAACCTGACATAGACCACATAGCTAATGTTGGAATCCGGTGTCTGGGAACCCTTAATCAACCGAAAGAAGCGACTACTTGCCAAGGTAGTACCAAAACATTTACACAAAGCAACTGACTGGATCCACTATCTTATTCCTATGGTGGCACATACTTAAGAACTAGGAGATATAGTTGGGGTACCCCTTTTTTATGCTACAATGCAATTGTTACGGCCCCAACTCTCAGAGTTTACATTAGTGATCTTTCCTTCCTATGTGGGAAGGGACACTCTTCACCTATTCACTCGGTGCGAATCTAGAGTCCTCATGAAATGTCTTAAGTCTTTATTAAGCATAGAGATTATTGTAGTCCTAGGGTCTAACCCTGATAAACATCATCACATCATCATCATAATATCTCAATTAAGAATTGCAGATATGTCCTTATTCATTTACAAGTCATATAGGTGAAGTTAGCACAGTAACATTTTTCCATATCATGATAAGGCAACATTATAAATCCTTTCGCCATCCTTATTAACATTTGACATCTTAGATAAACCTCAACAAACCCAGAGTCAAGAAGACATTTCACAATTCAACATCATCCATCCTATCAATCCAGTGCAAGGCATACTCCACCATACAACATCAGGACTATCACAATAACCATAATTTGAAACATAAATATAGGGAATCACATAGACACCGCGACTTACTACCAATCTCCTTCATAATCCATCATCAATGTGCTTATCATCAATCCTTAAGTAACCCATATCGAGGGTCGACATCATCCTATATCGCATGTACAACCTGATAACAAGGCTAAAAACATCACGAACATACAATATCAGTATCTATTCAGTAGCTTAAGACAAGATAGCTTAGGTCATTCACATATCTTTCATACTAGATCAATTTCTCAAGCACTAAATGATCTGACTCTAAATTATCAGAATTTAGTCATAATAATTGATACCAAAACACATCGATAACAATTCAAAACCACTACCATTCAATTGAACAAATACAATGTAATTTAATTCTAAGCACAACCTATGGTTAAGGATAAAGGTCATCTTCATCAACTAGACTAAAACCATAAAGATATATCATAATTTTAAGTTAGATAAATGTTAATATATTCATAATAATCCCTAAATAAATTAATAACAAATTCAATTCATAACATCAATTTCGAGATGTATGAACCCACTTGGCCAACTCACTTTGGAGATCAATTTGGATTTTAAACCTTTGAGGAACGAGGTCGCAAAGGTGAAATATATCCCATACCGTTGAATAATTGATGAATATTGAGTGAAATTGAAAATCTTGCACCCTTAAACCCGCTTTATTTGGTCTTCAATGTGTCTTCACTAGAGAGAGAAAGAAGATAGAGAAAAGCGTTTGAGGGTATATTGTGAAGTTTAAGTTTTGAGTTAGTTAATTGTGTTTAAGTCTTTATATAGAGGTCCTTAATTAAATTAATTAAACCCCATTAATCTTAATTAACTAACTAACCTCTCAATAATTAAATGAATTAATTAAAACAACACAACCAAACACAGATCTGACTTTTGAGACCCTGACTGATGGATTGTAGGTCAGACGACGGGCAGTGCGGCCTCCGTGCTGCACGTCCGTGGTTTTTATAAGAGATTTTCCAAAACGACTTCCCAAGAAATTTGCCAAGTCTTCATCGACGGAGGCATCTACGCCCCGTCGATTAACCAACGGATCGTCACCTGCAATCCGTTGATGGACACTGCCTCTTGGCAACTTTTTGCCAATTTGCAAGGGTCCTTCTTAAGGTACCTTGGTTGGTCCTCCGGGAGTCGTGCCCAGACGTTTCGACTATGAATCAACTCAAACACATGTTGCACCCTTCCACCTATTTTCATCATTTTTTGACTCCTAAAAGCTAGTCAAATATGTTAAGACACGCTAGCACCTTATTGAACTAGTTTGCAGACGTCATGAACATTCTTGGACGTTTTGGTTTTGAGACTCCCTAAATGACTTATATTCATTAAAATGGACCTTAAAATGGTGTCTAAATCTTATGACACTTATGTTAGGCTCTAGAACACGTCTTGAATTTTCGAAATGTTACAAGTTTTTATTTATTTTTAGAGATGCCAATGATTTGCTAATAATGGTCATATAGTTATGTCCAAAATTTAGATACTTTATATAGGGATATTGTTATTCGAGGTTCTAGGATTATTTAGTGATAGTGCATGGTTTGAAATTTGGACCATTTCAGTTATGTTATTACAATATAAATAAAGTTTAGTTTTCTATATTGAGATATGTAATTAATTATAGGATGTATTATATTAGATGAACACTATTAGAATTATGTTAATTGGGAAAATGGAGACCCAATCTAGGCTTAAAATTTAGGAATATGAGACATGACATATATGATTGATATGACATTTATGAACTTGATTATAATTTATTGGTGATTTTTGAGTTTAGGATAGACATATAGCATATGGGTGTCTACGAATTTATTTACTTATAAATGTTGCATAATATATAGATTGGGAACATTCTGAAGCTTTGCAAAAAGGAAAGAAAAATCTTGAGGATTTGTGGTACGAGTTCGGCATTCAAGGTATGTTACGACTTTCATACTTGTTGAAGGACATTTTTCTAATTAAAGATTAAAAATGGAATGGACAATAGGTAAGGGTGAAAGATGGGGGTCTCATACCAATGGTGTGACGGGCATTGGTACGAGTATCAGTATTATAAAGGGAAAATTTATTACTATAGTAGGCGATTGTAATCTGAGAATGACAAAGCATATGGGCATTAGCAGATGTATTATTGAATTGAATTCCAAGTGTGATTGTGTTTCTTATTTTACGCTGATATTTGATTGATTGAGATTCATCATCATCCCCATATTTTGAAACAATATTGTCTACATGCATTGACACGGAATTGAGTATAAGTTGGGACGTGGATATCATCCGTGCTTGGAGTGGTGAGATATTAAGATCATAATTTGGGCACGTGGAGACCGGTCGTGTGATTTTTTTTAAATTTTTATGATAGTGTGTTGATATTATCCGCACAGACACGTAGAGATCGTCCATGCACGTATATGGACCTTGCAAGTCCCCCATGGGTCATGAACTGTCGATATATTTATTAGAAGTATCATGTATATACGATTGAGATAGTACTGGGTATTCTGAGACATATCATTTCATGGTATCATATTGCATTTTATTTCATGACATCCTTCATTTTTTATGATTATGTGTTTTTATTGGTGGTTGGAAAGTGCTTGATATTTGATTACCTCTATTTGATGAAACCTTATTGGCAAATATACTATAGACTTGTATAAGTAAAGAACTGATTTTCTTGTATATACTCCCGTCACTACTTCTTCGTTGTCGGTCAATGAGATTTACTGGTACACGTGGTTTTATACTCATACTACACTTGTTGCACTCTTTTATGGTGCAGATTCGATTCTAGGTACGAGCACATCTCGTGAAGCTTTTTGAGTCCGATCTTAGAGTGTCTTGGAGTTTTGGTGAGCTGCTTGGTTGTTCCGTGGGCCACACCTCCCTCTATCTTTTAGTTACTCTGTTATTTTAGTATTCTAACAAGATATTCCTTATGTTGGATTTGTCATTTTAGTTTCAGACTCGCATCGTACTTTAGAAGCTCTTGTACTTATGACACTAACTCTTGGGTGGTATTTTCAGTTATCCACATTTCGTAATTATAAAGAACTCAATTTTGGAGATTTTCACTTAGTGTTTACCTTTTTCTCATTAGTTAGTTAAAATTGGTAAAATATGTTGGGTAGACTTAACTATTGGTTGAGAACATAGATGCCATCATGACTTGTGAATTTGGATCGTGACAGTTGAAAAGTCATTTTTTTAATCATTCTTGTTTAGTGAATGATAATACAAACAGAAAAAGAATATTAATGCATGTCAAAGTAAATGAAAATAAAAAGAAAGACTTGAGAATGAAATATATGTTACCTTCATGTACTTTTTGCCTACATGTCAAAAAAAAAATATGACGAAGAAGAGCAATGATAATCTTACATGTGAATACTCATGAAATTAAATATGAATTTATATAAGCGAAAATAAAGGAAATGAAAAAATAAAGACTTAGAATGAAATGAATATTTCTTACCTTCATGTACTTCTTTTTTGTTACTTGTTAGTACTTTCACAAACCAATATGATGAAGAAGACAAATGATAATCTTGAACGTTATGAAACTCAATATTAATTTATAGGAAAAATAAAGGAATATCATAAGACATTGATAACTTAGAAATTTTAGTTTGGAGGTTATGGACATAAAAATTATGAGAGTTATGAATATTATTAAAATAAAAATTAAAGAGGTATAAGTCATGGGTAATAACTCCCGAATAAATTAAGTATTAAAGAGAAAAATATTTTTAGTATTATCATTTTATGGTTAGAAGTAAGACAAATAAAATAAGGAGAATGTGAAGAGTTTTTGTTGTAAATGTTCCTCCATTAATAAAATATTTATTTGTAATAAATTAAGTAATTTACTTTTAAAATAGGGAAAATGCACCAGTAACCCCTCAACCTATGCCCGAAATCCCAGAGACACACATATACTATACTAAGGTCCTATTATCCCCCTGAACTTATTTTATAAGTAATTTTCTACCCCTTTTTGGCCTTGGTGTCACTAGCTTGAAGAAAAAAGTCAACAACCGTTGGGCCCACAAGATAGTGTCACGTAGGCAAAAAAGGGGTAGACAATTATTAATAAAATAAGTTCAGGGGGGGGGGGTAATAGGACCTTAGTATAGTATAAGTGTGTCTCTGAGATTTCGGGCATAGGTTGAGGGGGTATTTGTGCATTTTCCCTTTAAAATAAAATAATTAATTTAAATATGAAAAAGGCCAAAAAAATGAGAAAAAAATAAATGCAAATGAAAGTCATAGAGAGGTGCCACATCAGCTCATCTATGTATCTACTTTATATATATAGCTAATATTCTTTGATTTGAAGTTATATTTGTCACGACCCAAATTGTCGTGATTGACACCCACACTAACTATAGAAGCAGGTTAAATAAACTAAGTAAGAAGTTTCCATAAACCTTAAAAAGGATTTTAAAGAACAAACTAAACAATTGCGGAAGAAAAACCTAGAATATGAAAGTTAATATACCAAAACTATTATGAAATAACAAGTCTAAACATAAAGGGTCACAACTCAACTAATGAACTAGTCACTAACTAAAACAAATGTCTAAGTCCGGAATTGGTGGACTTAGACAAAAGAGAACTCCATGGGAGCCCAGAAGATTTGTCTCACCCTTGAAGTTGATGCGATAATCTCTAATCCTTAAGTGAGGTCTGTCAATAGCCGCTTGAAGATGCCTTGTACTCAACAAAAATTAGAGCAAGTGCAGAATCAATATATAACCACAATGTACTGGTAGGATCACGTGACTGTAATATCTCTCAACTAGAAATGACTCTAAAAGAGTTTAAAATATGAAAATACTAATTTTTGGAAAGAATAGGAAAATCTGGAAATTTTAAGCAAGTTAATAAGTGAGTTTTTGTTCAACTTTAAACAACCATAACTCCTAGATTAGGATGAATTAGAAGTAGTTACAAATATGGTTAGAAAGCCCTTAGAATAATCTTTTCAATGCAACCGAGTTTGCTCGACTTTGATATCATATGAGTAAGTTATGCCTTTCGGAAGTGGGCTATAGGATTATGGAAAGCCCAATCCGGATTCGGCAGGGAGAAGTTGTCATTTCCTTACCTAATCAAATTAATTCATTTTTAGGGATTAATTAGGGGTAAAGTAAGACTTTATTCAGTTTAGAAAGATTTAGAATACACGCTAGATCTTTGAGAAGACAGAAAAGAAGAGAAAAGAGGAGAAAACCTAGAATTTCCCAAGAACATTCAAGCTTTGCGTGTGGAATTTGTTGGGGGTGATTCCTAAAAAGGCATATAAGATCACATAGTGTTGGATTAGTTTACCCATACTCTAATATTGTTTAACTCAGCGAATCTAAGCTATTTGAATGTTAATAAATTTAGTTTTTGAAGAGCATTGGTAAAGTTTCTTTGAATTATTGATAGTTGTGTTGTTGGAGTTTTGATTCATGTTTCCGGGTGAGATTTAGTGTTGAATCTATTGGTTATTGAAGATACTAATGATCCTAGGTGTTTGGGGAAATAACCATGGAAGTTTAGAGGGTTTAAAGATGAAAAACTAAGGAGAAAAGTTGAGAACGCCTTGGGATAGGGTTTGGGGGGCCGCGCCAGCCAAAGCGCCCCAGCCTTCTCTCTGTAAGATGAGGGATGGCGCCCCGCGCCTCTTAAAGCGCCAGGGATGCCAATTCTCCCCATTCTTCCCCCATCTTTTTGTACTAGTTCCTAAGTGATGTACCAAAATTTTCTAGTTGATTCTAATACTCTAAGGTACATCTAAACATCATGAAATCACCCATAAACATGAGATCATGAGCTTTGAATCCATAATTCAATTGAAGGAAAGTTAAGATCAAATTCAGAGAAACTAAGAGTCAAGTTCAGAAGTTAAAAAACAAAGCAAAGTTCATAAAAGTTTTCAAGAGTCTAACAATTTTAACATTGTTTTTGAGACTCAATTTTCAAATCAAATAAAGATTTAAGAGTTGAATTCATTTCTCAAAAGATATAAGGAAACTAAATATATCTTAAGAGTTTTTCTAAGAGTCAAGTTTCAAGCTAAGTAAATAGTAAAGATGTTTGGTCCATTCTCAAAAAGTTATAACGGAACTAAGTATTCCCTAAGAGTTTAAAAATATTTCACATTTATGATAAGAGGAAATTTAAATTTTCCAAAAGAGTTTCGAGCAAGAAAAGGGAACATTGATTCTAAAAGGGTTTTTAAAGCTAAACGTTGAGAAATTGTCTTAACCCAGAGAAAAAGTTGTTTTAAAACACATGAGCTAATATAATTTTGGGAGTAGTATAGAGCACCGATATGGGGATGCATATTCATAATAACTCAGGTCTCCATAAACCATATAGTCATAATGAGCATTAAATGGTCATACTTTTTAGATGACCACTTAAGTTAAGCTAGCGGATCCACTAAGTTAAGTAAGGTCCTATAACAATGTCAAGGTATGTGATGGTCCTCGGCAGCATGAGGTAAAATGTTGTACCATTACTTAGGCTCATAGTGATGGTTATCGTTTAGAGAATCTCAAACAGAAGTTATATTACTTTAAATGAGTAAATTTAAGTTTGTTATTGCTTTATTTTTAATGAAATAAGTTTGTTTTCGGTTGCTTTAAAGTTTATATATATATATATATATATATCGCATGTGTTTTAGTGGTTTATATTGAGTTGAGTATTCATGCGTTGTGCAGAGCCAAGGTATGTGTTTCCTTCTTACTCTCTTTCAAGCTTAAGTTGTTTAGCATTCCAACTTGTATACTCGTACATACAATGTACTGATTTCAGTTAGCCTGCATCATCTTATGGTGCAGACGCAGGTAACTACGATCAACATCCAGCGTACTATTGATCCAGTGAGCAGCTCAAAGTTAGTTGGTGAGCTTCCCTTCATTCTGGAGGACATCTTTATCATTCAGTTATATTTTTTTTGTTTTCATTTGCTTGGATGAGTGGGGGTCCTGTCCCAACACCCCTCTTTATTTTAGAGGCTTCATAGACAAATAACATAGTTCTTTATTCTTATTTACTTCAGTTGTAAACGTTTAAGACATAAGTTGTCACTTTGGCTAAGTTAATACTTTTAAGTTATTTTCATGAGTTATCTCTTGTGTTAAAGTCTTCCAATGAGTAGGTAAGTCAAGCCAAGGGTTCTCTTGGGACCATTAATGGTCTTCGAGTGCTGTCCACGCCCAGGGTGTAGGCTTGGGTCTAACAAAATTAGCATCAGAGCACAAAGTTCAAGAGTCCTAGGGAGGCTATGAAGCCGTGTCTATAGATTCCTAGTTATCAGTGTGAAGCAAGCTACATCTATAATTAGGAAGCTGCAACGTTTAGGAAATTCTCACTTCTTTCATACTCACTTCATGCATTAGAGTTTATCCATAAAAAGTTTCTTTCTAACTCATGCTTATGCTTAAGAGATCGTGAGTTGGGTTTTGTTTGAGGAGGCCTTTTTGGGGTATTTCTTTCCCCTGTGAGTTAAGAGAATAAAAGAGATGGTTGCTGACATGAGGAGTAAGATGAATTTATCCATTGTTGGGTTGACTCATCTGTCAAGTAAGAAAAGTAAGGCAACCATGCTACTAGGTGACATGGGCACAACAAGGCTAATGATCCATGTGTAACAAGTTGAGGAGGACCAACTGAAGGAGCAAAAAGAGTTTAAGAATAATAAAGCTTACACATAAGGGAATGAATTCGGACAACAAAATAGTAATGTGAATTGGTCTTCTTTCTAATAAAAGCAGTAAAGACCCACTTTATCAACGGGTACCAATATGTGTACAATACTAAGGATTCTCAGAACTTTAGAGCTAGACCTGCATATTCGCAAGTTGATAAGGAACAAGGGGGTAAATAGACTCCTGCATGTTTCAAGTGTGGTAGGAGCCACTTAGGGGTGTGTCATGATGGCTTCACTAATTGCTTCAAGTGTGGCCAGAATGGTCATTTTATAAGAGAATGACCTAAGAACGGGCAGAAAAATGGTAAAGAGGGAAATAAAGCCCAATCTTCTTCAATTACTTCACCAAATAAAGTTACATCTAGACAAGCTTCTTCAAGGTCAGACGGAGAAGGAAACTGTCTTTATACTATCACTAATCGCCGAGAGCAAGAAGATTCATCAGATGTTGTCATTGGTATTATCTAATTCTTTAGTTTTGATGTTTTCCCAGAGCAACATCTTCATCCCTTCAGTATTTTTACACATGTTGAGAGTTCTATTCTAGCAGAAAGTGTCTATTATTATTGTCGTGTTTTCATCAATCATAAGAACGTAATGACTGATTTTGTTGAGTTAGACATGGTAGATTTTGATGTCATCTAAGTATGGATTGACTTCATGCCTATTATGCGTCAATAGATTGTAGAAATCAAGCTGTCAAGTTTCATATTCCTAATGAGCCAGTCATAGAGTGGAGTAGTAGTTCAGTAGTGCCTAAGGGCCATTTCATTTTGTACCATAAGGAGAGAAAGTTATTTTCAAAGGGTTGTATATATCACTTAGTCTGAGTTAATGACTCAAGTGCTGAGGTACCTCCCATTCAGTCAATTCCTATAGTAAAGGAGTTTCCAGAAGTTTTTCTTCATGATCTACCCGGGTCCCTCCTGATAGAGAAATAGACTTTGGCATAGACGTCATTCCAGATACTCATCCTATATCTATTCCGCCATATAGAATAACATCAGTAGAGTTGAAAGAGCTGAAAATTCAGTTGAAAAATATGTTAGATAAGGGTTTTATTCAAACAAGTGTCTCATCTTAGGGCGCTTCGATCTTGTTTGTGAGAAAGAAGGATGGTTTCCTTACATTGTGTATAGATTACCTCCAATTGAACAAGGTTACCATCAAGAATTTATATCCTTTTCCAAGGATTGATGATATTTTTGACCAGCTTTAAGGTGCTTCATGCTTCTCGAAAATTGATCTCGTATCATGCTACCATCTGTTGAAAAATAGTGAAAGTAATATTTCAAAAACAACATTAGAACCATATATGGACATTATTAGTTTTTGGTCATGTCTTTTGGTTTGACCAATGTGCCTGCAACATTCATGGATCTTATGAATAGAGTCTTCAAACCTTATTTAGACATGTTTGCTATCGTCTTCTTTGATGACATACTAATCTACTCAAGTAATGAACAAGACTATGCTAGTCATCTCAGAATAGTTCTTAGACTTTTAAAGTCAATGAGTTAGATGCTAATTTCTCAAAATGTGAGTTCTGGCTTAAGTGTGTGAAATTCTTGGGCCACATAGTTTCTAGTGATGGAATTAGGGTTGATACCCAAAAGATAGAAGCAGTTCAGAGTTGGCCTAGACCCTCTCCAACTGACATTAGGAGTTTCTTGGGTTTGGCTGGTTACTATAGAAGGATTGTTGAGGGGTTTTCATCTATTTCCTCTCCTTTTACTAATTTGACTCAAAAGACAATTAAGTTTTAATGGTTTGAAGTTTGTGAGAAAAGTTTCAGGAATTGAAAAAGAGGTTGACTACTGCCCCGATTTTGACTACCGGAAAGTACTCAAGGCTTTTTAGTGCATTGTGATGCATCTAGAGTTGGTTTGGGTTGCGTCCTGATACAGAATGACAAGTTTGTAGCATATTCATCCAGACATTTGAAATTTCATGAGATGAACCACCCAACCATGACTTAGAGTTGACTGCGGTAGTTTTTACCTTGAAAATATGGAATCACTATTTGTATGGCGTTCATGTTGATATATTCACATATCACAAAAGCCTACAATATGTGTTCACTTAGAAAGAGATTAATCTCAAAAAACAAAGATGGTTAGAATTTCTCAAGGACTATGACATAAGCATTCATTACCACCTAGGTAAGGATAATGTGGTTGCTGATGCCTTAAGAAGGTTGTCTATGGGTAGTACCGCCCATCTTGAAGAAGAGAAGAAAGAACTAGCAAAAGATATGTTTAGACTGGCATGTTTAGGAGTCTGAATTATGGATTCCATATAAGAAGGAATAGTAGTGGCAAATGGGGTTGAGTCATCGTTAGTATTAGAAGTGAAAGAGAAGCAAGACCATGATCCTATTTTGCTTAAATTGAAGGCAAACGTTCATAAGAAAAAAGTATTAGCTTTTGAACAAAGGGGAGATGGTGTATTGAGATATCAAGGTAGATTGTATGTACCTATGGTAGATGGACTCCAAGAGAAGATAATGGAGGAAGCTCATAGCTCCAAATATTCCATTCATCTGAGTTCCAGAAAGATGTATCGCGATTTGAGAGAAGTATATTGGTGGGAAGGTATGAAGAAGGGCATTGCTGAGTTTCCTGTGAAGTGTTTGAATTGTCAACAAGGTAGAGCACTAAAGACCTGAAGGTTTGGCTCAGAATATAGAAATTCCAGAATGGAAGTGGGAGATAATTAATAAGGACTTCATCACAGGGTTACCAAGGTCTCACAGACAACATGATTCTATTTGGGTGATTATCGATAGAATGACAAAATTAACCCTCTTTTTGCCTGTAAAGATTACCCATTTGGAAGAAGATTATGCTTAGTTATACATTCAAGAGGTGGTAAGACTTCATAGAGTTCAGATATCCATTATTTAAGATAGATGTGCACAATTTACAATACAATTTTCAAAATCTTTTAAAAAAGGTTTGGGTTCAAAGGTGAACTTAAGTACTGCCTTTCATTCTTATACTGACGGGCAGACAGAGAATACTATCTAGACCTTAGAAGATATGTTGAGGTCTTGTGTGATTACTTTCAAGGGAAATTGTGATGATCACCTACCTCTAATTGAATTTGCTTACAACAATAGTTACGACTCAAGCATCCAAATGACCCCTTATGAAGCTCTTTATAGGAAAAGATACAAATCTCCTATTAGATGGTTTGAGGTTGGTAAAGCAGTGTTGATAGTACAAGATCTATTTCATCAAGCTATGTAGAAGGTGAAAGTGATTCAAAAGAGGTTGAGGACTTAGAGTCATTAGAAATCCTATGCGGATGTTAGGAGAAAAATAATTGAGTTTAAAGTAGATGATTGGGTTTACTTGGAAGTTTCACCCTTGAGTGGTGTAATGAGGTTTGGTAAGAAGGCGAAACTTGTATTCTGATACTGGACTTTATAGAATATCTAAGAGAATTGACAATGTAGCTAATGATTTGGAGCTACCACAAGAGTTGGCAGCGGTTCATCCGGTATTTTATGTCTCCATGTTGAAGAAGTGCATGGGTGATCCTTCATTGATCATTCCAACTTAGCATATTGAGATCAAAGATAACTTATGTCATGAGGATATTCCGGTGCAAATCCTAGATTACCAATTGGGCAAGTTGAGAATAAAGAGATAGCCTCAGTCAAGGTCCTTTGGAGGAACCAACTTGTTGAAGAAGCTACTTGGGAAGCTGAAGAGAATATGAAGAAGAGATATCCACATCTCTTCGAATCCGGAGAAAGTGTGCAGACAAGGGTACTAATTTTCTTTTTAGTACTCTTTAAACTTTGAGTAAGCATGTTGTTTAGTTGCAATTGCTTGTGGGTGTTTGAACTTGATGTTGCTACCCTAAGTCTAGTAAGAGTAATCTTATTCGAGGATGAATGTTACCTAGGGGGATATATTTTAACATCTTACAACTAGATACGACTAGATAAGAGTTTAAAATCTGAAATACTTATTTTTCCAAAGAATAATAAAATCTGGAAATATTAAGTAAGTTAAAAAGTGAGTTTTGATCAACTTAAAATGACCATAACTCCTAGCTCAGAATTAATTAGAAGTAGTTTCATATATGGTTTGAATCCCTTAAAATAGTCTTTCCTACGCCACCGAGTTTTTTCAATTTTCGATATCGTATGAGTGATTTATGCCTGGAAGTTGGGCTTTTGGATTAAGAAAAGCTCAATCTTGATCTGGAAATGGCAGAGTTGTCTTTTCCTTACCTAATCAAATTAATTCCTTTTTAAGGATTAATTGGGGTAAAATAAGACTTCATTTAGTTTAGAAAGATTTATAATTCACGCTAGGGCTTGGAAAAGAGAGAAAAGAAGATAAAGAGGAAAAAACAAAGAATTTGCCAAGAACATTCAAGTTTTGCATGTGGAATTCGTCGGGGATGATCCCTAAAGAGGTATGTGAGATCACACAGTGTTGGGTTAGTTCACCCATATTCCAATCCATTTTAATTCAGCAAATCTAAGATATTTTAATGATAATAAATCGAGTTCTTGAAGAACATTGTTAAAGTTTCATTGAATTCTTGCTAGTTGTGTTGTTGGAGTTCTGATTCATTTTTGTGGGAGAGATTTCTGGTTGAATATTTTTTTTATTGAGACTTGAGAGTACTAATGATCCTAGGTGTTTGGGGAAATAACCATTGAAGTTGTGAGGGTTTAGAGATGAAAAACGAAGGAGAAAAGTTGAGAACACTTGAGGATAGGGGTTGGGGCTCCGCGCCTCCCATAGCCTCAAAGGAAAGTCTCTGTCCATAGAGACTTGGGGTTCCACGCAAACCAAAGCCCCATCCTTCTCTCTATCATATGAGGGCTGGTGCTTCCGCCTCTAAGAGCGTCAGGGACGCCAGATCTCCTTATTCTTCCCCATATTTTCCTACTAGTTCCTAAGTGATATACATATATTTCCTTGTTGATTCTAACACTCTAAGATACATCTAAACATTGTGAAATCATCCATAAACATGATATCATGAACTTTGAATCTATAATTCACTTTAAGGAAAGTTAAGATCAGGACAGAGAAAGTAAGAGTTAAGTTTAGAAGTTAAGAAGCAAATCAAACAAAAGTTCTTACAATATTTCAAGAGTCTTTAAAAATGTTTTAACTTTGTTTTTAATACTCAAGTTTCAAGTTAAGTAAAGATTTAAGAGTGTGTTCATTTCTCAAAAGATATAAGGGAACTAAGTATTCTCTAACAGTTGTTTTAAGACTCAATTTTCAAGCTAAGTAAAGAGTAAAAATGTTGAGTTTATTCTCAAAAGTTATAGGGGAACTAAGTATTCTCTAAGATTTTAAAAATGTTTTCACATTTAAGATAATTGAAACTAAGATTTCCCAAATGAGTTTTGAGCAAGAAAAGGAAACATTGAGTAAAGAGAGCTTTTAAAGCTAAGTGTTGAGCAATTATCTCAACCTAGAGAAAGAAGTTGTTATAAAAACACATGAGCTAAGTATAGTTTTGGGAGTAATATTGAGCACAAATATGGGATGCGGGTTCATAATAACTCAAGTTTCCATAAACCATGTAGCCATCATGGGCATTAAAGGATCATAGTTTTTAGATGATCACTTAAGTTAAGCTAGTGGATCAACTAAGTTAAGTAAGATCCTATATCGATGAAAAGATATAAGATGGTCCTCGTCAGCGTGAGGTAAACGTTGTACCATCATTTAGGCTCATAGTGATGATTTTCTGTTAGAGAATCTCCCATAAAAGTTATATTACTTTGAATGAGTAAAGGGAAGGTGGGGAGCGCGTGTATCTTGCATGAACTAGATGGGGTTATGTTGATTAAGAGTGGTGGATAGAGATATAATGTTTTTTGGTTTTGTTTTAAGGTAGAGAGAGAGAATACGAGAGAATGGAGTATATAGAGATATCTAGAATATCTTTATATATATATATATATAATATATTGATGATTATACCAAAAAGGGACGTAATGACACTCTTCTTATCTAACCAAGACCAGTCAGCCTAAAACTCAACCTTTACAATAAACTATAGAAATTTTATAATAAACTCAAAAATACCCCAAAATCTGGTTGTCACATGTACAAGCCTCTCAAGTATTACAATTGAATAATAATAAAAAAAAACAAGTCTCATGTGACATTGTTTCTAGAGTAGAACAAGATCATAAACAAGAGTAAGAAGGTCTGCTGAGATGACAAACAGGTACTTCACAAATCATCCAAGGAGCCTCGGAAAAGAAGAGAATATATCACAAAGGTCCGGGTTAGTAGCCTACAAAAAATTGTAGAAGCAAGGGGTGAGTACCAAACCACACACTATTCAACATGTAAACCTCTAAACACAAGTTAAGGTAAAAGAATACGGGTACTCCTGACACCTCGTCCGAACCTCCACAACTACAACTTGCATAACACCAACCTAACCTAACAACTCACAGTTTACATAACACATAGCTCAACAACAACACTTAAAAAAGTTACATATCCTCAACAACAACACTTTAATAAATTAAATATCCATAACAAAAATACTTCAACAAATTAAATATCCATAACAACAACACTTTAACAAAGTACATATCCTCTACAACAACACTTTATAAAATTATATATCCTCAACAACAAGCTCAGTATTCATCAATCACAAGTTTCACAAAAAGACACTCACAAGATCCACAAAACACAAGATCAAATTCACAAATGATAAAGATGTGTAATGCAATAAAATTCAATGTCAAGTATCAGGATGCATGTCTGACCTAGTAATACACACTAGTTCTCTCTGTCCGGGACCCATGAGGGGACATTAATTATCCGATGGCATGTGTTGTGACATGGATACGACCCTCTCCTCAATATTATGTATTAACTATCAAGGGGCGCGAGACGTCCCTCAAAAATGTATTCCATCGCGACGCGCGTACGTCCTCAAATATTGGAGAGCAAGGGGTGTGCGGTGAAGTACCAAATCCACACGGTATATCAACAGTAAACCTCTAAACACCAAGTTAAGCGGGAAAAGATTACGGGTACTCCTGACACCCGTCCAAACCTACACAACTACAAACCGGGCATAACACCAACCTAACTAACAATCCAGTTTACATCTCACTAACACATAGCTCAACAACAACACGTAAATAAGTTACAGATCCCCAACAACAACAACGTTGAACAAATTAATATCCATAAACAACAATACTTTACAAATTAAATATCAATAACAACAACACTTAACCACAAGTACAGATCTTACAACAAAACTTATAAATTATATATCCTCAACAACAAGCTCAGTATTCATCAATCACAAGTTTCACAAAAAGACACTCACAAGATCCACAAAACACAAGATCAAATTCACAAATGATAAAGATGTGTAATGCAATAAAATTCAATGTCAAGTATCAGGATGCATGTCTGACCTAGTAATACACACTAGTTCTCTCTGTCCGGGACCCATGAGGGACATATCTATCCATGCATGTGTTGTGACATGTGATACGACTCTCAATAATATTAACTATCAGGGCACGCGATACGTCCCTCAAAAATAGTATCCATCGCGACGCGCGATACGTCCCTCAATATTGTAGAAGCAAGGGGTGAGTACCAAATCACACGGTATTCAACAAGTAAACCTCTAAACACAAGTTAAGCGAAAAGAATACGGTCTCCTGACACCGTCAACCTCCCAAATACAACTGCATAACACCAACTAAACCTAACAAACTCAAGTGGATCATAACAATCGCCGTCAACACCAACACTTGAAATAAGTTTACATATCCCACCAACAACAACACTTAACAAATAAATATCCATAACAACAATACTGAACAAATTACATATCCCTAACAAAAACACTTTAACAAAGGACAGATCAGCGACACCAACACTGTATTAAACTTATATATCCTAAACAAACAAGCTCATTATTCATCAATCAATGTTCCACAAAAAGACCCACTCAACAAGATCCATAACACACAAGGATCAAATCACAAATAATAAAAGATGGTTAATGACAATTGAATTCCAATGTCTCAACGTATCAGGATGCAGTATGACATAGTAATACCCCAACGTTGTCTACTCAGTTCGGGGGACCCAAAGGGACATATATGGTTCATCATTGTTTTGTGTGCGATGTGATACGACCCTCAATAATATTAACTATCGCGGCATGCGATACGTCCCTAAAAAAATAGTATCCATCGCGACGCGCGATACATTCCTCGAAATGGTACATCCTCTTTAATATCTTATTCTTTCTCAATTCACATAACACTTGTCACAATTATGTCTTAGAATTATGCATATGACATGTTCACAAAAATAATGAGATGACCATTTTTATAACATTGCACGATTCACAACAACATCACAATGATTCAACAAGCCTTTCAAACCATTATCCATTACCAACACATCACACACAAAAAATTAATTGCATTGCCTTTTATTGCCCCCTTATATTTCATTATTAAATTTAATCAATGTGGACAAGTCAACCATCACAAGTCCCCCATTATTCCCAAAACAGATACCACAAGGAAAGATAGATATATATATATATATATATATATATATATATATATATATAGATATCGCATGTGTTTACGTTTATATTGAGTTGACTATCCATGAGTTAGAGCAGAACCAAGATAAGTGTTTCTTTTTTACTCCCTTTCAAGTTTAAGTTGATTTAGCAATCCAACTCGCATACTCATACATTCAATCTACTGATGCCAGCTTTATTGCATTGTATTATGATGCAGACGCAGGTAACTAGGATTAGCATCCGGCGTACAGTTTTCCAGTGAGCAGCTCAGAGTCAGTTTGAGAACCTCCCTTTATTTCGGAGGACATCTTTACATTCAGTTGTTCTTGTTTTTTGTTTTGCATTTGTTAGGATGATTGGGGTCCTATCCCAACACCCTTTTTATTTTAGAGACTTCATATACTAATAGCATAGTTATTTAGTATTATTCTTTTAAGTTGTAAACGTTTAAGACATGAGTTTCCACTTTGGCTAAGCTAATACTTAAAAGTTATTTTCAAGAGTTATCTCTTGTGTTAAAGACTTCTGGTGGGTATGTTAGCTAGACCGAGGGTTCACTTGGGATCAATGATGGTTTTAGAGTGCTAGGCACGCCTAGGTTCTGGGCTTGGGGTGTGACAACGACTATCTCACTAGTGTAACGTAAGCAAGTCAAATATCATTATAATTACATGCATAATATATTAAAATCTACAATATTATCAACATATTCATCAACATACAATATCACACGTCATTGATCCTATCACGAAACCCAAACTCAAATAGTTAACTTTCCGGAACGTGGCAATCTAGTTCCATAGTTGTGTCAGAGCGTGGCAACCCGATCTAATTGTTGTGTCGGAACGTGTAAACCCGATCCAAGTTAACTTGATGGAACATGGAAATTCGATCCCCATATCCATACCACAATCACAAGTATATCATGAAGATCATACATTTACATCACGATTTCATGGTTACCATCATTCAACTATTTCATTTACAACAAGTGTGATCAATATTGCATTATTCTTACATATTCAAGTATCATAATGAAGCAATAATGAAAAAAGTCACACAATCATTGAATCACAATCATCACGTGCCTCAAAAAAAGTTTGAAACCCTAAGAAACTTGATCCTTTCCTTTTCGAATTCATTTTGCTTATTCTTGGTCAATTAATAACATAGGAAAATCAATAAAAAATAACTTATTACCCGGATTACTAACAATGCTCACAACCCTTGATTACACCCAGGATCTCTAGTATCTAGATTAGGCTTGTTTCCACGTTAAAATTTATCAAGTAACCCTTCCCTATCAGTATTGACCCATTCTATGACGTTGTATGGATTTGAAAACAGATTTGAGGAGGTAAAAATTTACCTTTAGGACTTCAAAATGGGAAATGAAATGAAAAATGAGGACGGTGGTTGTTTGGTTGTTAAAGTCACATGGGGTAATCCTTCTTAGCTTAAAAGTCAAAAAGTTCCAAATAAGATCTTCTAGGATATTATTAATGACTTAATTTTCTCTTAAAATCTCTCTTGGAATTGATATTCCCTTTTCTTGCTCAAAAATCTTTTTTGAATTCTTAGTTTCCTCTTATCTTAAAATGTGAAGAAATATAGACTCTTAGGGAATACTTAATTCCCTTATAACTTTTTAGAAATGAACTTAACTCTTTATTCTTTACTTAACCTGAAAGTTGAGTCTTAAAACTAAGTTAAAATATTGCTAAAGACTCTTGAAAACTTTTAAGAACTTTTATTTGAATTGTTTCTTAACTTTTTTAGACTTGACTCTTAACTTTCTTGACTTGGACTTTAGGTTCTGGAAGGGGGAGTATAATTCAATGATTCATGATTCATCGTTTATGGATGGATGATGATTTTTAAATGTACCTTAGAGTGTAGAATAAACTGGAAAGATAGGTATACATGTAGGAACTCAGTAAGGAAAAAGATGGGGGAGAAAAAGAATGGGCGGAACTGGCCCGTCCATGGAGCATCTCGAGAGGTGTGGGCTCCAGTCATCAAATTACAAAGAGGTGGGTGGAGCGCTCTGACTGGCTTGGAGCCCCAAGTCCCTACAGACTAAGATTATTCTGTTGGGTTGAGAGGCGCTATACCCCAATCTTCTTACCCAGATGTTCTAGACTTTCCTCGTTCGTTTTTCATCTCTAAACCCTCTAAACTTCCACAATTCTTTCCCCAAACCATTAGAATTATTAGTAATATTAATATATAATAGATAGAACATGAAATTACACTTGGAAACATGAACCAGACTATCAATAAACTTTAACAACTCAACCATAAAAAACTTAGTGAATTTTCAACAATGTTCTTCAAGAACTCATTTTCTTAATATTCAAATAACTTAAATTCACTGAATTGAAACAATATTGGAGTATGGGTGAACTAACCCAACACTATGTGATATCACATACCTTTTAGCTTTCCCCTGATGAATTCCACTCGCAAAACTTGAATGTCCTTTGCGATTTCTTGATTTTTCTCCTCGTTTCTCTTCTTTTCTCTCTTCTCCAAGCCCTAACGTAAGTTCTCCTTTTTATAATCTAAGGAAAGTCTTATTTTATCCCAATAAATTCCCAAAAACGAAATAGGAAATTTAGTTAAGGGAAAGACTAGTTTCCCCTTCCATAATCCGGATTTGGAGCTTCCTTCATCCAACAACCGAGTTCTCGGAAGGCATAACTCACTCATACATATCGAAATCATGCAAACATCGGCGGCATTGGAAAGATTATTATAAGAACTTCCAACCATATCTGGGACAACCCCTAAATCATCCCGAGCTAGGATTTATGATCATTTGAAGTTGTCCAAAAACTCACTTTTTAACTTAGACAAATTTTCCAGATTTTCTTATTCTTTGCAAAAATAAGTACTTTGAGATTAAAAACTTTTTTTTTTGTTGCGAGATGTTACAATATCATGCTCTTGGGAACATTCAATCTCGAATGAGGTTACTCTTACTAGACTTAGGGTAACAACATCAAGTTCAAACACCCACAAACAAACGAAACCAAACAACATGGTTAATCAAAATTAGATAGTACTAAAATGAAAATTAGTACCTCGGTCTGCGTTTTCTCCGGTTTCAAAGAGGTGTGGATATCTCTTTTTCATGTCCTCTTCATTTTCCCAAGTGGCTTCTTCAGCAAATTGGTTCTTCTAAAAGACTTTAACTGATGCTATTTCTTTTGTTCTTAACATGTAAACGTGGTGATCTATGATTTGCACCGGAATATCCTCATAAGACAAGTTATCTTTGATCTCAATATTCTTAGTTGGAATGATCAAGGAAGGATCACCCATGAACTTCTTCAACATGGAGACATGAAACACCGGATGAAACGGTGCTAACTCTTGTGTTAGATTTAACTCATAAGCCTTTTTGACAATCTTCATGGAAATTCTATATGGACCAATATACCGGGGACTAAGATTCCCCTTTTTACCAAACCTCATAACACCTTTAATGGATGAAACTTTCAAGTAAACCCAATCATCCACCTCAAACTCCAATTCTCTTCTCCTAACATCAATTTAGGATTTTTGATGACTCTTGGACGTTTTGATTCTCTCTTGAGTCATCTTCACCTTCTCTATAGCTTGATGAAATAAATCTTGTCTTATCAACCCCGCTTCACCAACTTCAAACAATCTAGTAGGAGATCTGCATCTTCTCCCATAAAGAGCTTCATGTGGAGCCATCTGGAAGCTAGAGTAGTAATTGTTGTTGTAGGCAAACTCAATTAGGGGGTAGATGATCATCCTAAATCCTTTTGAAATCAATCACGCATACCCTCAACATATCCTGTAGCATTTGAATAATGCGCTTAACTTGTTCATCTATAAGAGGATGAATGACAGTAATTAAGTTCACCTTTGAACCCAAACCTTTGTGAAAGGATATCCAGAAGGGTTGTGATAAGGAATAATGATGGAGACGGCACTCCATGAATCGTAAAATCTCGTGAATAGTACAATGTATCAGAGTCTCTACCGGCATGAGTAGTCTTTACAGGCAAAAAAGTGAGATAATTTTGTCATTGTATCAACCATCAGGTAATAGAATCATGCTGCTTGTGAGATCTTGTTAACCTTGTGATAAAATACATGTTAATCATATCCCACTTCCCTTCTGGAAGTTTTATACTTTGAGCCAAACCACTGGGCCTTTGGTGCTCTACTTTAACTTGTTGACAATTCAGGCACTTGGCAACAAGTTAAATAATGCCCTTATTCATACTATTCCACCAATAAACCTCTCTCAATTCGTTATACATCTTTGTGGAACATCGATGAATGAAATATTTTGAGCTATGAGCTTCCTCCATGATTCTCTTTTGGTGTCCATCCACTATTGGCACACACAACCTACCTTTATATCTCAATATACCATCTCCCCCTTGTTCAAAAGCTAACACCTTTTGCTTATGAATATTTGCCTTCAATTAAAGCAAAATGGGTTCTTGGTCTTGCTTTTCTTTCACTTTTAACACTAATGATGACTCAGACTCATTCGTAACCACTATTCCTTCTTTTTGGGAATCAATGAGTTGGACCCCCAAGCGTGCAAGTCTATGCATATCTCTTGCTTGTTCTTTCTTATCTTCTTCAAGATGGGCAGTGTAACACCCCGTAGTAAAAATAAACCAAAAATCAGTTTTTTTTTTTAAAATCTGCAGGTGCAATCAATGGTGGCATCGATGTTCTGTAGGAAAGACGATGGTCCATCCTGCACAACCGTCGATGGGATCAGAAACTCTCCCCAAAAAAATTTAGCCGGGAAAAATTGGATAAGTCTTGATCGATGGACGGATCGACGGTCCGTAGATTAGACGATGATCCATAGTCGACGACCATCGATCGATTCCCCCATTAAATACCTCTTCACAGAAGTACGGATGGCCCAGCACGGCCATTTATGTGGACATACGGCGACCGTAGGTGGAAAAAAATTTGCAAGACAGGTTAAGAGAAATGCAGTAGTTGAGGTGGTTAATTTCAAATGATAAAAACTTCGTATAAACAAACTGAATAAGGTATCCCAATAACATACTCTCAGATAGATAGTTGAATTATCTTTCCATAGCCCACCGACCCCCTTGCTAAAATAAGAGCTCCGAGGTAAGGTAAACGTTATGCTATTTAGTAAACTTCCCATGCGAACAGGCCCTAACGACGGACCCAACGACGGGGCGTTGGGCAAAGGACAGACTGTCAGTCCTGGACGTCGTTTGGCCCGACAACAACTTTCCCATGGGTCTTTTTGACCTTTTCCACTCTGTTTAAACCCTAAGTTATGTCGTTTTGACCATAAATCATCATATTTTAGAAAATTTAAGCCTAGATAATAACTAAAACCTATCTAAGTCAAATCATTAAATCAAAACTTAGAAAACTAGAAGCAAGAAAGGAGAGAAAGCTCAAGAACCCTAGTTCAAGAACGAAGCAAGCTCCAGCCCCTAAACTTAAAGTATTTTTCCATTGATTTCATCACCAGGTATGCGGGATTTCACTAGTTGGTTTCTTTCACCCATTGGGTCCCTATTTTTTAGTCAGAATCTTGATTCTCTTATCATAATTAAACCTAGGGTTTCTAGATTTTTGATAGGACTGTATGAATTTATCAGTTTTATGTTCCAAATCAGATTATCATGTTATTATTCAGTTTATTGCATGAATTACAGAACCGTAGATTTGTATTTCTTTAGTTCTTGAATTACACATGCTAGGTCAGATATTTCAGACCCTTCAATTATACATGCCTCAGTTATAAATGCATAATTACCAGATTAATTGTTGCATCCTCAGTTTGCATATTTAGTTTTGAGCTATCCAATATTTATATAAATTCAGACATAAACAGTAAATTTACAGATTTCATTGGGAGTATCATAATACCGAGTTGGACTAGGGTTTAGCGTACTCAATAGTCCCAAAACTTCTAACCAAGTAGGTTGTAAGTCCCCTCTGTGGACAACCAATTTAGTGATCACGCCATCATGCCTTTATACCTTTGATAGAGTATATTGGATCCTCTCGGTGGGGCGTATACATCGGACTCCACATTTAGCTCATGTTGCTTTATTATCGGTTATTAGTAGCTCCCACAGTTCGGTCAGACTCTTTGCATTGACCATTTATCAGTATACTCAATATTTAGTTTCAACATGTTATAAATTGGTCATTGCATTGAGTTAGCTCAGAAATTCAGTATATCATGTTCAGATTATTATACTTGCTTTTGTGCTTGTTCACTTATGTTTTATTTCAACTTATTTCTATCCTACATGCTTAATACCTTTCAAGTACTGACGCATACATGCGCTATATATTTTCATGATGTAGGTTCAGGTTCTCAGCATCCAGATCACGCATAGATCGATTTCCTGATCTCTAGATCAGTAGATTCAGTTGTGATTCTTCATTCTCCGAGGACAACAATCATGAGTTTCATTTCAGTCTTTAGCCATTTAGTTCAGTTTTTGCTAGATTTAGCTGGGTCTTGTCCTATTATATCTAGTCCAGTTTAGAGTCTATTTTCAAACATAGTTAGTTTCAACTTAGTAGTGAGTTAATATTTTTTTGTATTAAACTCATCAGTTTTTCATATATCTCAGTTACAGAATATGGGTATTCCTCATCTTTTCATCATAAGTTATGATTTATCTTCCGTATCAGTTTATTATTTTTAGTATGCTCATGATCATGCCAGCAAGGTTAACTTGGGATCACTTGTGGTCCTAGGTTCCGTGTCCGCGTCTTGGGGGTAGCTCGGGGCGTGACAAAACTTCGTATCAGAGCACTAGATTTAAGTGTTTCAGGATGTCTAAAAAGCCGCACTAAGTAGAGTCCTTTTCATGGGTGTGAAGTGCACCACATCTAATGAGAGGGAGGCTATGAAGTGTTTTAGGAAAAACTTCACTTTTTGTGCATTGAGCGTTTGTGATCATGTCTTCTCGTAGATCTTAGGCATGGAATGCTAATGTAGTTCCTCTAATACTAGATAAGAAAGTTCAAATGCAGAGTTTCAGAACTCCAATTCAACTTTTTGCTCAGAGTATGACCAACCAAAATAATCAGTAGGTTCTAGTTCCTACTAATAGAAATGACCGATTAATGGCATCCAGAGTTTGTGATTTTGTTAGGATGACTCTGCTAACGCTTTTAGGGTCGCAAGTCGGTAAGGACCCATAGAAGTTCATTGATGAGGTCAAGAATATATTTGGTGTGATGTAAGTAACTGGTAGTGACAGGTGAGATTGACATCCTACCAACTCAAGGATGTTACTCACATATGGTTCACTCAGTGTAAAGACAACAAACATGACTTTGTCTTTTGTAACTCGGTATAGCAGTCCAAGTCAATGCCAGTACAGAAACTCTCTCAAAATGTTTCTTAGTGTCTACTCCAGTTGGTGACCTAGTTATAGCTAGATGGGTATACAGAAATTGACCTATCACAGTCTCTCAAAAGTCACCTCAGCAGATCTAGTAGAGTTAGAAATGGTATACTTCAATGTCATTCTAGGCATGGATTGTTTACACACATGTTATGCCTCAGTCGACTGTAGAACTAGGGTTGTTTGTTTCAAGTTTCCAGACGAACCAATCCTAGAATGCAAGGGTAGTAGTTTAGCGCCTATGGATCTATTCATTTCTTACCTTAAGGCTAGAAAGATAATCTCTAAGAGTTATCTCTATCATCTAGTTCGGGTTGATGATTCTAGCCTTGAAACCCCAACTCTTGAGTCAGTTCCAGTAGTCTGTGAATTTCCAAAAGTGTTTCCAGAAGATCTTCCTAGAGTCCCTCCCGAAAGGGAAATCAATTTTGGAATTGATCTCCTTCCCGATACTTTGCCTATTTCTATTCCTCCTTACATAATGGCTCCAACATAGCTTAAGGAATTAAAAGAGCAATTGAAAGACCTTCTAGACAAGGGCTTCATCAGACCTAGTATTTCACCATGGGGTGCACTAGTGTAGTTTGTAAGGAAGAAAGATGGTTCTCTTAGAATGTGCATTGACTATAGACAGTTGAACAAGGTCACAATCAAGAATAAGTATCCCATCCCCAGGATTAATGACTTGTTTGACCAACTTCAAGGTGCTAGTCACTTAAAAGATAGACCTCAGATCGGGTTATCATCAGCTTAGAGTCAGAGATAGTGAAATTCTGAAAACAGCCTTCAGAATTTGGTATGGTCATTACGAATTTGTAGTTATGTCGTTTGGACTAAGAAATGCTCCTGAAGATTTCATAGATTTGATGAACAACGTTTTCAATAAGTATTTGGACTTATTCTTTATCGTCTTTATTGATGATATCCTCATTTACTCTAGGAGTGAGGAAGAACATGCAAGTCATTTGAGAGTTGTTTTGCAGACTCTCAAGGATCGTCAGTTATTTTCTAAGTTTAATAATGTGAGTTCTAGTTGCAATCCGTTGCTTTTATTGGTCACATTGTATCTAGCAAAAGGATCCGAGTGGATTCGCAGAAGATAGAAGCAGTGAAAAAGTGGCCAAGACCTACCTCTGCTACAGATATATGAAGTTTCTTAGGTTTAGCACGTTATTACAAAAGGTTTGTGGAAGAATTTTCATCCATAGCCTCACCATTGACTAGGTTGACTCAAAAGATGGATAATTTCCAGCAGTTAGATGATTGTGAGAATAGCTTCGCAGAATTGAAAACTAGATTGACTGCAACTCTTGTCTTGACTCTACCAGAGGGTTTAGATGGTTATGTGATCTATTGTGATGCATCCAGAGTTGTCCTAGGTTGTGTGTTAATGCAACGATGTAAGGTGATATCTTATGCCTCTAGACAACTTAAGGTTCATGAGAAGAACTATCCAACTCATGACCTCGAGCTTGCATCAGTGGTGTTTGCACTCAAGATCTGGAGACACTACTTGTATGGTGTTCACTTAGATGTGTTCACTGACCATAAGAGCCTTCAGTTTGTGTTCACCAAGAAGGATTTGAATCTTTGCCAGAGGAGATGGCTTGAGTTCTTTAAGGATAATGATATGAGTGTGCATTACCATCCTGGTAAGGCGAATGTAGTAGCAGATTCTCTTAGTAGATTATCTATGGGTAGTGTAGCCCTTGTTGAGGAAGAAAGGAAGGAGCTAGTGAAGGGTGTTCACAAGCTTGCTTTCTTGGGAGTTCGCCTTATGAGCATATCAGACAACGGTGTAACAATTCAGAATGGGGAGAATCATCTTTGGTAGTGGAGGTTAAGGAATCAAGACAGTGACCCAATCTTTCTTTAACTTAAGGGTGCAGTCCATAATCAGAGAGTGGAGGTTTTCTCCCAAGGTGGAGATTGTGTACTTCGCTACCAGGGTAGATTGTGTGTTCCTGATGTGGGTGAGTTGAGACAACATATTCTTGCAGAAGCCCATAAATCTAGCTATTCTATTCATCCAGGTGCCACTAAGATGTACCGCGATGTGTGAGAAGTCTATTGGTGGAATGGCATGAAGAGGAATATAGCAGATTTTGTGAGTAAGTGCCCCAATTGCTAGCAAGTCAAGGTAGAACATAAGAAACTAGGAGGTATGACTCAAGAGATCGATATTCCTACTTGGAAGTGGGATGTGATCAATATGGATTTCATCACAGGGTTACCTCGTACTCGCAGACAGCATGACTCCATTTGGGTGATAGTTGATAGGATGACTAAGTCTTCTCGCTTTTTAGCGGTCAAGACTACAGATTCGGCGGAGGACTATGCCAAGCTTTACATCAATGAAATTGTGAGGTTGCATGGGGTTTCTTTGTCTATCATCTCAAATAGAGGTCCTCAATTTACCTCTCATTTCTGGAAGTCATATCAGAAAGGTCTTGGTACTCAAGTTAACCTTAGTACACCATTTCATTCACAGACGGATGGGCAGGAAGAGCCTATCATTCAGACCTTAGAGGATATGTTGAGAGCTTGTGTGATTGATTTCAAAGGTAGTTGGGATGATCACCTTCCTCTTATTGAGTTTTCCTACAATAGTAGCTACCATTCCAGTATTCAGATGACCCCTTATGAGGTTTTATATGGGTGTAGATGTAGATCTCTTGTTGGTTTGTTTGAAGTAGGTGAAGCAACTTTTATAGGGGTAGAATTAGTCCTTTATGCTATGGAGAAAGTGAAACTCATTAGATATAGACTTAAGACAACCGAAGTTTATCAGAAATTTTATGCAGATGTAAGGAGAAGGGAACTAGAGTTCCAAGTTGATGATTGAGTTTTTCTGAAAGTCTCACCTATGAATGGGGTGATGAGATTTGAAAAGAAAGGGAAGCTCAGTCCTAGATATGTAGGCCCTTATAATATCTTGAAAAGGATTGGCAAGGTGGCATATGAGTTAGAGTTGCCAGAAGAATTAGCAGCAGTGCATCCGGTCTTCCACATCTCACTTTTGAAGAAGTGTGTGGGTGACCCAGCCTCTATAGTGCCGTTAGAGAGTGTGGAACTGAAAGATTGTCTTTCTTATGAGGATGTACCAGTTGAGATTCTTGACCGTCAGGTTAGAAGGTTGAGGAACTAAGAAGTCACTTCAACCAAGGTTTTGTGGAGGAGTCAGTTCGTAGAGGGAGCTACTTAGGAAACAGAAGCAGCCATGAAAGCTAGTATCCTAACCTCTTTCCTTATGATTCCACTCCATCTTGAGGTGATAGTTCCTCTTCAGTTTTCCAGTCATTCATGCATAAATTCAGTCTTAGAATTATGTTCCCTCAATTTTTACTTGCATTTTCAGCGTATTTGCATGTACTCAGAACTCAATTATGTCAGAAACTCAATTTTCTGTGTTTTAGTAGTGAGTTTTGCAACTCTCTCCCTCTATTTAAGCTATTTAAGTGTTCATTCTAGGACGAATGTTCCCAAGGGGGAGATAATGTAACACCGTGTAGCCAAAATAGACCAAAAATCAATTTTTTTTCAGAAAAATTTGCAGGTGAAACCAACGGTGGCATCGACCGCTTGTAGGAAAGACGAGAGAAACTCTCAAAAAAAATTCAACAGCGGTAAAATTGGCTAAGTATTGAGCGACGAACGGACCGATGATCTGTAGGTTAGATGACGGTCCATAGTCCGTGACTGTCGACCGAGACCCCAATTCACCCACTCTCTGACAAGAGCTACGAAGGACCAGCACGGTCCGTAGGTGAACCTTTGGTCCGTAGGTGGAAATTTAGTAGACAGTTAAGGGGAACTATAGTTGTGTCAACGTCAAATTATAATAACTCTTAGCACAAAGTGAATTATGTGTCCCATGACCTACCCATAGATATATAATTGAATTATCTTTCATGGCCACAAACCTTGCTAAAATCATACCTCTGAGTAAAAAGTTATGCCCATTTTAGTAAAGGCCTGCCGAACAAGCCCTGAAAACGGACCCAACAACGGGGCATCGGGCAAACGACAGAACGTTAGTCCTGGCCGTTGTTTGGCCCAACAACAACTTTCCCAGGGGTTTTTTTGACCTTTCCCACTCCTTTTAAACCCTAAATTATGCCGTTTTAACCCTATATCATCATATTTTTGTCAATTTAAGCATAGAAACATAACTAAAACATATCTAAGTCAAATTATTAAATCAAAACTTAGAAAACTTGAAGCACGAAAGGAGAAAAAACTCAAAAACCCTAGTTGAAGAACGAAGCAAGCTCCAGCCCCTAAACTTAAAGTATTTTTCCGTGGATTTCATCACCAGGTATGCGGGATTTCACTAGTGGGTTTCTTTCACCCATTAGGTCCCTGTTTTTCAGTCAGATTCTTGGTACTCTTGTCATGATTAAACCTTGGGTTTCTAGAACATTGAGTAGAACTTTATGAATTTATCAATTTTATGTTAAAAATCATATTATCATGTTATTATTCAGCTTATTGCATGAATATCAGAACCCTAGCTTTGTATTTCTTTAGTTCTTGAATTACACATGCTAGGTCAAATATTTCAGACCCTTCAGATATACATGCCTCAGTTATTAATGCATAATTACCAGATTAATTGTTGCATTCTCAGTTTGCATGTTTAGTTTTGAGTTATCCAGTATTTATATAAATTCATATATAATAAATAAATTTACAGATTTCATTAGGAGTAGCGTAATACCGAGTTGGATTAGGGTTCAGCGTACCTAATAGTCTCAAAACTACTAGCCAAGTAGGTTGTAAGTCCCCTCTGTGGGCAATCAATTTAGTGATCACGCCATCATGCCTTTATACCTTTGGCAGGGTATATTGGATCCTCTCGGTGAGGCGTATACATCGGACTCCACATTTAGCTCATGTGTCTTTATTATCGGTTATTAGTAGCTCCCACAGTTCGATCAGACTCTTTGCATTGACCATTTATCAGTATACTCAGTATTCAGTTTCAACATGTTATAAATTGGTCATTGCATTGAGTTAGCTCAGAAATTCAGTATATAATGTTCAGATTATTATACTTGCTTTTGTGCTTGTTCACTTATGTTTTATTTCAGCTTATTTCTATCCTACATGCTCAGTACCTTTCAAGTACTGAAGCATACGTGCGCTACATCTTCTCGTGATGTAGGTTCAGGTTCTTAGCATATATATCACGCATACATCAATTTCTCGATCTCTAGATCAGCAGATTCAGTGGTGAGTCCTCATTCTTCGAGGACAACAGTCATGAGTTTCAGTTTAGTCTTTAATCATTTAGTTTTAGTTTTTGCTAGATTTAGCTGGGGCTTGTCCCAGTATTTGTAGTCCAGTTTAGAGGATATTTTCACACATAGTTAGTTTCAGCTTAGTAGTGAGTTAATATTTCTTTGTATTAAACTCATCAGTTTTTCATATATCTCAGTTATAGAATATGGATATTCCCCATCTTTTCATTATAAGTTATGATTTAGCTTCCACATCAGTTTATTATATTTAGTATGCTCATGATCATGCCAGCAGGGTTTGATTGAGATTACTTGTGGTCCTATGTTTCGTGTCTGCGTCTCGGGGGTAGCTCGGGCGTGACAGGCGGTACTACCCATAGACAACATGCTAAGGCATAATCAACCATATTAGCCTTACCTGGGTGGTAAATTATGCTCTTATGATCAGCGAATACATCAACATGAACACCATACAAATAGTGACATCATATCTTCAAGGCGAATACCACAGTAGCCAACTCTAAGTCATGGGTTGGATAATTATTCTCATGAACTTTCAATTGTCTGGCGGTATAAGCTATAAGTTTTCCATTCCACATTTAAACTCAACCTCAACCAACTCTATATGTATTAAAATACACTACAAAGCCTTGAGTACCTTTAGGTTAAGTCAAAACTGGGGCAGTAGTCAACCTATTTTTCAATTCATGAAAGCATTTCTCACAAGCTTTAGACCATTGAAACTTAACTTTCATCTAAGTCAACTTGGTCAAAGGAGATGAAATAGACGAAAACTTCTCAACAAACCTTCTATAGTAGCAAGCCAAACCCAAGAAACTCTTAGTATCAGTTTGAGACGTGGGTCTAGGCCAACTCTGCATTGCTTCTATCTTTTGGGTATCAACTCTAATTCTATCTCCGGAAACTATATGGCCCAAGAATGCCACAGACTTAAGCCAAAACTCACATTTTGAGAACTTAGCATAAAAATCCTTATCTTTCAGAGTCTGAAGGACTATACCGAGGTGACAATGATCTTATTCATTCCTTGAATAGATTAGTATGTCCTCAATGAAGACAGTAACAAACATATCTGGATAAGGTTTGAATACTCTGTTCATAAGATCCATTAATGTTGCAGGCGCCTTGGTCAACCCAAAGAATATAACCAAAAACTCATAATGCCCACATCTCGTTCTGAATGTTGTCTTTGGAATATCACATTCCTTAACTTTAAACTGATAGTAGCCTGATCTGAAATCAATTTTCAAAAAGCATAAAACACCCTAATGATGGTTGAAAAGATCATCAAATCTCGGATGAGGATACTTATTTTTTATGGAAACCTTATAAAACTGATGGTAGTTTATACACATCCTAAGGGAACCATCTTTCTTTCTTACAAACAAGAGCAGAGCGCCCCAAGGTGAGATACTTGGTCAAATGAAGACCTTATATAAAAAATCCTTTAACTATTCTCTCAACTTTTTCAACTCTGTTGGTGCCATTCTATATGGCGGAATAGAGATAGGACGGTATCTAGAATGATGTCTATGCCAAAGTTTATTTCTCTCTTAGGAGGGACTCAAGATAGATCATTATGAAAGACTTCTGGAAACTCTTTTACTATAGGAATTGAGTGAATGGGAGGTACGTCAACACTGGAGTTATTAACTCAGACTAGGTGATAGATACAACCCTTTGAAACTAACTTTCTCGCCTTAATGTATGAAATGAAACGACCCTTAGACACTATTGAACTAGTACTCCAGTCTAAGATTGGATCATTAGGAATTTGAAAATTGACAACTCGAGTTCTATAATATATTGATGCATAACAAGCATGAAGTCAGTCGATACCTAGAATGACATCGAAATCTACCATGTCTAACTCAACTAAATCAACCAGGGTGTTCTTGTGATTAATGGAAACGAGACAATCACGATAGACTGTTTCTACTAGAATAGACTCCCCAACAAGAGTAGAAACATAGAAGGGTTTAAAAAGTTTATCAGAGAGGATATCAAACTTATTTGCAAGATAATGGGTTGCAAAAGATAAACTTGTTCCTAGGTCTAGCAAAACAAAACATCAATAGTAGATACTTAGATCATACTAGTGACAACATCTGGTGAGTTCTCTTTCTCTTGGAGACTAGTGTTTGTATAAAGGCAATTTTCTCCTCCACTAATACCAAAAGTATCTCTTCTAGGTGCAGCCCTATCTGTTGGAACAACTAATGAAGATTGGGATCTATTGCCCAAATTTCCTCTACCTTGCTTGTTCTTAGGGCACTCTTTTATGAAGTAACCCTCTTGCCCACACTTGAAACAACTTGTCTAGCCATCAAGACACTTATATGGGTGGGTTCTACCACACTTAGCACATGTAGGGGCACAATACTTCCTTGTGCCACACTAACTTGATACTGTGTTGGTCTAGCTCTAGAATTCTACGAATTCTAGCCATGATTCTCACCTTTGATTCTGGGTGCTGGTGCACTAGCAGATGATGGTTTAGGCCCCTTCTATTTTTGAAAGGATAAACGATTCACATTACTTTTTTTTCTTCATAGACTCACTCACTATCTTGGATTTCTTATTTCTAAACTCTTATATGTCCCTCTACTTCTCCTCCTTAACCTGCTGCACATAAACCATTAACCTTGATATATCCATGTCACCTATCAACATTGGTACCCTGCCTTCTTTACTTGAAGAACGACCCAATCTAGCAACAAACAAACTCATTCCACTCCTCATGTTCTTAACTATTTCCCGAGTGTAACGAGATAGTTGGGTGAACCTGAACCTAACTCATGCACACCGAGAGAATCTTGCTTAAGTGTAAAAAATTCCCTTAGCTTAGCCTCTTACAATTCTCAAGGTAAGAAGCACCCCTCAAAGGTTCTTTCAAAATAGGCCCAACTCGGATGTGGTGCATCCTCATTTCTACCCTCTTTATATTAATCAAACCAAGTGCCAACAACATTATTTAGTTGATATGTATTAACTATCCCAATATCAGCAACATGAGCAATATGCATTACATCGAACACCTTTTTAAGTTTTTCAATGAAGTTCTTCGGATCCTTAGTAGTGCTTGAACCAGTGAACTTGGAGGGTTAATCCTCAAGAATCACGAATCCTTAAAGAGTCAGCCTTTTCTTATCGATTTCCTCATTACTGTCCAACTTGGTTTGTCACAACGTGGCTTAATATCCGGATTGTCTCACAGAATTCAGTATTGGTGACTTCTTTTTGAGGTTGCAAGTCTGGCGCATTAGGTACCCCTTGTTCTTGTGGTTCAACATACCTCCTTATTGGACGACCTTTGACTGCTCTTTATGGAGAAATGGTTATCTGAAACACGCACAAGCATGAATTAAAGGGAAACTTTATAGATATCGAATCTAACGCATGAAAAGAGTGTGAAAGAACTGAGATAATTTCGTAAGTGTTGCAACCTCCTAATTATATATGTAGAGAACTTCACACCAATAACTAGGAATCTACAGACATGACTTCATAGACTCCCTCGAACTCTTGAGCTCTGTGCTATGATACCATATTTTTCACACACCCCTAGCCTACACCTTGGGTGGGAGTGGCACTCGAAGACCATTGCTAGCCTCGAGCCTTGTCCTAACTTAGTTACCCAATGGAAGACTTAAACACAAGATATAACTCATTATAAGATATCTTAAAGTAATACTTAACCAAGTGCAACTCATGTCTTAAACGTTTACAACTGAAAAAAATAAGACTAACGAACTATACTAGTTGTCTATGAAGCCTCTAAAAACAAAGAGGAATGTTATTAACAAGTGTAAATGAATAGCAAGAGATACAAGATGTGCTCCTGAATGTAAGGAAGTTCACCAACTGACTCTGAGCTGCTCACTAGATCAACGGTATGCCGGATGCCGATCCTAGTTACCTGTAGCTACATAATAAGACTATGCATGCCAACTGACATCAATACATTGAATATACGATTATGTGAGTTTTAATGCTACAAATAAGTTAAGCTTAAAAAGAGTAAGAAGGAACACTTACCTTGACTCTGCTCAACTTATGAATAGCTTAACTCAACAAAAAGTAATATGACACATGCAATATATATAAAGCTTGTAAAACAGTGTAAAAAACTTAGTTCGTTAAAGAAATGTAATCACAAACTCAACTTTACTTTTAAGATAAAGTAATATAATTTCTTTGGGAAATTCTCTAACTGACAACCAGTACTATGAGCCTAAGTGGTGATACAACATCTTGCCTACACCGCCAGAACTGTCCTATACTTTGTTGTCATATAGAACTACTTAACTTAATGGATCCACTAGCTTAACTTAAGTGATCATCTAAAGATCATGATGATTTAATGCCCATGATGACTACATGGTTTATGGATACTTGAGTTATTATGAACTCGCATACCCATATCGGTGCTTAATACTACTCCCAAAAATATACTTAGTTCATATGTGTTTAAAAAACTTCTTTCTTTGAATTGAGATAATTAATAACATTTAACTTAAAAGCTCTGTTGGTATCTATGTTCCCTTTTCTTTGTCAAAACTCTTTTGGGAAACCTTGTTTCATCTTATCTTAAATATGTAAGAATTTATAAAATCTTAAGGATTCTTAGTTCCCTTATAACTTTTGAGTAATGAACTCACCTCGTTACTCTTTAATTTTTACTTAGTTTTAAACATGAGTCCTAAAAACAAAGTTAAAACATTGCTAAAGATTCTTGAAAACTTTTAAGAACTTTGCTTTGACTTGCTTCTTAACTATTAGACTTGACCCTTAACTTCTTTGACTTTGACCTTAGCTTTCCGTGAATTGGATAATGGATTTAAGGTTAATGATCTCATATTTATGGATGATTTCATGATGCTTATATGTACCTTAGAGTTTTAGAATCAACTAGGAAACATATGCACATCACTTAGGAACTAGTATAGAAAGATAGGGGAAGAATTGGGAGAAGTGGCGTCCTTGGCGCTCTGAGAGGTGTGGGGAACCAGCCCTGAAATTATAGAGAGGTGCGTGGGGAGTTCTGGCTGGCGCGGAGACCCAAGTCCCTACGGACAGAGACTAGTCTGTGGGGCTTTGAGAGGCATGACACCCAAACCCCCCTTACCTAGGTGTTCTTGACTTTCCTCTTTTGTTTTTTATCTCTAAACCCTCTAAACTTCTATGGTTTCCCCCCCAAACACATAGGATATTAGTACTATCAATATACAAAAGATTCAACCCAAAAGATACACCCAGAAACATGAACCAAACTATCAAGAAGCTTCAACAACACAACCATCAAGAACTGAATGAATTTTCAACAATATTTTTCAAGAACTCACTTTCTCAACATTCAAACAACTTAAATTCGCTAAATTGAAACAAGATTGGTGTGTGGGTGAACTACCCTGACACTCTTACATACCTTTTAGGGATCACACCCGACAAATTCCACTTGCAAAACTTGAACGTCCTTGGCGATTTCTTGATTTCTCTCCTCTTTTCTCTTTTTTTCTCTCTTCTCCAAGCCCTAGTGTAAATTATCCTTTTTTTAAACTGAGGAAGTCTTATTTTACCCCAATAAATCCCCAGAAACAAAATAGGAAATTTAATTAAGGGAAATACTAGTTTGCCCTTCCATAATCTAGATTTGGACTTTTCTTAATCCAACAACCCAACTTTCGGAAGGTATAACTCATTCATACGATATTGAAATTGCGCAAACTCAGCAGCGTTGGAAAGATTATTCTATGGAATTTTCAAATATATTTGGAACTACCCCTAACTCATCATGAGCTAGGGGTTATGGTCGTTTGAAGTTTACCAAAAACTCATTTTTAACTTACACAAATTTAACAGATTTTCTTATTCTTTCCCTAAATAAGTATTTTCACATTTAAAACTTTTTTCTAGTTCTTTCTAGTTTCAATATGTTACACCGACGGCGAGAGTAGTGCGGATGATTATGTAGAACCCACTCACGTGTTTAGATCTTTGGACGTTTATGAACTTTTTCTAATTCTGAAAGACTTATAAATGTTTAATTTGTGATTTAGATACTTTTGAATGGTATTTTAAGTTTGTTGTTTTATATTCTATTTAGATTGTTTAAAATTACGTGTGTTTGATTGGCTGAATAGTGTAAAATTTAATTGAATTGTATTTTCATATGGGCAGCAGAAACTGGTCTAAAGTATTGAACGAAAATCGACGGCTAATGTGGTTTTATCGTCACTTTTCTAGGTTTTATTTTTTTTATAAAATCCTAGAAAAGATACTCTGGGATTTTCAAACATAAAATTTCCAGAAAAGCGACGAACTCCGTTGCATTTTAGAAATAAAAAAAATAAAAATTAAAATAAAGCGGTGGGGTCCGTCGCTTTTGTCAAAAAAAATTCTTAAAAATAGTCAAAAAGCGGCGCAATCTGTCGCTTTTTGAAATTCGTCGAGCTCAAAAGCAACGGAGGTGACCGCGTCGCTTTTCCGTCATTTTTGACCTAATAAGAAACAAAGTCTGTCACTTTTGGTCGTCATTCTTTGACAGTTTTTTAGTAGTAATGTTACCATAGTTTACCCATACTTTTATGGGTTGAATATGGGTATCAAACCATATTTTACCATGTAAAAAGTCACTCACCCAACCTATTAAAATATGGCAGGGATACAAAACTATGGGCTCATGTTGCCGGCACTACCTTCATTATATGATCATATAATAAACAAAATTATCTGTTGTTTATTTTATCAAATTTAATTTTTATAATGTCAATTATTGAAATATGCAAAATGTACAAATAATTGTAATAATCTAATCCGTCATAATAAAGGACACCACGCGTGGAGTTTAGAAGTCTGGTGGTGTAGTGCAAGAACTTTCAAAATATAAGCACACAACAATTTTTGGCTAAAGATTTATTTTCTAGTTTGGCTAACATCAACCAACCATAGATGAAGGCTTACCGCTATAGCGGTCTTAGTCCTGCTATAATGAGGCGTCAAAAACTACAACCTTATTATCTATCTTCTTATATTTCTCTCCCACTTTTGAAAGGAGAAAATAAAGAGAGATTCTAGAAAAACCTTCCAAAATCGCCCGAGGCAAGGAGCAATGAATGAGGAGAAATTTTCCCGCAAAAGAGGCGAAAATCTAGGAATTTTTCAATGCCCATTCATCAAAAGTTGTTTCTACTGATTCATATTCGTGGTCAAGATTTATCAATACCTGATTAGCGCCCAAGTAGGCTAGATATCTTACAATTAGTAGTTAGATTTGCTTTTACTGTATTATATTGTGTAAATATTTAAAGATTATATACCCAGGCCTTTAAGCATAGAGTTTGAATGGTTAGAGATTGCTATTATGTGTTGTTAGGCGAAGATGAAGTAGTGGATGGAGGAAGATCCGCTATTTCTTGATTTGCCTTTAGTTCCTTGTTAGGAGGGTGGTATTTTTCGATTATGAGTATATGCATGTCTATGAATTGTGTTATTATTGTTTAATGCATGGTAAAGAATATATATGAAGCATATGTAATGCATTAATGTGGTAATCTCATGCAATAAACTTGTTATTCTGATCTATGGTTTCCAATGGTTTTGTTCATTCTTGTATATGATTCTGCATAATTTTTTGTGTTTGCTGGTCAGCTCAGGTACCACACATGATATATAAAATCTCCACAGTTGACTTGGATACCACGGCTAATATATATTAAAGATTGCTCGGGTACCATGCATGATACAAGAATATACACGTATGGTTGGCTTGAGTACACATTGATACACTATTCACGTCCCTACACTAACAGTTTGCTTTGGATTCCATAAGTGGACTTGGTGTATTTAATCTTTCAGTTTCATATTGTTAGAGTTAGTTTGGGGCTTGCCCCAACTACTCACCTTGATAGAGGCTTTTACCTAATGGTTTCAACTTTTTGGTTTTTTATAAATGAATTCTATTTTGACTATTCAATTATTTTGGATTTATTTGAATTTAGTTTCTGCATCAGTTATCATTATTATTTGTATGAATCTTAGTGCTATGCCAGACCATGGATTAGCTTGGAATCACTTGTGGCTCTAAGCACCGTGCTATGACTAAGGGGTAGACACTAGTGTCAGATCGTGACATTAATTCACTTCAAAGTTATTAAGGGGTGTATTTAAATGTAAATGTAATAAAAATGTTAAAAGTAAATTTTCCTACTTAAAGTGATTTAATTTATTTTGTCTTTTTAATAAATATGGATAAGAGTATCTGCATATTGATTTTTACAATCGCTATCTTCCCAAAGATGTTTACGTTGGATCTACTAATCAATTATCTATAGTTATTGTAAATATTATATATGTTCATTAGTTGCCAATAGGCTTGAGCCTATTTGCCTATGGACTATTATCTTGCATAGAGCTTTAAGGACAAAGACAATATTTGTGGTAGATAAATCAGGTATGTTTATTAGTTGTAAATTAGATGGAAATCATTTGTTATTTTCCCAAGAGATTATAACTTATAATGGATATCAATAAATTCCATAATATAGTAGGAAAGTTGGACATGGCCGAAGCTTATGATAAGGTTTTATGGTTTAGTCCTAAGGAGGTTTGATTTTGTAACGACCTGATCCCATTGTTATGGAAAAGTCAATAAAGAAAGAATTGGGGCCACAAAAATCTTTTGTAGTAACTTGAAATTACCTAACCTAGTCTAGATTTTGAAAAAATCAAATTTATTAAGGTGTAGGAAAAATCAAGAAATGAATTAAAAATTCTAATTGTGAATTTTATTTCACGAGTGGATAAATAAGATGATATGGAATCCGTACCATTTTACGAAATCAATTTCGGGCGAGTAAAACTCCAAAAAAAAAAAGCTTTCATGAAGGGGTACATTTTGCCTCTGTTGGGGCCGCTGCATCGGGATGGGTCAGCTGGAGCGGGCCAGACGCAATTTAAAATCGCTAATAAACCGGTAAACGATCATATTTGGTATTTTTCCACTTTTATGGATAAAGGTAAGGTTTTAACTCTCCGAATCCATTTCAATCTATATAACCTATTTTCTTGGATTATTATCGAGGTGGAAGAGTTTTGGTCTAATAATTATGGTGGAAAATCCCTAATTTTGGTATTATGATCTTGGGTTTGGTCCCGAGTTATTGGGTTCGTTATAATTCGAATAATAGACCTTTGATTGTTGATCCTTGTGTATATTAACTTTTGTAGACCTAGAACAAGCGAAAAGAATCAAGAAAGAGAAGATTCAAGTTCCTTAGAATATTCAAGCTTGGATTCGACATAGGTGATGGTTGTGATTTCATGTTAGTGTGATATATGTTTGTTATTGCTTCATTACAATGCATGTACGCATGCGAATTTTGCATCATTAATCACAAACTATGTAAACGAGTATGAACGAATAATTTTAAGCCATGAATCACCTCTTGTTGTATGATCTTGATGATGTACTTATGTATCTGATTGTGGTATGTTGATGGGATTGATTGCCACGTTCCGGAAAGCTAACTTGGGTAGGATCATCACATTTTGGCATAAATATTGGATTGGATTGCCATGTTTCGGCACAACTATGGGATCGGATTTTCAAGCTCCGTCGAGATGATTGGGATCGGGTACCATGCTGGTGCACTAACAATTTGAGTTTGAATTCCATGAGAGGACCATTGGATTGGGTTCCGTGACAAGACCAACTACTTATGATAATTGTATTTATTATGAACTATGACTTATGATTTCTCTAAGAGTTCTACTTAGTGTGAGTGGGGGAGTGGTACTTCATTCATGCATTGCACAAATGGACTTTTAGAGTGGTTGTGGTGGTGTTCTCTTATGCTATGAAGATTGTGTTAATCAATGTTGCTGATATTCGGTATGTTACATGGTTATATTGTTGCTTTGACTTATATATGTTTCACTTATTGAGATAGTCGCGTGATCCTACCAGTACACTGTGATTGTGTACTGATTTTGCACTTGCTCTTATTTTTGTTGAGTACAGGGCATCTTTCGGCGGCTAGTGATAGACCTCGTTTAGAAGATCAGTGACCGCTCAAATTCAAGGTTGAGCTAATTCTTTCGGGCTGCCTTGGGTTCTCTTTGTTCAAGTCCACTTTTTTCGGACTTGGACTATTGGTTAGGTTGTTTTTGATTTTGGGGTTTTACCCCTTGTTCTTAGACTAGTCATTAGTAGAGTTTTGGTACAATGACTTTTAGGTTCTAGGAGTTGTATATCCGTATTTGTGTTAATTCATTTGTTTAGTTTCATAATAAAAAATTTAGTTATTTAAGACTGCTTTTGTATCTTTAAATACCTAGTTTTTCGTTAAGTTACTTGGTTGGGTTGTAGTAATGGTTCTCCTGCAGGAGGGTTAGTGTGAGCGCCAATCACGACGGTTTGGATAGTTACATATTTTTCACAAGTCATTATTGATATGATTTTAAGATTAATTTTTGATAATCTTATTCAATTTTGATTAATGAATAAGCTTATGATTTCTTTCAATCCTTAAGAGGACTAAACCAAGAAAATTCTTTATCTCTCATGTTATGTATCATTAAAGCAGAGTGTTGGCTAGGGATGTGAACAAACTATATAAGAATGTGGAATTCAAGGATATTAAGTGCCTAAATGAACCCCCGGCCACTACCTATTCAAACAATCATTTAATTCATGCAAATGATATTATTTTATTTTGTTTAGGAGGAAAAATCTATTGATAAAATGATGGGAGCATTAAAAGAATATTAGAAAATGTCGAACCGGTTGATCAACTTGAATAATAACTTTTTCTATCTTCGTGGCGATATACATTTGGTTGTTGAAATATACTAAGAAAAATAACTAGTATAAGGTAGGATTTTGAGCTTACTATATCTTCTCAAAGATGTTTAGCTTGCATCTACCAATTAATTATTTGTAGTTGTTGTAAATATTATGTATGTTTATAAGTAGTCAATAGGCTTGAGCCTATTTGCCTATAGAATGATCATATTAAAGAATAACTCTTTCTGTCTTCGTGGCGATATACCTTTGGTTGTTGAAATTAGATTAAGAAGAATAACTAGTATAAGGTAGGATTTTTGAAATCACTATATCTTCTCAAAGATGTTTAGCTTGCATCTAGTAATTAATTATTTGTAATTGTTGTAAATATTATGTATGTTCATTAGTAGTCAATAGACTTGAGCCTATTTGCCTATGGAATGATCATCCTGAATAATAACTTTTTTCTATCTTCGTGGCGATATACCTTTGGTTGTTGGAATTAGACTAAGAAGAATAACTAGTATAAGGTAGGATTTTTTAAATAACTTTATCTTTTCAAAGATGTTTAGCTTGAATATACTAATTAATTATTTGTAGTTGTTGTAAATATTATGTATGGTCATTAGTAGAGGCTTGAACCTATTTGCCTATGGAATACCGTCTTGCATAGATATTTTGGGATAAAGACAATATTTATGGTATAAAAAATATGAATATTTGTTTTTCTATTTTGCTACTTGGAGCAAAGTTGTTATATAACAACAAGTGAAATATAAAATTTTCCTCTTCTTCTCCTCACTCTTTTCATATTTTCTTTCACTAATTATATAACTTTATATATTATTAGCACAATATTTTATCATCTCAAAAAAAGTGCGGAATTACAACTTTTTACAACATCACTAATAATAAACTCTTTTATAAGACTAAGCAACAAGTCTCTTCATCACAAGCCAACTTAGACACGTCTTAACATCATAGGGTCACGTCCCTTTTACATTTAAAGAGATATACTAAGTCTTAAACAATGTCTTAAAAAGAAAGAAACTAAAAGAAACAAAGTTCATGTTCTCAAACATATGAGGACATACCAATCTTGAGAGAATCAACTTCTCAAGCCTCACCTTCTAAGAACCTTCACTTTCCTTCCACTTATACTTTTAGAGATATAAAAGAGTATGGAGTTAGTATAAAGATTGTACTAAGTATGGATATATGCAAAAAACTGCTAAAAAAGGACATTTTTGTTGAAATATACTTTTCATGCTATAATAGTAAAACCTGCATGAATCAAGTTTACAAAGCATCTTACACGTCATCATTTCACATACAATGTAAAACTTCCATAACCTCAACATTTAGTCACATTTATCAAGTAATCCATTATTCATTTAGAATTTCCTATCTAAAGTTATCCTAAGACTCACCTAGGTAAGACATGAAAAGAACGCCAATACAACCTCTTCAATATACACCTAAGCGATCCATAAGACTACTAAATATAAGCATTCTTTGTTTCAATTTAATAAGTCAGCGCCCACTACTAAAGACACTAGAGGAAACATACATGCATTTAAGAACTTCACATAAAGACCATCCTCCAAGACAACCCCCAAGTTACACTTAGTGTAATGTTAAAGTAGCAGCCCATACTACTACTTCCACCTTAGTGCTCCTTGTGAATTCCACTAGACTAGGCACATCACATTCATCATTTACATGACTTTCATCACATTAGACATTAGATCAACATGCTTTGTTTACATTAGACATAAAGTTAACTTACTTCATTACCATCATACAGTAACCCATTCATACATTTTCATATAAGGACACACCAAGAATCTCTCCAAATATCTTCTTGTGCAATGGATATATGACGTCTCATGCCACCACTTACCTTAAGTAGTACACTCTTAAGAAGACATTTTTCATTACACTCGTTTGTGGGGCTATCTTTAACTGACATAGACTATAAGATCTAGACATGGAATTTCGATATTAACCCCTACCGGATGAGGGATCTCTGCTTGCCTAAGGTAGGGTCATTCTCTTTTAGCCTTTACATAGATCTCCAATAGCTTTACCCATGTGGGCGCATAGTTAAGAGATAAGTAGATTGCTTCTAAGTAACTCATGTCAACTAACGAAGAGCACTCATCTCAAGAGGTACATTGGAAACATCTTTACTCACGAAGAGTATCCCCCCTTCTTCAAATCCTCTCGGCGCTAAGCATAAATCCCCCATAGAGTCTTAAACATTCTTTACATTCATTAATGATAGGTTAAGAGATAGCTATTTATCACTACATCTCAACTCTCGAAGAGTACTTATCCCTAGAGGTTATTTTTTAATACTACATCTCAACTCACGAAGAGTATCCAACCTCCAACCTATCTTTGAAAAGATATTGAGAATAGTGAGGTTGCTACTAAACACTTCATCTCAACTTAAGAAGAGTGTCCACGCCAAAATCCCCTTTTTTCATTCACTAGAGTTCTTAGGAATAGTAGGGTTGGTATTAGACACTTCATCTCTACTTAAAATAGTGTCTACCCTAAAATCCCTTATTTTCATTCATTAACTTCATTCATTCATTATGTGTGTGAGGATATGTCAGAAGATCTTTCACATAAACACCATTATTCATGACATTGACTTCTAAACATGATCATGCTACATTTATCATACTTCACACACTATCATGCTTCACATTCACATTATACTTCATTTAGACATAGCATCTTCATGACACACATTCTCAACTTCATAATACATCTCATACATATACATCATAACATCTCTTTACTTCACATTCAATGCCTTCAAGGACATACTCACAATTCACATATATATTCATATACATCAAGTAAACACCTCTACCATAAGTGGGCCATACCACTCAAAATCAATTCAATAAGAACGAAATAATATAGATAAACTTACCCTTCATCCAAGCTTTTACCATTTTTTCTCAATTATCCAACAAAATCATCATAATAAGGCATAAATGGCAGTACATAATCTCAATACAACATAAGGAAAATACGACTCTAACATTGTCTAATCATATTCATCAAACCGAATTCATAAGTCAAAATTTGAGAATTTGCATGATCATGGGTTCATTGAGTTTTTTTTTTAATCATAAAACCATCACTTTATGTTGAAAACATCATAATCCATCCATTAAAATTTTTTCATGCAAAGAATCATGCTTAAAATTCAAAATGGAAGAATTTAGGAATTTGAAACCTTTTTAAAAAGCCTTTGGATTGTCTCCTTGAATGGAAAAAGAATCAAGGATGAGCTACCATACGTTAATAGGAGAAAAACGACGATATTTGATGAAGAAATCACCGAAAAACTTTATCCTTGCTCTACCTTGAGTTCAAGCTTCAATGGGGTCTTGGGAGAGTGGTTTTGATTTTTTAAAAGTGAAGTCTAATTTAGGTCATAGGAATATAAACTAACTTAAAATACGTAAAAACCCTTAAAAAACCTACCATTATTTATTTAGAAGGTGGGGTGAATTTCCCAATTCACCCCTAAGCTGGCCGAATTGCAGGCTCTAAATGACGAACCCATCTATTGGGCGTCGTTGGAATGATGGATCGTTCTGCAGGGCGTCGTTTGGATCAGAGGCTGGAATTTTAGGGTCTAAGCTCCACAAAAAAGCATGAATCCACGTCTCTTAAAAGCGGGGCGTATTATGAATTGTTGGGCATCGTCTAAGGTCATCATTTGGGATAGTTTTGGCAGCTTTCTTGCCAAGGCTTGGGTCCTCCTTAAGGACCCTTAGAGTGGTCCTTAGGGATTCATACCGAGGCCTTTTAACCCTAAACAAGTTCATTCTAGGTGTTATAGCCCTTCCCTATAAATTTGGGCACCAAACAACTCATAAAACATGCAAAGTCATACAAGCACATGCAAGACTAGTTTCTGAACGTCTTGGTTGTTCTTTGACAGTCAACTCCTAAACTCTTTTAAACTGACTTATAAGGATAAAATTCATTACTTTAAAACATTATTAACTCATGAGGAACATGTGAAGGTCTAGTTTGACCTATTTCATTTTGAGGGTCGTTACAATCTCCCCCATTTAGAAAAAACATTCGTCCTCGAATGACACTAAACACCTTCAAGGACATAAAGGACTCAACTAGAAGCTCACCACACACATCATCCTGGGCATAAATTCATAGTCAATGTACCAAACTTACAAGGAACTCCAACTTCATATCATTATGCACTTTAAGAAATACAAGCAAATTGGAACTATTTCCACAATTCAAAGTGTACACTTACTTCATCATTTTAATTTAGTTTATGGAGGAACTACATTCTACAACATTATACGTGCTCATAATATCATTATAAATCTCAACATGTAATAACTTTGAAATCACACATTGTCACTTAAGTATAACAACTCATAAGGCAATTAAGCAAATATCACTAGATACACATTGACATGAGAAATATAGATTAACTTCCAATCTTCCCATGTAACTATGACATCATCAAGAGCATGCAAAACTATGATACCTATAACATAAGAGACATGCAACTCATATTCATATGCAAGACTTCGAAACATAACCAAACTACTAAGAATTTTGGTCTTAATCTTGAGTAAGAATAGAAGGAAAAGATAAGGATATCAACCACGTTACTACTCAACTTATTCTCTCCCACTTAGGGTAAACCCATCTTGGAACAAATCAAAAACAACCATAAGGAACTACGACTTACCGAGCCTTTATTCCAGACTAGCTCCTTTGTTAGCTTGAAGCACCTAGAAACGGTTCTTCTTTTGAGTATTGGGATTCGGACCATCTTAAAGAGCTAGGTTGGTATCCTTTCCTTTCGCCTTGAGAAATGGGCAATATCTCATCTTATGACCCTTATTACCACATCCCAAACAACCATGCGTACCGGCAAGACACTTGCCCGAATGTTGCTTTCCACATGTAGTACACTTAGGTCTCTCATATGTATAGCCATCTCTAATCCCTCCTTGAGAATTTCTGTTGGAAACCCTATCCTTGCTCCCTATGAAGTTATCTTGATTATAAAACCTCTTCTTATACATAGGTTGACTTGTTCATCCTACCTAGACCTCTTCCCATCTCTATTCATCTTCCTAAGCTTTAAGTCCTCAATTTGTTGATCATACACCATGAGTCTAGAGATATCTGTATCATGATGGAGCATTGTCGTACGACACTCTTCCTCAACCAATCTAGACACTCCCATCACGAACTTATTCATCCTAGCCCAATAGTTGTCTACCAAGGTTGGGCCTACTGAGAGAGTTGGGTAAACTTGAGAGAGTACTCCTTCAAACTCCCCCTTGACAAAGGTTCATGAATTCCACTAACTTTTTCTCCCTCAACTCTATGGGGGAATAACTATCAAGAAAGTCTGTCTTAAACACTCCCCAATCTACTGGGCCAGCTCTTACGGGTCTCTCATCCCTCCATTGCTCAAACCACACTTGTGACACATCCTTTAGTTGGTCGGCTAGTTCCGCTTTCTCTGTAGGAGTCACACCCATAGCATCTACCACATTGAACACCTCATCTATTAGAGTAAATAGGGATTGTTGTATGTCTTTGTGAAATTATGTGAACATATTTGAGAATATTAAGATATTTTAGTGTGGTTCGTCGGTATTAGAGAATATTTAGATACTTTAGTGTGCTTCTTCAACAATAATGGAGGAAACGAATTCACGGTGGTTCAAGTGGAGGACGGAAATTATGAAGGATGAGATTTAGAGAAGAACGTGGTTTATAATTAGTTAAGGTAGTGTTTCAGGTAAGGATGCAAGATTGTAATGGTGTACTTGGTGTAAAAAATGGAGGGGAATAGTCACGATAGGGGCGAGAAACATAATTAAAAAGAAGAAGAAATTATTTTTTTTTTAAAAAAAAAGTAAAAATAAACGATGTGTCATTAAAAATCTGATGTGAATGATGACATGTTATTTTTACAGTGTGTTTGAAGTGAACGCGAAGCCAAAAGGGTTTAAAATATTGTGTTTGAGTGGGCTCGAGGGTTTAATTGATAAAGTCGTGAGTAGAAGGGTCCAAATGACAAACGAAGTCAAGTATAGGGGTCTCCCAGGTTATTCCGCCTATAAATAATAAAGTAAATCCATAATATGATAAATGGCCTAAGGTTTATAATTTGAACTTTGTTCGAATAGGTTCAATAGGAAGCAGCTCTGTGTACCTGTAAAGACACTTAGTAAAAGTATTAGTACTAAATAAATATAAATAAAAATGAATAACTCAAATGATAATTGAAAAATAAACACTTGTATTATATACATAAGAAGCCTTAGAAATTGACGGTAATTTCATAATCGGCCATTCTAAACCTACAATGTATATAAATTCAAAGTAATTTTCATCTTTTTAAAATGGAAAGACCTCAAAATCGACGAAGAAATTTTCTTATTAACCAATTTTAACTATCAACAAAATACTAAAAAAAATAATAATATAACAACAATTCTTATGCAACAGTGACAACACCAACACACACAAAATGATGATTCGTTATCCAAAAAATCTTAATAAATTATTGAAAATTAAGATGATGAATTCAGTTAAGAATAAAACTCTTACAGTTAACTTCGCCACATTATTATGAAAAACATCAATAATTAAAAATGAGAACTATTATTTAACAAACTAAAATAAACAACACTAAATATAATTGACTAGACGGGCTTTCAATTAAATATGACGTTAAAATGTCAAAATAAAATAGCAGTGATATAAGTCTTAATAATTGAGTGTAGGTGACAATTATTTGATCAGTGATGAAAAATCTTATCATGCGTGAGGTACACTAATTCATCTTGACCTCATTTGATTGACAAGTGGACATGATCGGGACCATCTGCCAACTATCTTTATGTACCCTCCACCTTCTTCTTTTTTTTTGATTTTTACGCCTGATGTATTTTTTGTTTCTATCTTTAAATTATTTTTATTTTGCATTCTTAGCTTATATAATAGTTTATGTCGTTTCTTTTTTATGTAGTGATTTTTTTTAATATAATATATAATTATATATATATATACATACCTATATAGATATATATATATCTATATATATATATTATATATATCCTATATATATATATATATATATAGTTATTCTTTTTGTATCTTTTTATGTTTAATGTTATTGATTTATATTGTAATAAATAGTGTTTGTATTGATTTTTTTAGTTTATAAAAAATAGATATTGCGTTTTAAATTTTTTTAATTCCAACAATTATTTTTTAAAAAAAAAAAAAAGTTATAATAATTTGAAATTCCTGTACGTTGAAATAACTTCTTGAAAAGAAATCTAAACATCTGTGCAATAATTTACCCAATATGAGTCGGGGTCGATCCCACAGAGAATTGCAGAATATTATCAATAGTAATTTTACTTGATAAGTCATTTAAAAAATAAGATTTTTTAAATGAAAAACAAAAATAAAAACACAATAAAAAAATAGCTTTGTGAACTTTACGTATTATTAACCAACTAATTTAAAACAATAAGTGGAATGTGTTTCCCACAAGATCATAACGCGGTAATCCTAGTAATAGGAATTCTTCCCTAATGTTATGCATGCAAAGTGATAAGTTATGTATCTCTAAATCGTTGGTCCGACATCTAGAGAATTTTACTCCGTATCTTGGTTCGGCTACGTGTGTGTAATTTACTAACCCTTACCTTTACTTCATATTAAGCATCATAATCGATGTATGACTTAGTTATTACTTCGCACCAATCGACACTAGCATATTAGATAGTATATCACTAAATCTATGTTGATAATTCTTTTCTTATTAAACTACCTCCTTGGGTCCGCAAGTAGCAACAAGGCGAGTTCTACGCGTGCACTCGTTAAAGCACTTTTAAGCGAAAAAAAATACAATTACATGCAAAACCTCTTGATAATTGCTTAATTACTATTCAACTTTGTTCATGTCATGTTACCACAAAACCTTGTTGTGGAGGTTTAGCTATTCACATATCTCAAAACCAATCTGAAAGTATTTAAAATAAATATGCTTGTGTTAATCATAAAAGTTAAGGAACAAGGGTTTAAAACTATCTTTTATAATCACGAATACAAATAACAAGAAATAAAGGAGAAGAACGAATATATAAAACCATAATTCATCCCAGCCTCCACGACGGCTCTTACAAAGCTCCAAAGCTAGAAGAACATTTATATTATGTCTTGTATCTTGGTTCATGAACTCCCCCTAAAATAATTATTTCTATGGACTATTTGTAGATAAAGAAAACCCTAAATAAAATAATTAAGTTAAATTAGGAATTCAAAACCCGGAAGAAATTGATTCTATAAATTATGTGCTGCAAAATTGTGTTTCCGCGTTGATCTCTTAGTGGCTACCACATGGCTGTTGCAATAAGCAGAGTTGAAATTCCGCAAGTTTGAGCCGCAATTTCCATATATAAAATTATATTATTTTATTCAATTTAATCTATTAAGTTGTCTGCTTGATTTCCTTCTTAACCTTCCATCTTTGATACATTTTAGCTGCAAACTTCTTTATTTTTTCACCAAATACTACAAATAAAATATGCAATTTAACACAATCCATAAAATTTATGCTCAAAATGAAAAAATATAAATAATAAATATGAGGTAAATAATAATAAAAAATGTGCATTTTGACCTCACATCATAAAGTAAAAATTATAGTTTTTATTTATAATTTCTTAAGAAACATGTAAGGAAAGTAGATAAACAAAATGTTTATTAAACTTCACCTGGCTTGATTTTTTTTTTATAAAAAAAAATCATATAAATTGAAGGAAAGAATATATATTTATGTAGGTGTTTATGGATGATTTTTATTTTTGAATTTCAAGAAAATAGTATCAAAACTTATGTAATTGTTTGCCAAGATCATTGATGCTCTTTTCGTCATATTTTCTGAAAACTATTTGATGTATTTAAGTGCTTTTGGAAATATGAAATTGTTGAGAGAAGAATAAAAGAACAAATTGATTTTATACCTTTTTTCATATTAATAGTCTTTTTTTTTTTTACAAAATTCTTAAGAAATTATAAATGAAATATTAATTTTACTAATTGGAACCTTAAATTTTTTTAACTTTATAAATTTATTTGCACTTTCAAGTAAATTAATTATTATAATCAAATAATAAATCTGTAATTAATTATATCTTAATTCATAAATTAAAAAATAATTTTATAGAACTATTTCTTTATCAATTTAAATAAACAATATCAAAATGAAAAAATAATATCACAATTTTAGGAGCAGAATGAAAAATTTATAAAGAATAGAAGTGAAAAATTTGGATAAATGGTGGAAAAAGAAATTAAAGAAAAAAGAAAGTAAAAAGCAAGAGACGGGAAAAACACTTATAAGGAAAGAGAGAGAAATGGTAGTTTGGCTATTTTGTGGAATGTGATTCAATTATCCACTTGACAAAATATAAGAGAAGCCGCCTACAAGTTGTCTGTCATGTAATTTATATAACTAATACATAATAACATTTTTTGGATTAATGATTAATAATTATGGAGTTGTCCTCAAGTTTATAAGTTGACAGTTTGGTTCATTGAATTAAATGAAGGGTAAAATGGTAATGACTAAAACCTAATTAACCAAATCTGATGGGAACCAAAACTGGGGGGAAGCCACTAGCGAGTTGTACCAAAAGGGGAAAGAAAAGATCCCCCCTCCCCCTGTCGTGTTCTTTTTCTTCTTCTCCTTTGTTCTTGCTTGCTTGCTTGCATTTCTTCTCGTTCTCTTCATCTTATTCTTTTTCTTTTCTTATGTTGTTGGTCTTAGCTGCTAGTCCTTGAACTTTCTTCTTCTTCTTTTCTTCTTTATGAATCAGATTTAGTTGATCTAATTAGTGGGCTAGATTTCATTTTGTATCAATTAAAATTACTTCATAAGTGATTGAGGTCACACACCATTGTTTTGATAAGTAACTTAATAGTTCTATGAAATCATTCATCATTATTAACATCTTCGTACCTATAATTTTTTCAATAAATTTCATTCGTGTTTCTAGCTGATGATTATATATGTTCTAACAGTTGACTATAGGAACAAAGTATAGTCATATGTAGCAATAGAAAGATAATTTCAATAGCAATATAATAGACATGTGTTGCAACATATATCTACACAAGCTGCTACATATAACTTAGACATGTAGCAACATATGACTTACATGTCGCAATTAAATAGTCGTTTGTTGCAACATATACCTTATACATTTTATTACATCATGTGACTTATATTTCGCAATAGAATAATTATGTAGCAACATATGACTTCCATTTTGCAACAAAATGATCATATGTTGCTACATATAACTTACACATGTTGCCACATGTGATTTACTTGTCACAGTAAAACAATTATATGTAACAACACATGACTTACATCTCGCCACATAATGACTTACACATGTTGCTACATGTGATTTATTTTTCACAACATAACAATTATATCTAACAGCATATGACTTACAAACTAGCCACATAATAGTCATAGATAGCAACATATGACTTACACATTTCTTCATTAGTACTAATTATTTTTTAATTAATTTCTTCAGGTACAATAAATGGAGAGATTATTTGTACATATTAATTTTTGTGGTGAATGAACCGAGAAGAAAAATCGATACATTGGGCATTGGAAGGATGGTAAAAAACGGAGAGGATCGGTAGAGATGACTGTGAAAAGAAATATTTTGTATGATGATTTTATTTGGAAGGTGCAAGAACCTCATTTGTTTGGAGAAAGATCAATTATGCAGTGCAGTGTACTCCAATTCTATCACTTCAGGTGAATATGTAGTGTATGTAGAAGTAGATGAAATGAAAAGAATCGTAAATTTTGTATATTAATTAAACGAAAAAGGGGTAGAAATACCCCTATACTATATGAAAAGGTTAAAAAATACCCCTCATCCACCTATTGGGTTAAAAATACCCTTTAATCCACCTATTTGATCTATTTCTACCCTTAAAACTAACAACCTTTTAAAAATATAGTAAGAGGATCTGCAAGATTATCACAAGATTTGACATAATCAACATTAAGGTACAATTTGTCAATTATGATCTTACATTACTGTATTTCCTCCTTATAGGTCTGGATTTATCGTTGTAATAACTGTTTTAAACTCTACCAATCGTATCGGTGCTATCACAATGAATTAAAATATGAGAAATTGATTTTTCAAAATAAGGAATTAGAAACAATAAATCTCTTAACCAATTCGCTTCCTCACTAGTTGAAACTAAAGCATTTAGTTCAGCCTCCATGGTAGAGTTAGCAAATAGTTTGCTTTTTTGATCTCCAAAAAACAACACCACCACCTAAAGTAAAGACACAAGCACTGGTAGAACAGGAATCACCTGATAAAGTTTTCCAATCTACAGCACAAAAGTTTTCAAGTACAATATGATATAAAGTCCAATGTTCATTACGCGGCTTACTTGTAATCCTATCAAGTACTCCTACTGCATATGCAACATCAGGTATAGTGCAATCAGTCACATATCTCAAACTTCTGATTATGCTAGCATATTTCTTTTGATTTATTACATTATTTTCACTTTCAACAGGAAGTAAGTGAATACTTGAATCAAAAGCAGTAGCAACATGCTTGCAATCATGAAAGTTATATTTTTCAAAATTCTCATAACATAATGTGATTAGTCAAGAAAAATTTCCTCAAATGTTCTTGTTATTTTTATTCCAAGAATAAAATTTACCTCACCAACATCTTTCATATCAAAATGGCTTGTAAGAATATTATATATTCATCAATAACATTTTTGTTAGAGCCAACGATTAACAAATCATCAACATATTGACAAATAATCACATGTGAATTATTTCAAGACTTATGATATATGCACTTATCACACTATTTTGTTTTAAAATCATTTTCAATCATCCAGGAATCAATTTTTTCATGTCATTGCTTTGGTGTATGTTTCAAGCCATATAGTTTGCTTTCTCAGCCTGCTTCAACAAAACACTAGATTTGATCCATATAAATTTCCTCATTCGGATTTTACATGCATTTGATGAATTTACAAATCAAAGATTGTAGTTATAGCAATTAAAAGTCTTATGGATGTAATTCGTGTTACAGGAGAAAAAGTATCAAAAAATTCTAGTTCTTCTACTTGTTTAAAATCTTTTGCAACTAGTCTAGCCTTATTTTTATCAATAGATACATCTGATTTCAACTTTTTCCTTAAGACCTATTTGCAGTCAATTTTTTTACAACCCGTTGTAAATCAACTAATTTTCAAGTTTTATTAGAAATTAGTGATTTCATTTCATCATTTACAACCTCTTTTTTAAAAATAGAATCATGTGAAGATGATGTGTCTTTGAAAGTGAGAGGGTCATCTTCAATATAAAATACATAAAAGTCAGGACCAAAATCTTTTTCTACTCTAGCTCTTTTACTTATTCTTATCTCAAAATCATCAATTTCATTATTTTTCAAAGTAGAAGAAGAACTAGTCAGTGGCAAAAATATTTTGTTCAATCCTTTGACTTTCACCATTTTAAGAATCAACAGGTAATTTCTTTTCATGAAAAATAACATCACCAGATTTTATCACAATATTATCTTCAAGATTAAAAATCTATAGGTTGTACTATTTGAAGCATTACCAAGAAAAGCACAATTAATAACTTTCTTATCCAACTTTGTAATCTTGAGATCCATTAGCCTCACAAAGGCTAGACAACTCCAGACTCTTAGATATCATCCCAAACTTGGCTTGTAACCTTTCCACAATTCAAAAGGTGCCAATTTAGACTTTTTATGAGACAAACGATTCAAAACATAACAAGCAGTTAACATAGGTTCACCCCAAAAATTTAAAGGTGCATGCGACTCAATAAGCATGACATTAGTCAATTCAACCAAAGTTTTATTTTTCGTTTCTGCTATACTATTAGATGGAGGAGAATAAGGAGGGGTAATTTCATAAATTATCCTCAATGATCTAATAAAAGAATTAAACTCATTTGACTCATATTCACTTCCTCTATCACTTCTAATTTTTTTTATTTTTCTTCCAAAACTAATTTTCAACCTCATGAAGATAAGTTTTAGAACTTTCAAAAGCATCACTTTTATTTTTCATCAACTAAACATATGTAAACTTAGAAAAATCATCAATGAAAGTAATAAAATACTTATTTTTCTCCACGAGTTAAAATTCCACCAAGTTCACAATTACCAGTATGAACTAATTCTAACAAATCAATTTTTCTTTCAACTTGAAATTGTGGCATTTTAATGATTTTAATTTTACTACAAGTCTCGCACTTTTCAAAAAAAAAAATTAACCATTGGGATTAATCCTAAACTACTCATGGATTCAACATAACAATCGTTAATATGACTTAAACGAGCAAGCCAAAAATTGATGGTAGAAAGCATATTCAGTTTGAACATCCTATCACATGCATACCCTTTCCCCACAAAAGTACCCTTCTTCACTATTGCATATTGATCAGATTCAATAATCTGTTTTAAACCTGCATTATTAAGAAGAAAACTAGACATCAAATTTTTCCTTATATATAGGAGTATAAAGTACATCTTTTAAGGTTAATACCCTTCCTGAATTAACACACAATTCGACATCTCCCTTTCCAAGTACTTGAGTAGTGTGAGCATCACCAAACATGATGATTTTCGACTCCTCAAAATGAGTATATTTTTTAAACATGTCTTTGTCATAACAGACATGATAGTAGCACCAATTTCAATCAACCATTCATGAACATTCTCAACCATGTTTATGTCGGTAATCCCTGCCACAAAAAAATTATCGGTAACGTTTGTCTGAGGGTTAGGACCACGTATCCGAAATCTGCAAAATCAAGCAATATGTCCACTCTTGCCACAACGAAAGCATGACCTCTTTTTTTAAACTTGTTGATTTTGTGCTTGATTATTTTCACCATTATTTTCTTGGGAGGTCTATCATTAATTTTCTTGAATTTTTTCTTCTTAGGCATCAAAGAAGTATTTTTATGAGTTTCAAGAGTAACATTATTTGAAGTAATTAAATTTACCTTCGTTATGATGTTGTTCTCTTCTGTTTGTTATAAAAGTGCATCTTGGCCCTTTGCTTCTTCTTCCATGCGGATATTCATTATCAAGGTTTCAAGAGAGGTCTCCTTTTGTTTTTGGGGCATAGTTGTTTTGAAATTCCTTCCAAGAAGGTGGAAATTTATCTATTATACCACAAACAATAAGGTTATCTCCAATTTTTACTTTGTCGGACCTAAGCTCTTCAACAATCATTATAAAATCTTGAGTTTGATCTACCACTAATTTGTTGTCCACCATTTAAAAATAAAATAATCTACTAGCCGCATATTTTTTTGCTCCGACCTCTTCGGTGTTATACTTACTCTGCAATATTTTTCAAATTTTCTTTGTACTAAAGTAAACTCTATCATAATAATCATAAATATTATCATACAGATAATTAAGAATATACCAGCACTTATAGGAATCTTCCTCGTACTTTTCCACTTTCTCTAGATGAGAGATAGTTTCACCATCACTCATAGAGGTGATGTCTACTTTATTCAGATTCTTCTCAGCTAACATATAAGAAACATTGAGAAGACTTAAGTAGAAAAGTATTTTATCCTTCTATCTCTTGAGATGGTTACCATTGAACAGAAATGGCTTGTTAAGGTCTCTCATCTTGACATTCACGATTTTTTCAATTGTAGTCATGTTGAATCTCCTTAAAATTGTTAGTAAACAAGATTACAACTGAAAATGAAATGAAGAAATAAAGATCTATTCAGGCTGAGGTGTGATATCTCGCTCTCTTTAAGGACATTCAAGTCTAATGCAACAAATGTTTTTACCGGTCCAGCAGTAATCCTCTTTGACTTGTCCCCTCCATGATACAACAACCTTCACAATGTATAACTCAACAACTCTGGACAAGAGTTGAGTCCAAAGCTCCACAAATAAGAACATCTCCCTTCAACTAATAAGAACTATCTTTTTTGACTAACTCTTTCGCTCTATATTTTTTTTGTATATTGTGTGTTCTAAATCAAATGAAAATCACCACTATTTATAGTAGAAGAAGTCTTCCTAGCTATCAAAAGAAAGATAAATTGTGTAGTATATAGTGAATATAATGGTCTTAGGAGTTACATATGTTACAAGTTATAATGGACAAATAAAGAGAAAATAATATATGAGAACGAATGGGAGAAAAACCAACCGTTGTTGACCTGAAACAAACAGTCAGTAACATAATGTAGTAACTCCAAAATGGAGTAATGCACTAAGCAAGAAGTAATTGTTATTACTTCTGCAGCATGTGAGAAAGTCAACCAAATGGTGATCTTTTAATCTCAAAAACTAAGCAAATTTTTTTTTTTTTTTGGAAACTGTAATTTTAATTACCAGATTTTTGATTTGTACAAGGTTTGGATACTCTGGATGTGGACATCTTCACTCTCAGATCCCATCTATATCAAAGAAAACTTTCTTCTAGTTCTAGTCTAAGGATAGAAATTAAGCTTTTGCATAAAACATATAAATCTAGGTAGCATACGAGCTCTACAATGTATGTCTTGTATAACTGTTCTAGTGATCAACTCCATGTTTCTCTCTTTTTTTTGAAAGATCCTGTAGTTCCTTTCTTGCCAAATGTAGTGTATTGTTGCTGCAAGAGTCATTCCATATACTTCTGCTTGTATGGTTTTGTTTGACTCATGTTCTACCGCCCATGTCACTTCTTTATTCCATCCATTGCTAACTCTATTTATATCTAACCAATGTAGAAGATTTTGCCATATCCCTTTTGAGAGTCGACAGGTGAAGAATAAATGTTGGTGTGATTCATTTTCTTCCTTGCAAAGTGGACATATTACTTCACTTGTGATCCCCCATTTTTCCAATCTATCTCTGGTGTATAATCTTCTCTTAATAGCAAGGTATAGTGCAAATATCCATTTAGGATTTCCGTGATTATTGCAAGTCTTAGCCTCTTATACATTTCTTTAATACTAAATTCATCTGCCTCCAAACATTGAGCAACCTGCAAGCCCTTTTCTTCTAGCCATTTTCCTACTTGCGTGATTTTTCTCACTATCAAAGATGCCTGATTTGCTCTCACTTCCCATGGTCTCCTACCTTTGAGGTAGAAGGTATGTACCCAAATAATCCATTATTTATCTCTCTTCTTGCTTAGTTCCCACAGATGTTTTAGCAGAGCTGCTTTCTTCCACACATATATATCAGTAACATTGAGTCCACCTGAAACTTTTGTCCAACATAGTGTATCCCATGCTATAAGAGTCTTAACTTTAGCTTGTACCTCTCCATTCCATAGGAACCTTTTACATATAGTCTCTACCTTTTTTAGAATCTGTTTTGCTAGCAGGAAAAATTGTGTCCAGAGAGATTGCATAGCTGTTAGAACACTATTAATCAGTTGTAACCTTCCTGCATAAGATAAGAACTTGACTGTCCATGTTGTAATTTTGCCCAATAGCCTGTCTATTAGAGGTTTGCATTGCCCTACTGACAGTTTCCTTAAACTCAAAGGCACTCCCAAGTATCTAGAAGGAAGTAGTCCTTTTACAAAACCTGTTTGCTGCAGAATTAATTGTTGCATATCTTCTGACACTCACCAAAGTAAACACAACTCTTTTCCTGATTTGCTCTGAGTCCTGATCTTTGAGAATTGCTGGAAACACTCATACAAGAGAGTACTTGATGTTATCTCTCATTTACTAAACAGCAACAGATCATCAACAAAACTTAATTGTATGATGTGTTGTTTGCGACATCTAGGATGATAATTAAACATTGGATTCCTTCTCAGTGTTTTCAGTAATCTTGTGAGATATTCCATGGCAAGTACAAACAAATAAGGTGAAAATGGATCTCCTTGTATCACCCCTCTCTTTGCTTGGAAAGGTGCACTAGGATATCCATTGATCAATATTGAATAAGACACAGTCCTGACGCAACACATTATCCAGCCTAAGAACTTTTGAGGAACCTGCATACCAGCTAATACCTCCTCTTAAAAATGACATTCCAAAGAATCATATGCCTTCTGCATGACAATTTTGTGTTGAATCCATCCCATTTTTTAGTCAACTTTAAGCTTACTCAATTGTTACAGACGCATTGTTTAAAGTATAGTAATTGGAGTTGAAAAGAAAAGATTTGTAGTTGGCAAATTGAAAGATTTGCAAACCATTTTTGCACTTTGCTATGTTTAACATATGTCATTAATACATAGGTATGGTTTAATCCTTCTATAAATAGAGCATTCTGCTCATTGTGTATACACACCAAGTTATTAGAGAACAAACCATTTTGAAAAAGAGCAAAGTGAGGTATTTCCATAGACTATACAAGAAATAGTCGTGAAGAAAATAGAGTGTGACGATATTTTAGTAAGCGGAAACCAAAAGAGTGTTGTTTCTTTTGAGTGTGTAGTAGTCACTTGAGATTTATTGTATCGTACTACCAGGTAAAAATTCCTTACTATGTAATATCAAATGCTACCTCTTAGTCCGTTGGTTTTTTTCCTTATCAGAAGGGTTTCCAGCGTAAAATTCTGTGTCATTATTTTCCCATTTTATTGCCATTACTTTAACCATATATATTTTTGTGTTTGTCCGCGTTTTCCCAACAAACTGGTATCAAGCAAGGTTTTTATCTGAGTATCTCTGTGGGTTGCAGCACAGTCTGAACTTCCCCATCAGAAAAGATTTACGTTGATTTGCGATAACTAATAGGGGGGGATTTTTTTGGTGAAAAACAATGGAATCCAACACACGTAGAATGTTACTTTGACTGGTGGGGGGGTGGTTTAATATGGTCCATTTGTAAGGGTACAAATGGAAGATCTGCTTATGTTCCAAGAATTTTTATAAACCATGTATTTTAACCACTGTAAAGCCGATAATATAATGACAGCAGATGAAGAGTGAATCTGTTGTGCTAGAACAGGTTTGTGGATTCTATTAGGCAATGGGTCACGATAATGTGTTTGAACCATACTCTGGGAACACATGCTCGACCCTTTGGGAGCCTTGAAAGTTTGTATGCTCGAAAGAAAGACTGGCAAAACAACAAAAGTGTTTCTTTAATAAAAAAGCAGATGTGTAGTTTACAGGTATCATGATGGGTTCTTGCCCGATGAAATGACAGACCATCTGATAATTTTCAGGGGATTATGAAACACTTATCTGCATGGTGCATCAATTTGATGAAGACATTCAAGCTTGATTCTTCTTGTTCCCGACCAGATGCTGGGAAACTTTAGAACGTCATTGGTCCAAATTCTGCTCCGGATGGTTGATCTCTATGATTCCGCCAAGAGTAGTGTCCTTGAACGAAGAGATGAGAAAAAAACCAGGGTCCTCTTCGTCGATGTCCTGATAACTGTCCCAGGGGGAGAAATAAACTCGTGGTTCTCAGCTAGAGAACAAAATGGAGGCAAATCCATGGCAGACTTAAGTATATTGAGTGGCTATCATTGTGGCATGAAAGGGCACACAAGACGTTCTGCAGGAAGTTGAAAGAGGGAGAACAAAACAAGAGGAAACTAAGAAGATTGCAAGGAACACTGCCTAGCCACCGTCCACCAACACCGAAGATCTTGTTACCACCGTTCTTGATGCAACATGATAAATATGGCTTGTGATAGTCCAAGCTGGGTTGTGGACACTGGTGCCGAGCATCTCATGGGACATCAATTAAGGATTTTTTTCTCTTCTACACTCCTGGTGATTTTGGAAAACCCCTTGAGTATGGGTAATGAGACTGTTTCTAGGGTGGTTTGGTAATTTGTACAATTTGTTGGAAACTAGTGTTTGAACTAACTAGTTTTGAACATGTGAAACATGCTCTATGTTCGTCTGCACCTAATTTCTGTTGGTGTTTTTAGAGATAGAACGTATGTGTAGTACAACGAGAGGGAAAATGTAAGCTCATTAAGGGTTTCCTTGGTTGGGCTCGTGTAACAAACGTCGTGGTCTATACTGAACTACGGCCTCTGCTTGTGTTGATATGGTGAAGCGGTTGAGAGCGATAGCTCTTCAACATTATGGCACAAGAGACTTAGCCACATTAGCGAGAAAGGACTTAAATGTCTAGCCAGAAGAAATTAATTGTCAAATTTCAAGGCTAAAATTAGAAAATGTGAGCACTGCTTGGCTGGTAACCCAAATAGAGTTTCCTTAAGTCCTACCCTCCTTGAGAAGACAGATTTGCTTGAGTTAGTGGCACTCTGATTTATGTGGTCCCAATGAAGACCAAAGACATTGGGTGGGTGCACTTTAAGCGTTGTCACTTTCATTGATGATTGCTCGAGTAAAACTTTGGGTCTATTCTTGAAGACTAAAGACCAAGTGTAGGTGTCTTTTAAGCAGTTTCAGGCTTCAGTTGAAGAGAAACTGGAAAGAATTTGAAATGTATTCGTACTGATATGGTTGTGAAATTGTGGACCATTTGACTAATACTGGCAAGACATCAAGGTATTAGCCACCAAAGACCTCCGATCCCAAGAACTCCTCAGCTTAATGTTTTGGCTGGAGGATAAACCATGACCTTTATGGAAGATAGATTTTCACATTTCTAAGCAAAGTTTCCAACTCATTTATGGGTGGGCTTATGACCCGCTGCACCTGTTATTAATCTGTAAATCTCCTGCTGTTGCTTTGCAAGTGATGTACCAATAGTGGTTTGTATGGAAGGATGTTTCCTATGACCATTGAGAGTATTTGTTGCAAAGCTTTTGTACTGTGCCGAAAGATGAGAGGTCACCATTAGATGCCAAGACAAGGCAATGCATCTTCCTTGGATATGCCTAGATGAATTTGGTTGACCAGGCTCTATGATCCAATGAAAAGAAACTTGTGAGAACCGTGATATATTTTCATGGAGATCAAACATTGAGATATGACAAAGCGGAGAAGGTAGAATCTCAATTTTGATGTATAGTGCATCATGGATGAATTTCCTCACACAGTGTGCATGATGTGATTGGGTTTGATAATCATGGTGACGCCCAAATCATGTATCAAATCAACAGTTGATGTTGATAATTACCATGATATTGTTATGATGATCCTGTTGCCATGACGTTGTGGACGAATCAAATATTTTTCCGCTTCGCGGATTTCCACCAAGACAACGGTTTCCTTCCTCCCGTTATTCACCAAATGAGTATGTGTTACTCACTGACTGGGGAGAACCCTGAATGTTATGAGGAGGACATGGAAGATGAGCACAAGAACAATGGATTGAAGCCATGCAGACGGATTGAGTCTTTGCATGAGAACCACACTTATGAGTTGTAAAATTGCCCAAGGCATGAGAGCTTTTCAGAAAAGTGGGTTTTCAAAGTTAAAGTTGAAGAACACAACTTGAAGCCCTAGGTACAAAGCGAGATTGGTTTTAAAGGATTCGGTCAAAGGAAGTTATTGACTTTGACGAAATATTTTCTCCTGTTGTGAAAATGTCCTGCTCGATTCGCAACAGTTCTAGGTTTGCTGCTAGTCTTAATTTAGAGATTGAGCAGATGGATGTGACGAACGGCTTCCTTCACGGTGACCTAGAAGAAGAGATTATATGGAACAACCTGAGGGGTTTCAAAGTAGATGGTAAAGAAATTTTTGGTATGCAAACTTAAAAAGAGTCTCTATGGCCTACACCAAGCTCCCAGACAGTGGTACAAAAAGTTTGAATCTGTTATGGGGGAGCAGGGCTATAATAAGACTTCTTCAGATCATGCGTATTTGTACAAAAATTTTCTGACAATGATTTATCATCCTTTTGGTGTATGTTGATGATAGTTGATTTTGGCAAAAATACTTCCAAATTGACGAGCTAAAAGAAGAGTTGTTTAATAAGTCTTTCTATGAAAGACTTGGGTCATGCAAGCAAATTTTGGGCATGAAATTACTACTCCGTCTTATAAATAAAAGGAAGATTTATTTGTGTCCATAAGAAGTACATTGACGCGTACTGGAGCGCTTCAATATGAAATATGCTAAGCCTGTTAGTATCATAACCTCTTGGCTGGTCCTATGAAGTTGAGCAAGAAGATGTGTCCACAGCTATGGAAGAAAAGAGAATATGGGCCAAAGTTCCATATGCCTCCGTCGTCGGAAGCTAAATGTTACATGGTGTGCACTAGACCTGATATTGCTTGCGCACCAGTTGGTGTTGTCAAGTATATTTCTCGAAAATCCGGAAAAGAGCATTGGGAAAGCTGTGAATGGATACTCAGGTATCTTCTAGAGGAAGCTCAGATGAATTGCTTGTGTGTTGGAGCATCAAATCCAATCTTGAAAGGCTATACAGATTCTGATATGGCAGGTGACCTTGATACATAAAATCCACTACTGATATTTTGTTTACCTTTTTCAGGGGTGAGCTATATCATGGCAAAGTCAACGTTGCAGAATGTGTTGCACTATCTACAGCTAAATCTGAGTAATCTTGCGGCTACTGAGCGGCAAGGAGCTGATATGCGAAAGCGATTTCTTCAGAGCTTGGTTTGAATCAGATGGGTCTATTGTCTATTGTGACAGTCCGCAGTGCAATAGCCTTAAGCAGACTCCCTGTACCATGCAAGAACAAAACACTTGACGTCGTATCATTGGATCGTGAGAAAGTGGAGAATGAATCATTTCACGGCAAAAGATTCACACAAGTGAAAATCCTGCCATATATGCTGACCAAGATGATACCAAAAGACATTTCGAGTATGCAAAGACTTGTGGTATGAGCGCTCTCTAAGAAGTTGAAATACCTTCTTCCAAGTAAAAATGGGCTGGAGTGGGAGATTTGTTGAATCCATCCCATTTTTTAGTCAACTGTAGTTACTCATTGGTACAAGCCATTTTAAAAATGATAGTAATTGTAGTTGAAAAGAAAAGATTTGGTAGTTGCACATTGGTAAGATTTGCAACCATTTTTGACTTTTCTATGTTTCATATTCATTAGTGACATGGTATGGTTTTAAATCCTTCTATAATAGCATTCTTGCTCAATTTGTAGAACACACCAAGTTAGAGAAAAAAACATTTTGAGGCAAAGTGAGGTATTCCATAGAACCTATATACGAAATAGTCTGTGAAACAATAGAGTGTGAGCGAGATTTTAGTAAGAATACGGAACCAAAAGAGTGTTGTTCCTTTTGAGTGTGTAAGTAGTCACTTTGAGTATTGTATTCGTGACTACCAGTGTAAAATATTCCTTACTATCGTAATAATCAATTGCTCCTCTTAGTCCGTGGTTTTTTCCCTTATGCAGAAGGGTTTCCAACGTAAAATTCTTGTGTCATTATTTTTCCATTTTATTTCCATTACTTTTTACCCAAAATATATATTTTTGTGTTTGTCCGCGTTTTCCCAACATTTTGAACATAATACTTTGGTGAGGTGCCTTTTTCTTCATATCCTTTAACCCGTTTCATGACTAAGGACATATGTCAGTTACATTCACCAGGTACAAATGCGCCTTCCTGGATCAATAATGTTCAAACACATGAAGTCTCTTTGTGAGCATCTTTGAAATGATCTTATACGGAGTAGTGCAACAAGAAATGGGCATGTATTCTTTTATGAAATTGAGATGTTTTACCTTTGGGATCAGAGTGACAGAGGTTCTATTAATGGGAGCATACGTTTCAGTTGTGCTAAAGAATTGTAAAACAGTTGTTGTTACCTCCTCCCCTATGACTGACCAAACTTTTTTAACAAAATAGAAATTGAAACCATCCTCTCCTGGTGCTTTTGAATCCCCAATGCTCATAAGAGCTTCCTTCACAGCAGTATTGAATGGTTGAATGAGGAACATTTGTTGCTCTCTTGTAAGGACTGGTCCATCTTTCAGCACTTCTGGCCGTGTAGTTTCCATGTGTTTATTGCATTGACCTAATAAGTTTTGATAAAAACCCACAGCCTCCTTTGTAACCTCTGTTGCTTCCCTAATAACAGTCCCATCCTCTTTTGTGAGCATGTTGATCTGATTTTGTGCCTTCCTTCCTTTCATTCTAGCAAAGAAATAACCATTGTTCCCCCAATTTGAGCCATTGTACTCTAGACTTCTGCTTGTATATGTCCTCCTCAATCTTACTCCACTTTGCCAGTTTAATTCTTAACACTTTTTCCTCATCCATGATGTCTTGTGGTATTGGCCCTATTCCTTTGTATCTCTATGAGTTCTCTTCTTATTGCTTGTTACTTTTCAGAGACTCCATAAACTCTTTCTGATTGATCTTTTTCATTTCTGATCTCTCCCTCTTCAAATTCCTCCATACTCCCTTTCATGCCTCCTCCTAAAATCAGCCAGCTAGCTTCGACCCTTTCCCTGAAGTCTGAATGTTGTCCTATGCAATTATAAAATCTGAAAGGTCTCTTTCTTGTATCTCTTTGCCCCTCCAGTATCAAGCCTAGAGGTGAATGGTCTGTTTATAATGGCTCCATAGCATTGACCTGTTGTATCTCCATCATGTTCACCCACTCAGCATTAACTATAGCTTTGTCAATTCTGCTAGATACATGCCCATTGGTCCATGTATAATTCCTTCCTCTATCTGCAGCTCAACAAGGTTTGAATCAATCACACTCCTTGAAATCTCTTATTTTTGCATCCTGAATCTGACGACCAACTATTCTATCATCATGTGCTAGTATAGCATTAAAATCCCCCATAATCAGCAATGCGTCATTAATTTGACTACTCATCTGATGGATTATTGTCCATAATGATGTCCTGTTATTGATAGTATGTAGGCCATACACAACATTAAACTGAAACTGTATTATTTATTTCCTAACCCATTGGTGGCTTCCTAAACTTGGCAACAGTTTTCACTTAGACACTTTAATTAGATTTTGTTCATTTTAAACACCTCATATCACATTATATTGTGTCATTTTGACACTTTTTTAAATAACACATGCTAACTTTAAGTGCGTGTTAACCGAGTGCGTCCACGTGGATTAGATACCCAATTATATCATGTCAACTCATTAAAAGTCTATTATATTAAAAATAAAAAATAAGATTAAAATACTTACCAAAAGTACCATGAATAAATTGACATGTGGTTTTTATCCCCCTAAAACAAAAAATTTAAATAAAATACTTGCCAAATTTAAAGAAAAGCAAACCCGCCCCAACTCCCCAGTCATTTCCCCATTCACTCTTCTACATTTTATTGCTCCATTTTTATTATTATTTAGCTTTATTTTTTTTTTCAAAATCCTCACCCAACAATCTACTCTATCCATATTCCTTCATTTTTCACTTAGCTTTCTATGAAGTACCCGCAACATCTTCAACCATTTTATTCCTCTTTTTTCATGATTTTTTTTCTAACCACAATCCCATTCAATTGCAACATGCAACCCTCCATATCCAATTTCTGCATTTGTTTAGGGCTAAAAAGGGTGCAAATCTATAACATAATGGTTCATATTTTGAGTTGTGTCTTTTTTATTTCTTGAATTTTGTACTATTTGTAGTTTAATTAGACTCAAGATTAGTGAGATTAACTTTTACAAAAGTAAAATAAATTCTTTTGGCTCCTATTTTTAGGACTAGTATTGGACAAAATACGCACATTGCGCGTGTAACCTTGTTCCAGTGAGGGGGGCTGGGCATAAGTATTTTTAAAAAATTGCTCAATAATAATAACTGTCTTCTTAAATCCCTGATATTCAATATCTACAGTGTAATCTTGGAAGATTCTTAATTAAGTACTAAATTGATTTTAATTTTAGTTTATGAGTTAAAATTTTATATGAATCTGTCAAATTGTTATAGTTTTTATATAGAATATTATGTTTTGAATTAAAACACTTAAGTTAATTAATTCATAGATTACAACTTAATCACTCATGATCATCAATTAAACTCTTGTCTACTACCACAATCAATATTACATTTTAACAAACTCATTTGATTTACTCATTGCCAATTTTATAATATATTTTTTTAGAAACGGAATTCAACATTTTGTTTTATATTTGTGTAATGTATTGTTAAATTTACTTGAAAAATAAAAAAAAACAGATCAAATTAATATTATGCACATTTTAAGGATGAGTAATATAATTCTGAATGAGAAAGGGAGGAATAAACTATGGATTCAAATAACTAAAAAATCAACTAAAATTAAAGCAAAGAAAGTTAATATAATTTCATGAGTAAATAACGCAAAATATGATATTGTATTCATTCTTTTTTCTTAACAGGATTTGTTATCCTCCCTTCTTTACTTTTGAAATGAAAACCCCTTAAAAAAATTAAATTCAAAAAAAGAAAGTGAAGCTGACTTGGCCATGTAAATAAACTCACTCACATGGCCAACAGCTCATAAATACCTTTTTTACTTTTATTGGTATGATGGTTATTATCACTTCATACTTATTAGCTTTATACACAAAGAACTCACTGAATCTTCATATGAAATTCAATAAATTTGACCTCTATTTGATAAAATATAATAATAAGAATCGTAAAAAAAACCAGACAAAGAATTATGCTATAACAAAAAAGTCATGTCAGAACGAAAAGTGACTCACCCCATTGGCCCAAGTCCAAGTAACATTCTAGGCGATCATACGGAATCAGCTCATCATTGAATTTTCCCTAAAATAAAAAGAACTCATCTCATAGCTATTGAACAACAAAATTACAAATTTTATTTTTCAGCATCCCCCCCCAGCACAATACAGTACCCAAAAGAAAAATGTTCCAACAACGCTCTCTATCAAACTCATAATAAAATAGAATCTAACAACAAGAAGAATTTACATATATGAATGAAAGACAAGATCATATTGGGGAATGTAAAGAGACAAACAGTTTTCTTTAGTAAGATTATTAATGAATATTTATAAATTTTTAATATATTTATTTCATGTAAAATATCATATTTTAAGTACAATATTGATATGATTGATTATTTAATATTTTGTTAATTAATATTTTTTTATTTAATATAAGGGTAAATTAGTATCTCCAATCCAACATTATACTTCGATGCTTCCAACTTATAATAATATATGATTATTGTGGATGAAATTTACATGATTTGGGGTGTTGTTGATATGAGTTTGATTTATTGTTTCTTTTTGGGTCTCTCTATGTTTGTAGTGCGAAATTAAAATTGAATTTAAAATTATTAAAACAAAAGATTTAAGATTTAACCCCCATTGAAGTGTTGGGTTTTATTTGCCCTAAATTTCTTACCATAAATAGGTTTTCCTTGTATAAAAAGGTTTTGAATTGACTAATCCTTTTCTGTAGGAAAAGGTTTAGGACTCTATAATATAGACTTGTTCCTTCTACTTAATCACATTCACAATGTAGTCTAAGCGTTTGAGAGTTTTGGTAGGGGGAGAAAAAAATTGTTTATGGGTCAAAAGCTTGATACGTTATCACTTGTGTGAACCTCCCATGTATCCGAGTGAATTTGTTGAGGTGTTTCTCTCTGTATTTTGTACTCTCATATTTATAGTGGAATCTTGCTCTCTCCTTTGTGGACGTAAGGTCGATTGACCGAACACGTTTAATCTTTGTGTCTTTTTGGTATATTTCTCGTTATCTTCTTACTCGTGGTCCTTTCGCGGTTTGCTTTGGCTAGCTTCCTCCGATTTCACCTGCTTATTTTTCGTTCCTAACAATGGTATCAGAGTCCCTATTCAATGATGAGTCAGGTAGTGGGTTCGGATAATCGATGATTGAAACCATGGGGTGGCATGGGGGGGGAGGTTAGAAAGAGGTGTTTCATAACTTGACGGGTATAGTTCTAGCCGCAACCTTTTGTGACAGTAACGAAGATTTTTGTTTGGGAGAAATTTTCAGAGGGCTCTCTGTTTGAGACATAAATTTTTAAAAGGAGATTATGGAGGGAGAAGCAAGTTGTTGTAAGATTAAGTAAAGAAGGTGGACTTTATCTTGGTCAGAAATTCAGGCCAAGGGGGAGATTTGTTTGGTTTTATTTTGCCCTAAATTTCTTATCATAAATATGCTTTTCCCTTTAGGAAAAGGTTTTGATGACTAATCCTTTTCTTGTAGAAAAGGTTTAGGACTCTATAAATAGAGACTTGTTCCTTCTAACTTATCACATTCCATGTAGTCTTAAAGCTTATGAGAGTTTTTGGTTGGGGGAGAATTTATAGGTCACAAGCTTGATACGTTACTCACTTGTGTGAACCTCCCATGTATTCCGAGGAATTTGGTTTGAGGTTGTTTCTCTCTGTATTTTGTGACTCTCATATTTTATAGTGGATTGCCATCTCCTTTGTGGACGTAGGTTGATTGACCGAACCACGTTACATTCTTTTGTTTCCTTTTGGTATATTTCTCGTTATCTTCTTACTCGTGGTCTTTCGAGGTTTGCTTTGCTAGCTTCCGCATTTACACCTGCTTATTTTTCGGTCCTAACATGAAGTACTTTAAGCTTTGAGAAATAACGGAAGATATAATGGCTATAAAATGAGAAAGAAAAAGAGAAAAAATAAAATAAAATAGACTAAATAAGTCCTCGCGCGCCAATAGCGAGTGTATAACACTCACTTTGTCATATCAGTTTAAAGTGTCAAAATGAAACAACATGAGGTGTCTAAAATGAATAAAGCCTAGTTAAATTGTCTAAGTGAAAATTGCTGCCAAGTTTAAGGGGTCATCGATGAGTTAGGTCTTTATTTCGACCAAGCCATGTATATATTGTTCAGCATCTGCAACCTTTTTGAAACTTGCTTCGTTTGGATTCCAGATCACCCATATCCTTACTCTTGTATTTGAGTTTGCATTTGTGCACCACTCCCATCCTGGTAAAGTTCTGTTGATAATAAGCTTTTCTCTATCTAGTCTTACTCTATGTTCACAGATTATTATTACATTCACCTTATTCCTTCTCACAAACAACCTCAGCTCCATTTGCTTCATCTCCTTATTAAAACCCCCCTCACATTCCATGTCTATCATAAATTAATGGTTGTATATTTGGCGTCATCAGACCACCATTTCCTTCTTCACTCATTTTTCCTTCCTCATAATTCATGACCCCTGATGTAGAAACATGTCCTCCTCTTTCTCCTTGAAAGTCTCTATACTCCCTTTTGCTAGAATTTCTATGTCGAACAATCTTCCATTCTTCTTGCCCCTGCATTTTGCCATCATTCTCATTTAGTGTTTGCTCTTGCTGATTTTCATCCATATGTTTAGTATCACAACCTTGATCCTTATTTTTAATGGGTATCCATTCTTTCCTCTGCACTTTCCCCTGAGTTTTCTTTTGTATCTGAATAGGTGCCTCCAAATTTTCCACACACGAATGCCCCACTTGTAGACATTTCTGGAAAAACATAGGCTTCCATTCTACCATACTTTCTGCTCTACTACTCTTCCTTTTGCATCCTGTATTTTTATCACCTTAGTCAGGGCTCAGGGGTCTAGTGACATCTACTTTCACTAGGAATCTAGCAAATGAAATTCTGCTGACTTGAGTTGTTCATTCATCTGCATACAAAGGCTTTCCCAAGCTACTCCCTATCTTACTCAATACAACTGAATTTCAACAGTTAAGTGGCAGATTTGTGAGTTTAATCCACAAAGGAATGGTGGTGAGAATTTCCTCTTTGAAGTTGAACTCCGACACCCATGGTTTCATTATTACAGGTCTTCTAAGCAAATGGTGAGGTCCAGAGCACAACACGTTATCCCTTTCCTCCTCATTATCACAACAAAGTACCCATCATTTTGAAATAGGATTATAGGTTTTGTGGAGAAAACACCTTGTCCCATTATAAATCTCTCCATGGCTCCAATAGTTGAAGTTGTTCCCACCACATAAACTAGTATTGATGAAGCCCATTTCTCATCATCTTGAGCTACATCCTCAGATAAAATTTCTACTCTTTTTTACCTATTCACTATCACATGTGGAATGTAATTCATACCTCGAGTCGCCAATCTATTGGTAGCAAACAGATCTGCCTATTGCTTCTTCACTTCTTCTCCACTCAATTCCAGTTTTCTCTGCGGTTTGCTTGTTTCTTTTCCTTGAGTTATTGTGCCATTGCTTCCCTGAGTTACTGTTACATTGCTTCCCAAAAAATTCTGTTTTTGCCCAGATCCAGTTTCTCTTTTGTTCGAGAGCTCTGGCCATTGCTCCTCCATTCCTGTTTTCCCCTTCCCTTTGCTAGTGTTAAGTTTCTCAACAATGGTGATCTACACCAAAAAAAGATGAAGCCATGGCGTCCAAGTAAGAAAAGAAAAGACATTAGAAATACTGATTTGGAGAAATGGAAAAGCTTCCTTTCGGTATGAGTCCCTCAATATATATACAATGAGAAATTGGAGTTCGTGTTTACAAATACCAAGATATAAAATGTAAATTGTGACTAACTAACTTTCAAACTCTAACTAACTTGATGTGTACATCTAACTAACATTCTAATAACATAACTAACAAACTAACATAATTATATTTTTAATACCCCTCCCTCAAGTTGGCAGTGATGATCTTACAGCCAACTTGTTGAGTAAATGGTTGAATGTTTTAACATCAACTCCAGTAGGGCTTTTGTGAGTATGGTCTGCTAGCTGTTTCAGTAAGTGAAATATGATGTAATGAAATGAGCCCCCTGAAGTTTACTGTGTCGAAGGTGACAATGCTTCAATATGTTTGGTTTCTGTCGTGGAAAACAGGATTGTGAGCTATGTGGATAGCAACTGGCTATCACAAAATAGTGAATTAGTGAGAATCAGATATAGTTAGCTCATTTGTCAACCTGTGAAGCAAAACCAATTCACCTACAACATTCCTGATGGATCTATATTCCTGCTTCTGTTAGAAGATGTGAGATGGTTTCCTTCTTCTTTGATTTCCAACTGAGTGGACTGTTTCCAAGTAAAACCAATAACCACTGACTGTCTTCTTGAGTCCCTGGACAAGATGCCCCAGTCTGAATCCACAATATGCTTTGATTGAGCAATCAGGATCTTTGGATAAATGAAGGGCCCAGTTGGGGCTTTTGTTTCAGTACCTAGAAGATGAAAGTTGCCTGCAGATTTGGAGTTCTGGGATCTTTGGGCATGAATTAGCTCAAATGTTGAACACGAATGATATGTCCAGTCTAGTGTTGGTAAGAAAATTCAATTTTCCACTAATTTTCTGTTTAAGTGGGATCAGTAGTGAGTTCCTTCTTGGCTCTTAGTTTTATATTTTGGATCAAGAGGAGATGTAAGTGACACTATGACTAACATCTATTCTTTATCAAATCTAAATACAAACTTCCTTCTCTGGGAGACAAGTAACCCCTCCTGGTACTGTCAAGTATCTCTAATTCCAGAAAATAATGCACTCGACCAATATCCTTATCTTTAAAAGTACCATCCATAAGCCCACCCCCCTTTTTTAAACTGTGTAATCTCAGTGAGTGTCTGTACCTGTGAGTAATATCACATCAACCTAGACTGCAACAAAAACAACTAGGCACAACCTTTCCGTAGAAAAGTGATAAGCATGATGTGAATGTTCATATCCTCTGAGTGATAAAAGCTTCATTCACCTTTGGGCATAACCATTGTCGCTACCTATTTTGACCATAAAGAGACTTGTTTAGCTTGCACACTAAGCTTAAATCATCCACAACAAGTCCTTGTGGTAGTTTCATGTATACTTCCTCATGAAGAAGGCATTGTTCACATCAAGAGCTGAAACATCTCCCACCCTTTTTACAGCCCCTGCAAATCAAGGTCTCACATTGGTCATTTTTATTTTACCACTGGAAATAGGTCGCTTGTATATCTACACAACCCAAGTTTGTTGAGTGTAGCCTTTAACTCCTAGTCTTGGCTTTAAACCTTTCCATGCTCCCATCAATTTATGCTTCACTTTATCCCCATTACATCCAATTGCTTGTTTTCCCTGCAGGTAATCTCCCAGATCTCAAGTATTATTTGCATAAGTGAATCAAACTCTTGCATCATGGTCATTCTGTCCATGCAGGACTTAGGCTGGGTCTCCTCATAAGATAAGGCTCCACTATCATGGCAAATATTTTAACCATTGCTTGCTAATATATGCAATGTCATGGGGTAATGTGATACTGTTTGTTGAACACCGTGGCATTCAAGGAGAAATCTTTGTGAATGGAATGGACTGTGTGGTAGGAATAGTAGTTTTTTTTTAGGAAAAGGGATTGAACAAATTGTAAATCTTTCAAATGTAAGGGATATTGCTTTCCCTTTGTGAATCTTCTGGTGCAGTATTGTAGGAGGGAAGGTGATGAAAGTTTATGTGAGTGAGTATATTTATGAGCTGGACACTTAGGTGATAAGGTTGAAGAAGTAGGATTCACATCTGTATGTTGATTGTAACCAAAGTGCTATCAATATTGAATCAATACAATCATTAAAATCATTGAGAAAACAGTTCTGTTCCATTTGGAGAAATCTGTACCAGGAATAGAAGGAAAACATATATGTCCGAAGTTAATGTTGAAGGAACAGATTTTTCATAAATCTACAAAAATCCCGGGACACATGTATCCTTTTTGTGGCAAGACCATCACTTTGTATCCATTTTGTTCCAAAAGGTAACCTACAACAATGAGGAGGGTTCAAGGTTGTAGTTTTCCTTCGAACTTTTGGGTAATGTTGGATAACACAAGCAACCAAAAGATCTAAGTTTGACTATAATTTGGGTTTTCTCTTTATATAAAACTTCATAATGACATGTTATTCTTCAGGTAGACTGGAAGGAAGTCTGTTTATAAAGGTGGTGTTGCTGTAAGTCAACATTTCCCCCCAATATTTGTATGGTGAAGCTTTGATTGGATAGAAGAGCTCTTGCTGTCTCTAACACGTCTTATGCTTCCTTTCCACTATGGTTGTTTTGTTGGGGTGTAATATGGAAAACTCTTTTGATGGCTTATACCTTTGATGAAAGAAGAACTTGGTTTCATTGTTATTCAACTCTAGTCCATTATCTTATCTAACAATATTGATTGTGTCGAAATTGGGTTTTTCTTCTTCATATTCACAAGTTTTTTTTGAAGAACTTGTAAGGCATAACTCTTGGTTCTCAACAAATGATTCCAAGTGATCACAAAATCATATACTATAGTGATGACTATTAGTATTGTCCAATAGGTAGGTGTATGATAAGTACCCCATATATCAACATGAAAGAAGTTCAAAATGGAATTAGAGTGTGGTGACACTTTCACTAACAGGCAATCTTTCTTCTTGTCTTGCCATAGGACCAGATTGTACCATAAAAGGTTGTTTGTTTGATAACTGGCTGGAATGGAGGTATTTTCCTCCCCTCATTTTGTCACAAAAGGCACATGGCCAAGTCTATTATGCCACAATAGGTAATACCCCATGTTCAGTAGATATAGCATCAGAAGTAAAGAACAAACGTATGATCAGTACATTTGTTATTCCTCATTTCAGGTTTTATTTGTACCTGACTACTATTAATATGACAAAGAAAAGTTATGATTGTTGTGAGATATGCGTAGTCATGTGGTGAACTTAGCAGGATTCTTCAGACATCTTGAAAAAGAAAATAAGTCCATCTTCTGCTACTACCACGCACCTGAGGCCTCTTCACTGAGGGGCCTGCAGTAAACAAGAAACACTAGTGAATAGAACTGCATTCTCTGAAAGAGTACTGAGTGAACTGACACTAGATGTATTTAAAAGAAGGGTACATATAGCATGGTGTAGAACAAGTTCATATGTGACACTACATTTCCAAATTCATCACGTTAACTTTGTATCCATTGTGGTAAAGAACAAGCCATAGGATAAGACATGGTTTTGAATATTTGGTTAGTGAGGTTGTTAAAGGTTATATGGTTTGATGCCCCCCCGAATCAATGATCCATAATTCACACTCTATTTAAACATTCACATGAAGGATTGCCAAATCAATAGCTGAAACATACTATAAGTACCTGGCAAAATTCACAGAACCACAGAACCAGCTTCCTGTTTTGACTTGTTTAATCAGCTCCTTCAACTCAAAATTCTGGCAAAAGTTTTATCATGTTATCATCTTTCTTTAGTATTGTGACTTTTGGGATTCTGATTACCCTGCATACAACCTCTCCTTGTGCAGATACCATATCATCAGAAGTCCTGAACATAGTCAGCTACACCTCTCCTTCCTCTATATTCATGATTATTGTTCTGGCCTTGCATGAGATCCATTGTTCCTGTTAGTCTGATTAGGATATCCAATCAACTTATTATTTATCCCTGATATGTCTGCTTTTTGCAGTAACTACAAACCTACCACTTCGATTGCTATTAGTTAGCTGAAAATGTGGGACCCGCCGCCGTCCCTACGTGTTGTTACCTTGAAGTATTCCGAGTATTATCATTGAGATGATGAGCTTTGTTAGTGTCCTTCCTGTTGAGCCCCTTTCCATTAATATTGATGAGTTCACTTCAGGAAATTGATTCATTAGGATTTGATTAGCAGGTTGTTGAACCTCTTTGCTTCTCCTCTTGATCAACAAGGAGAAAGCTTGCCATTGTTGAAGAGGATTCATCATAAGAATGTTACCCTCTTCTCACCGGTATACACTCCTCATTCCTATTAAGAATTGTATCAAACATCTACTTGTTCTTCTTTGTACAATCCACCCTTGGCTCCACAATTACAAGCACAAGACACTGATTCTTTACATTTAAGGTACTCACTTTCTTCCCAAAAGCTTTTTCCTTCTAGTGTAGTAGACTGTGATGTCCCAAACTTCCCTGTGTGAGATCAATTAATCTCCTTAATGAATTTGATATAACTTTGCTCCATTCCGTTGAATCATATCTATCACATTCAGTTTCCTTTCCAAGTTTCCACTGAATCACTAACATAACTCTACACTATCTGCAATTTTCCTTAGTAAGAGAGTTTAGGATCCGGAAGTTTACATAATCTCACATCTCTGCCATTGATGTAGACTGGTTTGAAACTTGCAGCTTGGTTCCGCAGCTACCCATCAATGCATCCCAGCTTGTCTTCATGATAAAGCTCGCGTAACTCCCCTTCTCCAGATCTATATCCTGTTCCAATCAAATTGACCTAAACCAGTACCATAACCAGCCGCTCCGAAGGATGTATGTATAGAGTGTTTTGTGCTCCTATTAACAGAATTTTTGCATCACTAGTAACACAGAATTTCCTTGTTTAAGGGGAACAACTTTAATCAGAACCTGTCTGATGAATAACGACTGGACACCAAGAAAATCAGCTAACAAAGAGAATCCAACGAAGATTCAGATCAGAAACAGCAAGAATAGCCTTGCTCTGATAACCATGTTAAGTTGCTCAACAATGGTGAATCTACACCAAAACAGATGAAGCCATGGCATTGATTAAGAAGCGAAGAAGTTGAAATACTGATTTGGAGAAAATGGAAAAGCTTCCTTTTTTTGTAATGATTCCTCAATATATATACAAGGAGAATTGGAGTTTTGTGGTTTAACAATACAAAGATCTAAATGTAAAATGTGGACTACCTAACTTTCAAACTCTAACTAACTTGATGTGACATCTAACTAACAGTCTAACTAACATAACTAACAAACTAACATAATTATATTGTTAATAGCTAGCATCAGTCATCAGTTGTAATGGTGCTCCGTTTGGTGTGAGTATCTGTATTTCTGCCCAAAATTTATAACCAAACGCTTGGTGAAACTTCACCAAAAATAATTTGTCAAGAATATTGTGAATTTGGGGCCAACCACAATCATTCAATTTTATTTAAGTTTTACATAAAGTTATTGAACAATTCTTTCGTAACGAAAAGCCGTTCGCTTTACTCAAAGTATCATATAATTATTATTTTTTAAAAAATTTAATATCATATAAAATGTATCTTATTTTTTTTCAAATAAGTTTCTGCAAGGTAATTGCTGGAATGACCTTTTGCTTACAGGCCTTTTTGTTAGTTTGTACGACACTTCAATAAAAATCGATTGATTTTTCACTATAAAAATAATTTCAGTAAATTTAGTGCAATAAAATAAATAAAATCCAAGAACTAAATCCAGTGTTATATATGGAACTTTTACGCAATAAGATAGAATCATAATACTATTGCAATAAAAATTAAACGGTAATGTCAACAAATTGTTATTTGCTAATAATTTACTATAACTTTTTAAATTATAAAGAGTGTAAAAATTCTTTTGGACAATGTATATTTGGATGAATAATCATGGAAGCAACTTAAGAAGTGAAAAGGGGAATAATTTATTATTTTTCCATCTCACTTTAATTATTCTTTGTTTTGGCTACAAAAAAAATGTACTAAAATAATTAACCCTTAACGAATTAAAATTGATAATTTTAACCTAAAATTATATTAATATTTACCTTTTTCAATAGAAGCAACTTAAAAAACAGTTAAAATAAGACAAAAGGTGAAACACATACTAATTGTTGATTTGTTACCTTTACAATACTAAACTTCCTCCAATTATTTCCTTAATATTATGTGTTCAATATATAAATATTACTACATTTTATGTTGTATAAATACTCCTCAAAATATCAGCTGGGTCTCAACAAAATAGTAAACATGGCAAACATAGATGATGGATGTTGTGAAGCAGTTTGTATCAATTTTCCACAATGTGTTTGCATCATATTTTATGCGTTGATCGAAATATTCGTAATCGGTTTCATGTTTTTCGTTGCATTTATCAAGTCATTACCTTGTTTACCGCATATGTTTGATATATTCATCAAAATTTCTGCAATTGCATTCTCTATTAGACTCATGGCCATTTCATCCATCGATTCTGTTGCAGAGGAGGAGATTCATTTTGAAAAGTATGAAGATCATTTCAGCTTTAGTAGATTTATAATTTGTTTATTGGTATTCTAAGATTCTTATATAGATTGTTTTATATTAGCATTTCAAATTGTCGAAGAAGTTACAATTAATTTGTTTTCCTGCCAGTTGAAGTTTAGAGAGTTACAATTATAGTAAACATGTTAGAATTTTTTCTCTCAATCAAGTCATATAATAAGTAATTTTTATTTGAAATTATCAAACGCATAATTAGTGTTTGAAAAACAATATACGTATATTTTATTTATAAATAATTATAGAATTTATGTATATAATTTCTCGGTTTCGTTTAGTTATTTTTGCGATTTTTTTAGGAAAATCAAAATAAAACTAAATAGTTTCGATTTCAAAATTTAAAATCATTACTAACCAAGCCATACAAAATATCAATTTTTTAATTGATGAAAATCGAATTATAATTTAATTTGATTTTTTAGCCATAACCATAAACAATCCTATATGAAAAAACAATAACATTAGTAAAAATATGATAATGACGTTAAAATGTAGAAAGCCTATTTGTCAGCTACTACAACAAAATTATTACTAAATCTACATGTATCGTAATTCATAAAAAGGAGTAAAACAAAGACTACATATCTAATTACATTGTCAAAATTCCTAAGCCTGTTTCCTCCTCCGAACATTACTTTACTACTCCTTCCCACTGAGCCTCTTTTCTCTTCCCAACACTACTAAATAAAGCGTCAAGTCACATTATTATATCAAGATAAAAATTAGATCAAATATTGATTAAGTTTTTTGTCCTTCATTTAGTGGCGAAAGATGGATGAGTTGGATCAAATTTGGGCGGATTGAAAATGGATCAATCGTATTTCATGAGTAAATAACACTCTATTTAAGAATTCAACATGAAAAAATACTATTTTTTAGATGAAAAATGTTGAAAATGCTTCATTTAGTTTTATTTATCATAAAAGTCAAAAAGAAAAATCCCTATAACTTTTCAATATAAAATAAATTTATTTAATAATAAGGGGAAAATATTTTGAATTTCACAGTAAATGAAAATTGACATTTTAGGACTAAAATGATGCACTTAAAACATGTCCATCTAAATACATGGATTGCCTATTTATCACACTATTTTTTATGCAGGGGCGGACCCACTGATGTTCCCCGCCGGTTCTCGAGCACCCTTAACTTCGTTCCAAATTTATATATATCTATGTAAAGCGATGATATTTGTATAAAATTAAACATGAGCACCCAATGCATAAAACATATAAGTGTTGGCCCAATATTTGCTAGGATGGGTACTAAAACTCTTTTATTGTTGTTGTGCTAGGTTTCAATCTTCATTTGTCCACACCGTAAAATCCTAGGATCCTCCACTTTTTTTATTATCTAAAATATAATCAAGCAAATAAAAAATTATAATTATTATTAACAAAAGAAATGTACGTTTAAAATATATATTTTTGGAAGGCCAAAGATTTCACATTTTCAAATATAAAGAAAAACAATTAGTTCTATACAAAAGCATAAAAGGGAAGAGAAGTTACAATTAGTCTTATTTTTAATGATATATTGAATTTTGAATGAATAAAAGTTAGAAGTTTAATCCATTTGGCTAATCCATAGTTTAACCATATTTTATTCACATTTTATGGTTTGAATATGGGTATCAACACATATTTTACCCATGTAAAAAGTCATTCACACAACCCATTAAAATATGAGTGGGTTACTAAAATATCAGTTCATTTTACCGGCACTACCTTCACTATAAAATCCGACATAAAAAAAATTATCGGTTACTATTTTTCTCAAATTTAGTTTTTATAACATCAATTATTGAAAAATTCAAAGTGTACATAACTGCAACGGTATTATCCGTCATTATTAAAGGACACCCCGTGCGGAGTTTTAAACGCCTGGTAGTATAGTGCAATAACTTTTAAAATATAAGCACACAACAATTTTTGGCTAAAGATTTATTTCTAGGTTGGGCTAACGTTAACCTGCCATAGAGGAAGGCTTCCCGCAATAGCGATCTTAGTTCTGCTATAGTAAGACGTTGAAAAATCTGCAACCTAATAATGTGTCTTCTATTATTTTCCTCCCACTTTTGAAAGAAGAAAATAGACGAAGGGATGCTAAAAAAAAAATTCCAAAATCACCTGAGGCTAGGGAGCAATGAAGGAGGGAGAGTTTTCATGCAAATTAAAGGAGGCGAAAGTCTAAGAAATTTTCAATGCCTATTTATCAAAAGTTGTATCTACGGTGTCATCTTTGTGGTCAAGATTCATCAATAGTTGATTGGCGCTCAGATAGGCTATATTTTTTACGATTGATGAGTAGTTAGACTTTCTTTTACCACAATAAAACATTTTATTGTGTAAATATTCTAAGATTATATGCCTAGGCCTTTTGGGCATAGAGTATAAATGGGTAGAGATTGTTATTATGTGTTTTAGGCGAAGATAAAGTAGTGGCGGGGATTGATCCGCTATTTGCCATTAGTTCCTTATTAGGAGGGTGGTATGTTTTCGATTGTGAAGTGTTGTATGTCTACCTGTATTGCATTCATAATATCAAACGTAGAAAATATATAAAGTTATCACTGGAAGTTGTCCTCAATGTTTAAAAAGAACACCTAAATAACTTTACAATCGTCATATTACCCCACCATTAAACAATTTGAATATATAAATTACAACATACACAACGACATCATTTTTGGTCGCCCATCTAACAAGAGAGTGGTGTGCACTCTCTCAAAAGAGAATGAGCACCCTAAAGAACTAATGTAATTTTAATTTTTAAAGTAGTTTGGTTAGAAAAAATTATGTTCTTGTCTTGTTTTCTTATTATTTTAACTTCTTGTCCTTTTTTATTTTTCTCTTTCTTTCTTCTTTTCTTTTCAAAATTGATTTTCACAGCTCCATCCATGTGAACCGTCTCACTTTCAACGTCCTTTGTACCACTTCACAACCTTCTTTTTTAAATTACTATTATATAAATACTTCTTACATTTTACACAATTCGATAAAGTCTGGGATTTGGAAGATGATGAAGTATCATAATATTTTTTTATTTAATTTCATTAAGTTCTTTTCGAAGTTTTCGAGGAACTTACTTGATCTTTTAAAATTATATGTTCTAATGTTGGAAGTTATGACAAATGGTTGTTATGACACCTTCACATTTTATAATTTCTAAAAAAAATTATTGTTATAATTAGCAATCTCTCTCTCTCTCTCTCTATCTATCTATCTATCTCTCCATCTATATATAATATATATATATTATGATATATATATATATATGATATGATATATATATCTATATATTATATCTACTATCTATATATATATAATAATTTTATATAATATATACTTATATAATATACTAGCTGTAATCTCACAATCCTAATGTGGCAACCTCTATTGGCCAGTATTATATCATTTTCTTTTTCTCCATTATTTTAAAGTATTGAAATTTTCGTTTTGCTATTTTTTTTTGATTTAAAAACAACGAAAGCAATTAAATGAATGATTCATTAATCATGTTCTTTAAAAACGCCCTCACATTATATAGATTTTCATAAATAGCACAGAAAGACCAAAAACTTTGCATTTTTCATAACTGGCTTCTTTTATTTAAGACTATACAATACTTAAAAAAAAGTGAGTATTTCTGAAAACAATAATGAACCTTGCTCTTTCTTCTTTCCTCACAATCTTTTCCTATGATAATAAAGAAATAGATGGATATCACAAACAACAATGAACTCTTCCTCGTTTCTTTGTACAAAATAGAAGGAAAAAAGTTATATTATGATGATTTCAACGATATTGATGAGAAAATTGTATTGGCAAAAAAAAATTGAATTTGATTATTAAATTTCTAGGCTTCCGAATTTCTTCAACAAAAACAAAAGGAGTACAATCCTATCCATCAAATATATGATACGAGAAATGTTATATTTGGAAAAAAAAATTGATTGAAAGAAGGATTTCTTCATTTCTTCTTTGCTCCCTTGCGATAATAAGAAGAATTATGGATATCACAAACAAAGCATGAACTCCTCGTTTCTTTGCAAAGAAAGAAAAATAGTCTATCATATGAATTCCAAGTATGTAGAGAAATGTTTGTATTGACGGAAAAAATGTGATTTGGATATATCAAATTACTAACGTTCGAATTTCTTCAACAAAGAGTAAAGAAGAAGCAATCGATTATCGTGTGTCAAGATCTTGATGGAGAAATGTTTACTCTAGTGAGAGAACAACATTGATTGACAAGCACTGATTAGTGTCCCTTTGGGTAAGATACTTGTATGGAGAAAAGAATCCCCCATTTATTTTTCATTTCACATTATGACGCAGAATAAAGAATGATATGTGTTTTGTGATTTGAAAGGAACGAAATTAATAATGATATCTCTCTTTTTCTTTTTTTTTTTGCAGTTTTAGATTCACAGAAAAGATGAGATTTGAATCATGTCATCATCAATTATATTATTTTCTCTCTTATATCATAACGAAATAATATTATTTCCTATATTCATTCCTTAAATATTTTGTAATTATTTATTATTTTAGTCCATAATTTTATATTTAATAATCAATAGCTAAATAAAAATGCAACAGTTCTTATTGAGCTACATTGATACCTATTTTTTTTATCAATTATTTTTGACTTTAGTTTATTAGAAATTTTTTATTAAAATAACTATTACAAAATGAAGGTACCTTTTGCCCAAAAAAAAAAATTTATGCTCGCTTTTATTTCTATTTAACAATTAAAAGACTAAAATTTTTATTAAAAAAAGGGACCATATTTAGTACTACCATTCGCTCTTAGTTTCTTTTGTACTTATTTCCTTAATCTATCCATGAATATTTTAGTATTTCATAAATCACGTTTTTTCCTTTTTATTTATTTTCCTGTCATAATTTATTCCGGAATAGATAAGTTATTATTATAACTTCACCAGAATAGACAAAAAGCAATACATAATTATTTATTTAATAATCAATATTTTTGAATATATTATATATATATATATATATATATATTATGATATATTTAAAAAAAAATTATATAATGACATCATTTTTGTCTAGCATTGATACTTATTTTATATCAATTATTTTTGACATTTCAAATCAACATTTTTTATTAAATAATTGCACAAAAAAAAGTTTCGATTATTTGTAATAATTTTTCCTAATTTTTAAAGATTGAATAACTAAAACAAGAATATTCATATATACATAGTGTGATCGTGGGAACAGATCTATGTGAGTTAAAATTGTTTGGTCTTTTCATCTTCCATCTTTAATGGTAACGAACCTTTTTAGTTTGTTTTGGGCCACAGATTTTTTAGTCTGAAAAACTGGCAGAGTGACTGATGTGCCCACGACGGACCGTCATGGTCACGACGACCGTCTGGAGGGGGGGTCGTTTCAAAATACTTGGAAAATTTGAAATTGGGGTACTGAAAATCGACTCGCTACGTCATGACGAAATGGCATGACGGGACCTTCCACGGTGTGACGGAGCGTCACGGAGTCTTCGGTGGAAAACCACTCCTGACGGTTGCGACTACGCTCAAGACGACGTCGCAAGCCGACGGTGCGCGTCGCAGGTTGGCGCAACATCCGCAGTCTGGGTCGGATTTCTTTACACGTTTTTCAGGACGTTTTTGACTATTCCTGCTTTAAGAAATTATAAGAGTGAGGGTTAATGTTAATACGTCTAATTATTTGGGGTTAAAGAGGTAACCTTAAGTAATTAGTGGGTTAGTTATTGCCCCATCTGTTCATTCGTTAAGTACATAATAATTAGGTAAAAGACAAGGGTTTGGAAATAGATAAAATAGAAGAACAAAGACAGAAGAAAAGAGGAGGAGAACGAGTAAAGAGGAGAGGAACTAAGAGGACTAGTACAGAAATTGAGGACATTTGGCCTTGCTTGATCACGATATCTGTCGGTGGAGTAGTTATGGTTTAAATGTTACGATTCCCGTATGACTCTTATGTGATTTATGTTTTATAATATTGTAAACCCCTGCTATGTGCTTAAGTTGCATGCTTTGCCTGATTTAGGAATATAAAATTGTGATGATGACTTCCAATTTTGGGGATAATAAGTTATGAAAATGTTTTTATTATGAGTTGTAAGTCTTTCCGCATTATTTTCTTGATATATCTTGAAATGTTAAGGTTAGATGGTTGGGTTCGGCTACGAATGGAGGGTAAATGTGGGTGCCAGTCGCGTCCCTATTTGGTCGTGACAAACTTGTATCAGACTAGGTTTCAATGGTCTCATCACAACAAGAAAGATCTAGTAAGTCTAAGAACAGTAGGAGGGGACGCCTTTACTTTTCCTCCTTGAGAGGCTATAAGACTAGAACATTTCGCCTCTTTCATTCTTCTGTTCGCTACTACTTGAGCACTTGGGTATGTCTGGGCGATCAAATTGGTATCTGACCATCTCACTCTATTTTTCGCCAATGTTAACTAGAGCAAAGCTAACCGCACCAACACACATCAGCAAGACAAGATGATCTGCCAGCCACTGGGCTGTAGCTCAATGCAACAGTTGCAAGAGGCCGCGGTAGGTTCGTGGGAGGACGTCTCTAAGGAGAGGACGGATCGCCTAGCCACTCTGTGCAGGAGCGGTGAGCTCCTCACGCTGATGATTTGTAGAAGGGGAGGATGGTGAGAATGAACAAGTACAGATGAAATGCCACCCCATACCCTACCCGAGATGATCAATCAGTTCTCGCTATCTTATGGTTTCCTAATCAGGTCAGCACCCCCACGTTGTTTTCTGTCACAACACCTCGTTTTGCATGGTACGACATGCGGCTTACTATGGCCTCCCCGCATGGATGCATCATGGAATAGGCACATTTCCACGGTCTGACTACTGGCCCTCTTATATCAATATCAGCATGAACTTGTCAGTAAGTTCTGAAATTGAAACTCCAGTCTTTAAGGGCGCAGAATCAAGGATGCCTACGGGATTTGTCTGGTTGAATTGTCATGAGCTTACTCACAATATGGGTTATATAACGTTCTGGGTTTGGCGTTGATTCGTGAGCTATCAGTTTCCGGGAACGCCAAAACATGGTGGCGTCACATTTGATGTCAACCAACAGAAGGACAACCCCAACCTATGACTTGGGAACACTCTACCCTTGATTTATGGAGAGTATATCCCTAGGACTTTGAGAGAATAGAAAAAAAGGACGAGGTTCTTGAGTCTTAGCAAGGGATTGATGACAGTAACGCGTAGAGGCAAATTTCGCGCACTATCCAGATGACTCCACCCAAATTTGTTTCATCACAAGAACGGATTCGCCGTTTTTGTGAATGGGTTGAGGTTCAGGTTGCGGATTCGGCCTTACAGTAGCGCTACGGCACATCCTTCCAAGAGTGGTAGACTTTGTGATAGAGGTGAGGAGTGAAGCCAGACGACTTCGCCACGACGTCGAATCGACAGGTTCGAAGGGGAATGCGCGTTTAGGTTTCTCACTCTATAGACCGGCTCCGGAGTAACTCAGCGACCAAATTCAGTCTTCACTACAGACGTAGTTTGGGTCCACCGTCAGCAGCGGTCAACACTACTACTCCGAGATACCTATGGCATGAACCCGGAGAGTGTTATGGATGTGGTGGAGTTGGACACATCAGAGGTATTGTCCAAACCAGGTTACAGAAGACCCACTAGCTAGAAGTAGAGGTGTCATTTAGAGGCCGCTTTTTCTGAGGACGTGGTGGTCGAGGTCTGGTGGTCATCACACAACTTGGCAGAGGTGATGGGGCAAAATGGAGGCCACTACATACGCATCATGAGGGGCAATGGACAGACCACACGTAGGGGCCCGTTGTTACGCTTTCCCTGGGATCCTAAGCGGAGGCGTCTGATGCTTTAGCACAGGTCATCTTTTGGTTTGTGATTGGCATGCATTCTGTATTATGTATGACCCAGCTCCACCACGTTTTTCCCATATGTCTTCACTTCATCATGTGCTAATGGTCTAAATTGCATTGTGATTACTTTGACTGCTATTCGTGTTTCCACCCCGGTGGGTGAGTCTTAGTGGTAGTTAAAAGGTACAAGGTCTTTGTTTGTGAACTTTGTGGGGAGACCAAACAGCGTATGGATTGTTATTTTAGAATGGGACTTTATGTATTTGGGTAGGACTTGTCTTTCCCCAAATTTGCGATCTTGGAATTGTAATGCAAAAACTAACGGTGAGCATTTGGCCAAGCCTTTGGACGATCCGTTAGTGTGGGCGGTGACTACACATTCCAATCCGGTGCTTATCATCTCATTCTTCGTGCCTAAAAAATGGTTAGTGAAAGGGTGCTTACTTTTCTTGGCACATCTCAAGGATGACCACTCCAGTACCTTCGATTGAGTCGGGTTCGGGTGGCCGTGAGTTTCTTCTTATGTATTGCCCTGCAGATCTTTCCTGGTATGCCACCCGATAGGATATGGATTCTGTATCGATCTTGAACCGACACACGCCCCATTTCTATACCCACCCCCGTAAGAATGGGCTCACCGCGAGTTAAAGATTAAAGGCTCACCTCACAGTTGTTGAGCAAAGGCTTCATTGAGACAAGGTGCATACTCCTTGGGTGCTCCGTTTTGTTTGTAAAGAAGAAAGAGGGATTTTTCCGGATGTGTATAGACTACGCAGTTTGACAAGGTGACTATAAGAGACAGTTATCTCTTCTCTGCATTGAGACTTTTCGTCATTCAGTGCCTTGTGTCTTCTCTAAGATTTGCTTGAGATCCGGTTTATCATTCAATTGAAAATACGGGCAACGAGTGCCAAAGACTCTTTCGAACAAGGTTACGGACAGTACGATTTGTGGTAGTCTTTTGGTCTTAAACGACCCCCTCTGCGTCATGAGCTGATGAACGGGATATTTAAGAGCCGTATTTGGCCTCTTTGTGATTGTATTTATAGATGATTAGATACTGGTATAAATACTCCAAGAGGCTAAGAAGGCACATGAGGAGCAGTTGAGATGGTATGAAACCTTGAGTGGGAGAAAAGCTTTATGCCGCCTTCTCTAAGTGCGAGTTTTGGTGGCTAATCATGTCTTCTTTTGGGCACGTGGTTTCTAATCGAGTGATGTGGATCCTCAAATCGAAGTGAATAAGAATGGGTAAGACCTACTAGTGTGTCAGAGATAAGGAGCGTTGGTTGGTTAGCTAGTACTACCGCCGATTTTGTCAAGGGATTCTCTTCTATGGCTTCCAAACGACGAACTTGACAAGCAAAATGTTCCATTTGTATGGTCCGGAAGAGTGTGAGGAAAGCTTTCAAAGCTCAAGACGCTGATTTGACTACTCCACTGGCATAAACCAATTCCTCACCTTGCTGGTAGGGTAGAAGCTTCATTGTTATTGTGATGCATCCTATTCGGGTTGGGGTTGCAAGTGCTAATGCAATAGAAGACGTGATTCTTATGCTCAAGAAACAATTAAAGTGCATGGAACGTAACTCTCCAACTCATGACTTGAATTGGGCCGCGGTCGTGTTTGCATTGAAGCATGGGGAGACACTATTTATATGGTGTAAGTGTGATGTCAGACGGATCATCGTAGTCTACAGTATGTCCTTCACTCAGAGGAATTTTGAATTGGAGACGCGGATATGGATGGAACTCTGAGGACTACAGCCCTCCACTATTTTGTATCATCCGTGGAATGCTAATGTTTGGCAGCCTCCTGAGTAGAAGGGCGGGAAGCATGGGAAGGGTCTAGCTCATTTGCAAGCCGCTATACTCGCCATTGGCTAGAGAGGGTTCAGACTCAGCAGGCTACGACTTGATGAGCGTGAAATTAAATCGAGGGGTATTGTTTGGCTAGTGTGGCGTCAAGATCTGCTTTCTTACAAGATTAGGGGAGAACAGTTTGATTGATAGAAACTAAGGCGAATCCGAGATAACGTGTTTGCGAGAGAGGCCGAAGAAGCAACAATCGACGAGGAAGGTTGTGTTGAGGGATTAAGGAAGGGTATGTGTACCAGCCCGCATTGATGATTTATCAACACTATTCTGTCAGAAGCTCCAAAGTAAAAGTTCAAGGTATGCTAGTACATCGGGTGCAACCAAGATGTAATCGCGACCTAAAACTACATTTTTGGTTTATAGAATGAAGCGCAATATTTTTGACTTATGCACAGTGGCCAAACTGTCACAAGTGAAATATGAACACCAAAGGCCCGGAGGAACACTTCACAAGAATGCCCATTCCTGAAATGGAAGTGGAGAGAATTGCAATGGACTTTGTGGTTGTCTTTCAAAGACACTACTAGGGATTTTATTCAATTGGTAATTGTGGACAGATTGACTAAGTCTCTCATTTCATTCCGGTCAAGGTGACTTACAATGCCAGTAGAAGTTATCCAAACTTTACATCGCAGAAGTTGTTCGACTGCATGGAGTTCCACTATCGCTCATATCACGATAGAGGTCTCAGTATTACTTTCTAAGTTTTGGAAAACATGGCATGAGAATGGGTACTATGTTTGAGACCTTAGTACCGCGTTCCCGATCCTCAGACCGATTGTCAGTCTGAGCGGGACGATTCAGTTTTTTGGAGGATATGCTTCGTCGCATGCGTGATAGATTTTGTGGCCATTGGGAATAGCTTTTTTACCTTTGGCAAGTTTTTCGTACACCATAATGCTCTCACTCCCGTATTGAATGGCTTCCATTTTGAGCATTGTTAATGGAGAGGTGTAGATCTCCCATTGTGGGTTTGAGCTTTCGATGTTGACCTTGGGGTACCCGGTCTCTTGAGGATTCGTTAGAAAGGTGAAGGCAGTCATAGAAGCTTCGTACGGCGCAAGTTAGACAAAGGATTATTCAGACCGGACGGTTATAGACTTGTTTCATGGAGGTGAACAGTCTGTTGAAGGTTTTTCACCCTGAAAGGGGTGAGCGGTTTTGGGCAAAAGAGGTAAGCTAAGTCCCAAGGTATAATTGTACCATTTGAGGGTACTAAGCCGAATTAGGGGAGTTGCCTTATGAATTACCTTGGCCGCCCATGGTGCCTGTCCCTAGTGTAAACATCCGTATTGCATGTGTCCATGTTGAAAGGTACCCATGGGGATGGAAATTACTTTATCCGTTGGGATTCATTTTGCTTGATGAGAACCTGTCTTATGAGGAGGAACCTGGTGCATTTTAGATAGAGAAATGCGCCATGTTGAGGGCCGGGAGAGTCGCATCTATCAAGTTCAATTGAAGAATCGACCCGTTGAGAGCCACTGGGAGATGAGGCAATATCGAGAGATAGCCCACTCTGTTTACAGATACAGGTAATTCCTTTTCGCCCTGTTTTCCTTCTTGTTGATCGGTGGCAGGACGACGAGGGGTAATTGGATCTATTGTACGAACCTATTTAGTTCGTTTTTGGGCCACAATTTGATCTGGAAAACTGTAGATGGTGACGGAGGCCACGACGACCTCATGGCACGACGGCCCGTCGTTGATGGGGGTCCGTTTCCAAAAGACTTGGAAAATCGAAATTGGGTACTTCTGAAATCGCCTCTCTGAACGTCAATGCGACATGGTCAGGACGGACGCGTCACAGGTGTGACTGTGGACCGTCCTCGGAGGTCTTCGGTGGGAAAACCACTCTCTGACGGTGCGACGACCTGCAGACTACCGTCGCAAGCACGACTGGCCGTCGCCGGTTTGCGCAAATCCAGTTCTGGTTTTCTGGGTCGGATTTCTTTACCTTTTTTAAGGGACGTTTTGACTATTCTGCTTTTAATTATAAAGTTAGGGGTTAATGGTTAATAATCAATATTTTGGGGGTTAAAAGAGGTACCTAATAATTAGTGGGTTATTAATTGCCATCTTTCATTCTAATTACATATAATTAGGGGTAAAAAAGAGGGTTTGGAATAAGAAAAATAGAAGAACAAGAGAGCTAAAAAAAAGAGAGACGAGTGAGGAGAGATGAACGAAGAGGACACAAGAAATTGAGGAATTTGGCGTTCTTGATCACGATTCTTCGGTGGAGGTCAGGTTTGGTTTATGTTCGATATTCGTAGTGAACTCTTAATAGTAACTATTATGTGTTGAATAATTTGTAACCTGCTATGTGCTAAGTTGCATGCTTGCAGGATTATGAATATAAAATTGTTGATGATGACTTCATATTTTGGGATAATAATAAATATTGACTTGTTTTTATTAATGATTTAAGGTCTCCGCATTATGTTCTGTTGATATGCATCTTGAATGTTAGGTTGTAGATGGTGGGTTCGCTCACATGAGGGTAATGTGGTGCCAGTCGCGTCCCTGATGGGTCGTGACATATGTTACTTTACTCTACATTAATAAAATAATTAGATTATAAATTGAAGGGGGGGTGATAAATGCATATACGTAATCTATCATAAAGAAGACAATTATAATGAAATTTAAAGTTGATTGAGTTGAATAAATATTTTTTTCTATTTGTTGAAAATAAATAATGTAAATAATTTTTTCTCCATATTTTAAGAATGCAAAATTAAATAATGATACTTATAATAGAAAGATAAGTAATCAGGAGATATTTTATTATATAAGTTAGAAGATTGTCATTTCTAAATGTGAGGTGTGAATTATAAAAATTTTTTTTTTAAAAAAAAAGAGATAAAGAATATATATCTCTTTGTTATTTATTTTGTCCTAAATAATACCAGTTAGCACTTCTATTATTTTAAGAGTTTTTTAAAATAAGTGGATTATGAAAAATTAGAAAAAAAAAAATTGAACAAAAAACAGAAAAAATATCTAAATTCAACTGGAACCTGTATCTAATTTATTTATTTTGCATTATAAATAACAATTATGTTTGTTATAGTTTCATTAACCATTATATCTGTAAATATTTTTAAAGATTATTTGAAAGATGTTAAAGAAATATTTTTGGAAAGATAATTAGTATAATATTAATGAGGAAAGAGAAACTATAAAGTGTATAGTTTTATTTTGTGAAAATTTGAATTTGATAAAGAAAAAACCTAACATGAGGGAACTAAAAGCACAATTATTTTGGTAATAGAAAAAATAATGGAAAATAAATAAGTAGAAAGGGATCTTTAGAAGATATACTAGTGTAGTATAATGATGAAAGAGAAATTTAAATGTATATCTTTTTAATGTTTTAAAGTAACAAATTACGGCGGAAAAAGTAGATAAAATAATAATGAATTTCTGGCCAAAGAGATATGTCATGTCTGACTTTTTAGTGTTATCGTCCTTTTTCTTCCAATTAGACCCTTTCTTTTTATTTGTTTTGAAGAATAAAACATATGTGAGAATATATTTTACAAAATTGTTTATGTCTATTTTTTAGATCTTCTTCATTTTTTTTTTATGAATATCCAAAAGAAATTATGAGTATTCGGATATTCCCCCGTTAACCTTAACTAAACTATGATATTGTTAGATTGTTGTCTCTGTGATTCTTCAAAAGTTTAGGGATATTTTAGATTTGTAATCTTATATTACTGTTTTTATGATCTCTTCAGGAATATCTAAAAACTTATGAATATGTTAAAATAGCAGAATTACTTAGCTTTCAAAAATATCTTTGTTGATATCCTCTGGATAGGAAAACACAACAATTTCATATAAGAATACATTAAAAATAAAAATAATCATATACAAGTGAGCTCAAATATCATTTTTGTATGAAAAACTGGACTAAATTATGTAACTCAAACACTACATAACAAAGAAAAAAGTTTAAAAGACAGCTAATATACATGATTTCAATATCGCCAATATTGGATGAATTTCATTTTCAATAAGGAATTGAAAAATTTGGATAAAAATGATAAGACTTTTGATCATTAGAGTGCTATTTAGCTCCGTTATTTTTCCCTTCCCTTTATTCTTATAATGGCATTATATTATTTTCTTAAATACTTTATTTTATTTTCTATTTTTTGTTATAATTTATACTAATTTATATATATATGTGTGTGTGTAATAATATCTAAAATAAGAATAGAATAACAACAGACCCTTCTTAGTCTAGCATGGATATTTTTTATAATTCCATTTTTCTAACTTTTTGAAAGTGAAATTTACCTTAAATTTTAGTACAATACACCAATAATATACTATAATCGTATAATCATTAGTGCATTAGTTCTGTTTACTCATTCCGCTTAATCTCATTATTATATTAAATTTATATATTTCTTAATAATTTAATTTTCCTTTCTTTCTTTTGTTTATCCTTTTCCTTAGGTTTTTTTTTATTGCCTAGAAATATACTATTAACAACGTGATTAAGCGATTCCAAAAGTAATTTTACAAAAATTTATTTGTGTTTTTGTTGTTTTCATAATATTATATCACGATATTTTTATTTGATATCAATATTATAGTAAATAATATAAAGCTAACATAAAATTAGGCCTAATATTTATTTACTTTAATTGCAGTTTCTTAATTTTTTAAAGTCTATAGCTACTTAAAACAATTCACTACAAACATCCGCCTTCGAGTAAAAGCCAAACCTTGTGAAAAACTTTGAAAATATATTTGAAATTCTATAATTTTAATGTTATACAGTGTCAATTCTTTGCTCATATGTGCCTTTTCCTTTTGAGTTTTTCCATTGTCTTCTCATTTTGATGTTTTGATATCGATTTTGAATGAACATGTAGTTTGTATTTTTTGATGGGAACATATGTTAAAAGTAAGATTCAATGAAACATTGCATATAGCAAAAAAGGGGAGAGAAATAATGTAATGAATAAAGTAGATTCAAATCGAATAGTAGTTTTTTACGAATTTTTTCATGTGAAATGCATTTTAAATATTCATTGTCCATTTAAATTTCAACATCTTTATATCTTTGAAGTTGTGTTCGTAATAGATTTTAAAAAATAAATAATTGTTAGTTATTTTTTTACGAGGGAAACTAATTTAAAAAAAATAATTATCTTTTCTGTTGATTATTTAATGCGTTTTCCACGGATTTTAATAATGGATTTATTTTATTTTTTGGTATTCATTTGTTGATATGTAAAAGAAAATTGTGGATTAAGTAAATATTAATTGATTTAATTTAATTTTTGAAATATTAAATCAGCCGAGCGACGGTTTCTTGCTATTAATTCAATAGCCTAATCTAGTATAATTTTATAAAGAATTTGACCGGAGAAGAAGAAGAAAAAAGAAAAGAAAAAATGAAAGTGAGTTTCAATTTGAAATGGGGGGTTGAGAGGTGAAGAAAAAAAAAGAAAATGAAGGGATGAAAGTGGGAGGTGGAAGATGAAATGAAATTTAAGATCTATCAAAATTAAAACTCAAAAATAAGAGAGAGAGAAATAAAGAAAGAAAAAGATAAAGGAAAAATTTCAAATGAAAAAAAAGATTATAATTTTAATTAACGCGTGTCATATAATGATTTGGGTCTGAACTCAGTTGCTTGTTAAAATTTGAGGCTGATCGAAAAATGGTATAATAACAGTTGTTCAAAATTGTTTAGTGGGGTAATAGGACAGTCGCAAAGTTAAGGTGTCTTTATAAAAATTCGAAACAACTTCGATGGTGAGTTTCTATCTTTTCTCTATAATAATCTCATGCAATGAATTTGTTATTGTGGTCTATGGTTTTTAAGTGGTATTGTTCATTGTTCTATATGATTGTGCATAATTATTTGTATTTGTTGATTGGCTTGGGTACCATTGCTGATACGTATCTTCAAAGTTGACTCAGATACCACACCTGATGTATTAAGGATTGCTCATACAAGAATATCCACATATAATTGACTTGGGTACCACATTTATACACTAATTATGATGATTCCACGTCTATACACTAACAGTTTTTCTTTGGATTCTATAAGAGAACAACTATGTGTCTTATGACTCCATGAGTGGACTTGGTGTATTCTAATCTTTCAGTTTCAGATAATTAGAGTTAGTTTGAGATTTGTCCCGACCACTCATCTTGATAGAGGCTTTCAGACATCTAATGGTTCCAACTTTTTGGTTTGTTTAGATGAATTTTATTTTGACTATTCAGTTGTTTTGAATTCATTTTAGTTTACCTTCCGTATCAGTCATCTTTAGTTATTATTTGTATGAATATTAGTGTCATGCCAGACCATGAGTTAGTTTAGGATTACTTGTGGCTCTAATTAAGTACCGTGTTATGACTAAGGAGTAGTCATTAGTCTCATATCGTGACACTAATTCACTTCAAAGTTATTAAGGGGTGTATTTAATTGTCAATGTAATAAAAATGTTAAAGTAAATATTTCTACCAAGTTTAAAAGTACTTTAATTTATTTTCTCTTCTTAATAAATATGAATAAAAGTATCTGCATATTAATTTTTAGAACCACTTATATTCCCATAGATATTTACCTTGCATCTACTGATTAATTATCTCTAGTTATTGTAAATATTATATTTGTTCATTAGTTGTCAATAGGCTTGAGCCTATTTTCCCTATGGACTATTATCTTGCTTAGATCTTTAGGGACATAGACAATATTTATGGTAGATAAATTATGTATGTGTATTAGTTGTCAATAGTCTGAAAATCATGTGTTATTTGCCCAAGAGATTATAAGGGATATCAAATAAATTTCATAATGCAGTAGGAAAGTTGGACATGGCTAAAGCTTATAACAAGGTTTTATAGTTTTGTTTTTCTAATTTAAGTCCCAAAGAGGTTTGATTTTTCATTAGTCATTATTGGTATGATTTTAAAATTAATTTTTGATAATTCCTATTCAATTTTAATTAATGAATAAGCTTATAATTTCTTAATCCTTTAGAGGACTAAAGCAAGAAAATTCCTTTGTCTTTCATGTTATTTATCATTAAAGCAGAAAAGTTGGCTAGGGATGTGAATAAACTATATAAGAATGTGGAATACAAGGATATGAAATGCATAAATGAACACCCCCACCCCCCACCCGCTACCCCTTCCATCAATCATTTAATTTATGCAGATTATACTATTTTGTTTTGTTTAGAAGGCAAAATCTATTGATAAATGATGGGAGCGTTGAAAGAATATAAGAAAGTGTCAAAGATGATCAACTTGAATAAAAGCTTTTTCTATCTTTGTGGCAATATATCTTTGGTTGTTTGAATTAGACTAAGAAGAAAAACTAGAAAAGTGACCTAGAAGTATCTTACAAGTTTTCAATTAAAAAAATAGGACAAGTGGCGCCCCTTCATTTTTTTTACTTTTTGTCTGAACAACTACTGAAGTGTCTGGACAATTTTCAAACAACTACTGATGTTGTCGGACGACTAAAGGAGTTATCCCGACGACTACAATAATTATTGGACTAAAGTGTAAAAGTTAAAGTTTGAAACTATTGTGAAAACATCTTTTAACCTAATATATATTATTTATCACTTCTATCCAATTTTTAGATTCCTACCGAATTAGCTAACTAGTTTGTCCCTTTTAATAGATCTTTCCAGAATAATTAATATAAGGCAGGATTTTTGAAATCACTATATCTTCTCAATTATGTTTAGCTTTTCATCTACTAATTAATTATGTGTAATTGTAGTAAATATTATGTATGTTCATTAGTAGTCAATAGGCTTGAGCCTATTTTCCATGAAATACCATCTTCAATAGAGCTCTAGGAATGAAGACTATATTTATGGTAGAAAAAATATGATAATTTTTTTTCTATTTCACTACTTGGAACCCAAGTTCTTGTATAGCAAAAAGTGAAATATAAAATCTTTCCCTTTTCTCCTTATTTTTTTTCTATTTCTTTCCAGTTATATAATTTTTTAAAAACGTTATTAGCGCAATATTCTACCATCTAAATAAATAACTTTGTAGACTAAGATTTTTTTTATAGATAATCTTATGTAATTTAAATTTGTTAACTTTGATATTTCAGGCGAGAACTATCTCTTACGGATGTTGGATACTGAAATATATTTGGTGTAATAAGTCTTTGAAACACTATAAAAGATAAAAATAAAGCATTCAATAAAGATTGTGCTGAAGTAAATATTATGATTAAGTACCTCAAATATTCCACCCTTAGGCTTCGTAAGCCTACATGTTCTGTCACCATAATTTTAAATACTCTCACACTTGTATCACATTAATATCAACGAATAAAAGACAATTACAAGCCCTATCAACCAACTTGTTAGTCCTTCTCAATTTCTCATGCCAACTCTCTGACCTTTTGGAACAATAAGTGAAATAGGCGTCTTAGACCTATATTGTGTTCTGTAGAGTTGAATCGAGAATTTAGAGATAGACAATATTTTACTCTTAAATAAGCTTTATTCTCTACCGATTTAAAGGGATATGAACTTAGAGGTGAGACGTCAATAGAATAGCAAGAAATATTTAGTTATAAGGTGCTAGAAAAATTGGTTATGTTTCTGATGCTCAACTTTCACTTGTTGACAATTAGGACATCTAGCCACAAACTCCGCAACATCATTCTTCATCTCATTCCATCAATATATCTCTCGCAAATCACAGTATATCGTGATGGCTTTCGAGTGGCTGAAATACCAAAAACTATGGGTTTTGAAAAGATTTGTTCCGTCAAGTCATTAACATTAGGAACACACAAATGACCTTGATATCTACATTCTCCATCTCCCCCTCGGGAGAAAAACTCGACGGACTTCTTAAGCACTTCTTTCTTTAATTCAACCAAAGTCTAATCAAGAACTTGCTTGACTTTCACATTCGTCACAAAAGACAATTTGACGATTGGAACAGACCATAAACACCAACCTTTGATGATTCTTACTAAACTGGAACACTCCACCACGAGAAGCCAGCTATGACATTTCGAACCAACTCTTTTCTATCATCCTAATGATGAGCAACACTATCTATAGATAACTGGAGCATCTGTCACCACATTCGCCTCACTGAGGTTATAGAGAATACTCATATTATAATCCTTCAACATCTCAAGTCACCTTTTTTGGTGAAGATTTAGATCTTTTTGGTTGAACACGTATTGCATACTTTTGTGGTCAGTAAAACATCAACATGAACACCATACAAATAATGCCTCCAAATCTTTGAGGCAAAATAACACCCACTAGTTCAAGGTCATGGATAGAATAATTCTTCTTGTGAATTTAAGTTTCTTTGAAGCATACGAAATAACTTTGTCGTTTTGCATAAGCGCACATTCTATCCCAATTCTTGAGGCATCTTAATAAAAGACAAAACCATCATTCCTTCCGATAAAATCTACATCGGAGCGGAAGTAAGTCTATCTTTCAATTCTTGAAAGCTATTTTCACATGCTTCAGACCATATGAACTTAGCCTTCTTTTGAGTCAATCGAGACGCAATGGAAGAATTTTTAATTCAATACCTCAAAAGATTATGAAACTATCAACTTTAATAATTTTTTTTTTACAAATGACCGCAAAATCCTCCCCCAAGAAACTAGTCTTAACAGGTGCTAGAGCAACTAAAATGGTACAATTTATACATCAGAATAAGACTACTTCTACCGTAAGGAAAGGAAATTGAAAGTAGTTGAAGATCATCATATTCTGAACTTATGAAACAATACTGACCCGACAACTAGACTATTTCAAGTGCCATAACAAGAGTAGTATATGTACAAATATACATATCGATAGACATAATTGGTCGACCCGAACCTAACAAATAATGTATTATAGATAATAGGAAAAGACATGCAATATGAAGATGGCACCACTCAAGTCTTTTATCACATGTTTTTACCTTCACATGTATAATGTCTATAAAATAAACATACGTAGCGCAAAACTTCTTCTATTCCACTGCGAAACCTTACCCATTAGGACATTCAAATCTGTTGGAATCCTCCCAATTCTTAGCAACTGTAGTACTAATTGGTACAAGCAAATTGTTAAAAAAAGGAATAGTAATGGAGTTGAAAAGAAAAGATTTGGTAGTTGGCAAATTGGTAAGATTGCAACCATTTTGGACTTTGCTATGTTTACATTTTTGTCCCAACTATTAGTGACATAGGTATGGTTATCCTTCTATAATTGAGCATTTTCTTGCTCATTTGTAGAACACACCAAGTTAGAGAGAAAAAAACCCATTTTGGAGAGAGCAAAGTGAAGGTGTATTCATAGGACTATACAAGAAATAGGTCTGGAAGAAAAAAAAGCAGTGTGAGCGATATTTTAGTAAGACGGAAAAACCAAAGAGGTTGTTCTTTTGAGGTGTGTAGTAGTCACTTTGAGGTATTGTATTCGTGACTAAACAGTGTAAATTCCTATATAGTAATATCAAATGCTCCTCTTGGCCCCGTGGTTTTTCCCTTATTCTAGAAGGGTTTAACGGTAAAATCTTGGTCTTGGTGTCGTTATTTTCCCATTTTATTTTCATTACTTTATACCAGATTAGATTTTTGTGTTTGTACCGCGTTTTTCCCAACTAAAACTGGGTAGCAGAGGCCAAGGTTTATCGAGCGATGATCTGTGGGTTTGCAGCACAGTCGAAAATTCCATATAGAAAGATTTTTACCTTTGATTTGCGGGATAACTATATTTTTGGGGGAAGGAAGGAAAGGAAAACAATGGAAGCCAACACAAGTAGAATGGTTACTTTGAATGGTGTTAATTATGCCATTGGAAGGAAAAAAAAATGGAAGATCTGTTTTATGTCAAGAATTTTTAGAAACCAGTATTTACCACTGTCTGTAAAGCCTGATAATATGAAGATGAAGAGTGGAACTGTGAATAGGACAGGTTTGTGATTCATTAGGCAATGGGTCGACGATAATCGTGTTGACCACATTTTGGAACGAAACAAACATCTCGACCCCTTGGCAGCATCTTCGAAAAGTTGTAGCTCGAAAAGACTGGGCCACCAACAAAGTTCTGAATAAAGCAGATTGTTGAGTTTGAAGATAATGATGGTTCCGGATGACAGGACCATATGAATATTTTTCCAGGGGATTATAACAATATTGCTATGGGCATCAATTTGATGAAGAAGATTCAAGGCTCTTGCTTCTTCTTGTTGCCCTACCAGGATTTTCATGGAAAACATTAGAACGTCATTGTCAAAGTCTGCTCCGGATGGTGATTCGCATATGGATTCCGACAAAGAGTAGTGTCTTAACGAAGAGATGAGAAGGAAAAAACTCACCGGTTCCTCTTCGTCGGATGTCCTGATAACTGGCCCCCAGGGGTTAGAAATTAAAACTCGTAGTCTCAGATAGAGAACAAAATAGGAGAAAATACAAAAGGAGACCTTAAGGATATTGGTGCTCTCATTGTGCATGAAAAAGGGCACAAAAAGAAGTTTCTGCAGGGAAGTTGAAGAGGGAGGAGAACCAAAACAAAGAGGAAAAACTAAAGAAGGATGGCAATGAAAAATTGCCTAGCCACCGGTTCACACCGAAGATCTTGTTACGTTTCTTGATGCAAAATGATAAATATTTCTTTGTGAGGAGTCAAGCGGGTTGTGGACACTGTACGGTGCGCTGTTTTTTTACCGCATCTATGTGGCATCAAGGAAGGATTTTTTCTCCTTCCTCACTCCTGGTGATTTTGGAACCGAGTATGGGTAATGAGACTGTTCTAGGGTGCTTGGTATTGGTAACAATTTGTTTGGAAACTAGTTTGTTGGAAACTAAACTAGTTTTGAAAAAATGTGAAACATGCTCCTGATGTCGCTGCACCTAATTTCTGTGTGGTGTTTTAGATGATGAAGGAGTTAGTTAAGTACCCATGGTGATGGAAAATGGAAGCTTCATTAAGGTTCCTTGGTTGTGGCTCGTGGGGTAACAAACGTCGTGGTCTACTACTGGAATACGGCCTCTGTTGTGTTGATATGGTTGAATGCGGTTGAGCGACCGATAAGTCTTCAACATTATGGCCAAGAGACTTAGCCCAACATAGCGAGAAAGGAAAGGACTAATGTTCTAGCCAAGAAGACAGAAATTATGGTCAACTTTCCAAGTGTAAAAATTCAGAAAAATGTGCGCAATTGCTTTGCTGGTAAACAAAATAAGAGGTTTCCTTTTAAGTCTACCCTCCTTCGAGAAAAGAGACAGAGTTGCTTGAGTAGTGCACTCTGATTTATGTTAGGTCCATGAAGACAAAAGGACATTGGGTGTGGTGCACTTTAACTTGTCACTTTCATGAGATTGCTCGGAGAAAACTTTGGGTCATGTCTTTGAAAGGACTAAGACAAAGTTGTTAGGTGTCTAAGCAGTTTCAGGGCTTCAGTTGGAAAGGAAACTGGACAGAAATGAAAGTATTCGTACTGAGAATGGTGGTGAAATTCTGTGGACCATTTGACGATACTGCAAACGCTTCAAGGTATTGACACCAGAAGACTTACTCCCACGGACTCCTAAGCTTAATGGTTGGCTTGAGAGGATGAACAGCATTGATGGAAAAAGAGTTTGATGTTTGCTTTTGAAGCAAACGTTTGAAAAACTCATTTTGGACGGCGGTGACCGGCTTCATTGGACCGCGGTACGTGTTTATTAACTATCTCCTGCTGTTGTTTGCAAAGTGTGTACCAAATCGTGTTGGTAGGAAAGGATGTTTTCCTATGACCATTTGAGAGTCTTTGGTTCAAAGCTGTTGGTACATGTGCCGAAAGAGGATAACGAAGGCAAAGTAAGATGCAAGACAAGGGCATGTGCATCTTCATTGGATATGGCCTAGATGAATTTGGTTACAGGCTATATGATCCAATTGAAAAAGAAACTTGTGAGAAGGCCGTGATATTATTTTCATGGAGGAATCAAACAATTTTCGAAACGATATTGACAAAGCGGAGAGCGAAGGTAGAATCTTCAATTTTGCTAGATAATTCATCATGAGGAAGTTCCTCAACCAAGTTGCATGATGTTATTGGGTTTGATTCGATACACTCATGGTGACGCCCAAAACATGTATCAAATAACATGTTGATGTTGTGATAACTAACAATGTATTGTTATTGATGATCCCTGGTTCTAATGACGTTGTGGACGAATTCAATATTCCGCTTCGGAGGTCCAAAAAGACAGCGGTTTCTTCCTTCCTCCCGTTATTCACCAAATGAGTAGTGTTTACTCACTGACGGGGGGAGGAGGGGGGGTGGGAGGGAGAACCTGAATGTTAGGAGGAGGGCCTGGAAGATGGCACAAGAACAATGGGATTGAAAGCCATCGCAAGACGAGATGAAGTCTTTTTGATTGAGAACCACACTTATGAGTTGGTAAAATTGCCCAAGGGCATTGAGAGCTTTGGAAGAAACAATGGGTTTTCTTCAAAGTTTTGGTTTTTTATTTTTTTTGTTGTTTTTTGTAAAGTTGAAGAACACAACTTTGAAGCCCCAGGTACCAAAAGCTAGATGTTGTTGTTTAAGGGGATTCGGTAAAAAGGAAGGTATTGACTTTGACGAAAATATTGTCTCCTGTTGCTGAACATGTCTCGATTTGCCACAGTTCTAGGTGTGGAGCTAGTCTTATTTAGAGATTGGCAGAGGGAGTGGAAGACGGTTTCCTTACACGGTGACCTAGAAGAACGAGATTTATATGGGAACACCTGAGGGTTTTCCAAGATGATGGTAGAAGAAATTTTGTATTGCAAACTTTTAAAAAAGAGTCTCTATGGCCTAAAACAAGCTCCCAGACAGTGGATAAAAAGTTTGAATCTGTATGGGGGAAAGCAGGGATATAAGACGATTCTTCAGATCATTCGTATTTGTACAAAAATTTTCTGACAATGCATTTTTATCATCCTTTTGTTGTAGTGGATGATTATGTTGATTGGGGCCAAAAAAAATACTTCCAAGATTGACGAGCTAACGAAAAGTTGTTCAAGTCTTTTTCTATGAAAGACTTGGGTTCATGCCAAGCAATTTTGGGCATGAGAATAATCGTATCGAGATTTAAACAAGGAGATTTATTCCTGGTCCAGAAGAAGGACATGGAACGCGTACGGGCGCTTCAAAATGAAGATTCTAAGCCGTAGTATTACCTTCTTGGGGTCATATGAAGGTGAGCAAGAAAGAGTTTGTCCATACAGATAGGGAGGGGTAGGAAAAAAGAGGAGGAACATGGCCAAGTTCCATATTCCTCCGTTGTCGGAAGTCTAATGTATGCAATGGTGTTGCACTAGGAACCTGATATTGCTCAAGCAGTTGGTGTTGTCAGTAGATTCTCAAAAATTCGGGAAAAGGAGCAATTGGGAAGCTGTGAAATGGATACTAGGTAGCTTAGAGGAAGCTCAGATGAAGCTGTGTGTTTGGGGCATTGCAAATCCAATCTTGAAAGGCTATACAGATTATGATTTTATGGCAGGGTTGACCATTGTAAAGAAAATCCATACTGGATATTTGTTTACTTTTTCAGGGGGAAGCTAGATCTGGCCAGTCAAAGTTGACAGAAGAAATGTGTGCATATCTACAACTGAGCTGAGTATATTGCGTGCTACTGAAAAGCCGGGCAAGGAGATGTAGGCTAAGCGATTCTTCATAGCTTGGTTTGACTCAGATTGGAGTATATTGTCTATTGTGACAGTCAGGAGTGCAAAATAGACTTGAGCAAGAACTCCCACGTACCATCCAACGTAAAGAAACAAAATACATTAGACGTCCGATATCATTGGATTCGTGAGAAAGGGAGAATGATCACTTTCACGGGACAAAAAGTATTAACACAAGTGAAATCCTGCAGATATGCTGAACCAAGATGATGAGCAAAAGGACCAAGTTCGAGATTATGCAAAAGAATTGTGGGTTATGAGATCTCTTAAAGAAGTTGAAGATACATTCAGTCCAGTTGAAATGGGACTGGAGGGGGAGGAGGAGATGTGTGAATCCATTCCCCCCCCATGTCTTGGTCAACTTTAGGCTATTCAATTGGTACAAGCAATTGTTAAAAAGGAATAATAGTAATTGGCGTTTGAAAGAAAAGATTGTAGTTTGGCAAAATTGTGTAAAGATTCGCAACAATTTTGCCTTGGCTATGTTTACGCTATTCATTAGTGACATAGGTAGGGTTTTATCCTTCTATAAATTAGAGCATTCTTGCTCATTGTAGGGTAGAACACACAAGTTAGAGAGAAAAACCATTTTGAGAGCAAAGTGAGTTATCCCTAGACTATACAAGCAAAATAGTTCTGTGAGAAAAAATAGAGTAGTGGCGATATTTTGTAAGACGGAAACCAAAAGCAGTGTTGTTTTCCTTTTGAGTGTGTAGTAGTCCACTTGAGTATTGTATTAGTGACCTACCACCAGTGTTGTAAAATCCTTACTATAGTAATATCAGTTGCTCCTCTTGGCCCGTGTTTTCCCTTATTTAGAAGGTTTCCACGTAAAATTATTGGTGTCGTTATTTTCCCATTTTATTTCATTACTTTTACCATATATATTTTTGTGTTTGTCCGCGTTTTCCCAACACAATCATCTTACCCTCTAAGGCTTTCCAAGAATGCATGTTATGTCATCTTCTTATCATCACCTATTCCTCTATCACATAGATTTCCCCAAAACAAGATCACTATCACTTGCTACCTTCTCTCAAGTTACCATGCCAACAACCTAGTCCTTTTGGAATAGTACATGAAATTGACGTCATGGACTAACTCATCCATCTTGACTTGTATCCCTATTATCATATATGTTTTAGAAACTGAACAATCATAACTAGTCCCAATACTTAAATGATACACCAGATCCTTACCCTAACTTAACATTAATATGAAACATATTTCACATGATCACATACAAGCCACAAGTGAGATCAATTCACCTTTCAAGTAACGTAGATCACTCAAGGATCTAACATACATATATACATCACATTATATAAATATAAATACGGACATAACCACAATACACATATCCGATGATCCTCTCAAAAATATCCACGCACAATCTGTTAGTGTACCCATGTGGTACTCAAGCCAATCAAATTTAATATATATACCAGATGTGGTGTACAAGTCAACCATTAACGTTCTTGTACTGACGTGATACTCGAGCAAATCAATAATCACAAACAATCATGCACAAACAAAATACGCAATGAATAATAACACTTGAAATCAAAAATCACATAAAGAGGTCGATTGCATGAGATTATTAGTACGTTGTCATTGTTTATCCCTAAGTTTTCCCAATATTCATTGGACAAGTGATAGTATAAAATAGTGGACAAGTATACATACATATATTGGATAGCACAAACCATATCAATATTATAATAACCTCACGTGAAACCCATTTTGAGTACATAATGTTCCCCTTATTTACCACAAGTCCCAAAACAGGTTATAACCCAAGAACTTTATAGCTCTAAACATTACAATTACCACAAAACTACCCCTACCAGAAACACTTAAGAGTACAATCAAGAACTAGAGAAACACCTCTAGTCATTATCTTATCTTCCACCATAACAACAATAACAATCTTCAACCATTCAGATTCTGTGTCCGCAAGGCATATGCTATGATGTCGTAAAATGGGTCTAACCATTCAGGTTAAGGAAACTTAGTCTATTTAGAGCCAAGAATCCGTTGATGAACCATGTCCATGAATTTTCCACTCCGTGAGAGCAAGCCGTGACAAATAGGCATCAAAATTTCTTAGGTCCTCACCTCCCTTGCATTGTAATCCTTCCCTTGCATTGCCCCTTTGCCTCGGGTGTCTTTGGAGGATTTTTGGAGTAACCCTCGCCTATTTTTTTTCAAAAGTGAAAGAAAAATAAAAAGAAGTCGTATAAATAGGTTGTTGGATTTTCGTCACATAACCAATTTTCCAAAAGGGTCAATTTCGTCATGTGCTCAATTTTTTAAAAATTTTGTACCATATTTTTTTAAAAAAAAATTGTGTTTCACATAAGATGTCCTTGAGTAATAATGGATTGGGTCATTACAATTACTCAATAAAAAATTGTCATGTCTATAATTTTATTAATTCTATTTCTTCACACGTTTTTAGAAGAGTGAGTGCACTCATCCTGTCATGTCATCCCTTAACGGGATAATTAAATCACTTGGAGATTGTTAAGGAGATTTAGATATCTATGTACTTAAATGTTTAAGCAAATTTTGGTGCCAAATACAAGGAAATGAAAAAAAAGTCTAAAATATATTTGAACTTTGACTGAAATTATTGTAACAATATCAAACTTTGGAAAGAACCTTTTAACCCCCCCCCCCCCACCACCTACACACTATTTAGTAGTGTATTTTAAAGGTATATATGTATCCGCGTGGACATAAAAAATATTGCATTATTATAAATAGTAATGTGTCCATGTGGACACATATATACATTTAAAATACACTATTAAAAAGTGCAGGGGGTAAAAAATCCTTCATAAAGTTCGGTATCGTGATAACAATTTCGACCAAAATTAAAGTATTTTTCAGACTTTTTTCTCCAAGAATATATTAATATATTTTCTTTATTAAGAAACTAAAAGAAGCCACAAGACCTGCTTTTGCGTAGGTTTAACTTAATATTTTGCCAAAATACATTGAGGAAATATCAATTAAAAAAAATGAGACCTTAAAGTGTGAGGGCCCAAAGTCATTGCTTCATTGGCTTGACCCTCAAGTTGATACATAAATTATAATCACATAAATATTTATGATTTATTTTGAATCACAAATTTTAAAAATATTTAATCTCCAAAGCAAAATAATTATGTATATCAAATAGTGGGGAATTTTAATAATTTAGTTGGTTAGCTGTCTGAACTCCAACATTATTAGTGAGAGTTTTCAATTCTCCATATTTTAATCCCTATGCATTTCCCCTTTCCCGCCTCCATTTTTTTTTAAAAAAAATGTATTACAATAATGTCTGTGTTTATTTTCAACTGGCGGGGTATGGGTGACCTCAAGTCGTCGGGTTCTAGTTATGTCGCAACAACGGTGGGCCAGTTGTTTACTTATCGATTAGGAAAAAAAAGAATGGGCAGTTATGTGCGTCATGTTTTTTAACATGTATAAGAAATATAAACTATTATGTTTCATAATGTTTATTCTCAACATTAAGTACTTATTTTTCAAAATTAATTAGTAGGAATAATGTGGTAAGCTAATAGATAGTAAATTACCAAAAGGGACAGATATTTTGCACTATTATAAAGAAAAATTTAAGTTCATACGATTCTTCCTTATGCTTAAGCAGAACAGAGAAAAAAAATGGATGCGATAGTGATGAAGCCTTACGATGCTATGGTGCGGCTGATGATGGCTTCGCCGGAGCGCAACCTCTTGCCTGACACCGTTATACGGCGGCTGATACGGCTTCTCTTTGATGGTCGGCTTCGCTCCGGTTATAAGCCATCCTCTGAGCTGCAACTCTCTGACCTTCTTCAATTTGTGCATTGGACGCACCTTCTCTCTATATTTATTTTCCAACTATCAAACTCAGTTTCACGTTTAGGGTGTGTTTGGTATGAATGAAAATATTTTTCGAAAATATCAATTTTCTCATGTTTGGTTGGATCAAATGTTTTGAAAAATATTTTTTTCAAATCAACTCATTTTCCTCAAATTTAAAGAAAATAACTTTACTTAAAAACCTAATGAAACATTTTCTTAAAATTCTCTTCGAACCTACCCCTACCACCCCACCCTACCAGCCCCCAACACACCCACCCTACCAGTCACCTGTCCCTAAAAAAGTTCAAGCTTATTTTTAAAAAATATCTTTCAACTTAAAATTTTTCATTTTTTCACCATGTCCTCGATCCCCAACCAACCCCCTTACTAGCCCCCCCCAGGAAGGTTGCCCACCCTCCAAAAAATAAATACTTTTGTTTATAAAAAAATACTTTTTTAAAAAATAACAAAATTCATTTTTTCACCCCTTACCCTCGACCCCCACCTATCACCCCCCCCCCCAAAAAAAAAAAAAATTATATTGTTTTTTTTAAAGGAAAAAATTCAGGTTAAAATTTTTCATTTTCATCCCCTACCTCGAACCCCTTCCCCACCCCCCACCCCCCTGCAATTTTTTTAAGTTTGTTTAAAATGATATTTAAATTTTAATTTCTTCTTTTTACCCATACCCTATCGACCCCTACAAGCCGTCCCCCAAAGCCACCAAGAAAAATATTTAAGTTTGTTTTTTGATTAAAAATTCAAATTCAAATTATTTTCTAGTGTAGTAAAATATAAAAGATATTTCTCAAAAACATTTTTCATTCAAAAACCAAACACAAAAATATTTTTTCTGAAAATATATTTTACTCACCAACCAAACATGAAAAAGTAAGTCAAATAAAAAAATATTTTCCATGGAAACATTTCCTTCATACCAAACACACCCTTATAGTTTTAAATTTTTTCTAGAATTTGAAAAACAGTAAGCAAGTATTTTTATTCTAAATTATTTATGAAAAGTCAAAAATAACTTTAATTTGTATTCATTGATAAACAAAAATTAAATTTTTAAATATTATTTTTTTCTCTGAAAATAAAAGTTATTTTGTTCAAATTTCAAAAGGAAAAGAGTATATGATATGTTCCTTTACATGTAATTTAGAATCTTATTATAAACGTGATTAATATATTTCTTTTATTATCATGAAGTGAAAAAATTCAAATATGCTATTAAACTTTTAGAAAATAATCATTTATGTCATTCGTTTAAAATTTGGCCCATCATTAATTTTACATAAAAGATTCATCCGTGTCATTTTTTAAATTCTGATTTTACAAAACTATTTTTTACATTTGATATAACTTTTAACACTTTTCGATTAGAGTTTTTGAATCAAAAATACTCTTTTTACTTTTTCTCTCTTGAGAACACATTAAGAATATATAAAGAACATTAACAATTGTTAATTTTCAAACTTCTCTAATTCTTTCATAAACTACCTCAAATTTCAAGAGTAGTTTTCCTACGAGCTAGATACCAAGATTTGATATCTTTTGCGCTCAAATTCAGCCTAACTCAACAAGATCCATTTCAAATGATTTCATGAAGAATTTAATATGTTAAAAATTTGAGAGTTATTGATATTCTTCTTCTTGGTATTCTCAAGGAAGATCAAGCAAAAAGAGTCCATTTGATTCAAAAAACTTCAATAAAAAATTATTAAACCTTGTCTTCTTTTTTTGGGGGGGGTGGGGGTGGGGGTGGGGGTGGTAAAAAGTGATTTTGCAAACTCGAGTTAAAATAAATGACATGGATGAACATTTTCTTGAACAACAATGACATAGATGAGCAAAAGTTTTAATGGATGACATACATAAAAATTTTCTTTTGTTTTAACAGAGGTCGCAGACAAGCCTACATACGTCATTCTTACTTCATCTAGGTTAAATTTAGCGGAAAATTTGAAACCTTTTTGTTTCTTAACATTGTTACTAAACATTCTACTACATACGTAATTGTTCACCATCAGCCATCTAACATTAAGATCATCAAATGAAAGAAATCGTTTATTATAACGATAAAAATGTACTTGCCAAAATGGCACCAATACAATGTTTGAACAAAAAAGGGAAAGAAAAGAAGAAAGAAAGGACTAGTGGAACAACTGCCAACTAGCCCATCCACAACTAGCTAGAATATAAAATGGGCAAGCATCCTCAAAGGCAGGAAGGACTATCACCAAGTCCGAGAATGCTCGATGTCCGGATTAACTGCAAGTTTACCTGTAGCGCTAGCGTTCTCACACCATGTGCCTTGCCCTAAAAGTAGAGTTGTATAGGGTTAGTACAACTTGTGCTAAGTATGGGTATATGCAAGCGCACACCAAGGGAATGAATGAGTAAGATTAGCTTCTTTCCTACAACATGCTTATAGAGGCTTCAAGGTAGTGTCTGGCCAAATTGATATATTAGGAAAGTGAGTGAGCTTTCCAAATTAAATAGGAAAGTTTATGAGCTTTCCCAAATTGGATTAGAGAAACGTATTTCCATGAAGAGTAACATGCATCAATCTTTGCTTAACATTTGCACACAGACACAAAACGTACAAATAACACATATATACTTCCCATAACACATAATTGTTCATATACATTCATTCGTTATACCAAGAGACCTTGGAGAATCTGGATGACGTTACGACTTACCAAAAATGAGGCTAACATATGGGGACCTCATTAGGGAGCTCTGCTTTAGCAAACACCAAAAGTATGTTTCGTTCATCATACGTATTCATTGAATTTCATAATGGGCTCGTGAAACACCTGTTATTACCTAGGATGGAAGTTTAAGACTCTCATCGAAATTATGAAGTGCAATGCCCCAAGAAGACCTAATGTCATTACTGGAATTTTATTTTCACCTTCTGATTGTCTTGCACAAAAAACACCTTCGATATCGTTCATTTCATTATCTTCGTACTTGAAGAAAACTCCAACCTTAACCGGACATAGATCATGTGAGCATCATGAAATCCAGGTGTCTACCCCATACTGAAAAAAGGTGGAATCATGGCCCAAAGTGGACCCAAAACATGCTGAGGTACATGGGAATTAAACCCCGCCAGTCCTTATATTGGCAGTATAGGTTCGAGATAGGAGATATAAGAGACCCATGACCCGGCACAGCCGACCATCTCATTATGCTTGAGTCACGTGGACCTCCGTCCTTCCCGAAGAAGGAATCACCGCTAATAGATAGTCTATCGGGGTGCTCCGTATAAGTTCCATTTCATTCAACTCATACGTCATGGAAGTTTGGATTTAGTATAGAATACATTATATTCTCAATAGATGATTTTCTCATCTCATCATTAGTATTAAAGTATACATCAGTCTCAATTACTTTACATTAGAGTGTACATTAGATACTAGTCTCTTCATTAACTTTACACTCTCATAGGTGATACGTTTTGGGAATTTTACTTAGGCTCATTTGAGATTTCTCTCATTCTTTTACATAGGCATCATATCTGTTGTCGCCACATTCATCAACTTAGCAATTTGCTCTTTCATAATTACCAACCTTTTAAGTTGAATGTTCATTTCAATCCCCCAATATGCCAATGCACCTTGGCCATTTGGTGTTTCACCATCGTCTTAACCCTTTAGGGCTTAATCATTTCATTGACATACAATCTTAGGTTAACTGATTTTGAAACGTCGCGAGGATTATGGTTATATACAGCCAGAGGTTTAATTCATTTAGTAGTTACGTGATTCCATATCTTCCCTAAGATTATGTAGTACAAGGACTTATGCATTCTTGATCTCGAGAGAACTAATTAGGCATCCATTATTCTTGATGATTTAATTCACGTTGATGACTTATGCATCTATACGGATTTGGGAAGGGAAACCCCAAATTTCGAATTCCTTAGAAACACTTACATTTTTTTCATTTATTTATTTTGCAAGTACTAAGAGGTAATTCAAAAGGTATCAAGGCCCCCACAACCCCTTTATTATAATTTTTTCTATTTTCCGTTCTATTTCGAGTTACTATTGAGGTTTGTGGGATCAAGAACCATAGCCAATCGTTAATTTTTTTTTATTCTCCTCCTTAAAATGGCATAAGAGGTCGTTGGGTTCGAATCCCAACGCTCCCCCTTATTTTCTTTATTCTCCTCCTATTATCATGCCTAAGAGGTCGTGGGATTCCCACACGCCTCCCCCTTTATTTTTCTTTTATTCACCTCCTTAATCTTCCTAAGAGGTCGTAGGTTTGATTCCTACACGCCTCCCCCTTTAGTTTTCTTATATTTTCCTCCTTAATCTACCTAAGAGGTCGTGGGTTCGATTCCCACACCTCACATCTCTTTTTTTTCATTTCCTTTGACTCTCCTTCACTGCCTAGAGGTCGTGCGTTCGATTCCCACACCTCAAAAAAAAATTTCTTTTAATCTTCTTTTAATTTGATTGAGAAGTGGTGGGTTCGAATCCCACTCCTCTCATTTCTTATGTTTTCTTTAGTAGATTTTTCAGCCAAATACCATGGTTCGAATCCCCTTCACCACATTTCTTTTGTACGTCTTTATTACGTGGTTTTTAACATGGTGAGGTTCACGGGTCAATCCTCCATGACGTTAGTTGTTTTTTTAGTTCATTTTTTCAAAAATTTTGAACCTACTTTGCTAACCAAAAGTTCACACTAGAGTGGAAATTTTCTTTTTTTTAATTTTTCAGCATCCTTTCATCACGTTACAACCTTAGTTCTTAGGGAAATTCGTAGTGCATTTAGAACATTTTTAGGTGCGTTTTCATGGATTCGTTTCGACAAGAGAGTATCCCTCAGATCGAACCACATTTTCAGCTCATTAGGAAAAATTCATTTACCATCAACATGTTGACATGAAATATAAAGACCTAATAATGCCATTTAAGTCATAAACCATGAACATGAGCCACGGCTACACACACATACACACGTAGTTACATTTTCGGAAACATCAACATAAGTCACATTATTCCAAACATACATATAAACACATAATCATCACGAAAACATTCTTCATCCCTAGTTTTCTACCAGCAAACATAACCAACATATGATTTTATGGGAGCTAGTGATAGGGACATGCAACGGGAAACAATCCAAGTTTTCGGAATAAATATTCTGAACCTTAAAGGGTCTCTTGGGAAAGGGACCAAGAGAGAAGAGAACCCATACCTTTTTGACGTTAAAACCTCAACTTGCTGCCCAAAGAACTTCTCCAAACACACGTCCAACACCAAAAGTTCAACACCAAACTCGACGAAAAACCTTTTCTTTTCCTACGTGATTGATTAACGTTTATTTTTTATATATTTTCACGTGAGTTCTTTAAGTGTGAAAACCTTTGGTTTACCTACTGTTTTTGGAGTTATTTTGGCAAGAGAAAAACGTGATGAAGTGATAGAGACGTGAAGAGAGAGAGGATGAGCATGGGAGAGGAAGAGTTTTTGCTTAGGCTTAGTCGTCTCTAGTTTAGGACTTAGTCAAATAAGGTTTTATTTAATTATTAAAAATCTGATTACCCTTTTATTTTAAATCAGCTAATAGCTAAATAAAGATAAATTAATTACAGTAATTTACAACTTAATTAAAATCAATGGAATTCATTGGCCACCTAGGTTCGAACCCGCGGGTGGAGCAAAGACTTCATTCAAGAGCCAAATTTCGGCCCTCTCTACCCAAAATGCCCCTCCATTATTAATTAAAATAATTAATTATATATTTAGGGTAATACGTGCTACCCGTTTCATGGAAAAAATACCATTTACCCCTAGGAGACCATCTAAACTTAAGATTTGCCTTTTTAGTACGGTAAAGACTCATTCAAGTAAATCTTCGTATTCGAGAGACCTAATTGGTTGGACCCAAACTTAGGGCTCAAACTAAACTCCCCAGTTTTTTTTTTTTTTAGTGGCTTGGCTGTAGCAAGGGTTCGAGGTTTGGTTATATGCGACATCAAACCATTGGGCCCTGGTCTAATTTAGCATCTTGACAACATTAAGCTATTTCTTAGTTATTAATTTTTAGGGTTATACATTTCTCTTCCCCCTTAGGAACATTGTCCCCGAATTGGACACTACTCTTTACTAACAATAAGTAAGTCATATATAGACAACGACGCATGCAGAGGTAATTATTACTCCCCTTAGTGAATATCTATTCACATATAACATGATGATGCACATTATTGAACCTACTAGTAGTTTCACATTAATATACTAAGGAAACTCTTTCCTAAAACTGTCCATCAAAACATACAAAACATAAGTAACATATAAATCATACAAATTAGACAAACCAACATGTGAATCAAAACTATAACCTCATATAGTGCATACACCACTTAACACAGTCAAAGACCTAAGGGACTAATAAGGCACTCACCCGAGGACTTCCACGGCGGTGCCTTATCCTACACCCCTAGACTTGAGGGCGAAGAAAAAAACATTGTGCCTTGGAGACTCTTAACTTGGAACATTGAGGTTGAACTCTCCCTTCCATTGTTCTTGATTCTCCTATTCAGACAATCATTTACCATGTGACCCGGTTTGCCACAACATTAAAAGCGTTAGAGCCCATCAAACACTCTCCACCATGCAGTATGCCACACTTCCTACAAGGTGGCCTCTCCTTAGTTGTAAAGTTTTACGAACTTCAGAGAGTAATCCCTAACTTACATCGAGGCCTGCTTAAGGCTGATGAATTTCTCAACCTTAGCCTCCTTCATTTATCTGGGAAATAACCGCTCTAGAAAAGACATCTTGAAAAGATCCCAAGTAATAGGATCTCTTTCTAAGGACTTGCTATCCTGCCACACTCTATACCAGGATTGAGCTACATCCCTTAGCTGGTAGGATGCCAACTCAGACTTCTCCACATCAATCGAAACCAACAACCTGAGCTTGTAACGTTCTAGCTTGGGCTATCTATACCAACGTTTTCCTTACTTCTCCATCTGTCAACCCAGCAGGGTTAGCAGCTGGAGCCTGGGAAGGAACTTGAATTACCCCAGCAACTGCTCCTCCAATCTCTCTGCCTGTTTTTCTCCTTGTATTCATCTTTTGTAAACTTCAAGAGTTGATGATAGATATGCTCTTAACACAAAGAAATCCTAAATTAGCGAAGGCATGATAAAGATTAGAAGAAGGGAAATTTTCCTACACATCATTTAGTATCTAATTCAGGATAGTGTTGATTCATCCCATGACTAGAAACTAATCAACGTGGTATGTTGTGAACTTATTATTCTCGGAATAACCAGTGCTCTGATACCAAAACTTGTCACGATCGACATTAGACCCCTGATTGGACCGGCGAGCTAACCTCTCAGAGGTTGTAGACAGCCTACATAGTATTCTTACTTCATCTAGGTTAATTTTAGCAGGAAAATTTGAAATTTTGTTCTTAACATGATTTACTAAAACATTTTACTAAATACGTAATTATTTCACCATCAACCATCTAACATTAAGATCATCAAATTGAAAAAAAAAGTTTATTAGTAACAGACAAAAATGTACTTGCCAAAATGGCACCAATACAATGTCTGAATAAAAAAAGGAAAAGAAAAATGCGAGTGGAACGTTACTCCCACTGAGCACATCCTACAACTAAGCATAATGTAAATGGCCAAGCATTCTCGGAAATCATGCGGGCCTACCAAAGTCCAGATATTGCAAGATGATGCTCGACGTCCCGGATAAACTGCAACGTTGATCCTGTAGCTCTAGCAATCCACCTATGAAGCACCTAAAAAAGTTTAGAGTGGATATTGGGTTAGTACACACTTGGCTAAGATGTGTATATGCAAGGCCACCACAAAGGACCTGCATTGAGTAAGATTTTAGCTCTTTCCTACAACAGGATTATACCACACCCGGATCCAAGTCAGTGGACTTACCAATGAGATTAGGAAGGAAAAGTGAAATAAGCTTCAAAATTTGGGAATTAAAAAGTTTATGAGCTTTACCCAAATTTGCTTAAAGAAAGGTTTGCCCATGAGAGTAACATGCATCATGTTCTACGTAATATTTGCACACAACACACAACACGTACCCATAAGACAAATCAATATTCCTACAACAATAAAGTTGTTTCATATCATTCATTCGGATGCCACGAGACCATTGGATCATGCTATTTTTGAATTAAGGGATTCCCAAAAAATGAGGGCCCAACATATGGGACCTCAATCACCTAGTCTGCTTGTTGTTATACGTACTCCTTTATTTCATTCGGGGGCCAGGTAGACATAGCTTATATCTAGGCGTAGTTTTAAGACGTTTATCGGGTTGTTGTGAAATGACCAGAAATGACCTAATGTCATTACTTGAATTAAACTCACCTCTTGATTACTATACTAACACCTCTGGGATCATTCGTTTTCATTATGTGCATCATTGAAGGCTGGTTCTCATTTATTCCATGGGAACTTTAAATTTAACCGACAGAGATCATGGGAGCTATGAAATCCGGTTTACATGAAACCCTACACCGAAAAGAGTGGAGGTTACCGACCAAACGTGAAACTAAAACATGTAGCGTACAGGGAATTAAAACCTCGCTAGATCCCTAAATTATTAGTATAGGTTCGAAGATAAGGAGATTAGGAGACCATACCCAGCATGCCGGACAGTCATATCTCAGGAGAGTGACGTTGAACCTCTGCCCTTCCCAAAAGAAGGCTATTCACCGTTCAAGTTAGTCTATAGGTGCTCAGTATAAAGTCCATTAATTCAACTATACGATCATGGAAGCTTGGCTTCTAGTATGAGGACATCAAGCTCAATAGATGATTTATCATTCACATTAGTATTAAGTTTTGTTAATCTTCAATACTTTCATTAGAGTGTTCATAGAGACTGGTCTCTTATAACTTACTCTCATAGGTGAGTACGTTTTGGAACATTTATTAGGCTCATTTGGATTGGGAGGTACTACCCATACAAATACTTCTTATCATTCTCCCCTTAGAATCTTCAGCGCCGAGGAACCGAAATGGCCGCTCCCTTCCACCTCCCTCGGGGACCGCGCTTACCGGGTCAACTACGTCCTATGTCACGGTCGGGTGGTATCCCGCGCGCATGGGTATTCTGCGTGGCTGTACCAGTTCCTCAGCTCGGGTTCCTTTGACCGGGTGTGCATTTTTTTTTTTTTTTTTTACATTGCTCATTATCTGTTTCACCACATTCATCAAACATTAGCACATTTGCTCTTCAATAATTACTCACCCCTTTTTACGTAATGGTTCGTTTCATTCATATGCCAATGCACTGGGCCCATTTGTGTGTTTAACCACTCTTAATTAAACCCTTCTAGGGTTTCATCATCGTGTTACATTAATATTCATTTCTCTCCTTCACTACCTAGAGGTTGTGGGTTCGATTCCCATGACTCACATTTTATTTTTATTTTTCTTTTACTCTTCCTTAAATCTGATTGAGAGGTGGATGGGTTGAATTCCACTCCCTAATTTCTTTTTTTTTAAGTTAACATTCCAGCCACTTAACATGTTCGAATCCCCTTCACCATATTTCTTTTTCTTTATTTTATGGTTTTTAAATGGTGAGGTCACGTGTAACCTCCATGAACTCACTTGTTTTAATTCATTTTCTTAAATATTTTGAACCTTCTTGCTAACAGAAATTCAATCACTAGAAGCTGGAATTTTCTTTTCATTTTGCAGCACCGTTTTATCAATTTGACACCTTAGTTCTTAGGGGAATTTCCGTTAGTGCTTTAGAACGTTTTGGTGGAGTTTTCATGGATTTGTTAAGAAAAGAGATTAGGCCCTCAAATTCAGCACATTTCAACTATATGAACCATCACATTTATATCAACATGTGTACATGAAATATAAATAACTATTGATCCCATTTAAGTCCTAAACCATTGAAACAATAGCCACGGGCAACAGACAACATACCACACGTAGTTCGTTTTCGGAAACATCAACATAAGTTACGTGATTCCACACATACATATAAACCACATAATCATTCACGAAAAAACACGTTTCATTCCTTAGTTTTCGCCCAGCAAACATACCAAACATATGATTTTATGGGATGTTAGTGACTGGGACATGCAAAGGGGAAACAATTCAACGTTTTCGGATGAATATTCTGAATCTTAAGGGTCTCTTGGGAAAGGGACTAAGAGAGAAGAGAAACCCATACCTTTTTAAAGTTAAAACCTCAACTTGCTACCAAAGAGTAAGATCCAAACACACGTCAAACACCACAATTCAACACCAAACTCGCCGGGGAAAACCTTCTCTGTGCCGACGTGATTGTTAACGTTTGTGTTTCTTATATTTGTCGGGTGAGTTCTTCAAGTGTGAAGAACTTTAGTTTACCTACTGTTTTTGGAGTTATTTGGGCAGAGGAAAACGTGGAATGAGGCGTGATAGAGACGTGAAGAGGAGAGATGAGCGTGGGAGAGCAGAGTTTCTTAGGGTAGAGTCTAGTATTAGGACTTAGTAAAATAGGTTTTTTACTTAATTATAAAAATTGATTTACTTTTTGTTTAAAGAATCGAAGAACGAATAAAGATAAAGTGAAGTACACGTAATTTACCAACTTGATATTTAAAGCAATTTAATTCTTGCTGGTCCACCTTTGGTTCGAATCCAGGGGTGGAGAAGACTTTACTCAAGAGCCCAATTTCCTCTCTCTCTAAAGCCCCTCACCTTATTAATAAATAATTATGAATATTTAGTGTAATTACAATACAACCCTTAGCTTGGAAAAAGACCATTTTCCCATAGACCCTCCAACCTAGATTTGCCCTTTTTAAATCCGGGTAAGACTCCTCAAGAAATCTTTCGTTCGAGAGCCCTAATGGTTGGATCCAACATTTACAAGCTCAAATAACTCCCCAAGTTAGTTGGCTTGGCTGTAGCAAGGGTTCCGAGGTCTGGTTTTACGCGCATCAATCTATGTGAACTCTGATCTAATCATAGGCATTCTTGACACATTAAGAATTTCTTATCTTATTCATTTTTAGGGTTGTTACACACATATACCATCTTCATGTAGAAGTGAAAACATTTATTTGAAGTTCATGTTTTCGACTTTTAATTTTAAGAAAATCTATATTGTGATAAATATGATTCTTCTCTCAAAGTTCAAGATATATTTGATTTTTTCACACATAATTTTTATATAATGGCTAAATTGAGTTTTAAATACATCTATAATAGATTTATTTGTTTATCATTATTGGAGTTTCTTATTCTTATTTAAGTTTTTTCCCTTCATGTTTGCTATAAAAATATAAGATATGAAAAAAAATTGTGAGTGAAAATAAAAAAGAGAAAATAGTAAGAAAAGTAATTTTTAAACTAGTTTTTTTAAAAAATAAAATGAACTACGTAGACTGCATATATAAATAATAATAATAAAAATAATTGTTAGAAAAATATAATCATTTTTTTAAAAAATAAATAATTCAACACAAACTAATGTTAAATAGTTAAGTGAAACATCTCTATGTTTTATTTTGCTTATTGAATTATTGGTGAATTAATTGTTGTTAGGGGTATGCACTATTTGGATTAAACCGAAAAATCAAATCAAATCAAACCAAATTCTAATTTGAATTGTTTTTTTGGATTCATAGTTTAAATTTTGAATTCAAGAATTTATTTGTTTGGTTTCAGAGTTTAGAAAAATGAAAATAAAAAAAAATTGAATTATATATATATATATATATATATATAAGATATATATAATCAGGTGCCCGCGCCACCGAGGTCCAACATATGTTAGTGTTTCTTTCTTTCAATTTATGTGACACAAATGGAATTGAAAAAAAGAACTAATTTTTTTCAGTGTTTTTTAAATATTGTAATGTTTTTTCTTTCAATTTATGTGACACAAATGGATTTGAAAAAATGAACTAAATTTTTTATATGTGGTTTTTTTTAATATTTTACAAAAATTTCATTTATACACCTCTCTTATTCTCTCCTGTGGTTTATTGCCTTAGTGAGCTTCAGCTGCCAAATTTGAGATCATAGTTGCAGATATTACACATTTGGATATGGAAGGATCCTATAATAGAATATTGTCTATTGAAATGTTTGAGGTATTGAGTGCAAGATGAGTGTGTTTGTTACATTTAAGAGTTTAGACGGAAGCTAATAAACTTATATATTTATAGAATATGAAGAACTATGGAGATCCCCTGAAGAAGATCTCAAGATGGATGAAGGCAGATAGTCTTCTTTTTGTTTATTATTTATTCCATACAACATTTGCTTACCACTTTGAGGTACATATATATACGTCCATCTGCTAGCTGATCAATGCATGAGTATTTCCTATGCTTCAATAACAGACGTGGTTGTGTAGAATGTGAACGATGATGATTGGATCGCTAGGCACTTCATCAGTGGAGGTACAATGCCTTCTGCCAACCTCCTCCTTTATTTTCAGATGAGCTTCATGTTGTAAATCATTTTAGAGTTCTTCTCCCTTATTTTGGACCAAATTATTAAAGGATAACATTTTTGTTCAGTTTCACATAGTTTAAGAGTGTTTTTGGATTGATTAAGAAAGAGTTGGTTTGGTTGTTGTGGAATCAAACTAAATGGAAGATGAATTACCATGATATTTGGTAGTACAGATAATTCTACAAATAAAAGTCAAAGATAAGTAGTCTTGGTAGGACTGAAGTGTTAGGCTAACCATAAATGGTTTCATATTCTTAACCTTGACCTTTTTGACTATAGTGATGTCCTTGATGCCAAGCAATATGATGAATTATTCCTATAAATCGGTAGCTTTTAATCATTTTCAAATATCCTCATCACAATTGCCTTCTCACCTCTAGGCATTGTGTCCTCTTCCTCTGTAAGTATTTTCACTTGTATTCTTTTATGAGTGCAATCAATTATATGTGCAGTTGTTCGTGGTGACGTAGGATTATTTTTGATCCGCACCACGTAATCTTGTTTGTCTCATTGTTCTTAATTTGAGACGTTTTCCTCCGCTGAAATTGTTATCAGATCCACGGTTCTGTCTAAGTAATCTCTGTGGTTGCATGCACGGTCTGAACTTCCCCTCAGAAAAGAATTACTTGGTTTTTCTATATTCCAAAATACAATTATAGGTAGCCAAAATAACATAAAAAAAATAGTTCCATGAATTGAAATTGAATAGATGTAGTGGGCGCAACACTTCAATATCTGGAAAAATGCAGATGGGTGTACAGCAGAGAGAGGTTCATCCATGCTATTGCCGGAAAATATCCTGATACATAGTATCAGATTCTGACAGGAGAAGATTGAAGGATATGCTTTGAGTGTATCCAACTGTCCTTTGCACCTAAACGTACTCTTTGAAGTGAGTACAATTTCGAAGAGACGGCCAAAGAGTTTATGGGAAAAGCTGGAAGGGCTTACCAGGATCAGTCAGCGACAACAAGAATGTTTGTTCAACATCGCCAAGAGAAGTTGCAAGAGGAAGTGGCCCGAATAGAGAGAGAAACAGCGGGCTTCATACATTTAAGATGGATTCAGGTATTTGTTGCAGACCATCTAAGATCGTCAATACCTTGTGATGGTCGTACAAACTGCTAAAATTAACAAATGCTGAGAACGCTTGCATGTTCTTTGCTATTTTCATTGACTTCAAAAAATATCATGATATTGGATATTCAAGATGTATAGAAGATAACCTATCAAACTTGATCAAGTGCGCACGCACTTAACTATTGTGATGTGCGAAATCATTGTAAGAGACCAAAGTGATAAGTAGTGGGACTCGTTGTAAGGGTCGTATTAGACACATGGAAGGAGCCAATGAAGTACCGATCAAAGTCCCTGTGTGACAAAAAGAATGCAGAGTTGTTGGGGTTGTCCAAAAGGGGCACTTTGAACGAGAATTGCCCCTATGTCGAATCCAATGAAAAGGCGACTGCATCCATTTTTGAGCAAGACACATGATCTATGAGATTAAATGTACTAACAACATCATGCAAACTGGTCTATTACAACAACTATGGGTCTTAGACCTGGCTATACTCGACATTGTAACATTCCGAAAAGATTGGGTTCTCAGCCGCTATGGCACCAGATAGGACTGTATTAATGGGCAATAATGCCTACTTGTAAATATTTCCATTGGTTTCAGTTCGGTTTCGCTGCCATGATGGGATCGTGAGGATCTTATAGAAGTCCCGGTCATGTGCCTGATCTGAATAAAATTTGATCTCCTTGGTATGTTGGATACACAAAGCTTAGTTCACTGGTGAAAGAGGAACTAAGAAAAGTGACTAAAAGATCTTTAGTCATGTTGAAGGCACGATGGAGAATGGCCTTTACACAACACTTGCGGAAACATTATTGGCTCATTGAAATTTATCTACGTGCATTTCTCTAATGAAGACAAGGCAAAATTATGGCACCTGATACTAGTCCTATGAGCACTCGAGGATGGAGGATGTTGATCAACCGAAACTTTTGAAGGTGAACGAGCACCCACTTGAATTTGTGAACACGCGTCTTAGAGAAGCAGAAAAGGTCCGCTTCAGCACTGGCAAGCACAGAGGGGAGGTGGCTAGACTACATCCATTCAATTTATGGATGTGCCCATAAGCTTCCATTGCAAAGGATGAAGGAGGTTCTTCCACATTCATTGATAATTCTCTGAAAGGTTTGGGTTCATTTCTGAAGACAAAGGTGATCTTTAAGCAGTTAACGAGTGTAAGATTTTGGTTGAAACTCAAAAGGAGAGAAAAGTCAAGTATCTTTTCTTCTACGACAATGGCTTAGAGTTTTGCAGTTAAGAGTTCAATGATTTTTGCAAGGTTAGAGTGATCACACACAATACATAAGACATCAGGCACACACAACAGCAGATGAGTTGCCAAGAGATTAAACACTAAATCTTTCTTGAAATGGCTCGTTGTATGCTCTTACATCCCAGATGTCCAAAGTATTTTTGTGCTGAAGCTTCATCCCTAGCTTTGCAATTTTCTCCAGCATCCCAGCGATGACTTTAAAACTCCAAATGAGGCTTCAGCTGAACTCTCTAACTATTCCATACTTGCGAATATTTGGGTGTCCCACTGATTATCATGTTAATGAAGGAAACTTGAACAAAGACTAACACAACCATATTCGTAGGGTATTTGGATTGCGTAAAAGGGTACAACTTGGTGTTTGTCTTTAATTACAATTTTAGTGTAGTAGAGATGTACCATTGATGACTCCTCTATATTATCTCATAATTTTTTGTGGGGTTTTCAAGAAACGAGAACACTGCGCAGGTGGAGCCTACCCTCTTCCGGTTGGATCTTACCAAGGACGAGATCAAGATACTCCAATTGATCTCAAAAATCGACTTAAAGAACTTGCTTCCAATAACCATACAACATTGCGAGGTATGGGCACAAAAGCCCAGATACGGAAATCGAAACGTCTTACATGAGCAAGAACTGATTGGACATGCATTCTAGCTGCAGAAGAAGTGGATTAAAAGAGATCTGAGCCTCTTCGTCATGTTGAAGCAACTTTTTGCAAAGATGCTTCCAATGGCATTTTTAACATGATGGACGAGATGGAGTCTCTTCAAACAAAAATGAGACCAGGGATCTTAGTTACAAGGCCACGAGGATTGCATTTTGGATGCAAATGGGTTTACCGATGAAAAAGGTATTCCTAAAGCGGAAGATAATACTGTTCAAAGCGAATTGTTGCAAATGGTTTTCAAGTCAGATGATGGAATTGACCTAAAATGAGATTTCTCACAATCGTGAAACATAACTCAATTCTTCTCGTTCTACTAGCATTGTTTGCACACATTTGATTAGAGCTTCAACAGCTTGAATCTCAAACTTTTTCTACATGATGATCTCGAAAGATCTCTATATGCGATCAGCCTGAAGTTCCTAGCTGAAGGAATCGAAGACCATGTAGTCCCTTGAAAATTCTTTGTAGGTTTGAAGCAATCCCTCGAACATGGTACAAGAGATTTGATGCCTTCAGTACTAACTGGATTTTTGAGGAGTGCCTTTGATAGTTGTGTGATCAAAAGAAGATGTCTGGTAATTCTAATGATTTATTATTGTTTTATTGATGATTTCTTATTGCTGATAACAACATCAAAGATAATATGCTTTGGAGAAATTGTTAAGCAAGGATTTACATGAAGGATTTAAGAGTTGCAAAGGAAAATCCTGGAATGGAGATTTCAAGAGAAAATGCTGTTGTACATCTTTCGCAAAGAGGTACACTCAAAACACGTCTTGAAAGATTCAAATGCATATGAGCAAGACTGTAGTCCAACCCCAAAAAACAAAACCTGTTAGCTTCTTATTCAAGCTTTCAGAGTTTACATGCCTCAGTCAATGGACGAGGTGGATCATATGCAAGGTTCCTTAGGCGACGCGTAGTTGGTAGAAATTATGGTACGCTATGGTGTGCACACGTCCAGATATTGCTCAATCTGTAAGTGTGGTAGCAGGTCCATGGAAACTCAGAAAAAATGCACTAGGAAAGCTCTCAAGTGGATGAGATATCCAAAGGAGCTCCTGATGTTGGCCTAACCTTTTTGCCAAGTGAAAGGTATTTCAATTTCTCTTTAGTAGATTCTGAATATGCAGGGGTATCTTCTCAGTAAGGAGGTCCACACTGTATACATCTTTACTCTTGTTTGAAGATGCTTTTAGTTTTTGAAATAGACCTTCCGTTTAGTCGCTTTTTCTACAACAGAGGCAGCATAAATGGCCGCAACGAAGACATTGAAAAAGTTATCTGGTTGAAACAGGTTTGGTGACAGAATTGTATTCGGTTTCAATCCTGAATCAATTCTAAGATGTGTAGTCCCAAAGTGCTATTCATTTGATTAAAAATCAAAGATTCATAGCACAAACAAACACTTGATATCAGATTCCATTTTATAGAGATCTCGTAGAGAGGAGCTACAAGGTTGAGAAGGTTTATCACAGATGATAGCTTGCAAACATGTTTGCCCAAATAGTCCCGCTTGCCTACTTTGCACACTGGGGGACAACAGCTAGGTGGAGCTAGTATGTTCAAGAAATGTTTGATTCGTCTTGTTTCTTACAACAGGGTCTATAAAGCCTTTAGAAGTTTTTGGCCGGAGTTGCTTACTACGCATGCTGGACAGCAAACCAAGGTTGAACCCTGAAAGAGTTGGTTTGGTTGTTTTTGGAATCAAACTAATTGGGGGAAAAAAAGGAAAAATGACTTCACATAATATTTGGTAGGAGATAATTAGTACAAATTAAGTCAAAGACTAGTATCTGGTAGGTGAATTTAGGCACACCATAAAATTGTTTCATATTCTTACCTGACCATTTTGACATATAGTGATGTCATGATGACATCATGGATGCATTTATCTATAATAGTTAGCTCTTAATTCATTTTCAAATCAATCCTTCACTTGCCTTCATCACTTCTACAGCGCATTTTGTTCTCTATCTTGTAGTATTTCACTTGTATTCTTTGTAAAGTGAAATAAATATTGGTGCAGTATTCTTTGGTGGACGTAGGATCATTTTGATCCGAACCACGTAAAATATTATTGTTCTTCCTTATTCTTTAATTTCACGTTTCCGCTAACGGATGACTATTTTGAATTGGGATGCTTGGTTGCAGGATGACGTTTCTGTGATTGATCATTGGCTTGTTAATGGAAAACATTACGCACAGACAAGGTGAACTTAACTGGTTTGATCATGAATATTAACTCCGTTTTGCAGCGAAGAAAGTCTTAAGAGAATGGATGAGAACAAGAGTCCCGTAAATCCAATAATGGAGTCAACTTATGGGAAAGATTCAGCGGTAGTGACATTCTAACAGAGAACTTTTATTCCTTTTAGTTTATTCTGAACTATGTGGCTAACGAATAGATGGAGAAGAATGCAGGATGGTTGCACATTTCCTCTTAAAAAAGAAATGAAATTCTCAAGCAAACTATACAAGTAATAAGAATTTCCATGCATTTTACTCAAAAACATTAGGAGAGAGTAATTTGCAATTTGTACCCCTAATGTAGGCCGACTAATACCCTATTCTTTCATTCTTAATTATTTTCATACTAATCTCTTGCAAAATCATAAAAGTTATTTTTCAATTATTTATAGGGATAATATGAAGTTACATATACTATAAAAAAAAGAGAGCAAAAAGGTGATTTTGTTACGAAACTATAGGAGAAGAAGAGATTAGAGAAAAGAGAAGACTTTCTATTCATTTTGAATTATATTCAAGGTTTCATGGATCTTATTTACAATGAACAAAAATCTCTTTATTTATAGGGAAACCTAACTTGGTCCCAATTAGGATTCCTAACCATATCATACAAGGACTCTACATAATTAGGCATTAACTATAATATAAAATATTATTAGGCATTAACTATAATAAAAAATATTTATATCACTTCCCTTTGAATGTCGATATATTATGTGCCTCGTTAAAATCTTAATAGATAAAATCCAGTGGGGGGGGGGGGAAAACGAAAAAAAATCTAGTTGACGAAAAGAGTACACATTATGTATATAGCTTTGGAAGTCTCCATAAAACCCTTACAAGAAAATACAATGGGACAACTTGTGGGGGGAAAAATTTACATCACGTAATTACCTCCCCCCTAATGAGAACATCATCCACTACTTGAATCCTTCGTTGTCCAAGTTTTTGCACCCACTTCTTTAAGTTGTATTTGCTAAGACTTAAGTGGATAAATCAATTAATAGTATTACTTGAACAAACCATGTTGCATGTTGATATACCATTCTTGGACTATGAGTTAAAACATTGATGAAATATGCTTCCTTCTTTCTCATTTGCTGAATATTTCCCTTCAGGTTCAAATATTTCTGCAAGTTCCTACTTCAACTTCTTTAAGCAAATAATCTATTGGCCTTTGAAAACTCTTTTACACTTCAATTCTAGTCATCAACTTGACATATATACTATGTATAATGCTCTATGCATTTTGCATCTATTTAATCCTATGAGGCATGATACAAGTTTTCCCAAAAACTGGTATATTTCTTTAGACTTGACACCATCAGATATTTCATATCAAGTTTGTCACAGTTCCACATTCAATATTTAGTATACATTTTCTAGTGCCTAAAAAGACAAATTGCAAGTCAATAAGATTTTGCGCTACAAGATCTCATTTCCACTTTTCACGTGATAATTATTTCTACACCAACATACCTTAATAGTCGTATATTTTTATATCATAATAATCTTTTACAATATGCGCGTTATTGTATCAAAATATTATCACGATATACCATTTTATATCGATTTCACAATACGATAAAACTTATTGAGATCTCATCATTCATTATATTAGGTAGCTACCCCTCTCATGGGGTTTCATAAAGTGTTATGTTTGTAGGCCTCTCCAAAAGCACATTCTCTTTATTATATTCATTTTGAATTCTTTGATCATTCTCTTTTAAAGGATGATTTTATTTAAATCGATAGTCCTATTATAGGCTTCATGCAGTCGTAGACTCATATCCATCTAGAACCACCAATAGTTATTTACATACTCTGTGTTGCTTCTTAGTCCTCCTTATGTAACAAACAAACATATATGCACATCTTCTTTTTGGGATCTATTTTTGTGCATCATTCTATATTCGTGTTTATTATATACTTTACATAATCAAAATAAGCAGATGAAAAAATATTTGGTCCTTGACCATAAGAATTAATTGAAAGAAAACTAATCATAGTGTCCTACTTTTGTATGTGGTATCATCATTCCAGATCACCACATTACCAACTTTATGTTTCATAACATGATTATCACTCTCTGATGACCATATGAATAAATGTCACATCACCTTGATATTTATCAATATTATCAGATGAATTTCTTGATTTCATATTTTGAAAATAAAGTTTTAGCTCAATTACTTGCACAAATAATTTTGTGAATGTCAAATGTAAGTTGGACAACAAACGCACATGTGTTATATTATAGATGGCATCTCTTTATCAATCATATGATATGAACGTGCACATATTCACTTTAATACTTTGCAAATTAAGGATGTAAGTCTCAACTTAGGTTGATCCAATAGACCTTGTCATGAAATAAGCAACATAGAATTTTTGAAGAATCTCTAAGTTTTTCTAATGTTTCCATTACTTCAATAAAATGCCCATCTTTGGATGACCAAAGTATTCAGGCCCAACTATATTTTAGTATTTCGTAGACTCCAAGTTTACTATGCCTGTGTCTGTTTCCTTAGTACATTCCAATTTATTACGATTATACAAATTTCAACTTAATACCCGTGATAAATTTCAGATTTATTTTTTCTCATTGCTCTATCTCCCTCTTCTAAAGGTGAGTCGTGGCTCCCACACAGTAAGACTAATTTGATTATCACAAAAATTGTGTCTGTATCAATATATTTATGTCATACTTTTTGCAACATCAGTTGCGAGAAACACTATGCACCACATGAGACTATCTAGAAAGACACATCTATTCGGATCATTGAGTATCTAACAATCCACTAGGTGGATGAATATGGTCCACAACTAATCTTATACGTTCGGAGACAACGCATGGGATTCAATCTCAACTTCAATTATTGTGATCTCACAACTAACCTTGCCTTCTAAAAATTACAAGAAAATTCACCATTAAAAGACTTTAGTTTCTTCAATGGTGGGGCCTTTTTAATTTTTCCTAATTCGTCTAAACATTATGAGAATACTGAGTCCCAAACATCATTGCAAGATTAATACACATCTTTGATAGTAAACTTCTTATTTTACCAAGAATGTGGTCTCACATGCACTAATTTTTTTGTCCAATACCGCCTGAAGGATAAAGCATGAACCTTTTCTATGTATGAAACATTTCTTCTTAGAGACATTCTTGATATACCACATCATGACCAAGTTCGTAATCTTTCCTCACGCCTACATGGTGCTTACCACTCATTCCATTTAGAGAATGGATCTATCTTTTTTAGCATTTATCAAGGCTCTCCATCCTTCTGAATGGAACATCACAATATGTGAGCGATATCAAATTATGATGTTCTAGTACTTCATTCACTGTATGTGCATTAACTCAATCATTTGTCCTTCTTTAGACTATTATGCCATACTACCACATTCACTTTAAGTAACTGAAGCAAATTCAGTAAATTTCATGAATTTCTCATCAAAAATATAATAGTTCTTTTTTTCTTTAATCATTATTATTATCAAAATGGTGCGTAAGTCTCAAATTCAATGTCCTTTTCATATGAACAATGTCTTTAAGGCATAATCATGAAACTTAACCAATCTTCTCATCATGGTGCAATCAGGACTTTACCCAATGTCTAACCCTCTTGTACATAGAAATGTAAATCCATCCGTTTATTCTTTGGGTGCAAAAACTTATATATCGTCTTACAAGGACGGAAGACACATGATTCCACACCTCAGGAGCCTTCAATAGTATAATCTTTCACTGTTGATGATCATTAATATGATTGTAATATCATGATTACCCACAAAATTGAGATTATTGATTTATTATAATCAACAGTAGTATTAAGAATAAGAGCTTACTAATCACATACCTCATATAAGATTGGAACCATACTATTTTACGAAAATATATCGGTAAGTAAAACATGACTAATTTCAAAAAAATCGATTAATCTTTATATTAAGAGAATCGCCTTCCAATCACAGATCCGCACTTGTTTTTAGTAGAGTCAAGAAAACTTAAATTATTTTTAAAAGTTTTAAAACAATATAAAATCACATTAAAAAGGGTTCGAATTCAATGTACATTCCGATAAGAGTAGACGGGCCCCTCGAATGTCGCTACCTCGCGGTTGGAGCACCGAACGATTTTGACAGAAGACCTGTTGAAAATTTCAAATTTAAATTAATGAAGGGAAGTTTATTTTTTTATTATACTTACTTACTTATTCTAATTTGATTTTATAATCGAGTATTTATTTTTCTTTCTCTAATCATTTGCGAAGGTTGAAATAACTTAGGCAAGTAATTCTTAAGGTATAGACAAGAAGTAAATAACATAAGACAAATTAAAAGATAACTTTTGGACATATAAAGTAAAGAAATATAGCTATCGCTGGAAATTAATTAAATTAAAATCGAAATTCAATAACGTTAGTCAATCAATAATAAAAATATAGAGAGAGGAAGTAGTTAAACTTGGACCTTGGCCCATGTTTTTCTTCATTTTCTGCTTTTCTCTTTTGGGCCTTGGCCCATTTCTCACAAATTTCTGCAGGGAACTCAAATGGGCTTTGGCCCCATTTTTGTTTTAAAAATCTGGTATACACTTAATGTATATCAATGTATACGACGCGTATCCAGACTGGTTTGAACCTCCGAAACTTTTATTGTATCTAATTTTGTCTTCTGTATTTCCTGATCTGCATTTTCACGTTTCTGAACCTGTTTTTGGTATATTCTTTCTGTATACCAATGTATATAACCTGTTTTTGACTTCCCGGGGTGTGGAAAATTAATTTTCAGCAAACGAGTTGCTGCTTTTTGCCCTGTACGCCATTTTAGAGGCTGACCGACATCGGGGGAAGGTAGTTTGAGCCCTTAGGGCTCAAGAAGAAAACGCAAGGATAGGAAATGGAGTCCAAATGGACTCGAGAGGAGTTTTACATGAAAAGAACAACATGAACGAAAGTTAAGACCTACTCACAATTATAAGACAAACAAAAATAACCGCGAATAAACTTGATTTCAGCTAAGACAAACGTCAACGAACCCATCAACATAACAAACAAGAATGGTAATTTAAACTCTCTCAAAAGGCATAAAAATCATGTAAACTCAATCTGAACATAAGCAAGCTACAATAAACAACAAAAGGAACCCATTTACTATCTCATTATTAGATGACAAAAGTGTAATGATCAAGAGTGAACCACTAACAAATACTTTAGAATAGAAGATAGATTTTTTCCATTTGACTCCGACCTTTCCTCAATAGGCATACATTATATACAAAGAATTTGGAAATTACCATGTTTTCTTTTTTTTTTTAGAAGAACACAATAAAAAGGACCTTGTCCAGCATAGGGTTTGTTGGAGTTGAATAAAAATGTTCCATGATTGTAAATACCCGTAAGAAACACCTTATGATATCATGGAATATTCCCACTCAACCAATAAAATAAATAACTAGATGAAAAAAAATTGACCAAGTGTCACATCCAAACCATATTTATTGAACTCTCAGCAACTTCCGAGGGGGGAAGGGAGAATACAAACTCACCGTCATGAAGCAAAAACGTATACAGAATGGAGACCACCAAACTATTTACATAACACTAGAATTAAAAAAAATAGTCGTCAATGCGAATGCCCCTAGAGCTTCAGGTAAAGATGGGTCAAGGCAACCATCTTACTCAAAATTGCTAGTTAGGCTAACGTACAAATTGATGGCCAATAGAAATGACAACGGAGGTTATAAGAAAACAACTGAGATGTGTCTATATGTGCTATCATGTTTCTAAAAAAAACATCACTAAGGAATATGATATGCAGATAACACCTCATTAACCTAATAGAGTGGACCAAAATTTAAATGCAAAGATCCCCATAAAATTATCTTACGACAAACAGTTCGAAGTCGGAAAGGATATTCCACCATGAACCGTATTAGTCTGCGAACAACAGTTCTATCAAACTACCTCACGAATAAATAAAAAAAAAGGAATTCGAATTTTGAGCTAACAAAAGTAATCCAAACAAATAAATAAAATAGAAAAATATAAAAAAAAAAAAAAAAACACGTTAAACGCTTTGAAAGATACCCAGCTACTACAACAGAACAACATGAGCCTCCATGTTGGATGGATTTCAAATCGCTAAATGAACATTAATATGACATTATCATTATGTCAAAAATCTCATAGCCAACTGCGAACACCCTTTCAAAAACGTAGCAGATGGATAAAATCATATAAAAAGGAGTTGTTATCTGCTTAAGTGCAACGAAGGGAGACGACGAATTGAGAAGTGACTCCTACCCTCGAGTACAGGACCGAACAGCAACAAGAGACCCAGATGAATTTCAGAATCTTGACAAAGAAAGTTGGGAGGAACACCAATAACAAAAGAACAAAAAAATTGGCCGAAATCGACTACCTCCTTTTCTTAAAAAAGTATTTTTAACGGCTACTTCTATTACTCTGCTTAAGGTATATTTTTTGTATTTTCTGCTCAAGAACCCCCCCCCCCCCCCCCCCCCAAATTACAAGAAAGCGCGCTTATATGGCTAAGGATTATGGATACAAAATTTTTTGGGGGAAAGGAACGAAATCAGGATTTGAGGCCCATCTTCCGTTCAAAATTTTAAAAAAAATCCTTCTCCATTATGGCCATGAAAGATTTTCTTAACCTTTCAATTTCATTCTGAAAAGGGAAGAAAGATGGATGACTTCGATCAATTTCCATGTCCTTGGCATTGACGTGTCTCAATCCTACACCAAAGGACGAGTTTGCAGGTCTGGTCCTACAAAAAGCACCGCGGAGAGAGAGAAGACGACAAAAGGTCAGTATGAACACGATTCATGCGTCCAAGGCGTGAACTTGTTGCGCAGCTTCGCCTCGATATGTTGCTTGTTCCCGCGAAGAGGAAGAGGAGAAGCGCGTGGGATGTTGGGAAAGTTGTGTTTCGATGCTGAGACGCGCTAAGAATTTGTTTGCTTATCTGGGTTTCAATTTGTTGAAAGGAAAAGAGGAGCAGGGTCGGGTACAAGTCATTGGTGGGATGCTAGGAGAATTGGGTCAGAGTTAAAGGCAAATGGGCCAGGGAATTTGATTTTGATCAGTTTAGGGAATTGGGTTAAACTTGAGATGGGAATTAAGGTGCTGACCCGGAGGAAAACGAATTGGAATGTTGAAAGCAAACAAATTCCGTGCCCCAAATGATTTCAGGGATGTGGTTAATGAAATTAATACAAATTAATTCAAGAGCTTCAAATCTAAACGCATAAATAATTGGCTTTAATTATAGATTATTGATCTAAAAATGAACTTTGAATAAATCAACTAACTAACCAAATAGTTAATTTGAGCAACAGCTTTTTGTGACCATTTAAAATATTATAAATCTCTGAACTTTATATACAATAATACGCAAACACACGATATCCAATAATAACTTAACGATATAACCTAGAATAACCTGGAAAACCTTTTTGCCTTGTATATATTCTTTAAAACTTTAAAACTTGCATTATCTTCGAATCGTTAAGAATGAGAAGCTCGTTAATTAAACTTATATCGGGGAAGGTCCACAATTGGTGTCAAAACTGTCCCTCATTTTACTCGATGGATGCAAGAAGTCAAGGAGACTTAATTGAAGAGTCCTTTTTGAACCGAATACACACTCGTCTATGAGACAAGGATTTTGATACAGACTTCAGGAATTATGGTCGAACCCCAGAAGGTGGGTTTCTTAAATATCTTAGGCTATAAGAGAATTCAGCCCACTTGTAGTTCAATGAGCTTGACTTAACACATGATTTTGAATGAATTCAAAAGTCACCCTAACGCGGAATTATGAGGGGATCGGGATGATCGAGAAAGAATTTAAGAGGGAATTTTGGAATACAGCCGAGTTTCATCATTGAGATCCCTACATATCCTTAAACCCAAGGAATCAGGCTGCTTGAAGTTCGACTCAATCGGTTGAAAAGAGAATTTATTATGATAGATTACCTTTGGTTCTTGATAAGTGACAAATAAAATCGAGTATAATAAGGAGGCTTGTAACCTCTTTGTCGTGAATGTGGCGCGCTTCACACCCATAATTAAGAGCTTACACGGACATAATATCCAAAGATCTTGGCGCATTGTCACTCAGATTGAAAACTTGCTTCCCACAAACCAAAATTTCTGGATGCGAGACTAAAACTGACAGACCTAAATAAAAACCCACATGCCTTCTGATAGGGGTGTGGTTTGATTGTGGTGGAAGTCGCTCCTCTGCTCGCGTCATAAGAGTTTGACACTCCTCTTTGGACTATGTCCCAGTTCACTGCTAAGAAAAAGTTTCACGTTGTGTTGTATCCTTTTTTATGTTGTCCGCACCTGCGGTATGTTTTGGAGAATTCATCCTTTCGGATGCTCTCGACAAAGATTGATATTATACTCGTCAGCCTAAAATGCAATTAACATGGATGACAGTGTCTTTTACCATGTCGACACTTAATTGTTCTCCTCGACATTTGACGTTAACTCGATTGGTTTGACGTAAAGCAAATAAAGCTTATGTCTTACGTTTGCAATATAATCTTCAATGTATTCTTCACTTGATGTCAACATAAAGGAAAGTTGATGCGGTTTGCTAGTATTTCTCTTGACGTCGACTTCGATGCTCTTCTTGATATTTACTTTTATAAAAAAAAACAAGAATGCAGTTGATGCCGATGGATAAATATTTCTCTTGTGATGCACGTTTTCCTTTTCTGCTAGTGCATGAATTCTTGCGGGGCATGAATATTTTCTCGCGATGCGTAAATTTTTGCGAGGTAAAAAATCTTCTCAAGATGCATAACTTATCTACGAGGCATATAATCCTCTCACGATGCATAAATATCAACGAGGCATAGGACCTTCTCGTGATGCATAAATTTCTGCGAGTTATGAAATCTTTTCGTGATGCATAAATTTCAGAGAGGTATGAAATCTCTTCTCCGATGCATCCTTCTGTTGACGGCTGAAGCTTCTCGTTCTGTATAGTTTCACGAGGCATGGAATCTTCTCGTGATGCATAATTTCCTGTGAGGTAATGAAATCTTCTTGCGATGCCTAATTTCTGCGAGTAGAAAATCTTCCTTCGCGATGGCATGATCTTCCGCGATGCATGGATATTGACTCGTGATGCATGATCTTCCGTGATGCATGGATATTGACTCGCGATGCAATCCTTGGTACTAAATGAAGATAGTGCTTCAATCGAGCAACATAGTGATCTTCTGGGTACTTTCTGGATAATCATATCACCTCCACTGATGATAACGGTAAAACGACTTCCATATAGTATATCATCTTGATCGAAAATAAAATAACTGACCCCTCCAGGTAGTGCATAATATCATTTCCGACATTATGATGCAAATGACGTCCTTTACGAAAACCATAAACTCTTTCTTGATTTTTTTGCTTGATTCACCTTCTAATCTAGCTTGACGTTCTTTATAAATTTTGTATTGTTGGAAATTGATTGAAATATACAATTCATATTTCCAATTCCCTGACATAAGTGATAAAAAATGATTCCTGCCTTCAGGGAAACTATTGATTTTGGAAGAGTTTTCTCCTCTTTTGACTTGTCCATATTCATCTATCGGAAGAATTTGTTGATTTCACAACAAAGTTATAAACCTGCGTCCAAAGAAAAATTGTTAGTTTTAAAAACAAACTGATCTGTGTTGATTTCTTTAGTTGTTTGGTCCTTGTCGTGCTATCTCCGGTTGATTTCCCAATCTCCTGACTCTTGATAGATGAGACAAAATATTTTATGCCAAAACAAATGAAATGTAAAAGGGAAATTTAAGAGAAATAAATTTTTGAGAACTAGTATCTGAAAAAGGTCACTGTCAAGTCATGTCATATCAAGCTTAACAAACTTCTTTAAGTCTGATGCTTGGAGGTTTATCTGATTATTCCCTGGGGAGTTTTCATAGTCACTCTGGACTTGTAAAAAACCCATGCTGAAATTTTGAGGACGTTATCAAAATTTCTGTCCCAGTTAACCGTCTTGCTTATCATTCCACTGTAACTGAGTAGATCGCGGAATTTATGATACCTTCTCACAAATTCTGTTCTAGTTGCAAATCTCGAAATATCTTCAGTCATGACTTGTTGAGGAAGAATCTTCCTCTCGAAAATTTTTGAGTCCCACTCTCTATTGTGAAGAGGAATAGAACTCTTACAGGAGATATGACCGAACCCTTGTGGCACCTACGTATCCCGTTGAGGCAGGAATCAGGTCAAACGTAGTTCCCCTTAAGGTTAACAACAATAAAAAATTTAAAAAGAAACCGACCGAGGCAGACAAAGGCCGTCTACGTATCTCATTCTTGAGAATTCAGGTTGAACGTAGTTCAAGTACAAAGAAATGTTAAAAGGGATATATGGGCTGACCGAGGCAGACATAGGCCGCCTACGTATCTCATTCTTGAGAATTTAGGTCAGACGTAGTTTATTACAAAGAGGGATAAAAATTTAAGCAAAACAATACAAGCAAACAGAATGATTACAAATAAATGACAGAAATACAAATTGAAACTTTACACATTATATCTCTTGACAACATCTGAGTTGATTGGTTTTAACCATACGGTGTCATCCATCTCCGACAAGACCAAGGCACCTTCAGATAATACTCTACGGACCATGTAAGGACCTTGCCAATTTGGTGCAAATTTTCCCTTGTATTCATCTTGATGAGGAAAAATACGCTTAAGGACCAACTGACCAACTTTGAAAATTTTGTCTCTTACTCTCATGTGAAAAGCACGAATCATTCTCTTTCAATACAACTGACCATGAACAACGACCATCATTATTTTCTCGTCAATCAATGTTAATTGTTCAATCCACTTGTTGACCTATTCTGCATTACTCAATTTAGCTTCTTTTATGATTCTTACGGATGATACCTCAACTTCAGCAGGTATGACTGCTTCTGTTCCGTATACTAACAAGTATAGAGTAGCTCCATTCGATGCTCTGACAGCTGTTCGATAACCCAATAAAGCATATGGAACCATCTCATGCCAACCTTGGTGATTGTCAATCATTTTTCTCAGAATCTTCTTCATACTCTTATTAGCGGTCTCTACAGCTCCGTTCATTTAAGGCCGATAAGTAGTTGAGTTTCGATGAGTAATCTTGAATTGCTCACATATATCTCTCATCAAGTAACTGTTAAGATTTGCACCATTATCAGTAATGATGGATTCTGGTACTCCAAACCTGCATATCAGATTGTTGCGAATAAAATCAGCCACAACTTTCTTGGTTACTGACTGGTAAGAAGCTGCTTTCACCCACTTGGTGAAATAATCAATAGCAACTAAAATGAATTTGTGTCCATTTGAAGCGGCTGACTCTATTGGACCGATGACATCCATACCCCAAGCTACAAATGGCCAAGGGGAACTCATATCATTAAGTTCGTGAGACGGCACTCGGATCAAATCGTCGTGCACTTGACATTTTGCACAAACTTGCAACAGTCATTCTCCATAGTCATCCAGAAATAACCGGCTCGCAAGATCTTCCTTGCCAAAGTGAGCCCATTTATATGTGTGCCACAAACTCTGGCATGTATCTGTTCAATAAGCTTCTTAGCTTCAACAACATCAATACATCTGAGAAGACCTAAGTCTGGAGTCCTCTTATACAGGACCTCTCCACTAAGAAAGAAATTGAGAGTCATACGGCGTATAGACTTCTTTTCAGAGGATCAGTGTAATCAGTATCTGGATGTTTAATCATTGAAGCGATGGTGTCAAGAGCATCGGCCAACTCATTCTGTATTCTGGGAGTATGTTTGAACTCGATCTTACAAAATCTTTTGCACAACTTCTGTACATATTGTACATAAGGCATAGTCTTCGGTTTTTTCACGGCCCACTCTCCTTGAACTTGATGAATTAACAAATCTGAATCTTCAATAACCAATAGCTCGTGGACGTTCATGTCAATGGCCATTCTTAAACAAAGAGTACAAGTTTCGTATCCGACCATATTGTTCGTGCGATTAAATCGGAGTTTAGCCGCCATGGGATAGTGTTGACCAGATTCTAACACTAACACTGCTCCAATACCTTTATCTTGATGATTTGCCGCTCCATCAAAGAATAGTCTCCAACCGGAGTATGTCTCAAAAATATCTTCACCCACAAATGACACTTCTTCATCGTGAAAATAAGTTTTAAGCGGTTCATACTCTTCATCAACAGGATTTTCAACAAGATGATCAACCAAGGTTTGTGCTTTTATCGCCTTTTGAGTCACATACACAATATGAAACTCACTCAACAGCATTTGCCACTTAGCTAATTTTCCGGTCGGCATCGCCTTCTGGAAGATATACTTTAGCGGGTCCATTCTTGAAATGAGGTATGTAGTATAGGAAGATAAATAATGTCTCAACTTCTGGTCAAGACAAGTCAAAGCACAACACGTTCTCTCCAACGGAGTGTAACTAGACTCGTATGGAGTAAACTTCTTGCTTATGTAATAGATAGATCTTTCCTTCTTTCATGTCTCATCGTGTTGACCGAGTACGCATCCGAATGCACTATCTGAGATGGACAAATACAGCAACAACAGACTCCCTTCTCGTGGAGAAACCAGTACCGGTGGATTTGACAAATAGTTCTTGATAGCATCAAAAGCAGTCTGACACTCTTCAGTCCACTTTGTCGGAGCATCTTTCTTCAACAACTTAAAGATAGGCTCACACACCACGATTGATTGAGCTATGAATCGGCTGATTTAGTTCAACCTACCCAAGAAACTCATTACCTCCTTCTTAGTCTTTGGCGGAGGCAACTCTTGAATTACCTTAATCTTGGAAGGATCGAGTTCAATACCTCCTCTGCTAACTATAAATCCCAACAACTTACCGGATGGTACTCCAAAAGCACATTTAGCGGGATTCAACTTTAAGTTATACCGACGCATACGATCAAAGAATATCTTCAAATGTGTCAAGGCGTCCGAACTCTCAGGGGACTTGATTATGATGTCATACACATACACTTCAATCTCCTTATGAATCATGTCATGAAATATGGTTGTCATAGACCTCATATAGGTAGCACCAGCATTCTTGAGTCCAAACGACATCACCCTATAATGATATACACCCCAAGGTGTGATAAAAGTTGTCCTTTCTGTATCATTCTCGTCCATCATAATCTAATGATACCCTGCGTAACAATCCACGAATGACTGCATTTCATGCTTAGCACAATTATCGATCAAAATATGAATGTTTGGCAACATAAATTATCTTTCGAGCTAGCTTTGTTGAGATAATTATTGTCGACACAAATTCTGATCTTCCATCTTTCTTGGCGATCGGAAAAACATTGGCCAACCAAGTCAGGTATTGTGTCACCTTCACCAATGGATACTCTATCTGCTTGGTGACCTCTTATTTGACCTTTAAACTCAGTTCAGGCTTGAACTTCTAAGACTTTTGCTTCACCGAATCGAACCCCAGATTAATCGATAGTTTATGAGATACAACATTGGTATTCAGCCCTTGCATGTCACCGACTTCCCAGACGAACACATCAATATATTCGGCAAGCAAATGAATTAGGCCTTTTCTTTGAGCTTCATTTAAGTGGATGCTGATCCTAACCTCCTTGACGCACTCCGAGATTTACCGTTTCTGTTTCCTCTAGATTTGGCTTATGCTGGTTTTCAAACTGTCGAAATTCTGTGGCAACATACTCTATTTCCTCACTTTCTTCTTCGTAATCATCAACCTCATCATCACCTGCCTTATTTTGTTCATTCAGCTCATCACATGACATGACATTGACAGGTTTAAAACTTACACTACTGAAACCATAAAAAAAAACAAAGTTAGAAAATCAAAGTATAACCAATGAGTAAATAAATAAATTTTAAAAGTATAAGAGGCTTTCATTCAAATTGGAAATCAATGCAAACTTTGGCCATGTCATAGGGCCATGTTGCCTTCTTTGAACATCACGATGGAAAACTAAAAATTCAAATAGTTAAGAAAAATGCAAAATGGTGGGTCTTGGGCCTCTTTCGGACTACCACCGATTTAAATATGCATAAAATTATGCCCTTCTACCAAGGAGTTCGGGGGATCAGGATGAGCGTGGAGGTCCAGTTCTGCAGCATCTCTCCTGGATCAGCATCACAGAATCCTGTCAACTCGACCTCTTCTTCAATGATAGAATCAATCTCTTCAAAAAGGCCATAGATTCCTTCCCAAGGTCCTCCTGCTCGGCATATTCACGGACTGGGAAGGATTGATATAGGTGAGGGATTGTCTTGGCAATTGTTTGATCCTTCTTCTTCTCTATCTTCTCATCTTCTGTGGGGACATACCTTGGGAATTCCTTCCCAATCCGAAACCTAGCTCAAATCCACTTTACAACATCACAATAGCTATCATCTTGTAGACAGAAGACATAAGAGTCTATGGGGCCAAGTCTTTACCGGTGGCATTTACCAACTCCACCGTGTAGAAATATGTACCTCGCGATATTTCATCAATGATTGGCGCATGTCTGCCAGAGTGACTCCATCGTCATGAATAACCATTTTTTCGTTCTTCCAAACGAGTTTCATCATCTGATGCAGAGTAGAAGGGACAACTCCAACCATATGGATAAAAGGCCTTCCCAGAAGAAGGTTATAGCTGGTATCGATATCCAATACTTGGAACTGTGCACTGAATTCTGCTGGAACTATTTGGATAATCAAATTCACCGCTCCCAACATATCTCTCTGTACTCCGTCGAAGGTTCTCACGTTGACTTGATTTTTCTCAAGTTTTCTTAAGTCAAACCTTAACTACCTCAACGTCGACAACGGGCAAATATTTAGACCAGATCCATCATCCACCAAAACACGATTTACGACCTTCTTGTGGCATACCACAGTGATGTGCAACGTCTTGTTGTGTGACCTCCCTTCAAAAGGCATCTCATCGTCACAAAAGCTGATTCGATGCCCTTGAATAACCTGGTGAATCATAGTGGCCACGTTATCGCTGCTTGTGCCCGTGGGTACATACGTATCATCGATAGCCTTCATCAAAGCCTACCTATGCGATTGAGAACTTATCATCAGTGCCCATACAGAGATCTGCGTTGGAGTCTTCTCCAAATGCTTGACAATAGAATAATCTTTCGGCTGCATTATCCTCCAGAACTCATTTGCCTCACTTTTGATTAATGGCCTTTTAGCTTGATCCTTCTTTTGACCTCCGAGAGCAAGCTCCTCAGGAGTATAAAATCTTCCAGATCGGTTCATACCTTGTGCAGCGACAGTTTTAATCATGAATTTTGGCTTGATCAGAGTTTTTGATGGCACCAAGGCAACAACCTTTGCGGGTGTTAAAATAACAAACTCTTTCTTCTCTCTGACACTTAAGGAAGCTACAACATTTTCAAACTCTTCATGACCGATTGGATTTATCACTTTCATCCCACATCAATCATTTTCTATTTCTATCATACTGATGTTGCCGCCTCCATGATTTGTCAAAGGATTGGTATTGACATTAGGTGAAGCTGATTGGAGAGAAACCACTTCTTGGTCAATTAAATCCTGAATCTTGTGCTTGAGGTTGATACAGTCCTCAGTATCGTGCCCAACACTGTTGGAATGATAAGCACATCTTTGATCCAGCCTATAGAATTTTGAATTCCCCACTGGGTGAATATATCCAACCGCAGCCAGTCTCTCATACAACTTTGTGCGGATTTCTGAGAGCGCATGAAATTTCTCGAAGGTTTCTTCTTGAACTGAGGTCAAGGGGGATCATAACTTCCTTGTGGGGGAGACATCCGTTGATAACCTCGTTTGTTCAGACAAAAAGCTTGATTTCTGGGATATGAGTTTGTCTGGTAGTTTGGCATTGTATCTTGGTAGTTCGGGTGGGGATTTTGATATGGTGGAGCTTGGACTTGATACGCAGGAGGGGGTGCTCGGTAGCTTGACTGCACGTTATCACACTTGGGAGCAACATCCAGGTAGGGAGATGATATTTGATAGGGTGGAGGATGATTTGGAAAATGGGAGATGGATTTTTGTAATTCAGGGGTATACTTTGGTATAGTGGGGCTTGGACGTTTGGATAAGTGGCGGTATAATTCTGATAAATTTGAGGATTATCGGGATGACTAGCTTGTATGTAGCAAGCTTGGTAGGAATTTTGAGAAAGTCGAGAAGGACCTTGGGATTATGACGAGCCTCTAGGAGTTTTTCTTCCCCCATATGAAACAACAGTGATTTCTTCTCTTTTCTTCTTCAACGTTCATGATGATTCGGGTGATTGAGCAACACGGGCTATCTTTCCCGTTTTCAACCCATCTTCAAAAGTCTCACCAACTTTGACTATCTCTGCAAATTTAGCTCCTACGAGCAACAGGATTTGATCTTAATACTCAAGCTCTTTCACCCTCACGAACACTTCTACAATTTCTTTTTCAGACATGGGCGTTCCCACCCTCACCGCTTTTTTTCTCCACCTATAGGCAAATTCCCTATAGCTCTCAGTTGATTTTTTCTTTATCTTTTCCAAAGAGTATCGATTTGGAACAATTTCTACTTTGTAAGCGAATCGAGCGATAAAATCTTTGGCCAATGCATTCCAGCTGGGCCATTGCCTGGTTTTATGCGAGGTGAACCACTCCATAGCCTCCCCGCTCAAACTTCGGCTGAAGAGCCGCATCAATAAAGTTTCATCCCTTCCAAATCCCACGAGCTGGTCACAATAGGCTCTCAGATGAGCCATAGGGTTGCCCACTCCTCCGAAGGTGTCAAACTTGGGGATTTTGAACCCTTCTGAAGGTCAAAATTTGGTTTAATACATATTCTTCATAACTAAGCCCGGCGTTATCAGGGACGCATTGGATCTCCATCATGGCCTTCTTGATCTCTTCTTTTATGTCGACCTTTGCCTCTTCCTTTGCCCTCCACTCCTTTTCCTGTTCCTCATAATGGTCCAACTCAGAACCGTCCGCATTGTTCTCGGCACGGACGGGAATTCGGAGAGGTGGTTCTTTTGGGTAACGATGGAGCTACAGAGGGACTCTGAGCATTTTGAGCGGTTTGATAATTTCGTGAGTAACTCTGTAGATTGGTATTCTGATTTAAGTGGTGGTTGGGTGTTTGGGGATTGAAAGTATTTTGGTTTTAATTTTGCGGTGGTGGAGCGGTTTGATGGTGGATATTTTGAGGATGGGGTGGCATTTGGAAGTGGTTATTTTGAGGAGGAGGTGGAGTTTGGTAGGATGCGTAAGCGTATTGGGAATTTCGGGTAGTTAGATCTATAACCGACAGATTCTGAGCAGATGTAGATGGTTGATTTTGGGCTGGATCCATATTTGAAGAAGGGAAGTAGATTGTAGGTTTCCCATCAGCGGCGTTAGCGGCAAAACCTAGCGGAGGCAGATCCTGTATCCTCTGCATTTCTACCCTCATCTCTCCAATCTGTTCTTCAGCTGCAAAATTAACTCATCCTCTACGGTGGGTTCAGCCACCACAACATCAGTAAGACTTACTTCTTCATTACTATCTCCCATAACTGTTTTTCTTATGTTTGAATCTCATTTAGGGAAGGAATTTGCGGGACCTTTCGATCTGGTGAAATAGGGATGATCTGCCAACTTTCAATCGACAAAGATCAGTTTCAAAGTACTTGAGAGGGAAAACAACTCAAAGGAGGATTTGTCAGTGCAGATTCAGAATACAAAATGCATAATATCACACAGAGATCAGATAAATACACAAGTTGCTTTGTTTGAGGATATCTTCAACTCACGAGTAAGGACGGAAACATATTTTTTTAAAAATCAAGAGTTTGCTTGTTTTAGTTTTGACACTGTCTCAGAAAGGCCAAATCACATTGAGCTAAGGTCCTCTTGCAGCTACTCTTTGACGTCCGTTAATCTGGCCTTCGTATATTCTCATAACATGAAGGGGAGAATGAAAATTTTTAAAGATAGGGGTCGGGCCTGGGAAGGCTGCATATGTATCTCACAAAGAGAATTCATGCCCAATGTAGTTCGAGTACAAGATAAAACATTTTCATTCATACGTTCATTATGATTACAAGGAAATTGAAAGGCAATAATAGAATTTTCAAAGATAAAATGATGACGAGACGCTAGTCATTTTCCTTCTTGTTGTGTAGCATTAGTCTCCTTCTTTCAGAAAGGTCAAATCACACTGAGCCCTTCTTCTTTAACTTTTTGAATTTCTCGAGTGATTTGTTCGATCTTTCTTTGTAACTCTTCTCCAGTGAGTTCCATCTAATTATCCTTACCATTATCCATAGCAGTGATTTGCTTTTCTTTAGACAGTAGAGTAATGTTTTAGGATTTGTGGTATAGGAGTGTCTTTTGAGTGAGAAACTTAAGACTCGGAAATTTTGGTCGGACATTTTTTAACAAGGATTTATTTGTGTATATCTTCTGGAGATTCCGCATTCATAGCAATATAATAAATAAGCAGTTAAACACACATATCGCGTCCTAAACATGCTTGTGCCCCTTTTATGCCAACGATAAGTCTAACGAATTGAAAGATGTATATGATTTTTAAACCCAATTTATTATCCCCAAAATACTTCGTTAATAGCATAAAAATGTCTGATAAACCTAAACCAAAGAGACTATTCTGAAAATAAATTACATAACAAAGTACAAATAAAGCAAACCCACGCAGGGGATGGCAAATAAAATTCAAGACTCATCTGATCCTTTGTCAAGTCTGGTCCTCTTGGCGATGTTGACCTCTTACCACATAGTATATATGTTCGCTCATAGATAATCTCTCGCCAATCGAGATCCTTCTTAATTTTTGAACCCCTCTATCGACTGAATCTGTTGTTCCATGCTATCATCTAACTCTGTCATGCACTATTTGGCTCTTCTTAGTTCTTGTTTCAACTGAGCTATGACTTTGGCATCTTCTGAGTGACGACGTTGATGCTCTGATTCATTCTTATCAAACTTGTCTTGAAGTCGGTGAAGTCGGACTTGATGTTTGGCTCCAATATCTGCAATAATGTGGGGAACGTTTGGACCAGGCTCAATAGTTCCAGCGAGACTTTTTGTCAACCATTCTTTGTACTCCTTAGAACATTCTGGACGAAACATGTTTGATACAGGTTCACCCAACACTCTTCGAAATCTCCACATCCTACGTATGTCTTCAGCAAATGCAACTCGTCCATTCTCGTGGCCAGTTGCACATTTCCTCATATCTGCGATCTGGGGCAGCTTTTGTTTCCCTCCTAGTTGCCTTAGGACTCGATTGAGAGCATATGGTCTAGTCCCTCTTAACCCAGCAAATACCAAGTAAAGAAATTTTTCTGTTCGAACCCACCATATTCTTAGTTACCACCAAACTGTCTATTAAACACTGTATGTCTTCTTCTCTCAGCCCTCGAAGCCTCGGATACCTAAAACTTTCTCCTCCAGTCTTATTACAACGATTGTGGTACAACTACAAATCATGACCATGTATCTCGTCTGACCGCTTTAGGGGATCTGGTTCTTTTGGATTATGAGTCTTGATCAAATGTCGCATCATCCACCAGTATAGTATCATTATACACCCTTGAAAGAAGTGTTCTCCGTTCTGACATTTGTCTAAAGCCTATAGATGTCAACCAAAATCATAGGCGCTAAAGTGTAGTACTTTGTTTATGATTTTTAGTCCACTCCGTAGAAGATAGCATGAGTGACCATAAACACGCTAGGATGAATAGTGTATTTTGGTCCTTGAGGGAAAACCATCGTTCCGGTTAAACATATTGCGAATGCGAGGGGACGTGTCTCTTTCCACTTTTCTTTTGAAACAAACTCGTCCTTATATTTCTCATAAGCCCTTGCACGTCCAAATCGATAATAGAATTTCTGAAAGGTATACTTGGGCCGGAGAGCTTGTCCTCCACTCTGTTTTAACCAATGACAGTTTTTCTCTAAGTTTAACGAAATCCTATATTATAGGATTTAGGAGATCTGTATCTGAATGTCATTTTCTTTTGTTGCACATGGAGATGCTTTCGTAACTCGTGAGGACTTCTTCTATTGTTGGCGTCAATTCTACTTCCCCAGATCTAAAGACATATGCTCACTATACCAGAATTTCATCATTGTTCGAATTAGGTCAGGACAAGCATTCATCTCTAGCAGTGACGGGAGGTAACCTATGTGTTTTTGAACAATCATTTTGTCGTCGTTGTTCATGAACCTCCACCATACTTTGAGGAAAGGATCGGGGACGATAATCATTCTTGTTTTCAAAGGCTCGTGTGTCGAATTCATCTTACAAAAATAGCAGACAAAGATTAGTTAACCCCCATCCCTGTAGACAACAAATTGTTTTAAAAACACACATACATCCTTCAATTATCACATAAGCATGGTTGTCTATTTTTGGCAATTTAGGCCAAGTAGACAAAAGGTGGACTTCTAATAGGTCACACATGCCTTGGGTGTTGGGTCGTCCTAGTTCAAATGCTCCTAAATTTGGGATTTTTGCTCGGCTCTACGCTAGTTGGCTAGGAGTGGCTTTTGAAAAGACCGGAAATCCAAACGGACAATTTGGGCTTGAATTGGACGCATAACAAACTAATAAATTGTCGCTAATTCTGAAAGAAGGTGAGTATAAAAAAGTCCGGCAGTGGTTTCGCAAACCATCCTTCAATATACTATACAATATATATCATAAATATATCATCATATGCAATGCCAGTTTAAAATTTAAACAAACTAATCACATATAAACAATTTAATAATAACACTCAGTTTAAATAGTCAAATCATTTTGACTAGAACTTAATTAATCCCCAGCAGAGTCACCATTTCTGTTTTATGAAAATATATATGTAAAGTAAAAAAGAACTAAGTTTCAAAAAATCGATTAATCTTATGATTTAAGAGAAATCGACTTTCCAAATCACAAAGTCGCCACTTGATTTTTTAGTAAAATGAAGAAAACTTAAAATTATTTTTTCAAAAGATGTAAAACATATAAAAATCAGTTGAAAAGGGTTTGAAGTTCAAATATACATTCCGAGAAGGTATTAGGCGCTCGAAATGTCAGCTAACTCATAGTTGACCGACGATTTGACTAAAACACCTTTCGAAAAATTTCAAATTTTAATTAATTAAAAGAAATTTATTTTTTATTATTACTTACTTACTATTATCTAATAACTAGAGGGAATCATTCTTAAAGAAATAGATTCAAGTGTTAAATAACATAAGACCAATTAAAAGATAACTTTTGGACATATAAAGTAAAGAAAAATAGCTACCGCTGCGAATTAATTAAATTAAAATCGAAATTCAATAACGTTACTCAATCAATAGTAAAAATATAGAGAGAGGAAGTAGTTAAACTTGGACTTTGGCCCATGTTTTCCTTCATTTTTATGCTTTTATTTTTTAGGCCTTGGCCCATTTCTCACAAAATTCTGCAGGGAACTCAAATGGGCTTTGGCCCCATTTCTCTTTAACAAATCTGGTATACACTTTATGTATACCGTTGTATATGACGCGTATCCAACCTATTTTGAACCTTCCGAAACATGTATTGTATCTAATTTTGTATTCTGTATTTTCACATTTTTGCACCTGTTTTTGATATATTCCATCTGTATACAAATGTATATAACCTGTATATTAACCTGTTTTTGACTTCCATGGGGTGGAAAATTAATTTTCAGCAAACGAGTTGCTGATTTTTTCCCTGTACGCCATTTTAGAGGCTAACCGACATCAGGGAAGGCAGTTTGATCCCTTAGGGCTCACGAAGAAAACGCAAGGATAGGAAATGGAGTCCAAATGGACTCGAGAGGAGTTTCACATGAAAAGAACAACATGAACGAAAGTTAGCACCTACTCACAATGGTAAGACAAAGAGAAATAACCGCGAAAAAACTTGATTGAAGCTAAACATAAACTCAAACGATACTCAATCAACAATAACCAACAAGAATCGTATCTAAAACTCTCTCAAAAGGCATAAAGATCATGTAAACTCAATCTTAACAAAAATCAAGCTACAATAGAACAACAAAAAGGAAACCAATTTACTATCTCATTATTAAGATGACAAAAAGTGTAATGATATCAAAAGTGAACCGCTACAAATGCTTTAGAAATAGAAGATATATTTTTTTCATTTGACTCCGACCTTTCTCAAAGAGGCATACAGTAAATATACAAAGAATTTGGAAATGTAAGCCATTGTTTTCTTCTTATTATTTTTTTAGAAAGAATAAAATAAAAGGATTTTGCCAACATAGGTTGTTGGAGTTGAAGGAAAAATAGTTCATGATTGATAAATACACGTAAGAAAACACCGTTATTATATAATGAAAGATTCCCAACTCAAACAAAATAAAATAAATAAATAGATAAACTAAAAAAGTTGAACAAATGACCACATACAAACCATATTTCTTGAACTCTCAAGTAAACTTACGAGGGGGGAGGGGAGAATACAAACTTCAGTCAATGAAGCAAAGACGTATACAGACGGAGACAACAAATTAATTGAACATAACACTAGAAATTAAAACAAAAATAGAGTAAATAACGATGTCTAGAGATAGCAAGGTAAAGAGGTTAAGCAAACCATCTTACTCAAAATTGCTAGTTAAGCTAACGTACAAATTGATGGCCAAAGAGAAATGACAACGGAGGTTATAAGCACAACAACTAGAGATGGTGTCTATATGTGCTATCATGTTTCTAAAAAAAATTCACTAAGGAAATATGATATGCAGATTATACAACATTAAGCCTAACAGAGGGAACAAACTTTAAATGCAAAGATACCCATAAAATATTTTAGGACAAAATTCCGAAGGCGGAAAGGATATTCACACGAACCGCATTAATCTGCTAACAAACAGTTCTATCAAACTACCTGTTAAAGAATGACAAAAGTCTCACATTAGTGATTAATGAGATGGGTGGACTCCTTATAAGGCTTGGGCAATCCTCCTTCCTTTGAGCTAGCTTTTGGGGTGTTAGTTAGGCCTAAGACCTAATTTCACACGGTATCAGAGCAGGGCCCGTCTCACCCGATGTTGGGGGCCCCCCCAAAATGAAAATTGCTCATGCAACAGATGCTAAGCACTGGGATGAGGTGGGGTGTTAAAGAATGACAAAAGTCTCACATCGGTAATTAATGAGATGGGTGAACTCCTTATAAGTCTTGGGCAATCCTCCTTCCTTTGAGCTAGCTTTTGGGGTGTGAGTTAGGCCTAAGACCTAATTTCACAGTGTTAAAGAATGACAAAAGTCTCACATCGGTGATAAATGAGATGGGTGGACTCCTTATAAGGCTTGGGCAATCCTCCTTCCTTTAAACTAGCTTTTGGGGTGTGAGTTAGGCTTAAGACCTAATTTAACATGGTATCAGAGCAGGGCCCGTCTCACCCGATGTTGGGACCCCCAAAATTACAATTGCCCATGCAAAAGATGCTAAGGACTGGGCGTGAGGTGGAGTGTTAAAGAATGACAAAAGTCTCACATCGGTGATTAATGAGATGGGTGGACTCCTTATAAGATTTGGGCAATCCTCCTTCCTTTTAGCTAGCTTTTGGGATGTGAGTTAGGCTTAAGACCTAATTTAACATGTTAAAGAATGACAAAAGTCTCACATCGGTGAATAATGAGATGGGTGGACTCCTTATAAGGCTTGGGCGATCCTCCTCCCTTTGAGCTAGCTTTTGGGTGGGAGTTAGGCTTAAGACCTAATTTAACATGGTATCAGAGCAGCGCCCGTCTCACCCGATGTTGGGGTCCCCAAAATTAAAATTGCCCACACACCAGATGTTAAGCACTGGGCGTGAGGTGGGGTGTTAAAGAATGACAAAAGTCCCACATCGGTGGTTAATGAGATGGGTGGACTAAGGCTTGAGGAATCCTCCTCCCTTTGAGCTAACTTTTGGGGTGTGAGTTAAGCCTAAGACCTAATTTAATATGGTATCAGAGCAGGGCCCGTCTCAACCGATGTTGGGACCCCCAAAATTAAAAATTGCTCACGCACCAGATGCTAAGCGCTGGGCGTGAGGTGGGGTTTTAAAGAATGACAAACATCCCACATAGGTGGTAAATGAGATGGGTGGACTCCTAATAAGGCTTGGACAATCCTCCTCCCTTTGAGCTAGCTTTTGGGGTGCGAGTTAGGCTTAAGACTTAATTTAATATGGTATCAGAGCAGGGCCCGTCAACCGATGTTGGGGTCCCTAAAATTAAACATTGCTCACGCACTAGATGTTAAGCACTGAGCGTGAGGTGGGGTGTTAAAGAATGACAAAAGTCTCACATCGGTGAATAATGAGATGGGTGGACTCCATATAAGGCTTGGGCAATCCTCCTCCCTTTGAGCTAGCTTTTGGGGTGTGAGTTACGCTTAAGACCTAATTTAACACTACCTCACGAATAAATAAATAAAAAAGGAATCCGAATTTCGAGCTAACGAAAGTAATCCAAACAAATAAAAAATAAATAAAATAGAAAAATATAAAACCAAAAAAAACCAGCACGCCAAACGCTTTGAAAGAGACCCAGCTACTACAACAGAACAACATGCGCCTCCGTGTTGGATGGATTTCATATCGCTAAATGAACATTAATATGGCATTATTATTATGTCAAAAATCTCATAGCTAACTGCGACCATCACATTTGCAGGACATTAAGAGAACACCTTTCAAAAACGTAGCAGATGGATAAAGTCAAACAAAAAGGAGTTGTTACCTGCTTATGTGCAGCGAAGGGAGACGACGAATTGAGAAGTGACTCTTACCCCCGAACACAAGGCCGAACAACGGCAAGAGACCCAGATGAATTTCAGAATCTTGACAAAGAAAGTCGGGAGGAACACCAGTAACAAAAGAACACAAGAGCTAGTCAAAATCGACTATCCCCTTTTCTTAAAAAAGTATTTTTAACGCATGCTTCTAATACTCATCTTACGGTATATTTTTTGGGGAAAAGGAATGAAATACGGATTTGAGGCCCATCTTTCGTTCAAAATATGAAAAAAAAATTCACCATTTTGGCCATGAAAGCTTTTCTAAACCTTTTCATTTCATTCCGAAAAGAGAAGAAGGATAGATGACTTCGATCAATTTCCATGTCCTTGGTGTTGATGTGTCTCAATCCTACGCCAAAGGACGAGTTTGCAGGTCTGCTCCTGCTAAAAGCACTGCGGAGAGAGAAAAGACGACAAAAGGTCACAATGAACACAACTCACGCATACAAGGCGTTAACTTGTTGTGCAGCATTGCCTCGACACATTGCTTGTTCCTGCGAAGAGGAAGAAGAGAAGCGTGTGGGATGTTGGGAAAGTTGTGTTTTGGTGCTGAGACGTGCTGGGAATTTTTTTGCGTAGCTGGGTTTCAATTTGTTGAAAGGGAAAGAGGAGCAGGGCCAGGTACAAGTCATTGGTGGGCTGCTAAGAGAATTGGGTCGAAGTTAAAGGCAAATGGGCCTGGGAATTTGATTTGGATCAGTTGAGGGAATTGGGTTAAACTTGATATGGGAATTAAGGTGCTGAGCCAGAGGAAAACAAATTGAAATGTTGAAATCAATCCAAATTCGTTCTCAAATGGATTTAAGGGATTGGTTAATGAATCAATACAAATTAATTAAAGAGCTTCAAAATCTTAACGACATAAAATAATTGGCTTTATTATTGATTAATTTATCTAAAATATGGACGATTGAATAACTAAACTACTTAACCAAATATTTAATTTTGAGCAACATCTTTTGTGACGATTTTCAAATATTTATATAATATATTAATTATATACATAATTACGCAAACACACCACATCCAAAATTATAAGCGTAACAATATTAACCTAGAATGACTTGAAAACCATTTTGCTTTATGTATATATTCTTTAAACTTTATAAATCTCATTAACTCGAATCGTTTAGAATTGAGAAGCTCGTACTTAATTAATATCAGGGAGGATCAAAATTGGGTGTCAACACATACCTTTCACTAAATTGTGTTTATTTAATTCTTAAAATAAATTAGAGAATTCTCTTCCCAATCGGTTAAAATTAAACGTATAAAAAGTCGACAAGTCACTTTAAATACTTACTCCAGATGGTAACTCCAGATCTATTACGTAAATAGATATAACTAAAAAAGTAAAGATAAATCATACCTTAAATATATGAGAACCTTATTGCATAACTTATGCAGGATCTATTTTTCTACTTTTTTCATCTTTTATCATAATTCTTTAAGAATAGAAGAATCTTGCTATTAACGTGTTATGAAACTATTAAAGAAGAAGAGACTAGAGAGAAGAGAACACTTCTTATTCATCTTGAAGTATATTCAAGGTTTCATGGATCTTATTTACAATGAAGAAAAACCCCTTTATTTATAGGAGAAACCTAACTTGGTCCCTAAGTTGGATTCCTAATCATATCATACAAGGACTCCACATAATTAGATATTCACTATAATACAAAATGTTTATAACAAATTTAAATAAAAGATGAATAAAAACAATATTAGATACAAGTCATTGTCATTTCTTTTTCATCAAATGAAATACAATCATTTAATTATAAATGTACCTTGATCCCGTGCCCCTCAATTATGCTATCATAATGTCAAATCATTGCTAATCCTACTACCATATTTATATCCATAAATATCAGGACATCACTATTATCAACTAATATGCTATTCTTTACAAATTCTCATGCCAACTCCTTGATTCTTTTGGAACAGTACATGAAACTGACGTCGTAACCAACTCATTCTACCAACTAAACCAAACACCATATATGAAACCAAGTTCATCATGATCAATATTAGACAACTAAGAATTGAGTCCCCATAAAGTCAATCCATTAATTAAAATTATAATGTCACATAACCAATAAGAATTCAGCTATCAACAAACAAATGGCATACCTCAACCATAATAAATAACACATAACCCGGACTTCCAATGCTTATTATAGCTTAGTGTAACATGAATCATGTCCCACATGATTCAGATCAACTCACTTTTCAAGTAATCCGGACCACTCAAACATCCAACATGCAATAATTAGATTATGAAAAAATAAATTAAGTTCACTCATGGAACCATAAACATATACTTGGTCCTCCAATGAAACCTAAACTCAACTTTTAGCGTACCATCGTGGTACTCGCTCCATCCTTAGTGAGTTTGTCGATGTGGTACCCAAGTCAATCATACGTGGATAACCCTGTATCAGACGTGATACCCGATTCAACTATTAGTATATATTAGGCATGGTATCCAAGCCAACCCTGGGGATATCCTGTACCAAGCACGGTACCCGAGCCAATTATCAACACATACATGTACAATCACATTCATCATGAACAATAACACTTGAAATCACAATTCACTTAACTAGTTCATTGTATGTGGTTATCAATATGTTGTCATTACATTTCATAAATATTTTCTACCATACATTACACAATGATACTACAACTTGTAGACATGCATACACACATAATCAAATACCACCTTGCTAATAAGGAACTCAAGGTAAACTAAGAACTAGAGAACTACCCCTAGTCATGATCTCATCTCCCGCCTAAATTATAACCATCAAGACTCCATACCTGAAGACCTATGCATGCAACTTTCAAACATCTACAAGAAGCAACATAGTAAAACGAGTCTAACTACTCAATTGGAGGAAACCTAGCCTACTGTCACGATCCAAAAATGGACGTGATGACACATGCCTATTACCATCAACACAACTCAACCTCAACCCAACCAAAATGAAAGAAATTCAGAAAGATAAAGCAAGAACAAGATAAAAGCGAAAAACTTATTCACTCTATTAACACTCCAAATCCTGATTGAAATGTGTACAAACCACCAATACATAAAGTGCAGAATTTAGAAATAAGTAGAAGTCTTAAGTATTTTTTTAATTAAATACAACAAAGCATAAAAAAAGGAACGAAAGGGCACGTCAAGATGACAAACATCTACCTCTCAACATTTCTCTAACAAGCCCCAGAGATGGGAGAGAAATATCAATCACACTATATCGGGCTCCAAATTTACACAAGTATAGAAGCAATGAGTGAGTACTAGTTATACGACACACAAACACCCTATTAAACAAAGCAACTATCTAGAAATCGAATACTCCTTTCATCTCATCTGAACCTTCTCAAATTATACCTGCATAGAGATCAGCCCAACCTAATAATCCTACAACACACAACTTACAAGGCTCAATACTCACAATTCAACAATAAAATCAAGTAAGTCAATCACATGTAACAGGTGCATCAATCACATGTAACAAGTAAGTCAATCATAAGCATCAAAATGCATCAAATCACAATAACCAATCTTTTACAGAAACAATTTTCCTTCGGCATAATATTGCTAGACGAAACCAATTTCCATTTGTTTTATATCGAATCACTAGCACGAACCATTTCCTATCGGCTTTATGTCATTAACTAGCCAAAACCATTTCCCATCAACTTTATATCACTAGCCAGAACCATTTCCCATCAGCTTTATATCGCAAGTCTCATCACGATGTACAACAATTAATGTATATAAGCAAGTTGATACACCATAAGGAAGAGACAACAATTCCAGTCCTGATCATGCTATCAAACATTTCATCAATCAATCAACAAGGATCACAACAAGGCAATTCACAAGCATTGTAATCAACATATAGCCTTTCTATTTCAACCCCTTTTTTGTTCTTTAATATTTATTAAGTGGAACAATTAACCCTTCACTTTATTCTCAGTACTCCCAACATACACACAATGAAAGGAATACATGAGTTCTACTGGAATACAAGATTTAGGAGATCACTTGCCTTAATTCAATCAATTAGTCACTACAAAATGTAAGTCTTCCTCTTCCGATTAATGTTCAAAGTCACACAATCTATATCAATCAAGTATTCACAATAAATTTTCTGAAAATAACAAGAACCATGTTAATTACTTTGAAATATATGTCAATCAACTCAAAATCTGATTCCAAAAATGAAGTTTGAATCTTAAATTCTATATTTGAAATCATTACCCAAGGCATTTGGAACCCATTGGTGCAAACTGCTTTTAAAAAAGACTTAAAATTAGTTCACAATTGAACTTAAGTTCTTGAAAAACTGTCATTTCCCAGTTAAAATTACAAAATTTGATGTGAAATCGATAAATAATAAAAGAAAAATAAAGTTTTAGGATCACAAAAGCTTACCCAAATTATTAGCACAAGAAGACCCTTCAAAAATCGTCTCTAAGAATTTTTCAAGCTCAAAAATGGAAAATGGAGCTTAAACCCCAAAATTTGCAGGTCAAAACCCCTCTTTGAAGTCGCTTAAGCAAACACTGGTTTGCAAAAGCGAACCCCGCTAAAAGTTCATCCCTTGACTTTTGCGAGCGGACCTTCGCTTTTGCAAAGTTCTCGATTGCGTACAGGTTCTTCACGATCGAAAAAGATCTAGATTTACATCTCATTCTCTTACACAATTAGGGTCTTTCAATCGCGACCGTCGCAAAATGAACTCCCTACTGCGATCACGAGGGTAACAAATATTAAACCTCAACAAAATCAACCAACTTTTAAAACATCAGAAGGACCCTCAAGATAAGTTTGGAACCCCATACATTCAAACCACATATACAAATATATTGTACTAAATGTTAAGGACTCAAGGAAATGATGAAAAACGAATTAATGGTCTCTTTGACGCGAAATCTATGAAAACCACAAGCTCCTAAAAAAGCTAACTCAAGTTCTGGACCTTTCACAATCAACCAAGTACTCACTTAGGCCAAAAATCATCCCCTAAATCCAAAAGAACTCTCAGAATTTTGGTTCGAGCATTCGACCCTAAATGTTGACCAAAGTCATTCCAAAGGCTAAATTTTCAACTTAGGATCTCAAATCCTTAAAAAGACTCTGGAACTAAAACCGTCAACTGATATCAGCCCGTGTTTCACTGTATTATAATACTTTTTTCCTTCAAGTTTAGTGTGTACAAAAGTCTTGTTTTGTGCTAATTTTTAATATACTTTCTTCCTTATTTGCAGGAATTATGTCCCAAAGATGAATGCGGAGGTTTTGAGCGAAGAAATGCAGAAGAGACCACCCGACGGGAGCTTTTGTGACGTCCGTCATCGCTCGTGACGGATCCGTAGGTGGCACTTATGAAGTTTTCTAGGGAAGAGGGGAAAGTCTGACCAGAGTGGGGGTTAGAAAGCGTGACGGACCGTCGTAGCCATGAAGGTCCTGTCCCTTCAGGTTCGTATGAAGATCATATAAGTAGTCTCAGGACCCATATTCCAAGAAGTTCAAGTGTTTTTGGAACGGAGACCCTCGACGGACCGTTGTGCCTATGACGATCCGTCATACCTGTCTGTCGAGGGTAATGAAGAGAGCAACAGAAGAATTTGCAAAGTATTGGATGACAATTCCTGACGGCCCATCGTGACCCACGGACGTCCCGTCGCGAGGTCCGTCGACCACAGCCGCCAGCCAGCGTTTTTGACAGATGTCCATCAAATATATTCCTTGTTTAATTAGGTTTTTTATTTTTTATAATAGTTCGAAACCTCTCGTTTTAAAGTTTAGAGGTGAAGATAGTGTAGATATGGGGGAGTATGGAGACGGAGGAAGTCGTGGGAGTTTAATGTGGGTGAGTGGGAAAGGTGAATAAGACTAGGATTTACATTGGAGGAAGTAGGCAGTTGGCCTCTGGATCATTGTTAGACCCTGAATATTGTGAGACCCTTGCTTATTTTTTAGACCTTTTGTGAGATTCTTTATTATTTGAGATTCTTGTACTTGATTGTTGTTGATTTTTCGTGTGATTAAATCAAGCTAACTTTTGGATTTAACTCTATAGTCCTTGAAGTAAGTACCTGAATTCTTAGACCCCATAAATATTTGAATACTTCTTATACCATATAGTGAAATATTATGATTATGACTATGAGTAACTAAACTCATAACTAGGTTGTGGGGAACCATGGGCAATAATGATGTAACACCTAACTAAAATAACATTCTAGAATATGTCTTGCATTATGATAATCTTGTCACTTAGAAGCGTTTAACGGATCCAATGTTAGAAAAGAACTCGCCTTAATGCTACTTGCCGGACCAAAGAGGTAGATAATAGTAAAAGAATGATCAACAATATATTTAGTGTATATATCTAATATGCTGATTAATTGATGGTACGAGGTAATAACGTATTCAATAATCGACTCGAATGCTTTAATATGAATAACGATAAGTTAGTTAATAGCAACACACGTATCCGACCAAGGTGCGGAAGTGAAATTTTCTAGATGCCGGACCACGAATTTTAAATAAATAACTTATCACTTAGCAGCAAGATACTAGGAAAGAATTGTTATAGTTTTAGACTTATCAATTATAACCTGTTGGGAACATGTAAACCCTAGTTACTTTCATTATTGATTAAACTCCAACATTTGAAGTCTGTTCGGTTGTCGCTTCAATTTTTTTCGCTAGTTATTTTCATTTATTTAAAATAGAAAACCCCCCTTTTATCATTCTTGCTTTCCAAGTAAGTAATTGACTGACAATAGTAATCTAGATTGAAGCGTTAAGTCTAACGCTTTTTCCCTCGTGGGAAACGATCCCAACCTCACTAGTGTTGGTTTTTACTTTACACGAACCGCTTGTACTTCTTAAATTTGTAGAATAATTTGAGCGTATCATCAACTCTCGTGGACCCATGTTCCAGATTGGGACCTATAGAATCAAAAAAATTTCATTCCAAAACGCAAAACTCCAAAAGACAACAAAATTTACTTTCTTAACAATTTTAGCCTTTCAAACTTACATAATTCTCAACTCTAGGGTTAAAACTAACTTTCAAACTAAACTAAAAATAACTTGAGGTCAATATTTGGAGAGACAAAATGATAAACTCATAGAACTTTACAAAAATGACCAATCGGGTCATGACACCTACCTGGGTTCCAAACAACAGATGATGAACCTTGTCGATGTACTTGACTGCACGAAAGCAACCAATTATCAACAAGCATTAGAAATTCTTTAGTTTTCACGTTCCTTGCGCAATAACTCTTCCCCTTCATTGCTTTATACCCTGGGTGCCTTTGGAGGGTTTTTGAAGCAATCATCACCTATTTTGTCCTTTTAAAAGTGGGAGAAAAATAAAAAAATTATGCATTAATAAGGTTGCAATTTTTTTGACATCCCGCTATAATGAGACTCAGACCGCTACAACGATCCTGCTATAGTAGGAAGCCTCTGCTATGGTGGGATGATATCGACTTGACCCAAAATTAAATTTGGGCCAAAATCATCATGTGCTCAAGTTTCAAAAATTCTTGCACAACACTTACATACTTTTGAGACTCCGCATGAGGTAACCTTTAGTAATACGAATCAAGTCGCTACAATATGTAGGTAAAAAATCAATTCACAGTCCATACACTCGGATACATAATATTCCCTATCTGAGGTTTAGAAATTGATCAACCCAAGCATCATAAATCTCTTGGGGAAAATAATGATCATGAAAAGCTTTTGTAAAGCTATCTCAAGAGGATAGAGGTGCATCTCCCCTATATCTCTCCCAACTCTCGTACTACTGTTGGGATTTATGCAATTTGATGATTGACAAAGAAAGAAGAAACAAATCAGTCAACTTGGTCCAAAGGTACACATTACAGTAGCCTTGAATTCGAAAAGTTTAAAGTGAATACAGATAAGTAGTGCTAAAATAACGAAATTGATTAATGCTCATTTTGTGAGAAAAGCCCAAGGGATCATCTAATGAATGAGAGAAAGAATCATAGTTTGATTTTTTTTTGAAAGAACACTCCTACATAGGCGGATTTTAATTTAAGGAGTTTCACTCACGTAGAACTCTTCAAGGTTACTGCTCAATTGAAGTGTTGAATTTGACTATAATACAACAGATCATTAAGGTAATTTGAAGAATAAGTCCAAAGATCTAGGAGTTTGAATTGAAGGAAGGAGGCTTACTGGAAGTATAACTTTAAGTTAAGAGAGTTCCAAGTCAATGATTAGAAGTCCGATGTGACAAGAACTCTTTGAGAATTGTGTGCTTAATAGAATAAGTCTCCAAATACTTGTGCCTTACAAGGAAAAATAGAGAGATTGAGAATTTAACTTTGCAACTGCTACCAGCGTAGCTGAGTAATCGGAAGAACCTGATCCCTTTACAAATTATGTGTTTGTGACCTAATGATTTCACTTAAAAAAATAAATATAATTTTAACTTTTTAGATAAGGATGTAAACTAACTTTTTAATTTGATTAGTATTTAAAACTTATGTGTATATATTTCAAATTTCTAACACATTATTTGAATTAAAAAATTATCTTTAAAAAACTCTAAGATGGTTATCTAATTTAAAAATTACATTAAAGTTTCTCATGATAGAATAATATAAATATTAGATCAGAGTCATAACTAAAAATTAAAATAAGAGAAAGAAAACTTAAAAAAAAAAACCATCATAGTAAAAATAAATAAAAAGAAAAACCATGTGCAGAACGAATAAGAAAAAGCAAAGGAAAAAGAAATGATTGCCAAAAATTGAAAATAAAGTGTAACAAAAAAAAACAAAAAAAACAGAATGTTAAAATAAAAAAAAAAAACATAATAAAAACTAGTAAAGCAAGATATAAGACAAAAATAAAACATAAAAGAGATAGAACTAATAGTAAATCTAATAATAAATTTAAACAAAAATAACGTGAACCTCAAATAATAATAAAAAATATAGCAAAAAAAAAAACAGTGGGGGGGGGGGGTAGGAGGCATAACAGAATCAAAAAAATAATAATAATAAAAAATAAAAAATGATGTAAAAAAAACATGAATAAATAATAATAATTAATGTATATATATTATATATATGAAAGAAAGGAAAATAGAATAAATAATAATAAAAAAGTTAACAAAAACGTAGTTTTCTCCTTAAAAAAAATAAGTAAGAAAAAAAAAACAAGAATGATTTAAAAAGATGTCACCCAAAATTTAAAAAAAAATTCTTACTTATGATAAAATATTAAGAAAAAAAATATCAAAGATTAATAAAAAACCGTTACATAAAAAAAATCTTTGTAAAACTAATAGTAATCTCTTAAATTTTGCCTTTTAATTAAAACATGTAACTAAAAAAAAACAATCCTAAAATTACCAACAAATCTCTTCGATATAAATTCCTACTTTCAAAATATTAGATATTATATAACATCATTTTTTTTTAAACTTGTTTTTATGTTATATATGTGTATATATAGACACACACACAATACAACACAAATCTTAATAAAAAATTAAATTTAAATGTAAATAACGATTTTTTCATTTAAAAAATTTAATGGACTATCCTGAAAAAAATCGATCATTTAAAATAAATAGTCAGTTTCAAATAAGTACAAATAAATTTGGGTAACAAAAATTTATTAGTAAGTTTAAATACTATAATATCCAAAATACTTTAAGTCAATATCAAAGTTAATAAAGCGACCTTGCTAGAACCACGGGACTCGAGTGGTGCCTCACACCTTCCCCTCGTTCAACATAATTCTTACCCAACTTTCTAGTGCAAGGTATACCAATGAAAATAGAGTCAAATTTCCTTTTATTATGGATTTTAAATAAGGTGACTTGGAACACCAAAACTCAATTCCAAGTGGCGAATCGGAATAATATTACACTTTTCAAAACGTCACTTTAATTGGAAAAACTATTTTTCTTTCAAACAGTAAAAATCAAACAATAAAAATATAATATTGAGAAAAAAAAAAGAGCATGACATAGTACTTAAAATCAATAAATTACTGGATCGTGAAGATTAACAACTACTATAATATCATGCAATCAAAATATCGCTAACTCAATTGACTTAGTCATTTTGGCATGCATGACCCTGCAAATCGTGATTGACAAATTGAGGGTCCTTTCTACGATCTGTCGCACAAACTCCTAAACTTTTGGGCCCTACATGAGGCCCTAAAAAGTCTGTTGGCTTGCGTTGTAAAATAGAAAAATTAGTAAATTAGTCAAAATAAATAACATATTTAGTAAAAATATTCATACTTTATAAATATTAGCAATAATGGCAAAAATTCATTATTTTAAAAACTTTTATGTGTCCCAATTTTTTCCTATTTTATCCTCTTTTTCAATTAATTCTATATATCTTTTTTAAAGAAAAAAATTATAGTCTCTCCTTTTACTTTTAAATTGTTATTCGTCCTCCCATTTATTTTTCTCTCTCTCAATTGTTAGCTTTTCCCTGATTTCCTCCACATTCAGTTGCCAAATATTTTTTTGCCATATATTGTGGTTTGTTTTTTAAATTTCCAAAATTGATCAACAAGAATCCCTTTGATAATGTACCTATCTTTATCCTATTTTCAAGATTTTTTTTCTAATTGTTATTTTTGTTTAAATCTTACAAAATGTTGTTTTGTATTTTTTCAATTTCCGTGATGTTTCTCCCAATGGCCGAATCCAAGAGGCTTACTAGAGGTATTCATCTATCAACCATTTCTGGTGATTTTTCATCCTTTATTTATTTCTTACTTAACAAATAGTGTATAATGTATGATCCTCTGCTAAAATGAGGGAAGAAAGAGGGTAAGAACCTTTCCAGCCTCATTGTGTGCAAACCTTCTCAAATTCCAAACGCAAATTAGAATCTTTGTCTGCTCTCGTGAGGATCTTGAAAAGACGACGAAGATCGCGAACATTTTCTATTAAGTTTTTTTGTATTTATAGTAGTTCTTTTTTAGAATTGGTAGCTTTCTAATTTGTATTCAAATCACTATGTATACTATCAATATTTGTATTATTAAAAATTTCATTTTGTATGGTTTATGAATCGTGTATTGTTCCTAATTTGTATCATTCCAAATTTATGTCAACTATTTAGTATTTTATTTTAAGACGCATAACTTTTATTGTTTATTTGTATTCGAATAACAAATACAAAATAGACCTATTGGAATGAATACGACTTAGAAAAGGAAACAAATTTTGAAAAGAAAAATAAATACACAGTGAAAAATATAATACGAATACAAATGTATTTCTTAATAGCAACATTATTTGACATACCTATTGGAATGAATCAAATTAATAAAGGTTGTCAACTGAATTTGACATTTTTTTTCTAATTTGTATTTATTCAAGGTTATGTCACTGTACTTATTTTATTTAAGAATGAGTACACCACATATTCAATATTTTTTTTCAAGTTTATATATTTCATTCCTTTTTCGCATACTAATTTTTTGTAATTTTAGAGATGATTATACAAAATTCTAAATAAAAACTAGAATAACTAGAAACACCAATAAAATACATATTGAAATGAATCATACAGGGACTTTGAAGAAAAAAATAGCTAATAGGGAAAAAATAATGAAAATACAAATATATTTCTTACTGACTATATAGATCATTGGCATTACCTATTGGATGATAAAAACTAATAAAAAACTATAATACATAAAATAGAATATATTGTGAATGATATATTTGTAAAAGGTAAAATATTTTGGAAAAAAAAAATTTTAAATTTATCTTTGAAATGTAACTGATGAAAAAATTCATAATGTCTTGCTTTTTTTTTGAAATATTCCCATTCCCCCCCCCACCCCCTTAATTTCCTCTTCTTTTTTGTTATTAATGATTATAGTCGTTAAATAAAAATAACTACTAAAAACATCCATAACAAACTAAATGACAGTTTTACTAAATATTGAAGTTGTTGTTAATGAGTCCTCTTAAATGCTAAAATATTGACATTTTGAAAAATTTCCCTTGTAAAATAGGTCATGTAAATTTTGTATTGCAAATGATATATTTCAAATCTATTGATATTTACTAAAAAAAATTCATATTTTTTATGATAGAAAGTACATTCATCTTCCTAATAAAAAAATATCCTTTATTATGAAATTGACTAAAAGTGAATAAAGTAAAAATAACTAACTATTGTACAAACACAATATTAAATGGGAATACTAAAATGCCACATGCTAGGATAATGTATACAAAATAACAAATCACTGTAAATTATCAACAAAAATAATAACAAAGAAATAGTAATAGAAAGTTGTACTATAGTTCTATAACACAAACAAAAAACTTAACACTAAACAAAATAAATAAAAAGACACAAGAGAAGAGAGCATAGAGATTTTCTGTGCTTTTTTTTCTCAACCATTTTAAGTGTATAATATTGTATCAAACGTCACTATTTGTAGGTTAAGATTGAGAAACACAAAATATTGTATCAAACATCACTATTTGTAGGTTAAGATTGAAGAACACAAAGAATTGTCATGAGTATGACATTAATTCATTTGAGATCATGTGTGAGGATGATGGTGTGATTAAAAACTACAATAAATTTAATTAGTGGCGGGAGTTACATATATATTCACATAATTAAGAGTTAGTCATAATAAATTTTATGTACTATACTTCACATTAATACAAATATTTATATATAACAAATGAATATACTATAAATTTGTATGTTTTTTTCTTTTTGTCAAGGACAAACATAAACATTCATATTTTTCACTTGGAAGATGAGCAAAACAAAAAAACTAATTAAATTTACTCCAACATGAAATTAATACAAAGAACACAAATTACCTTTGTATGTCAGCTTTCGGATTTCAAGAGTCAAACAATTCTATCTTTGGCCGTAAATTTTTCTTAGATTTTAAAAACATTTTGAATTATCAAGTATTGTGACTCATAGTACTTTTTAGCCAATAGTTTACAAATATAAAATTTCATTTCAAAAGAATGAAGATTTTCACATGCGCATATATATTATATATATATATATATATAATATATATATATATATATATCTATATATATATATATATATATATATATATATATAAACCCGAAAGCTTACACCCCACAAATCAAACCATAATAAATCATATAATCATGGGTTATGCCATGATTTTTTTTTAAAGCGGTTAACCAGTTTAAGGCATAAAAATGAATCAAGAAGAAAATCAACGAAACTTTTGCTTTAGATCTACAAAAATTTAAGGCTAATTAATAGTGAACTTTATCAAACAATATTTTTCTTAAAAATTTAAATCTATTATTAAATTTTAAAAAATTAAAGATTTGTCTATTCTCTAAATTAGATAATGTTGTAGAATTTTAAATTAAATCACTCACATTTTCCTATTATTAAATAAAATCTTATACAACATTAATTAAAAGATTGTATCGTAAATAAAAAATTAACATCTTTAAAAAAATGGGGGAAAAAGTAATAAGAGTCCGTTTAGTTAGTTTTGTTGATAACTTGGTTTGTAAAATGACAAAAATTATTTATATAATTTATAACATACTTTACCAATGAATTACTACCAAACATTTACCTACCGACGACAAGATTGTGTTTCCGAAACTTTACCACCAAATATAAATGTGTTGGTAAATTAGTAAACGTAAATGTAATTTGTTTGTAAACTTGCCAACCAATAGCAAAATTAGTTTGGAAATTTTACGACTAATAAAATTGTAGTTAGTAAATACTAGCACCACTAAAATAGTTGGTAATATACCAACCGAATCACTAATTCTTGGTAAAAGTTATCATCAACATATTATTATTAGTTGGTAATATTCATAGAATGTTTATTGAATAGTAACTTTTAACCAAATCTGATAAAATTTATTGGTATATTAATTAATTACTAACTTATCTTTTAATATTTGGTAAATGAACTCCAAGTGAAGTTAATTTTTTTTGATAAATTAGAGTGTTGAGGTTTTCATATTTAATTTGTGTCATTAGGGCGTTTAAAACTTTTAAATTTTTTACTAAACTTTACTTTGTTGAATATTTTGATAAACGTCTCAGTTAGAACTCCGTCATGTCATTAGCTTCGAAGTCGTCGTTTTTTATCTAACGTTAAGTTGAGCATTATTTGTGAGTCTTGTTTTCATTTTTGTTTGTGCCATTATGTGGTTTAGATTTTATGGTTAGGCCAAATTTGACTTTTGATCAATATTTTCGTGAACGTGCTCAGGACGAGAATTTTCGTTAGCGTAATTCAAACGCCAAAGGTCATTTTTTAATCTATTAGGATGGTTGGTTTAAGTTTTGAGGCGTTTCATTTTTACTGTTGTGCCGTTAGGTGTTAAATATAAAATTTTCAGCAAAATTACTTTGATCAATTATTGATACCGTCCCAAATAGACGTTAGATAGAGAAAAATTATTTTTTTTATGTAATAAATAGAGGGTTCGGCTTTGAGGCTTTCGTTTTAGTTATGGTCATTAGGCCTTTTAAACTTTTTAAGTTTAGCAAAATTTCACATCACTGAAGTCAATATTTTTTGTAATCGTGCTCGAATTAAAAAAATGTTCACAACAAAACCGCAATTAGCCATATAAGTTGTCAGTTTTGATCTCTAGGAGGTTTGGTTTGGATTTGAGACTATCTTCATTTGTGTCTTTAGGCCAGGCGTTTAACTTTAACTTTTGGTTAAAAATTGAACTGGTCAAATTTTTGTTGAAAACAGCACATCTTAAATTTGAATTTCGTCAGCGGCGGTTAGTTATGAAGGTCATTTTTCGCGTTTATGGATGATTGGTTTTGGCTTTTGATGTTTGTTGGTATTCGTTATTACCGTAGTCGACTTATAACTTTTGGCAAAAATTTAATTTTGCGTAGAAGTTTTTGTAAATGTGCTTGATGAAATTCCTGTCAATAGTTCGATTAGCTTTGAAAAGTATTTTTAATATCTAACAACAATGGTTGTTTCAACACATGTTGTGAGACTTCCATTTTCATTTGTTTTGCTACAGCCGTTTTTCTTTTGGGTCAAAATTTATACGTGGTCCAATAGTTTTTTTGTTAACATGCTCAAATTAAATTTTTTTGATAAATGATGTGTCATATTAAGATTAATTAACTGTTATCATAGATTTTGTATTGGGTTTTCATTCAAATAGATTTATAAAATTGATTAATATTCGAATTTTATATTCGTGTTATAGATTTTTCAATGCAATAATTATAAATATTTTTACTATTATAAATTATTCAATTAATAATATTTTGACCATATCGTCCATCAATTACTAGCTAAACATTGAACTTGAAGGATATATTACCATACACTAACAATCAATTAGTAAATTTATTAGAAAAATAAATAATCATACTAACATATTTCAAATTTATTACAAACAAGGCTTGTGGTGTAATGATAAGTACTCATGTACCTTTAACCAAGAGCTCTTAGGCTCGATTCTCGTTGGGTACATAATCATCTTTGTTAAGGATGTTTTACCACCCAATGTGGGACTTTTCGGTGTGAATCCAGATTTAGTCGGGCTCCAATGTGGTAACAAACACCTGATGGCAAACCAAAAAAAAAAAAATTACTTAAAATTTATTGGCAAATTACCAACACAAATTTTTGGTTACTAAAATTACCAACCAATTACCAATGTATGAATAAAAAAATGAAGAAAAAACATACTAACTCTTTTCAATTTGTTAGTAAAGGTACTAACATATCCTAACCAAAAATTTGTTGGTAAATTTCCCAACGGAAATTTCAGGTCATATTTCAAATTGTAACGAACTCTTTGGTGTTTTATCAACTGATGTTTGATTGAAATAATTTAACCAACAATTACAATCAGTTGTCGGAATATTACCGACGAACTTTTTAGCACGGATTAATATAAGTTGGCAAGTCTGGTTGGTAACCTCAATTTTCCAACTGATTTGAATCAATTTACCAACAATTTTTTTGTTGGTAATTAAGATTCCTTTTGTCGTTAGTGTAAAACAAAGAAAAATATTAAAAAAAATCTTACAAAACAAATTAGAAAAGACTAAAGACCCCATCGAAAGTTGTCCCATATTTGCATAAAACCCTAACTTTTGAAGTGTCCTATCACCATAACTCAATAACTATATATCCGTGTAATTTAGGCCATTTTACCCATTAACTCATCTGGGTTGTTTACACGCACGTTATGCGCGTCATGGACCAATTTTTTTTTTTTCCTTTTTAAATTTTTACCATTTAAAACAGCCACGGTCCATTTTTTCCTTTCTTTAATATTAATATCGTCCCAATTTATCTCAAAATAGCCTTTGATATGCCCTAAAATTTTGATTTTCCATGGCAAGAAAACAATATTGGTTCTCTCTTTTTGATGAGCTTTATCATGCTTCCTCAAGAAAATAAGGTGGACTTCGGTCTTTTCCCCATCTTTTAATTTCCAGAGCAACGTTAATTTTGAAGTTTTTTTTATGGTTAATTTCTTCTCAATTTTGTGGTTTAGTTTTTGATTGAAAAGTCAACTGCAATGTTGAAAGGTCGTATTAATTAACCACTAGGCAACTGTAGGGGGGATTTCCAGAGTGTCCCCTAGGAGCAACGAAGGGGTGCTAGGGGACACATCACTGTCACATCAAGTAAGCTAGTACCAGAATAATAAAAAAAAATGTTTGGAGAGCTTTTCCAGAACCAAAAAAAAACTGCAAAAAACCAGGATTCATTAGAAACAGTGCCCTTGCATTCTCGACAGAAACTTATGGCATCTCAGGCATATATAGCATCACTTTGAATCACATCAACCAACGATCACAATGATAACACACTAGTCGTCAACATCAACACGTGTATTTTCGTTGATTTTTTGGGAAAGTTAGAATAATGAAAAGGAAGTCACGAATTTTCTTCAAAAAAAAAGGGTCGTGTCGGGTTACCTAGAGAGTGAGACACCAAACCACGCGCATTACAAGACGACGGAATGAGTAAAACTGGTCAAATTTACAACGCTATATAGTTGTTTGGGTGTGATGGACACTTTAAAATTTATGGTGTCCTTTATGCAAATATGAGACACTTCGTATGGGTCTTTATGTATGTTTCTCACAAAATAAAAAAAAAAAAAAAAAAAACAAAAACAATAAAATATGAATCGAAATGTGAATATATATTTAGAAAAACACTATACAGAGCAAGAAATATATTATTTTTTAAGTACATATACGAAAAAAGAGATCTTGTTCTCTTTTAAGTGACATATTTTACATTATGCATAACATTAATTCAAAAAATCATGTCAAAAATAGGTTTGATGATTTCAAACTTTATTTCATTGCTAGTGTACAATTTGTTTCAAACTAATGTTCAAGAGTAAGTAACATGAAAACATGATTTGTTCCTAATGTCATTTTCGTATTATTATTTGACAAAAGATACACCAACAAAATTATCGAAATATTTGATGAATATTTGATTTATGTGCTCCTAAAATTTAGCACCATTATCTATATTTTAGGTACTTTTTAATTTATAACTTTATACTTTTAAAATTCCTTAAAATAAAATTAGTAAAGAGCAATTCATTGGGAACAAACACGTCCAATTTATTTAAACAATTAAAAAAGAGAAATCAATACAAAAAAATTAACGTAAATTATTTATTAAAATATTACATTATTCTATTTAATTAATTTGATGTTTTAAAAAGATAATTAGAGATTCAGGATTTTTTACACGTAGGCGTTGTGTTTATTTTAAAATTTTTTACTATCACTTCTCATATATATATAGATATATCTATATATATGTTGTGTGTGTGTGTGTGTGTTTTGTGTGTAATATATAACAATACATATATATATATCCATCATCATATATATATGTATATACACATATAATGTTACATAATACATAATATCTATATATACTACTATCTATATATACATATATATAACATCTATGCTATAAATATATTTGTATTATAGTGAATGTCTAATTATGTGGAGTCCTTGTAGGATATGATTGGGAATCCTACTTGGGGACCAAGTAAGGTTTCCCCTATAAATAAACGGGTTTCTTTCATTGTAAATAAAATTTGTGAAAGATTCATGAAAACTTGAATATACTTCAAGATAAATAATAAGTCTTTTTCTCTTCTCCCTACTTTATTCTGCTTCTAAATTTATATAGTTTCATAACACGTTATCAGCACGATTGTTCTATTCTTAAAGAATTATGATAGAAGACGGAAAAAGTACAAACGAGATCTTGCATAAGTTATGCAATTAAGTTGCAATGAGGTTCTTATATCTTCAAGGTATGATTTATCTTTACGTTATAATTATTTATGTGACAAATTTGGAGGTACCATATGGAGTAAGTATTAAAGAGACTTGTCGAGTTTTTATACGTTTAATTTTAACCGATTAGGAAGAAAATTTCTTAATTTATTTTAATAATAAGATAAGTACAATTTAGTGAGAGGTATGTTTTCAATTTTTATATGAGGTACGTGATTTATTAAGTTATATCTATTAACTAATAATGTTGATTATAAAAAATCAATAATCTCAATTTTGTGTGTAATTATAATATATGATCATATTAATGATCATCAAATGTGATAAAATTGTAATTATTTCGATGGCTTGAGGTTGAGACTCACTGTGGGTAAGACAATAGATTTAAGTTTTATAGCACCAAAAGTATAAGACAGTGGAAATACGTTCAATTGCACCAAGAGGATAAGACATAGGGTTAAAATCCTGGTGCACCACGATTAGAAGATATTGAGTTCAAGTTCCATCGATTTATGGCCTAAGACATTGAATTTGAGTCTTAATGCACCATATTGATGATACAATAATGACTAAAGAAAAACTATTGTGTTTTTTATGATAAGTCATGAAATTTGATGAATTAGCTCCATTACTAAAGTAAATGTGCTAGTAGTGCATCCCCGCCCCCAACCACCCACCCCACCAACACCAACCACCAGGCCCGACAAACACGGCCCTCATGACGCCTGCCCGCAGACAAGGCGCCGCACATTCCGCGCACCAACCCCCACATCCCCCCCGCCCCCACCCCTAATTTGATATGCTCACATATTTGTGTTTCATCCATGAAGAATGAAATTTTTTGATAAATGCTAAAAATATAGATTTTTCTCTAGAGGGAATGAGGTGTAAGCCACCATGCTAGGCATGGGAAAGATTGCCACCTTTGATCAATGATGTGGTATCACCAAGAATGTCTCTAAGAAGATATGTTTTATAGAAAAGTTTCATGATTTATCTTCAGGCTTGTATTGGACAAAAATTACTGAAATTAAGACACATTTTATGGTCAATAAGTACTTTACTAATTTCAATCTTTTTCTTAATTTGGTATGATTGTCTGGGACATCATTAGTCTATAATAATTAGACGAATTATGAAAAATTAAAATGGACATCCATGGAAGAACCTAAAAATTCTTTCAAATGGCGATTTTCTTGTACGACTTGTTATCATGACAAGTTAATTATGAAACCATCATAAACGAAAATTGAGATTGATTCCCCTACGTTCTAAGAATGTATACAAATATTTGTGGACCTATTCATCCACCTAGTGGATTGTTTAGATACTTAATGGTTTTAATATATGTTTCTTCTAATGGTCTCATGTGTGCATAATTTTATCTCGCAACTTGATGTTTGCAAAAGTATTGTCCTAAATAATATGATTACAGACACAATTTTCTAATAATCATATTAGTCTATTCAGTGATGGGATCACGACTCACCTTTAGAACAAGTAGAGTAATTGAGAAAAAAAATATGACATTTTCTCATGGAGTATTAAAGTTGAAATTTTCTCATATAATAGTAATAAATAAGAAATTTACTAAAGTAAAAGGCACATGGCACCCTTAAAGATAAAGTTTACTAATACTAATAATTTTATTAGTTGACATAAATATCTTGGTCATTCCAAAGATGTGTATATTGAGTAATAGACATACATTGAAGAATTAGAAGATTCTTCGAGAATTCTTTTAGTTGCTCGTTCTCATGTAAGTTTATTGGATCTATAATATAATCACATGTGCATTTGTTGTCAATTTGTAGTTTGACATTCGCAAAATAGTTTGTGCAAGATAATTGAGTTAAGAGCACAACTTTCAAAATATAAAATCAAGATAATTTATCTTGATAATTTGATAAATATCTAAATTGATGTGACATTAAATTCCTCAAATAAATAGTCAATCATTGCTTATGAGAACAAAGTCTCATGGTCTGAAATATAATAGTTGTATGCAACAAACCAATAAATTATGATCAAATTTTATTTTAATTGATTTATGGTCAGGGGCCATATATTTTTCATTTGATTATTTTGATGTGTAGTATATAATCAATGAATTATACAATGATGCACAAAAATAGATTCTCAGAAAGATTGAGATACGTGTTAGTCTATCTAACATAAGGGGGAGACTAGAAGCAACACAAGAGTTGTAAATACTCTTATTAAATGTCCCTTAAGGATAGAGTCTACGAGATGCATGAAGCATGATAGACTAATCGAATCTGAATAAGATAATCCTTGAAATATGGGAAGGATCACAGAATCAAAATGATCATAATAAGGAAACATTGTGCTCTTGGAGAGACTACGACATAACACTTAATGAAACCTTATGAGAGGGTTAGGTACCTAAAAATAATGAAGTGATGAGATCTGAATAAGTTATGTCATATTGTGAATTGATACAAAATGGTATATCATTGGCGATATCTTTGATACGATAGCGCGCAATATTGTAAAAAAATTATAATATGAATTCTACATCTGTTAAAGCATGCGGGGGGGGGGGGGAAGGGGGGAGGGGGGGGGGGGGGGTTGGTTAGAAATAATTATCAAGTGAAAGTAGAATGTGCATCTTGGAGCGTAAATTTATTTGACTTGCAATCCAAACTAGAAGAGGTCATACAAATCTATATTGAGGTTGTCACTTGCCAAATTGATATGAAACTATCCAATGGGTTTCAAAATCTAAAACATGAACAAGTTTTTGAAAAACTTATTTATCATCCTCATAAGGATTAAATAGATTCAAAATACATAGAACATATACAATTATTTTTATGCAAGTTGATGAGTAGAATTGAAACTTTTGACGAGTTTTCAAAAGACAATAGATTATTTGCTTAAAGACGTTGAAGTAAGAAACTTGCAAAAAATCTTTGCTCCTGAAGGGAAGATTCATAAAAGGATATAGAAGGAAACATATTTCGTCAAAGTTTTTCTACACTCATAAGCTCCCAAAAATGGTGATATCAACATGCAATATGTTTGTTCAAGTAATACTATAGTTGATTTATTCATCACGTCTCTACCAACTACAACTTTCAAGAAGATGATGCACAATTTGAAAAACAAAGATTCAAATCTGTGGATTGATGTTCTCACTAGGGGGAGTTAAGGTTTTGTCCTATTGGGTTTTCCTGGTAAGGTTTTTAATGAGGCATACATAATGCATATTATTAGATATTTGTACTCCTTTTCCTTCACTAGATTTTTTTCCATTGATTTTATCTAGTTATGATTTTTAACGAACACATAATATATTGACATTCAGGAGAGTGTTATAAACATCTTTGAATATAGTGAAATGTCTATTGATGTGAGTCCCTTGTAGGATATGATTTAGAATTCTACTTGGGGACCAATAAGGTTTTCCCCTAGAAATAACGGTTTTCCTTCATTGTAAATAAGATTTTTAAGTCCATGAAACTTTGAATATACTTCAAGATGACTAATAAGTCTTTTTCTCTTCTGTCTACTTTATTCTTCTTCTAAATTTATATAGTTTCATAACAATATATATATATATATACTATATATAAGATAATATATATATATATATATGTATATATATATATATATATATATAATATACTTTAAATTAGGGAAATAAAGATACATAACATGCTATACGTATGTTTTAAAAAATAAAATGAAAACTAACCTGCCTTCTAAAGCACTATACCGTTTTTTTAATTTAAAAAAATTAATAATTTCAATTGGGGTAAAACTTATCTGTTCTTAAACATTGTAAATTATCTTTATTAATCAAATATTGAAGAATTATACTAGTATTAATTATATTATTTAAATTAAAATTAGAGATTAATTATAGTGTTGACACACATGCACTATCGATTCTCCTATTATATATATAGACTATTAAAATAATAGAATAGGTAATTAGATTTTGGATGATTAGAGTAGATTCGTAGATTTTTAATGAAAGGACCTTCCTACTGTTTTGAATTCAAAACAAATACTTATAAAACATGGGGGGAAAAGCAAAAATTAATAGAGAAAGAAAAAATAAGGTGAAAATATGGACTAAAAAAAAAAAAACCACCTTCCAGGTAATCAAACTCGGGAAGCTGAGCATTCAATGTAACGCTTCTGCCATCTGCGCTAGGAATAATCTCATTTAAGGAATGTCCTTTTAATTGTATTTTTCCATTAATGCTGTTTTTTTAACTTTTTATCCTTTAATGATGTTTCTTTTAATTTTTTATAGAGATATATTTTGTAAAATATTTTTGACGAACACCTTAATAATACGGTATATAATGAGAAGTTAAGGAGTAGAATAGTGCAAAAAAAAGGGTGTTTACGGTCTGCGGATACCATTTATGTCACTCACCGTAAAATGACCAACGGATTATTACGAATCAATTTCAGAAACCTTACATTTGATCTATTTTTATGGCTCGTAAATGGGTCTATGAAATAAAGTCCTGAAATCAAAGTACGAATGATGTCCTTGATCAGTAAATAAGTACGTACATATATAAATACTCCACTATATCTCTTCAGATGATAGAGGAGTAAATAAATAAATTTAGTTTGTATTTTTGTTCAAACATGAAAAATATACGTACATAATAAAAGCTATAAAATGTGTAGCAATCTTAAACCAAGAAAACTATGTATTTCCAAAAGTCCTGTTTTATCTGTGGATGACCAAGGACACTTCCGTAATTATACCTTCTAAATAAAACATGTCTCATAAAATGAAAGCAAGTAGTTTATTTCAAGTGTTTCCTTTTAGTGTTAGTACTTCTTTTCTTTCTCGTGTAAGTTCTTCTTCTTTTTCCTCTTTCATTTTTATTCGCATTGTCCATTTTAGTATTGATTTAATTTTGCATTTTGTGCTATCTTTTTTTTTTCTTTTGAATTTTGGTGTTTTGTGAATCTTCTTCTACCTTTTGTTTTGTTGCTTTATGTTAATGGATTCCATACGTTGTTTGCTTCTGTTTTTAGCCATTCTTTATTTAAATATTGAAAATACAACATTCGAATTTGGTGTGCACTAATTTTAACTGATTTGTCTTCTGTGCTGCAAAGTGTTACGTATGATAAAAAGAAACTAAATCTCCCATAAGAACAAAAAAGGACGTTAATCAGATGCTACTTTAATATTTCATACACATGATAAAATTAATCTGGACTATTTTCCATTTTAAAATCCAATACAATTTTCCAATTTCCAAATAATTCACCTCTATCAAACTAAAAATTATCAGGATGAGGGGTTAACTATGTGGTTTCAATCTGAAAATGGAGGATTCGAGTCGTATTAAGAGGTAAATTATGAACCACTGTTTCTCTCTGCATAAAGCCCAAAACCAATAGGTAGAGGTCTTAGTTTCTTTTAATGTGAGGGGAGAGGTAAATTTTTTTTGATAAAGTTGGTGTCAATGATTCGAGACTTTATCATAAACCTTAATTATGCTATTGTTATTACCAAAAGATCAGAATGGCTTGCCTGCAATATGGTAGGAATACTCTCCGGCAACAGCTGAAGAATGTGAAAACCTCAGCAGCTATCTTCCACAAGTGCGAAGGTGGAGAAGTACATTTACACCATCCACTATTTTACACCGCCCAAGGTGTTCGATACAGAAAGCTACATGTCACTGTCACTACTGTAAGTAAATTTTTTACTAATTCATTCATCCAATTGTCAATTTGCGCTGAGATTACTACAATTTGCACAGACAATGTCGTACCAATGGCCTCCAGATTCTCGAAATCATGTCCTTTACTATTTGATTGATTTATTTTGAACTGAACCTTTTGGAATTGCGACTTGATTCTTGTTCAATATTGCGTTTCGATAAGCAGAGCATATACACGCTTGGAAAAGCAGAGCAAACTGTGAGGCATCAGCGAAAGGTTTTCTTCATTCCATTTGTACTGTTAGTGTAATTGCGAGAAATTTGATGCGTTGGTTGTTTTATTCTCCTGTCCTGAATAAAATTTGAGTGTATGAGATGTTAATGTACCTTGGAGACGAATTTGGTATACCCTTTAATGAGCACACAAATATTTTTGCCTGAATCTAGTAGCCTTGGAACTTGCTCTTGTTTATGTGCATCATTTCTTTTAGTACAATTGCAATGCAGGTAAAGCTGCTCCACCTTTGTCATACTTATTACTATAACATTAGCCAGTGTTGTCAAAGGTGTGGTTAAGTCCTGCAACAAGGCTCTACACGTGTTGACAGTTTAGTATCATTATCAAGGCTCTAAGACATACTTTTCCTTGCTAATGAGGTGACACTAAACAATTCATAATTCACTTTATCATATTTATTTTTTCAATTTATATGTCCATATATTTTTTATTCATGCTTATAATTATAAGTCTTAGACTATACATATATAATTGTATTTTTTCAGTGAAGGGCACGCTTTATTTGCTTTGCATTTGAGCCCAACGGACCCTAGAGCTTTTTTTGCACTTTTCACTTGTGATGACACTGATATTAGCATAACAATACAAGTTTTTCATCTGCAAACAGATTAAATACGTCAATTCATACCCAGTAGGAATTTGAATGACATTAATTTTCCCACATTCTTTGTACGTATTGAGAAGGAGAATTTTCTGCAACACGTGCACATTGGGTCTTTTAAAATACAATTGGGACAAGTATTTTCGGCTGCTCGTTACTTATCTAGAGGAAAAAGTAGGCTTAACTTATGATTTATATTTTATGCCCCTGCTTGATTGCGGATGCACATTTTTTCAGCTACATCTTCAGTTGGTGTTCCTTAATCTTTTGAAGACCTTCTGTAGATTTTAGATGTGGTCGATTCTTTCTTTTGAAAAGACTAACCAATCATGTGATAGAATATATGTTTTCACTTAACAGATAATGGACACCTTACTACATTAATAAATATAGACAGAAAGTTAAATGCAGTTTGAACCAACACAACGATTTTACGTGGAAACCTCCTTGCTTAAGGGAGTAAAACTACGACATGTCTCACAGGATTTTCAATCATTTTCACTAATCTTCAAAAGCAAAAGTAAAACACGATTACAAAAAATGTGAGAAGAAGTTTTTAATCTCACATTCAAGCAATAGTCTATATTGCTTGACAAGCCTAAGTAGAACTGAATCTACCCACTAAGCTATCTCACTTAGACAACATAGAATTTCAACACTACCCACTGATTCCTTTATAGTTTCAGGAATAGTTTACAATGTAAGAACAAGAGAATATTTTCTTGAACAGCTACACTAAATGCTCTGGAGATTTCTGTTGTTCTTGGAATAATTTTGCCGTTTTCTTGGTAATAGCCTTTGCAAGAGTTCTTGAAAAGTTCTTTGTCAAGTTGCAAAAACTGACAATGATGTTTAGGAAAGTGTCTTTTATATGGACAAGTCACTTTCCTTAAACTCTTTGCCATTGGTTGGAGAAGTCCCACTTTTTGACGTCGTTGGGAAGAGTGCAGCTACTTTCTGTACCTTCTCCAGCTGGCAGTCAACCGGCTTGCCACATTGAGAGTCAGGTACCTTGACAAGGTCCTTGAGTTTGTTTTCATCTTCAACACTCAAGTAAGAAACCTGGTACTTTCACAAGGTCCCTAAGTTTGTCAAATTATCAAAACTGCAAATAACATCATGCATATAAGGCTCACATATGTAGTGTAGAGGTCACAGGTAATTCGTGTTATCGTGCTTTGATGAGTTGTACTTCTATTTTTGGGCATTCCATAGTCAGGAAAGGAAGTGGATTCTTTTCTTTCTTCCTCTGCATATTATTTCATTTTATTTCACATAATAAACAAATATCTTAGTGTACCTACATTTAAAAAGGCAGAGTAATTTGGGACAAATATGTTAGTATGTGGTATACCCTGACATATTTACGTTCAACAATGCATTCTATTCATTTGGCCCTTTAGCCTTCACATTGGAAGTGGCACGGGCCATTTGTGAATAAATTAAAATGACGTTAGTTTTCTCCGTGGTTTCTTTTTATATACTGAACACATTTCTTCAGATATGCTGCCTCTCTGCCAGATTTTATCAATGTGAAGAAGTTGAAGAGGTTAAAATAGTTCCAGCTCCCAAGAAAGATGAGATGTTGGTCAGTATCTAAAGCTCTTTGGAATTTTGAAACAGTCTCCAGTAATGATTATCAGTAGTCTTATATCATGTCTCGCGTTAATTCATCATGGATTTGTTATTATATGTGATATCCCTGCTATTTTTTCTGAAAGAGAATACAGAAGAGGAAAGTAACGCTATTGGATCATCTTTTAGCGATTTGGCAACCTAACATAACTGGTATACAGTTATTGTAAGAGTGACAAGATCTTGTTATATTAATAGCTTTTTCAAGATTCAAGAGTTATCCCTTGGTTCTTTTTAACCGTCTCAGATACCTTCGGTAATTGAGCTGTCATAGTTATTCGCTTCTATATCTTTTATCTGAACTGCAAGTTTCTTCAGGTGCTAAGTAAGCATACGAAGAAACCGTTGGCGAAAGTTGACAGTGGTAGGATCACTTCAAGGGACGAACTTATTGGAAATGATGTAACCGTAGCCGAGGTAATACTTTGTTCCTGACTAGTTGTCTTTATACTCTTTTTACATTCCTATTAATAACCTTTGCTACAAAAGTGGTGCACTCGTGGAAAAGAAAAATTTACAAAAGTTCATATGTGCAAATCTTGCTTTCCTTTAGTGGCAGCTACAATGCAACTTCATTTTTTAATAATGGGCGGCACATCACCCATCGATCTTTGAACTGTGCACTTGTGGCCCTCGGGGATTTCTCGTAAGTAGCTTCGTGGACAAGCTAGTTTATTTTCTCATTGCTTTTCAAACTCAGGATGACAAGGATTTTAAATTCACTAGTGCACTAAGAACCTTATTGATCTTTAACTGGAGTCCGGAGTATGCCACTTTCACCTGGTTGAAAGGGGATAACCAAGTAATAGCCTCAAGGATTGACATGATTCTGATCTCTGAAGAGTGGATCACACTCCACTAGCATTACAAGGTGTTTCTTGGAACCAAAACAAAAATTATTTCATGCTTGAAAATTGGTGACAAGATCTTGAAGGATTCACTGATAGAATTAGAGAACGGTGAAATTCTTTCAACTTCACCAGAAGACCTCAATTTAATATGGCTTATAAGTTAAAAGCTTTAATAACTAAGCTTAAGGAATAGAGTAGCAGTGAACATGGAGATTTGGGCTCTCAAATGAAGAAACTGTTAGGAAATATAACACAACTTTAAGAATTGTAACAAAAGAGGAGACAGTTTAGGTGGGTAGCAGTTACCATGGAATATGAATAATTGATTAAAAATGATGAAATATCTTGGAGGAAAAAATTCAAGGTCTTTGGTTAAAAGGAGATGAAATATTAAGTTCTTCCTAGGGGTAAAGCATAAATGCCGAAAAATCAAAAAATTGAACCAAAAGTAATCTGATTTTTGTTTCAGTATCTATAGTGTCCCACAACTTCTAAGCAAAGATTCAAACCATCCTCTGTATGTGCATAGGTTCGAACCAATGATTTATATATTGTACATGCATGTTAAGGTCCTCTACTAAGTGTAGTAAGTGTGTCGTATGAGTCTTAGGGTTGTAGGGAACCTCAAAAACCAAGTGAAGTTCAAAGAATTTCTATTGGCTAAATTCTTTGCATGAGCTCTTACGAGGATCAACTTCAAACAAACATATTCTTAGAATATGAGGAGTTAGGTGACCCTTGACCTATCAAATAAAAGGTCTACGAGTCTTCTTTCCAACACATCCAACCATTTGTCAATCTGGCTTTTGGGTAAAACGTTATTTGCATTTTACTAAAGAAACGTCAAATTGGTCGTGAACTCCGTATTCCTAGTAGCGTGACCACACTGCGCCAGGCCTTTTTTCCAATAGCCTCGGTATTATCAAATTGGTTGTGCTCTATGCGCGCTTGGTAGCATGGGTGCACAGCACCAAGCCATTTTCCTAGAAACCACGTTATTATTAAGTTGGTGGTGCACTCTGCGTGCCTGGTAGCATGGCGCACTGCGTCAGATCATTTTTCCAGAAGCCTCGGTATTTAGTTACCTTATTTATTAAGTTAAGTCGGTAAGTCACTAGAAAAAATTCATCTTGAACGATTTAGGACTTATTTTCTCTCATCTCCATCTCCAACATCAAGGTATGTTCCTCCTATGTATCTAAAGTATTTCTAAAACAATCTCAATCTCTAATCATGAATTTACAACAAGATTCTAACATCAAATCTTTTCTTCCATATCTAGTGAAAACAAGAACTCATCCTAAAATTCAAGAAGGGACTTTTCGGGTTCCACTTCAAAGTTAGAGTTTCAATTGATCAAGTGATTCAAAGTATGTAAGCCTTTAATGAGGAATTCATTCCATCCTCCTGTCCAAGGTTTCTCAATTTTCATGGACTTAATTTTATAGTTAGGTTTATCAAGCCACTTTCAAATTTATCGCATTTATGACCCGAATCACATGTTTTCTTGGATTATTTACTCGTGATTATGGATCCTTGATTATTGTACTCCCGTTTTACTCAGTAAGGTTTTCCATTGTCATTCTTATGGTTTATTAACATCATATTGTCATGATTTCGTGAACCTTATATTTAGAAACAGATTTTAGAACCTTTATACTATTATGAAAATTACTTTGAATATTACGAGCTATACATGTTCTAGGAGACCTTCTCATGATTTAAGTTATAAGCATGATTTTGAAAGATATATTTTAGAAAGTTTGAGTTTTGTCTCACCCTTTATTATACTTATCAAGTTATGAGCATATCATATACGTATATTATTTTGGGAGGAATATTTAGCATCGAGAGGACGCGGGTTTAGAGAATCCAAGTCCCATAACTACGTATCAACAGGTTGTATGCCACTTTGACAGTCAACTCATTTAGCCCTTTGAGGTTCACTTAGTGGATCCACATTAGATAAACAAGTTTTCTACTCTGCTAAGGTATAGGGAAGCCCACCCGACTAGGATCATAAGTTGGACATCGTCAACTCAAATGGTGTTTGTCGATTTTAAGAAACTCCTAAGTAAAGCTATTATTAATTTTATGTACTTGTATCTGTTGAAATTCTACCCTCCTGAATTCTTCAAAGGTACACGTACAATCAAGGTGTTTCTGTTTAATTGAGACTTAACAATAAATAATTCAAGCAACACTTCGTATTATTTATAAGCGTTCAAACAATACAACGATTACACGACTACGTAACCTAAGGAATTTTAAACTCTATTTCCTTTCTACCCTAAGACACAAAACTCCCTAGTTTTGTATCTTCTAACGCTCTTCATGTTCTACAACTTGTCAAACAACTCCCACTCACAAAACTCATATTGTAAAGAAGACTCTTGAATACAATCTTACAATTATTCACTCAACTCGCAGCACTCCCAAGTAATATCAAAACTCTTGATCGTGTTTTGATCTTCTCTCTTTGTAAGTGCACAATTTTCTCAAGCGAAACTAATGCCCTATTTATAGATTTGGAACTTCAGCAAGTTCTTGTTTGATTCAACTTTGTCTTTGCCGCTACACAAACCTTGTTGAACTCAACTTGGACTCCTATTCAACATTACTTTTAAAAAGCAACCTTCTTTACTTAAACCTAGTCGAACCCAACTTGGATTAAGTAATAACTGCTACAAACGCGATTTACTTAAACCTAGTCGAACCCAACTAGAAATAAGTAATAACTTCTACAAACGCGCTTTCTGATTTAAACTTGGATTTATCAAAAATGTGTCACTGTCTGCCTACTCTACGCAACCTATTTTATGCAACTTTGCCATAGTTCAAAACGTCTTTCACAATTTCCTTCTTTTTTGAAATAGCAAATATTTGTGCTGCTTGCATTGAATAGGTAAGTAAACATGTACCTTCTTCCCCCTTTTGACATTAGCAAAAAAACAAATATATCGAATAGTTCCGATCCTAGAAGGGAATAGTAGAAAAAAAAACTACTGCCAGACATTAATTACACAATAAAACTAAGAAACAAAAAACAACATTATCCATCAAAAGCAAAGATGAAAACTACATGCTTACATATTAAACACAAAAACACCACCCTGCACATTGAGATTTAGACTTGATCAGAGGGAGGAAAAGGACATGAAGAGGAGGAAACACCCTTTGAGAGTAAAACAAAGATATTCTTCAGATGCTCTGAATTGACATCCTTTCATGTTCTAAAGCAATCTGAGTCTGAGTCAATTCTTCCTTGACTTGACAATTTTGAGGCTGCAACTTTTCAAGTTCCTCCGCATGTGTACGACAAACTTGATCCATTTCTACTGAGTAAGCCTTTATCAAGGTATCTATCTCCTGATCCTTTGCAGTCAGGGATGATTTCAATCTTTGCACAGTTACATTAGTACCTTTCTTATTCTTAGGCATAGTAGCAAGATCCACTTCTCCCAAGACATCACTGATAGTCTGAATTTGCCACTCAGTAACCGGAACATTAAAACACTTAAACACCATACCTAACCAGAACCCATATGCCAATGCACGCTTCTTTTTATCAAGCACACACAAGCCATGTATATGACTAAGAATTAAAGCAGGCAAATTAATTTGGAGTTTTGATAGTAACAACTCCATAAGAGTAAGATACAAGTAGTTTGCTTCTGTCCTCTTTAGATTTCTAGGTATAATTATTTTATGCACTACATCTAACAATAGTTTGTGCAAGTTTAAAATAGCCCCCTTATCAATCGTGGTGTACTCAGTCAAAGTAGGATATTGGAAAATTGATGGCATATGTCAATGGCAGAGGTATTTCCTTCCAATGGTGGCCAATATCTCTTAACATGGTGATCCCAACCCTTGTTTGGTACCCCAAGTATAGATGATAGATTCTCAGTAGTGAGGGTAAAGAACACACCACTAACAGTACTTGTTGCCTCCCCTATTGCATTAATGTAAAACTCCCTAGTTTCTTTTCTTCCCATTCTTCGCCTATGAGTACCTAGTAGGAACAGGTCAATCTCCCCTTGAACTTATAACAAAACCAGTAGTTCCCTCATGTCGTTACCCCAACCCCAGAGATCACTCTTCCCCTAATTACACTTCTTCCTCTAAAAGTTTCAACCCCATCAGAGTCTATTACTGTAGAGTCTTTGAGACCAGATTGACTTAAAGAGGTTTTTTTCTTTTCCTACTCTTCTTACATTCCACAATGTCATCATCAATATGAATAGGGTTAAAAGGATAAACAGACTTACGCTTCATAGAACGAGTCTTCTTAGTGTATTTTGTCAAAAGTTCTGCATCCCTGATACGCTGTATTGAATGATTTACTCGAACTGGTTTATTGACTGTTGATCTAGGGATTGGGTTTTCTTACGGCATGATCATTGCAATGGTTTGGCGAGAGGTTACACTTCGTCGGGCCCTAAGTCTCTTTTGCAGAAACGTCAGATGGATTTGATGGCTTGTAGAAAGGTGATTTGATTTTGGCGGTTTTATTTTATCATTTCTGACACCAATTTTAATGAGGGAACATGTAATGTGCATAGGCAAAATATTTTGCATTCATTTAGTAAGTGTAGAATACATACCTTCCTTTGTAGAACAGTTGTCCTTGGAGACTTAATTCTTTGTGATTCTAAATTTTCTGTTAATGGTAGAATATTTAGTGACAAATCTGAATGGATGTTAATTAAAAAATTTAATTCTTGGAACCCCATCATATTTTAGGATTCGAGATGCTCATGAAATTTTATCATTCCTAGTTCCAATCGGTTCCTTTCAAAATGTTCCCTTGCTAGTATCTTAGTGAAGATATCCGCAATTTGTTGTTCAGTAGCGCAGAAGTTCATTGAAATTAATCCCTTTCCTATATTGTCCCTTGGAAAGAATTGATGTATGTCGACCTGTTTAGTTCTCTAATGTTGTACGAGATTTTTTTGCAATGTTAATTGCACTTGTGTTATCACAGAAAATAGGAACACATCCAATATTGAGAAAAAAATCGCTCAGATGTTGTTTATTCAAAAAAAGTTGAGCACAACATGAGACTACTGCTATATATTTGGCCTTAGCAGTGGAAAATGCGACGGAGTTTTGTTTCTTTGATCCCCGTGAGATTAAACATGATCCTAAGAAGTGAGTCATACCTGATGTGCTTTTTCTATCTGCTAGTTAACTAGCATAGTTTGCATCAACATATCTTATTAATTCATTGTTACTCCCTTTTGGATATCATAGTCCTAAATCAGTGGTCCCTTTCAAATATCTGAGTATTCTTTTGACGGCTTGCAGATGAGATTCCCTAGGATTGGTTTGAAAATGTGCACACAACCCCACACTAAATACAATATGAGGCCTACTTGCAGTAAGATACAAAAGTGAACCAATTATACCTTTATACAATTTTTGTTCTGCAGCAGAACCTGTTTCTTCGAGGTCTAGCGTAGTGGTTGTGGCTATTGGAGTATCAATTTGTTTCGCATCTTCCATCTTGAATTTTTTAAGTAAATCCTTAACATACTTTTGCTGATGAATGAACGTACCTGCAGATGTTTGCTTTATTTGGAGCCCTAGGAAGTAGTTTAGTTCACCAATCATAATCATATCAAACTCGTTGCTCATAAGCTTAGCAAATTCGTTTGTGAGAGACTTATGTGTTGCTCCAAAAATAATGTCGTCAGCATAGACTTGCACAATCAGGAGATCATTTCCTTTATTTCTAAGTAAAAGTGTATTGTCAATTTACCTCTTGAATAGCCATGGCTTACAAGAATTTTGATAATCTATCATACTATGTCATTGGAGCTTGTTCTAACCCATAAAGAGCCTTGTCAAGTTTATAGACATGATCAGGAAGGTCATTTTTCTCAAAGCCCGGAGGTTGTTTGACAAATACTTCTTCTTATAGTAGCCCATTAAGGAAGGCATTTTTTACATCCATTTGATACAATGTGAACTCCATGTGAGATGCGAATGCTATGAGTAATTTGATTGACTCTAACCTCAGCACAGGTGCAAAAGTTTCATCATAATCTATCCCCTCTTCTTGATTGTACCCTTAGACTTCCAGCCTAGCTTTGTTTCTTGTTATGGTACCATGTTCATCTAACTTGTTCCTAAACACCTATTTAGTACCAATTATAGTTCTGTTTGGTGGCTTAGGTACTAGATGCCAAACCGTACTCCTTTCGAATTTATGTAATTCCTCTTCCATGGCTATAATCCAATCTGCATCTTGGAGAACTTCACTCTTATCTTCTTTGGTTCCACCATGGATATGAATGCATTATGGGCACAATGATTCCTTATTCCGAATCTGGTGGTTATTCCGGAAGACATAAGTAAGCAAATTGTCCAATGGGTGTGATCCTTGGTATTTTTACTCTTTTAGAACCAAATTTGATTTTTCCCTATCTTGGCCTTCATTCAAAACTAATTGGTTTTTTTCAGTTATCTCATCAGAAACCTCAGCTGTTTCATGTGTTTCAGTATACTTTCTATTGTCAACCTGTTTCTTGTACCTAATCCTGTTCCGAGAATGAATGCTCATTTGCAGGTACTTCAGTTTTCTACACATCATTGTTAGAAATGGTGTTGCTTTCATTAAATATAACATGCACACTCTCTTCTACACACACTGTTCTTTTATTAAGTACCCTATAAGCTTTACTATGTGTAGAGTATCCTAGAAAAAATCTTTTGTCACTCTTAGCATCAAATTTACCTAAGAGATTTTTCCTATTGTTGTGGATGAAACACTTACACCCAAACACTCTTAGATGAGATATGTTGGGTTTTCTACCCTTTAGTAATTCATAAGGAGTTTTATCTAACACAAGTGTGGGCATATATCAATTTATAGTATAACAAGCAGTATTTATAGTTTCTGCCCATAACTGATTGGTTATTTTATTTGCAATCATCATGGTTCTAGCCATTTCCTGCAAAGTTCTATTCTTTCTTTCAACCACACCGTTTTGTTGAGGGGTTCTGGGGGCAGAAAAATTATGATCAACTCCATGGACATCACAATATTGGCAAATTTTGAGTTCTCAAATTCAGTTTCATGATCGGATTTGATTGTCATTAATTGTTTTTCAAATTTCTTTTGAAGTCTTCTCATTAATGAACAAAAAGCCTCAAATGCATCATTTTTTGATGTGAGAAATAGAGTACAAGTGTATCTAGTATAATCATCAACTAATACGAACACATATCTTTTTCCTCCCCTACTTTGAACCCTCATTGGTCCACATAGATCAATGTGGATTAGTTATAAGGATCGGGTTGATCTTATCACTTGTTTCGGTTTCAAGGATGATCTTATTTGTTTCCCTAGAGTACAAGTTTCACACACCTTTCCTTCCTTGAATTTTATTTTAGGAAGTCCAATTACTAAGTTCGTTGTGATGAGTTTATTCAATTGTACTTGACTAGCATGATCTAACTGTTTATGCCAAAACAAGGGATCTTTGTCTTACACACTTAAACATACTAGATTTTCATCAGAGGTAATTGAAGTGTCTACAGTGTAGACATGCTTGTCTCTTTTTCCGGTTAAAATTACCTTTTGTGTGCTTAGATTAATTACTTCAATACCAAAGGATAGAAAGACTACCTTATTTCCTTTTGTCTCATAATTGAGATAAACTAAGCAGATTATGTTTAAGTCCTTTCACATAGTATACCTTTTCAATTGAGTGTTCATCAGGTCTTCCAATCTTGTCAATGCCTCTGATTTTCCCCTTTGCCCGCCACCAAAAGCTACAGTTCTACCTTTTCCTTCGTCCTATGAGTGAAATAATGTTTTGTCCCTAGTCATGTGTCTTCAGCAAGCACTATCTATCTACCACTGTTGCTTTCTTTCTCTCACTTCTTCCTGAAAAGAATAATTAAAGGTTAGATTTAGGAATTTAGATCAACTTGGGTCCTTTATTTTGATCAAAAGGAAAATAAGATCTCTATGAGCCCATTTGGGCAGATTGGTTTTCCTAGGTATATACATGTTCCTTTGAACAGTTTCATAAGTTCCTCTTGATTTATTTTCTGCAGTAGCTTTTTATTTGGGACAATATTGTTTAGAGTGACCAGAGTTTCCATAAATAATACAAAACGCAGGATTTCCATTCATAGGTTGTTCATACTCTATTCCAGTTTTTATGTTCCGAGTATTGTTACCTAGATGGGTTACTATCATGGAAGATTTTGTCTATTGATTAGCTCTTTTCATATCGCCTTTTATCTTAGATAATTCCAGATTTATTCTCCTAGAATTTTCTTTTTCTAGTCTTAAGTCGTTTTTGAGTTTGTTCACTTTTAGTTCATGCTTGGGTTGTTCACATACCATTTCTTTACCAAGTATTTCAGTTTTAAATTCTCTGTTTATAGTGCCAAATTGTAGGTTTCAAATTGTTTGGTTATCCCTTGTAATTCACAATTGAGTTTATCAAGATCAATATACTCAAATTTTAAACTAGTCATGGAAGTAAGCATTGATTTTTAGTTTTAACTAGTTCTTGAATTCTGTCTATGGAAGCGAGTAATATGAAGGATAGATTTTTCTTAGAGAATGTTACTAGTTTATCTATTAAGTCAAAAAGATTTACCTCTATTTCTTCAGAGTCTGATTCAGATTTAGGTTCTGATTCTTCTATGGCCATCAAAGTGATGTCCTCATCATCATCTTCATACATGTCCGAACCTGTTCCCCAAGCTGCATACATTGCTTGTTCTTTTTCTTTGTTTTTCTTTTTGTTGAGAAGTTCCTTCTTCTCTTTTTCAGCTCTTTCCTTTTTCCATTCTAATTCCCACATAGGATAGTCTTTAATCTGATGATCTGTTTTACCACATTTCAAACAGCTTCCGCCTTGTGGTCTCTCAACATTTTTTTTCTTTCGTGGGTGGTGATTTCTTACAAGAATTCAATCCCCTTTTGAAGAATTTCTTGAAGTTTCTACTTATCAGTGACAGATCATCATCATCTACATTCAATTCATCATTTTCAGTTGCTTTAAGTCCATGATTTTTCTATTTGTTTCCTTCACTTCTTTTGTCAACATTCATCTCGTAGGTTTTGATATTTCCTACTAATTCATCCAAAGTCATATTAGTTAGATCATTGGCTTCTCTGATTGCAGTGACTTTTATTTTCCATTATCTATGCAGAGTCCTTAGTACTTTGTCAACCCGTTCCTCACTGGTGTATACTTTTCCAAATGATATTAATTCATTTACCACAGTGGTGAATCTGGTAATAATGTCTTAAAGTGATTCTCCGGATTTCATCTTGAAAGCTTCATATTCAGAGCAAAATCTGGCAATTTTGAATTTACGAGCTTGAGTTATACCTTCATGTGCATTGTGTAAAGTATCACATATTTGTTTTGCAAAGGTTCAACTTGAGATTCGGTTAAATTCATTAGGTCCTAGTCCACATACGAGAATGCACTTAACTTTTGCATTTTTTCCTAACATCTTGTAGTCAGCTTCTTCGTATTTTTCTGTCGGTTTAGGTACCTTATTCCCTTCACTATCAGTATTAGTAGGAGTCACTGGTCCATTAGTGATTCTAACCCATAGCTCGTAGTCTTCAACTTGAATGAAGTTTTACATCCTTGTCTTCCACCATGAGTAGTATTATCTATTAAATAATGGAGGTCTGTTGATGTGAAGTCCTTGACCATGTTCGAATGGAGGTGCAGAACTCATAATGATCGTTATCTTGAGTTATTAGACTCTTGATTAAGATAACATACTCTGATACCATTTGTTGGAATTCCACCCTCTTGAATTCTTCAAAGGAACACGTACAATCACTGTGTTTTTGTTTAATTGAGACTTAACAATAAATAATTCAAGCAACACTTTGTATCATTTATAAGCGTTCAAACAATACAACGATTACACAACTATGTAACCTAAGGAATTATAAACTCTAATTCCTTTCTACCCCACGACACAAAACTCTCTAATTTTGTATCTTTTAACGCTCTTCAAGATCTACAACTTGTCAAGAAACTTCTACTCACAAAACTTATATTGTCAAGACTCTTGAATACAATCTTACAATTATTCACTCAACTCGCAGCACTCCCAAGTAATATCAAAACTCTTGATCGTATTTTGATCTTCTCTCTATATAAGTGCACAATTTTCTCAAGCGAAACAAACGCCCTATTTATAAATTTGGAACTTCAGCAAGTCCTTATTTGATTCAACTTTGTCTTTGCGCTACACAAACCTTGTTGAACTCAACTTGGACTCCTATTTAACAATATTTTTACAAAGTAACCTTCTTTACTTAAACCTAGTCGAACCCAACTTGGATTAGATAATAAATTCTACAAACGTGCTTAACTTAAACCTAGTCGAACCTAACTTGAAATAAGTAATAACTTCTACAAACACGCTTTCTGATTTAAACTTGAATTTATCAAAAATGTGTTACTGCCTGCCTGTTCTACGCAACTTGTTCTATGAAACTTTGCCATAGTTCAAAACAACGTCTTTCACAATATCGTCATTAAATTTTGTAAGATATGACACTCATACACAGGTTTTGAGATGCCTTTCATTTATTTTATGTTTCTTTATAATTATGTTCTGTTACATCTTATAACTCAGTACATTTTAAGTATTGACCATATACTTTTCTCCGTGTTGCATCCTCTATGATGTAGATTATGGCGTTCGTGGCTAGACAAGTTGATGCAATCCTGTCAGAAGCTGGTGAGTCTTTATCAGAGGACTTCATGGATTAGATAGTTGTTGGACTTGTCATTAATTCTATTGTTTGTTTTAAGGTAGTTCGAGGTCATGTCCCGACATACTTATTTCTTTAATTTTAGATCATGAAGGATTTATTCAGACATTAGTTCATGGAATTTTACTAGTTTCCTCAGACATAAAACATTCAGTTAACTAAGTTTGAACTTCCACTCATAAAATGTCAATTAGTTCATTAGTAGCATGCCAATACCAAGCGTCCGCTTGGGGTCATTTATGATCTTGTTCCATAAACCACATCTCAATAGATGAAGACCATGGTTTGTAACTATTATTACCTTCCAACTACATAGTAGTAGTAACAAGAGAACTTGAAATAGAGGAAAATATTGATCTAATATCACCTGAAAAATCAATTTTTCTAGAGACTTCAATTAGAGATTCAACTTTCTCTAACATTTTTTTCTCGGATTTGGGTGCGGGTGCATAATACGGGTGAGGATATAGAGGTTGGATCCTTCATGATCTAATTTGTAAGATTCGGGGATATGGATTCATGTATGGATACTGATGCAAGTATTCACCTAAAAATAAAATATCTAAAAATAAAGTTATAAAACCTAAATTATGAGATATTTTGTGGAAAACTTGATGAGATTCCTGTAAGAGATTAAAAAAAAGAATGACCTAGAAATTTATATGTAAAAAGTATTTATTTTCTTCAATTTCATTTTATATATTGATTATAGAAATTATTAAAATTGTCAAGACTTTTGGTTGACCAAATTGGACACTGATATTACACCCACACCCATGTCATGTCGACACAAGTGTGATTACAACAGTGAAGAGTCTAAGAAAACAAGTGTCATTACAACAATGAAGAGTCTAAGCAACTTAGCAAAACAATGTTTGGTGAAAAGAACTAGAAACAGAAAAACAAAAGAAAGAAAATTCCTCTTTATGACTTGATTTGTGGTTGAGACCTTTCCAGATCTGAACTGAACAAGAAGTTTGCTGAAAAAAATAAAAAGAAGAAATAGCCTATGAAGTGATTGTTTTTACTGAAAATTATTTCGACTGCCAAAGATTATGGGACGTGTGATGGGTAAGACTAGAATGAATGACTGACCTTCACAAACTTGAAATGGAAGTTTGAGATGGCCGGAAAAATCTGTTGAAGTGGCTTATAGTAAAAGAAGATATCAGAATAGCCATCGAAAGATCTATCAAGATGGTCATCGAAAAGGCAACTTCAGTCTCTACAAAACAGAGGCTTTGATACCATGATAATGATGCAAGTGTATTTCACTTCTGGCAGAGGTAGGAATTCTATCAATGGGGTTAAAAAAAGATGTTGTTGCCTGGAATCGAATCCGTCACCCAAAGCTCACATAGGCAAAATACTAAACCCTATCAATCGTTGAGCTACCCCTTTGACATATGCTTAGGGGTTTCAATTTTACATATATACATGTACACAAAAATTGATCTTATGTATATATATATTGTAATTTTTTTCGAGGGGGGTCGGATGAACCCCTGGACACACTGTACATCCGCCCCCGCTAGATATATGCAAATAGCTAGACATCAAATGTCAAGAGTATATCCCTAAGATCATGCCTTTTACTTACAATATTTGACCATTATCTTATATACAATCTAATTAAAATTGAACTACTGTTTGACAATATCTTACACTATTAAACTAATAGGTATGTGTTCTCTTTACTTCTTCGGCTCGCTGCTCGGAACATTTTCCATATTGATATGTCTAATAAAAATGGTGTATTACCTTCGTCAAGTCTTTTTTGATCACATTCTAGCACATTTTGTAAAGTTTTGTGTGAAATCCTCTAGACCTAATATTTCCATCACTTATGTACTGCGGAATGACTCTTAAAACTATCTTCCTCAACTTTCCTTTGCAACCACTCATTACATCTAGAAAGTTGATGAGCAAAACTGCCTATGACTTATATTTTTCTGGATTTGAGTATGAATTTTCAAAAATCTTTAGAATTCACCATGGAACAGTTTGTTTGTCTTATACTATGTAATGTCCCAGATAATTTTTGAGCTAAGACTCGAACCACCCTTTGTTGTGAGTAGAATTTTATTGAGGAATTTAAATTTTTTCCTAAATTTTAAGGTCACTAGATGTAGCACCTTGAGTTACAAAAAGAACTAGAGAGATTTCTTTCAAGTCATTCCTAGGTTCCTTGAAGTTTCGAGTCAACTTAAACGAGTATAACTTTTAGGTACATGATGAGTTAGGTGGACCATAAGATATAAAATGAAACTTATTTAGATTATCTTTCCAACGCCTCTTAGTTTTCTAAGTCTCAAATTTGGATGAGCGAAATATGTCCTTTTGAAGTCAGTTTGTCCATTTAAGAAAAGTTAACCAAAATTATGAGGGGTACTTTAGTCTTTTACTTACCCCTTCAACTTAAACGATTTTAGTAATAATTTAGGGTTCTAAAATTATCAGAGTCAGTTTTATTCATCCTCAATACGCTTAGAGTTATAGAAGAGAAAAGAGGAAAGGTTAAAGACGTTTGCTGAGATTCTTGAGTTTTGTTGCGAATTTTCGCCAAGGGTTTGATCCCTAAGAGCTATGTAAGTTTTCTTAGTTTTGGAATCGTTCATTACATGCAAATCATGAGCTTCATTTATTGATTTCATCCATACGTTTGGGGTATATTGAGTTCAATCTTGATGAGTTCTTAATAAGTGTTCTTGAAGTTTCATTATAAATCTTGATTGTTTGTGGTTTTAATGAATTATTGAAATGAAAGTTAGTGATTTGAGGGTTTTTTTTGTAGATTATTGTATACTTAGGTTGGGTATTCGAATCTGAGTGAATGGGGGAAAAACCACTTGAATCTAGGCGAACTAGGGGTCAGAAAATGAGCAAACAAATTCGTTGGGATTTTCTGGGCAAGGGTTGGCGTGCTTCCCCACCATTGCGCCAACAAAGGTTATCTGTAGTTCAAGGACTAGCACCCTGCATTACTTAGTGTGCCAGCGTCGCCTGCCCCCACCGCTTCTCTGTCATTTGACCCGTCTAAGTTATTTCGAAGGGTACATTTACTCTCCTTTGATTCTAACTACTATAACTTACTTCTAAATACCTAAAATCATTCATAAAATGAATTATAACCTTGAATCCATAATTCAAATTCAAGATAGAGTTAAAAGTTAAGTCGTGAGAGTTTTTTCAAACATTTTGAGAAAGTCCCTTTGAGTCGAGTAAGTGAGTATGAGAATTTTAGAGAATGTATCACGAGTCTACGTTATCATCGAGATCCTTCGTATCATGAATCAAAACTCTTGAATTCATAATTTAAATTCAATAAATAGTTAAGAGTAGACAAGAAAGTTTTTGAGATCAACTATATTTTGAGCTAACTTTGAGGAGGTAAGTATGAGAATGAGAAGAATCTTATACATGAGCTCTGTATTGTTATTTAGACCCTTGAATCTAGTCATTCATGCCCATAAATTCCGCATGAACTCCATATTTTGAGTATCTTTGAGAGAGTAGTATCTTCAAGTTGTAAGTCTTGAGTATTGAGTTCTCAATTCTTTTGAAATTATATTCCTAATTTATGGGACTACCATATGTTATACATGAAATTCCTTGAGTTGAGATGTTCATTCCCATAATTCTGCATGAATTCTATGAGTCGAATATTCTTGAGATGTGTAGTATCAGTTAGTCCTTGAATCGAGATTGTTCATGCCCATATTTTTGCATGAACCATATGAGTTTGAACATACTTGAGATGATCAGTAGTATCAGTTAGTCCTTGAGTTGATATTTTTCATGTATATAATTTCACATGAACTCTCGAAGTCGAACATTTCGAGATTAGTAGTATTATTGAGTTCTTGAGTTCTAGAGTTGTTGAATTCTGAGTATTGAGTTCTACGTATGGTTATTAAAAACCTTTAATTGAGTCGTTCACGTCCATAATTCGACAAGAAACCTATTTTGAGAAGTCTTTTACAATTATTTATAACTTGTTTTTAAGACTTGAGCATTTGAGTTTAAGAAAGAGTAGAGTTGAGTTCATTTTTTTTAAATTGATATATGAGAACTAAGTAGTTTCAAGAATAAATGTTTTTACATTCAAGATGAGAGGAAACACTAATTTCTATAAGAGTTCTTGAGTAGTTTTGAGCACCATCTCTTTTTAGAGAAATATTTTGAGTAATAATCTCAAACCAAAGAAAGAGTTATGTTTTTAGACGTATGGAATAAGTTATATTTTGCGAGTATAATTGAGCACAAATATGGGGGAAAGTTCTAACAACTCACAACCCCCATAAACTAGTGTATCCACTAAGTTATTAGTATGTTCTACACCCTGGCAAAATATAGGAAAGTTCTGGCAGCGTGACCTAGACGTTGTATCATCACATAACTCATAGTGATGGTTGTCGGTTAGACAATCTCCCACAAAGTTATATTATATTTTTATATACAAACTGAGTTATTATTGTATTATTCAATAAACTGATTTGATATCTACTGTTTTAAAAGCATTCCACATATATATTGCATCTTTTATAGTTGCTTTATCTTGAGTTGAGTATCCAAAATTGAGTATATTATTGTTGAGTTGAGCCTTGTTTCTCTGAATTAAATTGAACTATGTTTCACTGAGTTGAGTTAAGTTGAACTATGTTTCACTGAGTTGAGTATCTTATTCTTGAGACTTCTGAGTTGAGTAAGTCTGAGTACCTTTGAGTATCTTTAATTTGTGTTGAGAAAAGGTAAGTATGTTTCTTTTCCATCAGCTCAAGCTTATGTTTATGTTTTAGAATTCCCTTACATGCTCGTGCATTCCATGTTCTGACGTCATTTGGCTTGCATTGTTTCATAATGCAGTTGCAGGTAGCTAGGGTCATCAACAAAAGCTTCGTTGATACCACTTGCAATTCCAGTCAACTTTGGTGAGCCTTCTTATATTCTGGAGGACTTCACCTTTGTATTACAGTTAGTAGTTTTGAGATGTCGTGGGTCTTACCCCGATAACCTTCTATAATAATAGAGGCTTCATTGATAGACATTAGAGTTTGAAAAGTTTGTTATATTTATCTTGTTAAATGTTTTAAAGACTTGAGTTGTTTATATCGGGCTAGTTGAACGTTCTATTATATTCATCGTTAATCATTTGAGTTAAATCTTTGTATTTGAGTTCAATAATTTTATTCAGTTTTAACCTTTGTATGCTTAAGTTAGTCTTCCGTTTGTAGTCAGTTAGGATGAGGGTTCGTGTGGAGACCAATAATGGTCTCGAGTGCCTGCCGTGTCCAATTGTAGGCTCGGGTCTTGACATGTACTTCCCTATTCACTGTAAGTTATTTAATATGATTATAGCACCTGAGTGGATTGGGCTATTTTGTGAGAAAAACTAGTGTTTTCTCTCATTCATTAGCCAAGTACGTTTGGATTTTTACCTCAATGCAATCTCGTTCACTTTGAAAGACTCTTCTCAAGACCCCAAATTTTACACCTACGTCGTGACAAGGCACCCAACAAGCCACTACCCTTGCAAGGTCGTGAAAAAACACCACGAACCATAACCCTCGCCAGGAAAACCCTCTATGAAATGCTTACAATAGTAACATAAATAAGACAAAAAGAGATACTACAATAGTTCGATATAATATAAATTTGGAAATGAAGACAATATTGGATACAATGGATAACCTATAGTGCCCAAAAAAAAACTTAAGTCATGGATCTAGCTAGTAATATCTGAGTACAAGGTACAAGAGGTAGCTTGAAAAAGTAAAGAAAATATTGAATAACAAGTGATGATGATTGAAAAGGCTTCCACGAACTAGTGGTGACTCACCTCAACTGGATATGTTTGCAACAAAATGAATATCACGAGCCAACCACTGCGCCACCCTCAACAGACCCTATGCAAAAATAACAAGTGTGAGGCGAGAGACCAAAACAAGTTTATAGACCCGTACCCTTAGCTCACCCTAAGACAAGACTTTGGAAAACTACTGATAGTGCATTTATAACAGTCAAGGCATAACATGTATAAAATCATATACAAGTATGTATGTAAGAGCAAAGATGATGAACATAAGCATACGAGATAATCATGATCCTACGTCTAAATTAATAAACTTGATAAAACTGCGAATGAATTGCTATGAGATGTAGGTTGCCTCTCTAACCCGCCTATGGTCCATCAACCACAACTCTGCTAGGGTTTTTCCCTGATTTTCTTACCATAATTTAAGATTTATTTTTCTTTAAAGAAAAGACAAAATTTTACCATAAATGTTTTCACTTTTCTTGATAAAAAAATATAATATTCTTTTATATTTGGTTTATTCTTTTCTTATAGGAAAAGATTTTGAAGTAGGAAAATATTTTAGAGTAGCTAGTTCTTTTCTAGTAGGAAAGCTTATAGTACTCTATAAATATAGGCTTGTTTCTTCAAAAGGAAAGGCTATAGTACTCTATAAATATAGGTTTATTTCTTGAAACACAACATAACAATAGAATCCACAATCTAGTCGTTAAGAGACTTTTGTTTATGGGGAGATTTATTCTCTCTACAGTTTTAATATTTTTCTTTGTATTAGTTTTGATATAATAGTATTTTGATTTTTAGTATTAGTTTTTGTCGTCTGATTTATCAACCATATGATTTGCAATTTGTAAGCTTCCGCATGACGCCATAATCACCTCCTTCATCCCAACAACATCTTACCTAATACTACTCAATTTACCAGCTAGCGCCTTGTCATATCATCGTGCCCAAGTTGTGTGATACTAGTTGTGTGATAATGTATGCTAAAAGACTAATAAATATCGCACGGAGTCTATTAATTGCTGAAAGTATCAACAATACATATACAGATGCTAGGACCATCACGGTCTTTGCTTTTTACTTCAGAATTGACTAATCTAATTCATGTTCTCCCGTCACATGAACTAGATAGTTTAAATTATGCATAGGTAACACATCACTTTTCTAATGAAAAGCAATCAAACTAAAAGTTAGAGTTTCACTTGCCTCAAATACTGCAACTCTACTTTATCTGAATCGCCCAAATCCACTCAAATGAACTCCAATGACCTCAATCTATTCAAAAACATGATTAACGGGTCTAAATTTGTCTTGGAGAACTGGTCTCATGATTTTGGGATGTCCGTTTGTCAAAAGTCTGCTCTTGGTCAACTTAAACCTACCCCTTGGGTAAAAATAAAATACATGGACGCGTTACCCATTAGCAAAGGCATGATTCCTAAATATATATATCAAAATCCAATCTTGATCCAATATACTTTGGTCAAATAGATGAAATTGTCATTCGGAACTTCAGTATTCATTTGGTAGCTTGTTAGAGTTTATGCAAGTTTTAGTACTATAGGGATTATTTTTGAGTGAATCTATGTATTATTTTACGCAGGGACCAATTGTACTTTGTATTACTTATTGCACCATCTATTATGTATAAAATTATACATAAATTCCCTCATATCTTATATAGGTATTAGTTATGTAGGTTTTTAAATTGTCGATTAAATGTCATATGATTTTAGGGCTATAAAAATAGTTGTTAATTTACAATAAACATGACTATGTTTTGTTTATTTAAAAGATAGTCAAAAGTCATAGAAAGTAAAAATTAACTATACAATGTAGCTTGCCAAAAGTCATAGAAAGTATACATTATATATACTATAGCTTGCTTATACATTATGATACACTCAAAAAGTTGAATATAACTTGACTATACATGAAGACTGAAGTATATATTTACTATTCAATCTCGAACAACTAAAAATCACTTTCAAATGATCCTAAGTTTGGATGTGAAATTCTCTCGATATTTTGAGTCTTGATATACAATTTGCTCAAAATGATTCATGTTTGTCGTACATCATGTTTACAAAGAAAAAAATAGAACGAGGAGGAGCAGGAGCATGGGCAGAAGAAGGAGAGGTTTCTAGTTGGGCATTTTTTTAGGGAAAAAAAGGTTGGAAAATTTCAGTAATAAAAGATCAATTTTTTGAGTGGACTATCTTTTTGTAAGAAATTTTACTCAATGGAAAATTTTTTCTAATTTGCTTTATACATGAATAACTTGTTTTCTATCTACCTACCAAACATCGTATGAGTTATATGTTAATCAATATATAGATAACTTATTTTTTATCCAGCTACCAAATGACCCCTTAAGGTTAAAACTCATCCTGTAGAGCACTTTGAACTCCTTAGGTTCAATCTTAGAATTCATGGTTAATAGTATAAATAGTTCAAATAATGTTTTGAACTTGTTACCTCAAAGTTCCTTGATCAGTCCACTTCAAAAGGGTGTAAGCCCAGAGAATCAATTATTGAAAATAGTAAAGCATAAATATTTAGGTGTCTAGATTCACACGTCTTTTAGTTATATAACGTAGGTGACTTTTGTAGCACCACTGTGGCTAGATTCAAGTTGTGTGTGAAAACACTTAATAGGTGAGAGTCTAGAAGACTACTCATATATAAGCCCTCTTTGTAAATTGTAATTATATTATACTAAAAGTATGAAGCTTCATAGTTGAAAGTTGAATTAGGATACCCACCAATATCCCTATAATTAATATTCAAAACACAATAATCACTTTATCCTGACATTTAAAAACTAATGTATCAAACTTTACCCACATTATACAATAAGTTATATCACCTTTTGTCTTCTATTAAATTCAATCAGTTAAATATTCTACCAGTATTGCACCCCTTTGTTTTTCTTTGCCCACTTACTTAAAGTTTACCACTCTGTCAAATTTCTTAATCATTTTATTCTTACTCCTCTTCTGTTAGACTACAGAAAACTACTATTACTATTGCCCTCTTATTTGTTGAATTTTGTCCAGCATAAGGTAATACTATTTTTTTTCCCCATTTATCATTTTATTCTTACACTTCTGTTAGACTACAGAAAAACTACTATTACTATCGCTCTCTTATTTGTTGAATTTTGTCTAGCACAAGGTAATACTGTTTTTTTCCCATCAAATAAGTTCAGTTTCTGTTTACAGCTTAAATATGGCTTATGTTTACAAAATAATGTGTATAGATAATATTTTTTTATTTTATTTATTTTGCACTTTATATTTTTAGTTTGCTACAGAAAATATCACTTTGGGAGTAGCTACTGAACCAAATTCATAAGTATGTATATATTTCATGAGTCTGATTTTAAATTCAACTTTATTGGTTTCATTTAATGTCACTTTTGGATGCTTTGTGACGTCTCACTTCTCTTTAGTATAGGTATTTATCTTTAAAACATTATTAGTATCATACTTAAAAGTTATTGTCTTCGTGAAGAAATAGAAAAACTTTTAAGCATGTATCTCATTCTATTACATGACATATGAATATTATTACATTACAAATATATGTTGCATTTGAATCTACTTTTCAACTGAATTACTGTTCAATTGCTCCGTATATACATATTTAAGTAGAGTATTATATACTTCATTTTAGGAAGTTTATTAATTAGCATGAGACACGTGTCTAGAAATTAGTTCAACTAAAACGAAGAAGAATCTAAGTCAAAAGTTGAATTATAAAGATATTTCTTTAACTATTAATTTATTATCTACAAATTATTTAAAATAGGTTTTTTATTAAATATTTATGGTATTCATGAATTGTAACTCTTCATATTATGATAATTAACATTCCTATATATAGATAGCCTTACAATTCAATACTCATTATTAAATTGTAAGTTATTATTAGCAAGAAAACAAAACAACAAAAATCTTAAAACCTTACATTTTTCACATACTAATAGTAATGATTTTTCATAATGATAGTTGCTATGAATTTCTTAATAATTAGTTATAATGACATTCCATTACACATTTAATATTTTAAATTTATTTTAAACATATTTTGTCCTTAGGTTTTTACTCTATCACATTTAAATGTTATAAATTATTAAATTAATTAAATATTCAATAGTAAATAGCAAATCATCATATTAATACACATAACTTTTATTATCACTAATTTTTCATTATGTAAATATATGTAACACCCTGATTATATTTCTTATGATTTTGCTCCTATCTCTCACCATAATCTAAAATGGACTAATCTCATAAATAGTATCATATAAATATTGAATGTACTTAAATCAATTACAAAAAAATAAAAATAAAAAATTATCTATGCTCTCCTCCTCCCCCCGTCTCCTTATTTGCTTAGTTTAATTTTATGTTACTTTCTGTTGTTGTTACGGTACAAAGTTCTAATGTCGCTGTGTTTTTATTATTATTGAAAATTACAATGGTTTGTTATTTTGTATACATTAGCCAGGCATGTGGGTATTTTGAGTATTCTCATTTGAATAGCACTCGGTGCAATAGTTTGTTCATTGTTACTTCATCCCACTTTTAGTCATTTTAGTGTATATCTCTATACTTATATATATTTTATATATATAGACAGATTATCTGAAAGATGATGAATGTTTTTTTAGTCAATACCATAGATCCAAAGGGGATAAAAAAGTCCATGTTGCAATACAAAAATGATATGAAAGTATTTGAATAATAAACGTGCGACGCAACGTTCCCATAAGAGAGATATAGTTACGAGATAAAAGAGTGAAACTTAATTAAACTAATAAGTAAGTGTAAATATGTATGTTTAACCTCATATCAATTTGTTTAACCCGCTTTGATTTATCCCACCCCCCCCCCCCCCCAAAAAACAAATTATTTGTTGTTGTTATGGTTCTTTTTTATGAATGGTTGGTAATGCTTCATCTTGGGAGCTCCTATAAAAGGTGAATTACCACTTTGCCGTATGTATTTCCTCAAAACTAAAAATTAAGTATTAAATATAATTATGTAAAATAAATAAATCATATGTTAAATAATTGCATCTAGACACAGTGGTTCAAATTCTAATTATTTAAATAATAAGTAATAAATTAGGGCGGAGCCTCATGTGTGAAAGGGGTGTTCGACCGGACACCACCTTCGTCGGAAAATTACATTATGTAGCATAGAATAAAAATTTTTTATGTATATTATATATTACATATTAGCACACCCTTGGCTTTTACAAGATGTTAATTTCTTTAGATTTTGACCACCCCTTAGAAAAATTTAGCTCCGCCACTACGTCATTAATTAATTATATTATACAAATACTAAAAATAAGAAGGTGTAAAGTCAAATCTGTGAAAGACAAAAATATTTCGCTAGAAATTATAGAATTTATTTTGTAATAGAAACTTGTAGGAATTACTTTTTTAAAAAAAATAAAAAAATTCTCTATTCTGTTCTCTATAATTAGTGTGGTTTATGGTTTACAAGGGATTAAACTTGTTATCATTTATCTATAATAGTATATTAAATGATTGAATTAGTAGTAAAAAATCAATTTTCCTCTCCCCATTCTAAGATCACTAACTTCTAAAAATTATTCTTAAACAACTCTTCACCTTTTTCATCTATCCAGTAAATTTTTAGCTATATATAGTTCATGGAAAAGTAATTTTCCTTCCCACTTGCTCTTGTTTTTGATGTGAATCATTAGGCAATTTCATGTACTTTGTTTGTTAAATATAATATTTGTCTTGATTTCTAATTAGAAATGATATTTGGTATATGTTTTATCTTTATCATTTTAGATGATTTCTTTTTTTTGTTAGGGAGAGAGAGGTTATCATCAGAAACTTTACTCCTTATGTATTTATGTTTACGATATATATGGTTATAAATTAAAGTCTTAAGAAGGTATGAATGGTTTGTATGTGTTCTTTATATGTTTACTATTTTTTCGTCCCTGCTTTACCGACTGTATACTTCTTTAATTTAAGCTACTATAAAACTATTGATGTTTATGTATATTTTTATTAGTGTGGAAATTTCCTAATTGTAGACTTTTTTATATTCGTTGTTAAATTGTCTTTTTATAAAAAAAAAGTATTTTATCTCTTTTCCTTTACTGATATAGTTTCGTTAAGTATGAGACATATTGTTGTACTTAGTATAGGAACGTTAATGAGAGATTTATTAAGAATAAACCATATAGATATAGTTCATATTATTAGATGTTTATAGTCATAGTATTTATTTTTCCATATTATTTGCTTGATGGTTCCAATGTAATATTCGATTATTATGAATTTTATTTAATGAATAAAATATAAATTTATAAAACTAATATTTTTAAATTCAACATTTTCTATATAATAATTGCATGGGACAAACGTGCAACGCATGTTCCGAAAACTAGTAATAATTTAAAAGAGCGAAGTTTTTATCATGATATAAATGAGCTTTAAGGAGGTGTAAGTCTTGAAGAACTTCAAAAGACAGACAAGAGAAGTTTTTCATGAGATTGTATTTGCAATAGCCAAGAGTTGGAAAAAATTGGAGAATGTCTAGAGTAGATTAAAAATTCCTTTAAGAAATTATTACTCCCTCCGTCCCTTTTTACTTGTCCACTTTTAAGGTGACACGCCTATTAAGAAAATAACTAATAACGAATTGAGTTTACCATTTTACCCCTATTAATTATGAATTGGATGAAAAATTTCTATATTTTTCAAAGTAATTAATTATTTATATTGATGATTATAATAGGTAAGAAAAGTGCTAACTTCTGATTGTCAAAAAAAACAAGTTAATTGGGCTAAACTATCAAAGAAAAAGTTGACAAATAACAAGGGACGGATTTTTGGTGCGCTGATGTGTTGATCGATGTCACGACCCAAAACGGGTCGCGACTGGCACTCCCACTTATCCTACTATGTTGAGCGCCCCCAAACCCCTCCACTTCCCAACGTTTCACCCATCATAACACCCTCTCATGCGGAAACGCCCTTACCAACTCATTCCTGCACCATCGATTCCTACCTTATAAAAAAACTCAATTACTATTTATTTCCAAAACTGGAAGTCATCACCCATAAGAAACATTATGTCCTCAAATTACTTAACTAAGAGGATCTAAGAGCTAAAATCAAGTAAAAAAGCTAGTCCATGCCGGAGATCAAGGCATCAAGACAGACGAGGAAGATCCAGTCAAGCTAGAAGCAATAGCTCACCCTGAAATCTGGCTTGATGAAGGATGGCTTAGAGTTGCAGCTGAGTTGAAGCGATGGCATCGTTTGTGCCACTTCACAAATGGACAAAGATGAGAACATACAAGAGGGGTCAGTTACAAAACACAAGTACGGAGTAGGTATCATCGGCCGCCCAACTCAAATAGAAAACAGTATATTCAAATAATTCATTAAATTCAACTCCAATACTAACATGTAGTAGCGAACAACAAGTTTTATAATCATTAATACGCACCGCCAAGTTCACCCATGAGGACTCAAGCCTCAAATGTCATTACCCATTTGGGAATTATGTTCATTAGATTGGTATAATTAACATCTTTCAAGATGCATATGTGATTTCTCTCGTGTCGGTACGTGACACTCCTTTGCTCAGATACTACCTGTGTCGGAACTTGTACAAACCCGATCCCCTAATTTACGGTCGGTTCGTGACACCCGATCCTCCTAATTCTACGTGTCGGTCGTTGACACCCGATCCCCTAATCCACGGTCGGTTCGGGACACCCGTCCCCTAATCTCTACCTACGTGTGGTCGTGACACCCGATCCCTAATTCGACCCCCTTTGTCGGTTGTGGACACCCGTCCACTACTCTCATCACACAACACACTAATAAGCAACATAGAACCACAATCCAACCCCAGCTTCCTTTGATACCCCACAAAAAAACAAAACAACAAAAAAACAACAAACCCCACACCGCCCATCATCCTCTCATTAACAAGGCAGATTTAGGTTTTTTTCAAGATTTCGGATCATAGCTTCATAATGTTCTTTTATCACCATTTATCATCCCATTCTTCCAACATCCACGTAAGCATCTCGCCGGGTTGTCCCCTCCAAAAAACCCCCCCACTACACCACACACACCCCACAAAAGCTAAGTCACGCTTATAAGCGTTTCGACGTACTCACGAATAGCACGCAGTATAACACCCCACTCAACCTACCTCCACGACGAATCGCGAATCAAAACAAGCAAGGCTATCTTCCAAAAACCTTTGCGTTCTTCTTGAGTTCTTCTTTCCTCTCGTTGTTTCGCCCTCTTCCTGTTCTTTCTATTTTATTATTCAAAAACCCTTTTCTTTTACCTAATAATTCATAAATTAAGTATAAAATATGGTAAAAGTAACCCACTATTTATTCCAAGGTTTGTCTCCTTTAACCCAAGTAATTAAATTCTTAACGTTAAACCACTAACTTTATAATATAAGGCAGGAATTAGGTCCAAAACGCCCTTAAAATATTTAACAGAAACCGACCCAGCAGGGTCACGCCTCCTGTGACAGGCCCGTTCGTGCCTGCGACGGTCGTCCTGCGGCTTCCGTCCCCCGGTTCAGAGCCTCCCATTCCCTTCACGAGTCTGTCCGGCCCGTCCGGCCTGAGCCGTCCGTACTAAACACCCACATCACAAAGACCCCCCTGCCACCCCGTGTGACGTTCCGAGCGTCGCTTCAGTACCCCCACCGTTCCCCCTTCTAAGTGTTTTGACGAGCCTCCCTCGCCGGTCCCCGTCCGTCGAAACGCCCCCACCCGAGGTCCCCCGTCGTGGGCTCCGTCCGCCACAAAAAGCCCGCCACCGAACCTCTAACCTACATCCCCCCCGAACACATTCACCGAGTTCTGCTGCTCCCACCCGCTCTTTCCGCCCCCCAGGCTCCGTTCCCGGCCCCCACACACAACACAACGTACCACAAAACACACACAACTGGGTCCCGTCGTCCTTTCTTTTTCCCGCCTGCTCCCCCAACACCCAAAACCCCACACCCACACAAAGGCAACCATCTTAGGTCTTCGCTCCTCCCAGAGTCTCCTCTTGGCAAACACTCCACAATTATGGTGGCAGTTTAGGAGTACACTTCCATCAAACGATTTTGCCATCAAGTATACTGCTCATGAGGGAAATAAATAAACAAGTCTAAGGTATTAAGGTTATTTATTTTCGCCTTCTCCTTTGATTAAATTTAGAAAAATCAGTCAAAGTAGTCCATTAATGGTCTAACTTTAATAGTAAAACATCTATACTTAAAATATTTAGTCAAAATGTCAAATTTTAAAAAGTAATTTGTAAATACTATTATTGTCTTGCCTTTTATTTCTTCCAAAATAGGTCAAAATGAAATATATTCACTATCCATTTGAAGACTTCGGCTAGATTGGAATACCATAATAGTTTAGAGCCATCTGTGAGGTGTTCAAAAAAAAAAAAAACTTTTACCATTCCACCATCATTGTCTCTCAGTATTGAAGAAGAACTAATTATTCAAATTCATATCAATTTGTTCAGATCTATCGACTTGAATTAAGAGATCTTCAAAACATAAAGGTATTTTCGGTATAATCATCTTTTATTTTGCGAGATTTCATAAGAGTTTGTTTCGAAATAACGATTAGGTTGAATTTAGGATGTATGTAGTACAAGTTTTTCGTCATTTTTTCGATTTTTATATGAGTTTGTACAACTCATCAAATATTTATGCATTTCGCATTTTAGGATTTGAAAACACATATTTGTATTATTTTTTATTTTCATGAGATGAGCTTAGCTTTAGGTAGATTGTTAATTTGTCGTACGCCAAATAAGATTCATACATAAATATTTGTTTGATTTTTTATAGATATCACCACTTTAGTGAATAAATTGGCTCGAACACCCCCCAAAGAAACGAGCACCACCCTATAGGGCTATTCCACAATTGCCCCACAAACTAAACCACAACCAAACGCCCAACCCAAGCACCACATTGTCCACAAGATGCTCGGGAACCCTTTGCGTTTTTTTTTTTTGAAAAGAATTGGAAAAAGAAACATAGCAGAGAAGAAGAAAGAGAGAAGGTCCAAAGAAGACAGGTCTGCGAAATTGTCATATCAGAATAATATTTAATATCATTTTGTATTTGTCAATTATTTTTCTGTTATTTCATCATTTGTATTTTTATTAAGAATATTGTAATTCTTTTATTTAGTCATTCAAATACGTTCTTATATGAATTGTACTTATTAAGCATAGAGATCCCTATTCTTTTAACAGCAATTTATATTTTTTGAATTTGTAATTCTGATTATATCATTTTTATGTGTAGTGCTATATCATATGAATGTGTATTCTAAACATAATATGTATCATGTTTTTTTCAATAGTTAACTTTGTTATTTTTATCAGAATATTGAGGTGATTATCTTATTTTACTATGTATTGCTATATTGTTTTTCCAGAAGAATCTGGTGATTTTTTTATTTCTTTTATAGTAAATTTGTAGTTTTTTTAGAATATTATACATCCTAACAAATTTATTATTTCCACAAGGATGCATGTTTTCCTCAAAAATCTTGTACCCTTTCATAAATCATACTCAACATCTGAGATACGTGTGCATTATATATGATAATCAGGTAATACAATTTTTTATCACCCAGAATACAATTTGTAGTTTGGAAAGAAAGAAAAAAAGTAATTGAATTTGAATTGTAAGTGAGCCAATAACATGTAAAAAAAATAGTGGTTACAATTAAAATAAAAACATAACAAAGGGAACGTTGTTATAATAGAATGAAAAAGGAGTTTTTTTTTTTAAATTGTTAATCTGAGATTTTAAGTGATAGGTTCATTCTCTAAAAAAACTATTATCTCATTATTCATCATAAACTTTTTGTATTTGTGATATTATTATACATATTCTAAATAAAAACTAGAATAAATAGAAAATAGAAAATAAAATACATATTTGAAAATAAATAAACGAAATACAAAATTTTCGAAGAAGAAACAAATAAATATAACATGAAAAAAATATATGAATACAAATATGTTTTCTTAATAGATAAATTATGCATCCTATTGGAATAAAATAATAAAAATAAAAGATTACGAGTAGGAGAAAAAGTTCTTGAGTTAGTTTTTATTTGAAAATGTAACTGATGAGAAAATTAATGATTTGACTTTTTTTGAATATTCTCCCCTTGATTTTCTCCCTTTTGTTATTAAATAATTGTATTCTTAAATAAAAAATAAATTAATAAAACATAATATAATACTTACATAAACAAATTAAAAATTTTGATATTTTATCTAAATATCAAAAGTATGCCTAATTAATAGGCCATCGTAAATGTTTAAAATATTGTTCATTTGAAAATTTCCCAAGAATTTAAGCCCACAGTTAAAAACAGCTCACATTGCCGATAAGCCAATCATATGTTGCATATATAAGACTTCTTTTAGGTCTTATTTTAAAGAATTAAAAAAGTTAGATCAGCAGTCAATTGAAATTGGCTGCTAGGACTTGTACGAAAATTTGCGCTCTCTTACCTTTCTCTCTATATGATTGCTGATCTAACCCTTGTGATTCTTCAAAATGAGACCTAAAATAAAGTCTTACATTGCACCATAATATTGAGTTTATGGGCAAAATTAAGCTAGTCAAATTAGGCTTAAATTTAAAGAAAAGGAAAGAAACCCAAAATCCAACATTGTCTTATTGTGCACATTTATTTTGTACATGTCTTTTCCAACAATATATTCATAGTTGGAGTTCAGATGTTTTTAACCTATGGATTTGAATTGCATGTGCTAACAATGTAAAGATTAATTGTCTTATCATAAATATTTGTATGAAACTATTGTAAATAATCTACACAAAAATAATAACTATTACATATTAGTCCAAACAAGATGGGTGTGACTATACCAGGGCCGACTATATGAAAGCTATTGAAGACCTCTCAGTCACAGTGGCGGATCAAGAATTTTAAGATTGTGGGTGCTGATTATACCAGGGCCGACTATATGAAAGCTATCGAAGACCTCTCAGTCACAGTGGCGGATCTAGAATTTTAAGATTGTGGGTGCTCTGAAGTGAAACTATAAAAAATATGTGTTAACAATGAGATTCGAACCTTGGTACAACAAGTTTAATGTTTAAAGTGTATTAAATTACTCATCCTTAGTTTAGAACCATTGGGCCCACTATATGTTTTATTTGGGGTTGCTCTATGTTATAATTTTATACAAATACTATCGATTTATCCTAGATATATATATTCGTAACGAAGTAATAGGTGCTCGAGCACCGGCAAAACCACGCATTTTGTGGGTCCGCCATATATTATGATCCACAACCAGCATACGCAATCATACAAATTTATAAAAAGAATTCCCTCTATTTTCAATTTGTATGACACTTTTTGTTTTTCGAGAGTCAAAAAATAAATTTGGTCAAAATTTTCATACGAAATCTTCAATTCTTTTTGAAATTTCTGATTGATCGAAAATTTATGCATGAAATCTTTAACCTTTTCTTGAAATGAAATTTATATTTTAATTTTTTTTCTCCGTCCAATAATATTTGTCCATTATATTAAAAATAATTGTCCACAATACTTATTCAATTCAAAAAATTAGAAAACAACTTACCTTTCATGTCTATTTTACCTTTGCTATCAAAGGTATTTATCATCTAAAATATTCTTCAAAATACTAAATCTAATAAAATCAAAAGATATTATTAACAGTATTATTACCTTTATTGTTTATTGGTTTCTAGAGATATGCAGGATGAACGTAAATTAGCAATAAAATGGAAAAGCACGTGAAGTTGGGAGTTTTCCGTCTCAGGATAGAAAAGGTGAGCTGGTACTGGGCCACAACTTGTAGATAAGCTTGAAAGAGAGAAGATAAAAGAAGAGTCCATAGCAGCGAAAAAAAAAATTAAAAAAAAATGGATGCGATAGTACAGCTGCCTTACGATGCTACGGTATGGTTGATGCTGGGTTCGCTAGAGCGCAACCTCTTGCCGGACACTGTTATACGGCGACTCACGCGCCTGCTCTTAGCCGCCCGACTTCGCTCCGGTTACAAACCATCCTCTGAGCTACAGCTCTCTGATCTTCTCAAATTTGTACAATGTACGCATCTTTTCTCTACTTCTATTTATATACAGAGATCGAAGCACAATGCCCAACTTTGTTTCCGAATTCTATCAAGTTTCACATTCTCTTTAGCGTATATATTGAAGTATTTAAAATAGCATTACGTAATTCAAGTAAACGGGCCGGACTCATCCGTTCGAGTGCCCATTGACTCTTGAGTGGGTGCTTAAGACTCTTTTTCGTATTGTTGAGCCTGAGATTTTAGCATCTTTGAACCTGGGTTCAAATTAACATATATTTTTTATATTTTTAACACCACCACTTTTAGAGCCCACAACCTAAAAGTATAAAATTAGATTACATAAAACTGTAATTGAGTGTGGGTAATGGGGCACTAGAATGGGTGGGTAGAGAAAATTAAATGGATTAAGATTTTATTTATTCAGTAAAAAAACGACATATAATAAATAATAATATTTTTAAAAAATATTGTTAATTTTAAGAATAGAAATAGACGAAAAAAATAGATTAAAGGGTATTTTTAATTCAATAAATGAATGAAAATATATTTAAACCTTTTGAAATGATGAAAGGGAATTTTTTAGCTTTTTCCCATTTTCTCAATATCACTCGACAGTCGACATCAAGCAATCACATTAACCCGTGATTCAACACTGTTCGTGGAATAACTCATAGTATACCCAGTGATTCAACACTGTTCGTGGAATAACTCATAGTATACCCATAAGTATATTCTGAATATCATCTTACATATATAAGATTACAAGTTATCATGAGATACTATCATGATTCAATAATAATCATGTATACTGCACAATACTTCAATATCCATTGACAAAATATCATTTAATTTAGAGATAAAAGAGTAAGAAATTCACCTAATTTTTTAATTTTTTTTTGCTTTCATACCTAAACTGTCGAAAATATAAGTTTCATATCTAAATTATTTTTGACAAACACAGATCTCTCTTTTATATCACTGATGTATGTAATACACTCTCTCTTTTATTTAAGAAAATTGTCACATCACACTTCACATGTGGAGTATTTTATTCATGTGGAATTACATGTCGCAAAGTTATTTTCAAATAAAAGACCGAGCACATTACACTTATCTCTTTATTTTTGTAATGGGTTTTCTAATTGGGTCATGGGGCATTCAATGGTTGGGTAAGAAAAAATTAAATGAGGTGAGATTTAATTTATCCAATAAAAAAATGACAATTAATAAATAATAATAATATTTTTTAAAAAAAGGTTATTAGTATAAGGGTAAAACAGACCAAAAGGTGGATTGAATGGTATTTTTAGTCGAATAGATGAATAATGAGTATGTTTAAACCTTTTCAAAAAATCTAAGAATATTTTTAGCCTTTTTCTATATTCAGAAGACACTTGACAATGGATATTGATAATATTGTGGGGTATAATGGGATTATTGTTGAATCATGATAGCATCTCATGAGTACTTATGAATCATGGTATAATGTGATTCAGTGTTTTAAAAGGTAGTTTTGGGACTCGCCTCGGGAAGGGGCACTGAAAAACGCCTTGAGGCTCATGCGTGGGGCTTAGTTCTGGGAGACTTACCGGCAAGTGTCCGATTGTATGCCCTAAAAACAATCATGGTACATCCAACTAAAGAAGAGAGAAATAACAATAGATATTTGAAAAACATCAGATAGTAGTAGGTTTCGGCTCATCTGAACTTAGGTGGGTTTCATATGACACAAAATTAGGAAGAATGACAACATAGAATGTACAACCATCATTCCCAACTTTCAGATCAACAAACAATGCAAGTATGTACACGTAAATGCTGGTATACCTTAGACAACAGAACAAAGTGTGTGTCGTTTCTAGAATAGTAAATATGTTGTGTACAAATAAGGATATATGCGCTTAAAAATTTCATGCCTCATCCTTTAAAGTATCTTGACTGGACTGACTTTGCTTCTTTTACATACAGCTTTAAAAGAGATGCCTATAGCTGTGATGACTGAGAAGCCAAAGTCCCAACATTATGAGCTCCCTACCTCTTTCTTCAAGATTGTTCTTGGAAAACACCTCAAATACAGGTAACTATATATATTCTCATTATATTGTGATGTGTCATTCATGTATATTGCACTTCTAAGCTATCAGTTAATCTATTGTGATGGTCTTACAAGATGGCTTATTGTATGACAGCTGCTGTTACTTCAAAGACAAGTTGAGCACTTTGGAGGATGCTGAAAAGGCAATGATGGAATTATATTGTGAAAGGTCGCAGTTGAAAGATGGACACACTGTACTTGATGCTGGTTGTGGCTGGGGTTCCCTTTCTCTATACATAGCACAAAAATATAGTGCCTGTAAAGTTACCGGGATTTGCAATTCAGTCACCCAAAAAGCACACATAGAAGAGCAGTGCCGGTAATACCTTCTTTCGATACTATAAGACCTAGGATATACATATATATGTACACCTCTCTTATTTCTCTCCTCTGGTTTATGTGCTTAGGGAGCTTCAGCTGCAGAATTTGGAGATCATAGTTGCAGATATTAGCACATTCGAGATGGAAGGATCCTATGATAGAATATTGTCTATTGAAATGTTTGAGGTATTGAGTGCAAGATGAGTGTGTTACAATTAAGAGTTAAGACGGCAGCTAATAAATTTATATATTTATAGCATATGAAGAACTATGGAGATCTCCTGAAGAAGATCTCAAGATGGATGAAGGCAGATAGTCTTCTTTTTGTTCATTATTTTTGCCATAAAGCATTTGCTTACCACTTTGAGGTATATATACGTCTAGCTAATCAATACATGAGTATTTCCTCTACTTCAATTATAGATGTGGTGTCTAATATTGTGCAGGATGTGAATGATGATGATTGGATCACTAGGTACTTTTTCAGTGGAGGTACAATGCCTTGTGCTAATCTCCTCCTTTATTTTCAGGTGAGCTTGATGATGTAGTTTGTATATGCTTTTTATCAATATTTTATGACATTATTTTGATGCTTACCTCTAAATCATTTGAGAGGCGTGCAGTTGCATAAACGACTTAACAACTACAAAAAGAAATAGTACAAGAAACAAGTGTTTCCCTGTTGAAAGAACATGTCTATATGGACTTGTAGGAGGATTTTGGCAAACCGGGAAAAGTGGAGAGGGTTTTGGTATTCATGCAGCATATGTTAACTCCTGGAATGGTCATCCAAGTTTAGAAATGACTTAGTAAAGTCACCTTCATTTGTTTTATATCAATAAAATCACTCATATTTTGCCCATTATCCCGCAAAGTAACTCCTGTATGAAAAACAGAATGACAAATAGTGATCCTCTGTTTCTGTTGACCCATAGCATAGTCTACTTATCATATTGCTGTATTGAGGAAGTATTGGATTCCTCTTTAAAAGGTTACAAATTAAAGAAAATCTTTGGATTGATAATTACTACAATGACGCTTGGTTGCAGGATGATGTTTCTGTGGTTGATCATTGGCTAGTTAATGGAAAACATTATGCACAGACAAGGTGAATTTAACTTGTTTGAATATTTTTAGAATTATGAAACATGTAATGGTCATAAGCTTTAACTCCGTTTTCAGTGAAGAATGGCTTAATAGAATGGATGAGAACAAGAGTTCCATAAAGCCAATAATGGAGTCAACTTATGGGAAGGATTCAGCCGTTAAGTGGACTGTCTACTGGAGAACCTTTTTCCTTTCAGTTGCTGAACTGTTTGGGTACAACAATGGAGAAGAATGGATGGTTGCACATTTCCTCTTCAAGAAGAAATGAATTTGCCAAGCAAATTGTACCCAAGTAATAAGCATCTCTACATGCATTCGCACTATTACCATAAATTGAAGTAGAATGTGTTGCTATGATGCTATCCTCGTCAGTCCTATCATATATAGAGAGAGTTTCATAAATGAGATGTCAGTAAATGGGCTTCAGAAAAGGCAGCTAAGAATGTGATCACTCTGTTACTGAAATCCATTTGGACAAAACTTCTTCAATGGCAATTTGATCCTTTCTTTTGGTGCCTTGTGTTCATAAAAATGTTCCATTCATCGTTCCCTCCACACTGTCTCTCTGGAGATGGTTTCGTTGCCCACAATATTGGGCATGAAGTGGGCGCCAATCCTTTTGTTTAGAGGCTTTTAGTGGCACTTGAACTGCAACATGAAAACTGGGACAGCAGCAATAATGTTGCCAATCTAACAACAAATGGGCATGTGAACAAGTTAATTTTCCTACAGGTTCTCGCATTAATGTGGCAGAACTTCAGCAAAAACAGATCACTCTCAATTTCAGCAACTTAAGTAAGTTTTCTGAAAATAATCTGCATTTACACGATTCAGGACTACATACTTAAACCAAGTACGAGAGTCAGGAATCAAAATGATCGTCGAGATACGAGGCTGGCAAAATATTTAAATAGTCCTCTGTCATTGTAGAAGGTATAAATCAGATTGAAACCAGTATGGACACCCCATGGTATTCATAGAATCCCAGCTTAATTTCACTTCTGGAACTAGGCTCCATGTATTTAATTATTTTCATCATCAAAACCTGCGCCCCACATTCATGGACTGGTGGTCTAACTTGGTGATTGTCATAAATCATATCTTTACAAAAACAATCCACATTAAGCCTAGCATGAACTCTCAAGTGGCCACTAACTAAGGAATCATGAAGAGGGCAACTCTTCCACCCAATAATGTATACAGCAGGACCATAAAATCAAATAAACAGGTCATGCTATATATGTCATATCTAACAGCCAAATCTAAGATGGACAAACAGACCAAAAAATGAGTAACCAAGTCTTTCTTTTCCTTAAAAGCCATGAAACTTGACAAAACAGCTACGACTGTGGGGACAAAATGCAAGCTCTCTACCCTTATTTAAAAAACACAAAGAAACTGTGTCTTCATTTAACAGAGTTAAAAACAAGCATTTCAAAGGAATCATGATTTTCTAGAGGATAAATAGTGTATTTGGAGAATGGTATCTCACAAGATCAAATGAGAACACTTTACACATTACAATACAATTTTCTATAGATTTAAATAGAGAGAAATCAACGCGGAAGTACTATAATTTGATCTGTCTCATATAAAAAGTACAAATAATATTTGTTAATTTTTTAGCCAAAATCACTTTCTTTGACTCGGGAAATATAAATCATTTTGACAATGAAAGAGCATTGATTTCAATTTTTTACCAATATAAGAACGGTGGTGAATTCAACACAGTGGAACCAAGAAAAAGAATCAACTCTAAAGGTAAATGAGGAAGAGAAAAATCTTAAAATAAGAAGTCAAAACAGATCATATACAATTGCATTTGAATTCTCAATACTATATCCAATGACACCAAATAAAAAGGGAAATTGTGAAATCTAAACAATAGACACAGGTCACTCAACAATAGTAGAACTCAATTAATTTCTTTCCCTCAGAAAATCAAGAAAGAGAAACAACAATGATATCCAATCCCACTTCAAAAACTGAAAAAAGAAACTCCTTCTAAACCTTTTGCATAAAGAGACTACCCTTGGTACTTCTTGCTAGCAAAACTAACTTGAGCAATATTTTGAAAGATTCAACAAGGAACTAAAAGAAGAAAGGTTAAATCCCCTATGAGGAAAAGCAGAGAAGAGGAGAAGGGAGAGGAACAAGAGAGCATTTGAAGGAAACGAATATGACATTGTACAACTTAAGACTTCTTCTTACTTATCTTCAAGTCTTTCACAAAGAACCATATCCCATATCTTCATGTAGCTTTTTACTCTGCATGACCAAATCCCAATATCATATTGTTTCATAAAAAGTATTTTAAAAAGAAAACAGGTAGGTACTACAATCTCCCTGTTGCCTGTGATATCAAAAGACATCACCCTGGAGTCTACAATGCACCACTTACCTTATCGTAATTAACTAAGTTTTCCCACAATATTGAGCATAAAGTCATAAAGTCAAACCATCAGTCCATTAATTCAAAAAGTTTTTACTGAACTCGAACCGGAAAAGAGACGTGACAAGCGTGACTCTAGCAAATGTTCCCAATCTAACATCAAATGGAAACGTGAACCAAGGAGAGTGTGGCTGTTCAGTCTAACTATATATTCAGTGCAAGCAAGTTGACAAAAAAAAAAACAGCATCTGCTTGATTTAGTACTACGTTGAGCAAAGTAATAAACTCAAAAACCTTCCTTGCTTACCTTAAAAAAATTAGTAAACTCAAGAATTAAAATGATTGTGCAGATAAATTGAGTAAATATTTAACATGCTGCAAAAGGAATTGCTGAAGGGAGATCATCAGACTAAAACCAATACTCCATTGCAAAGACTCATACAACAGGGAAACTGGAGTTGTAATCATAGAATTCATCTAAACTCACCCTAGCTATAGGCTCAAAGTATCGAATCCTGTTCATCATCAAAACCTGTGTCTCATAATCAATGGAATCAATGCAAATATAGGAACAGGTTTCTGAGCAAGGAACGTATAAGCCGGAATCTGGAATGAAGGGAGGCCCTCCACCTCACCATTAATCTAAGGAAGTAGAGAGGCGAATAAAGGTTTCCCCTGGGAAGAAGGATATGGGCATGGGTTACATTGGAAATCACCAAATCAAGGGGAAAGACGTAAGAAATCAGGAATTACTCCACTAAAAATAGTCTGTCTCTTCGACTATAAACAGTTTCATAAATTCTAAAAGCATGTCGTGATATGTCAATTCATATCTAAGGAAGCAGAGATCCAAATGTGGATGAACAACAAACAGTAGATATCATTTTCAGTCTCTATTTCAATTTCCATCAAGATAAAACTTAACAAAGTACCCAAGTTTATGCAAAAAAATAAAATAAAATGCAAGCTCTTCACTCTCCTTTAAGGATCACCAAGAAATACTAAAGCTAAGAAGGCTATGGTGGAGGAAATGAGTGTCTACATGATAATGGAACTTAGGAGATAGTTCCTTCACCACCAGGAAAAATGAACAATTGAATGTCACTGGGTATGCGAAGGATATTCTAAGATTCATGATCTTAATTATGGTGATACCTTTTTTCATTATTGAAGATTGTATTTGTTCACGGCTTACTCCATGGCCATGTTTAAATGCCCCTTCTATCAGTTGGATATCAAGAATTCTTTCCTTGATGGAACAACCACTAGGATATGTCGCTTAGGGAGGATCTGGATTATATGTCAATTTCATAGATCTCTTTATGGTCTAACCAATCACCATGGGCATGTCAGGCCGTTTAGAACAATTCTCCAACAGTTTGACATGCTTTGGAGTGAAGCTGACCACTCAGTGTTCTATAAACATTCTCATAATGGCAAACACATATTCTTGGTTGCTTTTGTGGATGACATTGTTATAATAGATGATGATCATGAAGGAGTTATTCATCTTATGCAGCATCTTAGCAGTCACTTGCGGACAAAAGATTTCTGTAAACTAAAATACTTCCTAGGAATTGAAGTGGACCAATGCAGCCGTGGAATTTCAATTTCAAATAGGAAATATGCTTTTGACATTGGAAGACACTAGCATGTTAAATTGCAGACCAGTTGATACTCCTATGGAGCCAAACATCAAGATTGTGCATGGACAGGAGGAGCCATTGAAAGATCCAGGTCACCAATTGGAGATTGAATGGAAGCTCAATTATATTCTTACAATCACACACTGGACATTTCATCTGTGGTTAGCCAATTTTTCAGGACTCCATTTGACAGTCATTTGAAAGCACTGATTTGTATCTTAAGTCATATCAAAGGTCACACAGGCAAGGTTCATTGTATGAGAATAGAGGAGACACAAATAGTACTGGATATTCTGATGCAGATTGTATAGGATCTCCTTCAAACAAACGGCCTGTTTCAAGTTCTGTGTTCTAGTTGGAGAAAACCAGAAAGCTTAGAAAAGCAAAAAGCGCGACGTAAAAGCTAGATCCAGTGCAGAGGCAGAGTACTGCATAATGGCTTTGACTTCAAGTGAGCTTATACCGCTAAAATAACTTCTCCAAGACTGGAGGTATGGTAGAGATACACACATGAAACTGATATGTGACAATCAAGATGCAATACATATTACTTTGAATCATGTGTTTGATGAGAGCACAGAGCATATAGAAGTTAATTGAAATTTGGGGTGCATCTACTTCATTAACTCCAATGATCAGTTGGCAAATATTCTTACAAAATCATTTTGTGGCAAGTTAGGAGCATACAATGTGTATACCCCAACTAGAGGAGAAGTATTAAGAATTAGGAAATTATTAATATTGCAAAAGCTCATTTCTTGTAAACATAGGAAAGGTTTAAAATCCTAAAATTGTGCAAATAGGATCAGCAACTACTTCCCTTTATAGGATTACTAGTAAAGAATTATGTAAAGGCAACACGCTTGAGGGAATACCAAACAATTCATTCCCAAAATCTCTTCTTTTCTTATTACATATCCAAACTATCTTCACCTAACATTATCAGTTTTTTTCTTAAACTCGACAAGAATTTTAATGGTATCATATGCAACTGGTCTAAAGGGCAGAACAAGTTCAAATGATATTAACACTTTACACATCACAAAACACAAGCAATTTAACTAAGATCAGAGTCTAACAATACATAGCTTAAAATTTCATCAAGAGTCAAAATTTCCAATAGGAGCATTGCTATTGCAAGACAATCTTTCAGTGTTATGCAGCATGCTTGCCTAGTTCTACTCAAAAGCTTACATGCAAAACTCAGGAAAGCCTTTCAATCAGAGGAAAATTCGAGTACTTTTTCATTGATTGATTACATGTCACAACTTGACATCAAATACAATTACAAAAACATTCTAATTATGCTTCACTTTAAATCACATTTCATTTTCATGGTGTACTTCAAGATGCTCAATTGTGTGTTACTTGGGAGCACCAGCAGAGCTCTTTGAATCATTTTGATTAGCACCATCAGCTTCCAAGAATCTACTTAAATGTTTATCATCCAGATGTTGCTGAAATTTTTTAATGACAAAAGTAACTTCAAAAAGAAATACATAACAGCAACAGTGAAATCCCACAAGTGGAGAGGTTGTTTTCAATAGCTTATTGAGCTTAGAATTCTAAGAAGAGAAAACTCACAGATAGACAATCTCTGTATTTCTTCCACTCTATAACACACTCCTCTTTATTCCACTCACCCTTCAAGAATTTGTCAGAATACCACCTACAGAGAAACCCATCATCAATCTCAAGGTTCAGGGTTTTAGATAAACATCAACTATTCAATAATCTAAAGAAAACTAACTGTTCTTGATCCACAACATCAAATTAGCCAAAAGGGGTGAATAATATTATCATAAAGTTTGAATTTTTTACCTGTTGAAGCAATTATGGTAAGCCTCTCTGAGTTGAGCACAAGGTGAAGTAGCTAACCCAGATGCATTTTTCTTCTCCTTGAAGATTCCCATGTTAATGGCTTACTACAAATCCATGAATCTACACAGAAACTGAGCAGTTAAAGTTCAATTTTGAAAATTGCATTTCTTCCTTCAACGGCAAATCAAGGGGGGATTTGGATTTGATTAAGCCTTAACTAGATTCTGGTGATTTTAACAAACAACCACTTTTAGGGCTACTATTAAAAATATAGCTATTGCAAAAATAATTACAACTAAAAATGTGATACATAATTAAGAAATAAAATAACCACACATTTAACTCTAATTATATTGTTAAGAAAATGATTTGATTCACCAAATTAGTGCATTGTATAGTCCACAATAAGATGATTTTGTTGAAAGGGGAAAAACAATTGGTAAATATGATTAGTTCAATGTTGTTAGATGTTAAATTATCATTGAAGTTGTAGGTAAAATATCAAGTGTATTGCTTTGGAGTTAATTTCCTAAATAGTCATCCAAGTTAAGAGAATTGTCTTGAAATATTATTTATGTTTCATTTAGAATTAAAATATCACTCAACTATCACTATTTTCCTCCAAATATACTTGGCACTTTAAGATCATCAATCTCTTCTAGTTGGCATGACATGTCATTAAACTCTTTTTTTTAATAATAGACTAATTTAATTCATTGGCATATTTAACTAAAAATAATGATCGATATTATTTTTGCTATTTTATTTTAATCTATAAGAATAATTTTATACTTCAAATCTTTTATCAAAATTCAACTTTTTGTTTTTAGTGTTATGAAAATACATTTTTAAAATGTACTATAATTTTATTAATTTTGAATAATTATAAACACATACACATTCAAAAAAAAAAATTTCTGACAAATCCACTCATTAACGCTAATTTACATCATTAATCCACAAGTTAGTTATTTATAATTAAATCCCAATAATATTAACGGTCAATTAACTATTACAATAATTATTCATTGTATAATTTTGCAATTATGCTTCGATTTTTTTTTTTTGAAAAAAAAAAAACCAAAGTGCAAATAATATTATATTTTTGAGCCATTAGAAATACCTAATATCTACAAAAGGACTCCTTAAATTCTGTCATATCCCTGTCATTAATACATTATTTTAAAAAAATAATAGAACATTTAATTCATTAAACCTTACGTCTCTCTACAAATAAAATAATAATTACATGAGATTTATGAAGATTATACAGAAAAGTTAATTTAAAAATCTAGTACCCTTATATATTGTCACCAAAAAAAAATCAATGAAAAAAATCTCTGTTATACAATTAATACGTGGTAATTTAAAATTTCTCTAAGCAAAATATTGAAAAATTTTTTAAAAAAAAAATTAAATAAAAGTATTTACAAAATACTTGTAATAAAAAGAACAATTATTATTTACTTTTTTAAATTTTATTTTTAATATTATATATAGTATAACTTTTCATACAATGTAAACATCAGAATACGATAATAATTAAGTGAATTTACTAATAAATTTGATAGGGTTAACATATTATATGAGACTAATATACTGATAAAAAAGTTCAAAAATTATTTCTATCAATATTATTCACTTAGGTTTTCTTTTTTAAAAAAAAGTTTATTATAAATTATATGGATTTCAATAGCACCCAAATAATATTTTATAATTAACGTTCTTTAATTATTATTTGATTTATATTACAATTATGATTCATTGAAGTAAATCGTGTTAATGAAGTGATTTGTACATCAATATTTTTATTTTGAATGTATGTGTTTATAGTATTTAAGTTTATGAGATTATAGTCCGTTTAAAAACGCATTTGCATAACATAAAAAAAATAAACAGTTTACTTATGATAAAAGATTTAAGTATGAAAAAAAAAGGTTATTCTTGATTAATTAATTTAAAATTTTAAAAAGAATTAATCATTATTTTAGTTTACATGAGTTATTTAAATGAAATTAAATTGCTGTTATTAAAAAAAAGACTTGTAATGACATATCATGCCAAACAGGAGAGGTGATACAGCTTTGAATTGTCAAGTCTATTGGAGGAAAAAATAGTGGAGATATATTGGGTGATATTTTGTCCTAAAGCCAAAACATTAATAATATTTCAAGGCAAATCTCTTGGATGACCGTTTGAGAAATTCACTCCTCCATTGTTTTGAAATAAGAGCACATATGACAATTGATTTATGATGGAATTGTTTCTTGTTTACGTAGGTTTAAATTAAATTAAAGATAACTTTGTTGATTCTTGATTAGTGGACTTATGAGAAATATGATAATTCTATATTATTATAAAAGTGAAAATTATAAAAGTTTGAACATAAATTATCAAAATGTATTTTTATTTTTATTTTTCACTCGGTATTATGTGTGAAATTCCTATTTGATTTGAATGTTACATTTTAAAAAAAAATATGCTCCTATAAGACATTTTTACCCTTAAAAATTCGATTTAATTATTACAAAAAATTCTATATAGATAAGCATTTTCAATTTTAATTAAAAATTATAAAATACTAAATTATTCTTTGGGACACAAGAAATACATATCCACTGCATCCGGACCATATAAAAGTTCCATTAATACAAAAATTAATTCTCAAAGACAATAAAGAACTATAATCGTTCTTATAATATTTTTAGAGTTAAATAATAAAAAATTTAACTAATTTTTTATGATATATTTTTATCATATTAATATGTAAAAAATTATAATTCATAATATTTTTTGTATAATTTTTAAATATTTAATTTTATCTTAAAAATATAAAATTAAATATAATTTAATTTCATTTAAAATTAATTAAATTGACTTCTAAAAAAAATATAACTCTGTAAAAGTCGACGAGATTATCCTTCCTATTTAACAAGTGTGAGTACTCAATACTAACAAAGCCATATAAAAACTCCACGTAGACAGAATATTAGTGCAAATTTTACTTCCTTTCAATCTTCACTTCAACTTAAAAAATAAATTAAAAAAATCCTTCGCTTCTTTCAACTCAAATGTGTACAATTGTAACAAATCCGTTAATATTCTGCCTTTCCACTTATTTTGCGTCTTACTACTATTTTGGTTCTTTCTTTTGTCGCTACGAATTTCTTTTCAAAATCTCTTGCTATGTTGTTGCTTTCACTATATGATGTTTGTCTTTTTGGTAAGCCTGTTTTCTGATTAATCTTTTTTTATTGCACTTCTTTGTATTAATACTCGGTTATTACTTTAGTTTTTAACATATAAGAGTTAATTAGAAATCTAAATATCGTTTGAACAAGTCATTTAGTATATAAGAAAAAAATTGAGACGTAGCTTGTACATCAAGTTCCCAACTGAAAGTAAAGACAAAGAAATAAAAGTTGAATAATATCTTGTCATCGAAACATAAGGGCTCACCACTATTAAGTAAAAGTTGAAGATGATTCCTAGCCACGAGAATGAGAACATGTAACGTCGGATCCTACATTTGAAAAAACAATGTAGGCAAGAGTATGTGTTAATACAAAAATGCACTAAATATGATAGTCATGCATAAAACATATAAAAACATGCTTAGAAGAGTTTTTTATGACATGCAATGACCAAGCTAAAACATGATGTAAAAGAGTGAGAAACATACGTCATAAAACATGATCAACACAAGCTATTATCTTTCAAACCTTTGTGAGATACTTCTATATGTATTAATTCATCATTGTGGGAGATTTACCTTTAACCGACATATAAGACCATGTTAGCTATTAACATGGTATTTAATGTGTGGCCCACACCAAAAAGGGATGTTCTACTTGCCAAGGTAAAACCATGGACTTCTAGCTATTATATATCCACTAGCTAATGTCTATATAAGACATTCATCTTGTGGGAACACATATGTATATATGAGATAAGGAGATTGCTACTAGAAACCCGATCTCTACTAGTGGGAGAGCTTTCATCTCAATCTCAAGGAATGGTCATTTTCTTAACTTGTCTTTATCATCCATGGAAGGGCATGTCATATTGTCAATCCAAGCTAAGTCATATGTCATGGAAAGGTACAATTAGGACTACCAACCTAAGCTGGATTTCATTATAATAGTTCCTTAACTTTGATTCATTTTAGATGAGAAAACCTATCAACCTTAGAATCATTTATGTGAGAAAATCTTTACATACTTACTTCTATGTGTTTATGCCTTTCACAACACAACAACAATATCATTGATTCTCCACTCTCAAAGCATCCTTAGAACATTTTTATCAATTTCATAGGAACATGCATAATTCAAAATTCTTTTTTAAAAAATCAAAACCACTTTCAGTCTTCATAATCTAAAAAACACGGGTTAGGCATGGGCTCATAAAAAATCACCTTAAAATCATGTAATTATCACAATTCATGCTTGATAATCATAAAACAATCAAATAAATCAATATTCAAAAGAACCCATGACATAGAATGTCACGATCTGAGAGCACCCCCTGGTCGTAATATGACGTATTCGATCTCAAAGAGATCTTATACAATCCCTTAGCATTCATTATATAAAAGCATAGAAAATATGGAAGAATTTTAAAAATTCTTTAAAACATAACTTGAAAAGTATTTCATAAAGCGGAAGTCTTTCTAACATATTTTCTCAAACCATCTGTGAATGACATGAATAAAAGTCTTGGGAAGCAAACCACATAAAGTCTAAAAAAAATATGAAAGACATAAAGGAACATAAATGTTTGTCCTCGAAGCTACGAGGACTCACCACTTCTTCACTTCTTTAAAAACCTTGAAACTAGCAACTCAAAGCTCCAACACTGCATTTGGTTAGAATGTAGGCAATATGCGTTAGTACAAAGGTACTAAGTACGAAAGCTAACGCAACATCATAAGAGCATCTCAAATGGTTAGTCAACATAAGACATAAGCATAAGAGACAATAACATATCATAAACATAATCTCCAACATAAGCATCATATAATACAAGTTGACCTAAGACATAGTAAATGAGCATGGGAGAAACATTACCTAAATCACATGGTCTCTACTTAGACCTACAAGGTTACACACCTCAACACTAAGCCTTTCATACTACAAGTGATCTACTTCACAAGTCACCTCCAAGTATACTTTTGCAATGCAAGGATAACATCACATACTACCATCCAAGCTAAGTAACTCTGTTTGGTCATTCTTGGTCATAGTCCACCTTCATTGTCAAGACCTAGGTTTTCATGTTATCTTAACATATTTTATATACATGGTCTATTCTAAAGCTTCTCTATGCTATAAGGGTGCCATACTTCTAAGTAATCTCAAGAGACACTTGTGCAATGCATGAAAGGAATCTCATACTATCCTTCACACTAAGCATAGCCTAGAAGTCATCCTAGTCATATTCATCCTACTTTGGCCTTATCATTAACTTCTCTCTCTTAACTAAGGAATCTCTCTCCTTTAACCAACTATAATTAGGAAAGAAAATTCTAGTCCAGTCCTATCCCAAGGCTTCTCTTTAGTGACCTTAAGTCATACTTTGTGCAATGCACTCAAAGCATCCCACAATACTAATCATGTTAAGTATTACTTTTAGGTCCTATTACTAGTTCTTCTTGGTTTGGAACCTAGTTCCTCTCTTTAACTTTAGAACCCTATGAGTACTCTTTCTTAAGCACATCTTTGTTCATTATTAAGTTGAACCCTAAGAGATCCTTCATTAAGTATGTCTAAGTTCCTTATTCCCATGAACCTATGAGATACTTCTTTAAGTATGCCTAAGTCCATCTAAAGTCATGAACACTATGAGATACCGCCATGGTATGTCTAAGTTCATCTACCCTCGTGAACACTATGAGATACCACTTTTGGTATGTCTAAGTTCATCTACACTCAGAACACTATGAGATACTTCATTAAGTATGTCTTAGTTCATTATGATTTTGAACACTATGAGATGCTTCTCAAGCATGTCTTAATTCATAGGATATCTCTACTAGGAAACCTTGACTCAACTACATGAAGGATCCAGTATCATGAAAACCCAAACTTGGGAAAATCCACACCTCTAATAGTAAGAAGTTCACCCTTAAACTTGGATAGTCCTCAAATCTACGAGGGGGGGAGAGAAGGGAGGCACAACCCCACCTCTTCGCCTCATTCCCTCCCTCCTTTCTTTTATATTCCTCCCGCTCTTCCTTCGTTTTTTTCCTCTTCGTACCTCACAACTCCTTCCCCTCCCCGTCCTTCTTCTATCTTGTCTCTATTTCACATCTTTTATTGTCCCGTCTAATACATTCTTTCTCCCCTTCCTTAACCCGTCTTTCCACGCTTCCTTCGCCACCCGTTCACCGCTTCCCCTCCCATCACTACGATCCATCTCTCCCTTAATCCCCTCTCCCCCTCCTCCGCTTTCCCTACCCATGAACCTCGCCCGCCCCGCCCACCCTCCACGCTTGGAGTCCAGACCCTTTTCTTGTGTGACACTCCTTATATTGGCTATCCACTTGGAGTTCAAGCATATACTTCAAGGTTTACTTGTTAAGCCTTGCTTAACACTTTTCTCTCATGGAAGGATGTCCTTGATAATCTAGCCATGCTTAAGTGATTCTATCACTTCATACATTCAAGCTTCATAAGGTAGGTTAGGTGAGTATAGACCTTTTATCATAACCCAACCTACTAGACTTCTATTCTCTTTTAGAATTTACTCTCAAAGCCATAACATCACTAGGAAATCACATTAGTCTCACCCTAAAGCCCTATCTATATGCACTACAACAAATATGATATATAGCTACAAAATTATTAGCTATGACATCAAATTCGTCACTAATTATTCACTTTTAGTGACAAAATTTACTTTTTGTGCTTAAATATATGGGACACATACTTTTAGTGATGAAACATTCGCCCACTACAATTTCCCACCAAAATATTATTTGGCGTCATTTTGTTAAGTAGTTTTAGTAAGAATTTAAAGTTAGCGGTGACACATTATTTTGTCACTAATAGTGTATGTAATTCATGACAAACTACGATATCAAATTCGTCACTAAATATTCGTTTTTAGTGACAAATTTTACTTTTTGTGCTTAAATATATGAGACAAATATTTTTAGTGACGAAACATAAAAATTCGTAGTAAAGTTTTGTCCACTATTATTTTCCACCAAAAAATTAATTGGCGTCATTTGTTAAATAGTGTTAGTCATGAATTTAAAGTTATCAGTGACACATTATTTTGTCACTAATAATGTATCTAATTCATGACAAAATATTTTTGTCTTTAATTTATTAAATTTTGGACACAATCATCTAAAAAATATGTTGCTACAATATCGACAAATTATAGTTCATAGTTAAATATTATAAATTTTAGCTATGAAAATTTATATTTAATTATGACATTTATTTCATCACTAATAATATAAATAATTGGTGACAAATATTTTGTTGTCTCTAATCAATCTATGATTTAGTGACAACAAAAAAATTGTCATAAAATATGTAAGGTGTCAATTAGCGATGACTTAAAATTTGCAGTGAGTAATAAAACTATTTACTACAAAAAAATTCATAGCTAAATACAATTTTTTTGTTACAATTGTTCATAATTACAAGTGATAACTTACAAAAAGAATAATACAAGTGCTTGATAAGAAGTAGACATAGTCCATTCTTTAATTGACAAGTGAAAACATTGAAACCAATAAATTCAGTCGATTTTGTAAAAACTGAAAAAGTTCAATAAATCAATTTTCTTAAATTACGCAATTATAAAATGCATCATTTGAAAAACACATTCCGGATTATAAGTATTATGATTGGGCACGGTTCTACCACTAGATCACTAATATTTGCTGGTTTAGCACTTTTATTTATTATTTGATACACTATCATTGATAAGCACGATAAAAAATTTTTTGTCAAGTCTTACTGCTAATATTTGTGCATGTCTATTGATTTGTAATTGGTAAACTACATAGATTAAGTCGGTCTATTTGATTTGTTATAATATGTACCATATTTATTAGTAATTGTACATGACGTACGTAGAGTATTTATACAAAATAACTACTCGAGTACAACTTAGACTGATAAAGGCTGCAATATATTTCATGAATTTCTGTTTTAACTTTTTTCATCAGTGATGTCAAATTGAAATAAACTAAAAAATGAAAGCAACAAATAAAAGAATGAACTAACGTTGAATTTCCAAATGTTTTATGATGACGTACATAGTATTGGTATCTATGTTCAACTTGAACCGGATTATTTCATTTTGTAATAAACCAAAAGGATGATTTTAAATAAATTATTATGTACGAATTATTTTTCAAAATTATTAAAAATAAACTGATAAAATCGTACTGAAATATATTTAAAAGATATTTAAAAAATACACAGTTTAATTAAAATATATAAATCTTACATTTGATAAATTGTGGGTGGTAAATTTCATTCATTGTCGTATGATATTAAATAAAAATTTCCCCCAAAATATAATATAGTATTTCTACAAAATTTAAATTTGAAAGAAGTGAAGAAGTATGAAATAAACAAAAATGAACGACCAAGAGTGAGGTGGTTTGATGGTAAACACTTATTCCACTTTCAAACCTTAAAGGTTGTGGAGTTCGTTCCCCAACGGTACATAAGATGGATCTCTGGCCGGGTTTTATATATTATACTATTAGATTATATATATATTGTGTGAAAACTATATAAAAATTTAGAAGAAAAGAAGAAATAGGGAGAAGAGAGAAAGACTTCTTATTGTCTCTTATATATTCGGAGTCATATATAAAACCTGATTGGTCCCAAAGTAGCATTCTGAATGTAGGTAGATTATGGCCTCGTAAAAACGTGACTAGATAAAATCAAGTTGAAGAAAAGAGTAACATATATCTAATAATATGCAATTATAGATCACTCATTAAAAACCTTACAAGGGGAAAAAACCCAGTGGGACAAACCTTGGAGGAAAAAAAAAGAGAGACATCGCGTATTAACTCCCCCTAAACACATCAATTCAGAGACTAGAATTCTTTCATTTTTCAAGGGTGCACTATCTTTCTTGAATGATAGTTGGTTAGAAGACATGGTGAATAAATCAACTATAGCTATTACTTGAACAACCTTCTACATGGTGATACCACCATTCTTGGAGTTTAGTTGATGTAGGAAAAAACCTTGACGAAATATGTTTTTTCTTTGGCCTTTTATAATCTTCCCGTACGAGGATCAAAGATTGCTGCAAGTTCCCCTTTACTTATCAACTTCCTTCACGCAAAAATATATTGCCAAGAGTTTCAATTTCTAGTCATCAACTTGCATATTAAATAATTGTATATGCTCTATGCATGCTGAATCTATTTAATCTATATGAGGGAATGGAAAACAAGTTTTTCAAATATTTATGTATATGCTAGATTTTGCCCCAATGGAGATTTTCATATTAGTGTTTGTCAAGTGACAACATTCAATATTAGATGTATGACATCTTCTCGTGCCTAGATTGCAAAGTCCAAAAAGCTTCGACTGGACCAAGATGCATCATTCCACGTTTCATTGATAATTATTTCTACAACAAGCATGTTTTGATAGATGTAGAAGTTATATACTATAATCTTTACAATATGCGCGTCTATTATATTAATTAAAGATATCGTCAATGAACATACCATTTGTATCGATTCATAAAACGAAAAACTTATTTGAGATCTCACACTTCATTATTTTTAGGTAGTACCCCTCTCCGAGGTTTCATTAAAGGGTAATGTGTAGGCTATCCCAGAGCACATTGTTCCTTATATGATCATTTTGATTCGTGATCCTCCCCCTTTTCAAGGATTATTTATTTAAAATTGATTAGTTATCATAGACTTTATCCTTAGGGACATTCAATAGGAGTAGTATTACAACTCTTCTTTGCTGTGAGTTTCCCCCTTATGTTAGACAAACTAACAATATCTCATTTCTTTTGAGAATCTATCTTTGTGCATTCATAGGTTAGTATATTCATCAATCATATATTGCACCATCAAAATGTATATATTCAGATGAAAACTAATTGGTCCCTGACCATAAACCAATTAAGAAAATTGATATAAAACATTGGTTCGGTTTGATTTATTTACAATTATGTTTGTATGTAATATCATATTCAGATCAACATATGAAACTTTATTTTTATAAGCAATGATTCACTATATGAGACATTAATGTCACCATCATATATATATTTATCAATATTATCAAAGAGGAATTTATATTGATTTCATATTGTGAAAGGTTTGTGCTTTTAGCTCAATTATCTTGCACAAAAATTTTGCGAAAGTCAAACGCAAATTGACAACAAACGCCACATGGCTTATCTTATTGAGCATCTTTTTATCTATCAATCATATGATAGTTGAACGGACCCACATTTCACCATTTAACTTTTCAGAATTTAGAGATTTAATTCAACATTAGGTGAGTCAAATCAACTTGTCATGAGAACAAACAACAAAAGATCTTGAAGAATTTCTAATTTTTCAAGTATGTTCCATTACTCAGTATGCATATTTTTGGGATGACCAAATTATTCATGTCAACCTAATAAAAATTATTATATCTAACTCCAAAGTTTTTACTTACATCATGTGCATTTTGCGTTTAGTAAATTTCTTGATTTACCTTATATGGACTAAATTTCAATTTTATTTACTCCAAGAATAATTTTTAGATTATTCTTCTTAATACATGACTTTAGGGAGTCGGATCCCATCATTGAATGAAACTAAGCTGAAGAAAATTGTGCTTGTGTAAACATATTTATTGTGCCAACATTTTTGCCAACATCAAGTTGCGAGATACTCATAGGGACCACACATGAGTCATATATCGCAGAAACATTTGTTAGACCAGGTAGTTACGAATGTATCTAAAAACAATCCACTGGTGGCTGACTAGATCACCAACTATTGTACTACGTATAGCAGTGAGGAACGCAGACGAAAATCCAGAGAGAAATGCTCAACTCCTTCTATTTGACTGAAAGGTGTTCTCACAATTAGCTTGGTAGGCTAACACGTAGTAGAAAATCACCCATTTGTTTTTTAGTTTCTCGACTATTGAAAGTCCATTTAATTTTTAATTGTCTAAAACCCACGAAGAATTATAGTGACGTACACGAAGATCGGTCCACACCATACCCGCCTCAAGTTCAAACGTAGAAAGATAGGAATTAGTAAATTTGCTTAAGGGAGAGTTGGATCATTACGAATGGCCATCAATTGCACATTAATTTGTTCAATTCAGCCCGAAGATTACCTAAAACATGAAATTTTCATCTAATCTGCTTCTCTGAGAGAACAGGTGAGTACCATGTGTCATGATCAAGGTAGCGCAAATCTTCATGTCCATGCAGGAACGCTTAAACTCATTCCCTTTAAGATGAATTTATATTTTAGCTGTGTTATTTGATAACAATAGTCTCTATTCTGATTAAACTGAAAGGAAGGACAAACGGGGACTGCAGATGAATGGTAGTCAAAATGTATGATAGTGTTAGTACCGCATTCTATATTTATGTGCCGATTATTTCAATCATTGTCGCTTCAGACGTGTAATTTGCACGACTAAGACACATTCACTTTAGGGAATGAACGCTTTCATTAATAGGGTTCAGGACTACTTTTCATCACGGCAAGCTACAGGTGCATCTTATAATAGCACAAAATATCATCAATTATAGTGCATTGCGGACTCAAGATTCAACGTCTTCACATATGGCACATTGGGTCTTAAGTCTAAATTCTTGTCTTTGAACCCAATATCTTTATCACCTGATGCATCAGAACATACCACCCCCACCCTTTGTATGGTGTCTTACCCTCTTTATGCGATTGGACATAATTCATTGTGTCTATATTTTTTTTTGGTGCAAAGATAAAACTTAACATTTATGTCTTACACAAACGAATAAGGCTCACCTTCACGCGTCAAATGATGTTAATTCTTAGTACACACTTTTGGATGCGAAGTCTAATAGATAACGATACGATGTTAATTACAGCCACAGAATGAGATATTGTTTCTTATAATACAAACATGGGATTAGTAGTTAATAAATAGCTTAATAGATCACATACATGACGAATCTAAAGGTTGAAAACATATCGAGTGACACTAATGAGCTGCTTTCATTCAGGATTATTAAATAAGGTAAGAAATTCTTTGATTCGTTTTAATTTAAAACGTATTAAAACTTTAAATACTTACTCACCAGATGGTTAACCCAGATTGATCACATAAAATTATCTATAAACGTACAAGATAAATCATACCTGAAATTAAAAAACCTTCTTATTGGCATAACTTATGAAGATCTTTTTGCATTGTCTGTAGTCTTCATAATTCTTTAATAATGAACAATCGTGTTGCTAACGTGTATGAAAATATATAAATTTAGAAAGAAAAAGAAGAAAGTAGGGAGAGAGAGGAAAATACTTCTTATTCTCTGAGAAATATATTCAGGATTCATAGATCTTTCACAAACTTATTTATTAATGAAGGGAAAGGAAAAACTCTTTATTTATAGGGAAACCTTACTGGGTCCCAAGTAGGATTTAGTAGATAACAGATTGGACACACAGCAAGAAGGACGTCCGACGATAATTAAGAGCGAGTCTCACATATAACACAAAATATGTTTATAACATATATATATATATATAGATATATATAATAATATTATATAATATAGATAATATATATATATATATATATAAGAACAAAATAAAACTTTTTTATATAAAAATATAGTCTGTTAGTGACGAAAATTAGATTTGGTTGAACTACGAAATCATTAAACTATGGGCGATTGATTCGTCACTGATTGAAGTAAAATAATTGCGACGATGTATAATTTTACGGGTAGTAAAGTAATAACCTTTTAGGTGACAGATACTATTAACTATAAAAAAATTATACTTTTTATAACAAATAAATTTGTCACAAATGGTTAAGCATTTGGGATGATTTTTTCTTTTTATAGTTAATATAATACTTTTAGGAAAAAAACACTAATCGTTTTTTTGTTTCTTACTTTTTAGAGGGACACAAACAATTAGTGACGACTGACGTGAAGAACTATTTTTCGTCACACAAAATATTTTAGTGAACAAAATATGATTATTAATGACGAAATTATTCTCCCTGATGATTTTTCTTTTCGCTTAATTTTGTTTATGGTAGTGATATCACAAACCCTTCTCTCACGGTTTTTTTTATTAATCTATTTTTTATACCTTAGATGTGGTCAAGGTTAATTTGATGCTAATCTTCTTCTATTACTAGGTGAGTTTCAAAGTTTTACTTGATCATAAAGGTTCAATTCCAACGTTATAGGCCTAAATACTTCTTATTCAATCAAGCCTAGGTAGATTAATATTTAGATGATTCTAACTATGATCAATTAACATTCAAGACAATTGAAACAAATAAGATGAATTTAGAACCTTCAACCTTGCCTCTAATGGCCTAAACTCACAACGATCACCTTCATCAATCTATATTAGGGTTTATCAAGGAATTCACATGAAACATCATATAATCATCACATAAACATAATTAAAACATAATTGAATGTTATCCACTATTTTTAAATCACAAACAAGTTTTAGTTAGATTGAGGTATTTTGGATTCACAATTGAGGGATATCTATGTGGGCTCCATGGATAGAAGAATTCATGGATGAAGGAGCTTCACATACCTTTAATCACAGCCTTAAACTAAGCCTGAAACATTGGTAAAACTCGACCTAGTTTCTGCCTCCTCCTTCCCTTCTTCTAAATGGTGAACTTGAGAGAACTTTAGGGAGGGGAGGGTTTAGTTTTGAAAAGTGAATTCTATTTTAGGGTTTCTATGTTTTTATCATCTTGAAATACCCTAAAATAGGTAAAATAACCGTCCATAATTTAATTAGAACGTGGGTCGAATTGACCAATTCACCCCTTAAATGGCTGAAATATTGCAGAGCTGCGGGTGGCCATGATTGCCACCATCCACGAACCGTGGATGGATTGACGGCCGTCTTGGTCATCCAATTGATTCAGAGAGGGGTCTGGGGAGGCTTTTGGTGAAGATACTGAGTCTCAACTCACGAAGCCAATCCATCCCCCGTCAAACCATTGACGGTCCGTCAATGGTGGTCGTGGATGGCTGCTGTTTGACAGCTTTTTTGGCCAACGTTTGAGTCCTCCTCAAGGACCCTTAGGGTGGTCCTCGGGGAGTCGTACTCGGACGTTTGGAACCTAAACATGTCCATATAGGTGTACGAACCCTTGATACTCAATTTCACCTTCACACTACACTCCAAATCTCAACCACAAGACCCTGCCACATACTAGCTCAACGAGACTAGTTCCCGAGTGTCATGGTCTTTCTTGACGCTTTACTTCTAAAATTATCAAACTAAGTTAATTGCATTATATTAGGTCTATAAACATCATTTTAACCCATTTTAAGTTATTAGACCTCATGTAAGGCTCTAGCTTAGGTCATAAGATTTCCATGGTGTTTCATGGAAGAAATTCCTAACTCAATTGGGAAAATTCTAGCTTTTCAAATTGGAGAATTGTGGGACTTATGCAGAAAAGTGCTCTATGAATGAAGACTATCATACCTTGGTTATCAAAGCCCTTAAGAATTTGTATAATTGCAAGATTGATCCTTGGAACCCTAGGATGACTCCTTTTTCAAGCTTCTAGAGAGAGAATTATTTGGAGAGAAAAACTTTCTTTCAGGAATTTGAGAGAATGATTTCAATTGGGGAAATTTGGAGTTAAAAACACTTATATAGGACTTCTAAGTAAGGGTAAAACAACATAATATTAGGCTAGAATAATTAGAAAAAGACTCAAAAGTACCTAAGAAAATAACTATCGACATCCAGTGATGGCCGGACCGACGGTCCGTTGGTCAGAGACGGACCATTCTGGTTGGGCGTCATTTGGGATCAGAAGCTGAAACTTGAGGCTTTGGTCACCAGGGCCCACCCATGGACCATGGGTCCAACGACAGGTTGTTGGTCTCAGTCGTGGTCACTACTTTCGACCTCTAAATTTTTCTAACTCTGGGACTCACTTAAGAAATCTATTTACGACTTGGATGCTGAATGATGGACTGTCATGATGATTCGTTGAAAAATTAATGAAACTTGACATTTATGGAAAGCTGGTACGGCCAACAAAGGACCTACCTACGGTCTGTGTGCCATACAATGGACTGTTGGTGGTGTCCATCAGTTTGGTCATCAAATTTTCTAAAGGACTGAAATTTTACCTACCTTGAATCCGAGGTGTTACAGAGCTAGATACCGAAACTCAATATCTTTTGAGCTCGAATTCAACCTAATTCAACAAAACCACTTAAAATTTTCTTCAATATTCTTTAATGGTAGAATTTTCTCCATAACTTCAAATCATTTAAAGAATTGAACATCGACTAAACAAACACTAGGCAACAAAGATCTAATTAATAAACAAGTACAAAAATACAAATCAAAGCAAAACCTTGAAATTTTAGGACTAATTTTTATATTTTGGATTTTTTAATACGGGTAAATTCTTTTAACTCTACAAATAATTTTAGAATTTTAGTTTTTTTTAAAAAATAATAATGATGTAGGCGAAATTTGATATAATTTTGTGAAGAATTGAAAATGTTGAAAATTTGAGAGTTGTTTATGTTCTTGGTGTTCTTAAAGAAAAAGAAGCAAAAAGTGTACATTTGATCCAAAAACTCCAATTGAAAATGTTAAAGTTTGTTTGGGGTGTAAAAATAATTTTGCAAAATCGGAGTTAAAAAAAAAGCGCATGGATGAGCTTTTTTTTTAACAGTAATAACATAGATGAGCTAAACTTTTAATAGATGACATAAATGAATATTTTCTAAAAGTTCAATGACATATTCAAGTCTTTTCTCATAAATTAAGAACGACCTTTCATAATAAATAACTAACAATACAAATCACCAAACAATTCTAATCCCCAAATATTAAGAACGACCTTTCATAATAAATAACTAACAAACAATACAAATCCCCAACTTTCCTCCAATTATTTTCAAAGACACTTGACTTTACGCAAACATTTAACATATTCAAATAATTAATTCATGTTTTAAAAAATTTAAAACAATTAAATTGAAGCACAATCAAGAAATGAAAAAAGTGGCATAAATATAACAAACAAAATAATATACATCAACACACACCTTTTATCTTCATAGTCACCATCTGCTCATAATTGTTCATTGAAGTTATTTTTTCAAATATGCAGTATTATTATATTAAAATTACTTTTATTTGTAAAACTCTATTTTTAGTTTGACTTTGACAAGTACTTATACAGAAGTATTACAATGGATAAAAAAAATTATGAATTGCCCCCAAATAATTAGTTCATAGAATTGTTAAGATAAATATTAATATCAATATTCGTAACCATAGTAAGTTGTTTTTCTAAACATTTATTTTGAAATACAAATGCAACTGAAGAATCAAGCAAAACGGTCAAAATGATATATGAAAATGTTACGTAAGAGCGAACTGCATATTTTGGAAAAGAACAAAAGTGATTGTAAAAATATATACACAGAAGAGTTTCACTAGATCAAACTATCAAAGAATGACATGACGTTTTTCATGTATTGATTTAAATGTAATAGGCGATAAAATATTTTTTATTAGAGAATATATTGAATGGCTAAAACATTCCTTAATTATGGCTCAAATCTAATTAATGTAAATCCTTACATTAGCTAGATGAGCAAAAAAACAGCTGTGATTTTGCTGAGTTTTTTGTTCTGGATAAAAAAACATCGGATCTTATTCAAAAATATAACAAAAAATCATCCTTTCACTCGATTTGGAGTGAAGAAACTAATTAAATCAATAATTTTTTTTTGAGTTGGTCATATCTTAGGCATGACGGGAAGATAAAAGTTACCTAAAAAAAATAAAGATATCGATAGGAAATGAATTTCTTATTCTCAGAATTTAGATTTTTTGTGTTGTTAGTTTATATATTTTTTCAATCATCAAATAAATTAACTTGTAATAATACAGAAGTCTTGAAATATTTATACAATAGATTCCGATGGTTAAAAAGATTATATAAAAAAATTCATTTTAAAATATTACCCATAACTATTAAGAAATTTTTTAAAAATAAAATATTTAGTACATAACGTTATAGAATGCAAATCACATTTATATACAAAAATATTTGAAATTTAATGAAATTACATAGGCGTTTAGTTACGAAACTAAAAAAATTATTGCTTCATTAAATTTTTTGAAGTTGGAGTTGCACTTGGTCATACTTTTTACAAAGAATATTTAGAATTCAAATATATTTTGTCTGAACATCATTCTTCAATATCTAAAAATTTAAAAAATCACTCAACTTGACTAATTTAACCGTGTCAAATATATTCATTCGACTTGACACTTTTTTTTATTTGTGGCATGAGTTTCTTAGGCCTCATTTGTTTTCATTATTATTGTCACGACCAAATCGGATCCAGATGGCACCCAACTTATCCTCCTATGTGAGTCGAGAACCAAACCAATCTAAACCTGAACATTTCAATGTAATATCAACAGGAAAGTAATGCGGAAAGACTTCTTCTTAAATTAATCTAAATAAAAACCGATTTCAATACACTTTCTAAAATTCAACATGATTATTATCCCAAATCTGGAAGTCATCACCACAAGAACATCTATGATCAAATTACTAAACTAAGAGTATTCTAAGATTAAAATTAAACAAAAGTAGTCCATGCCGGAACTTCAAGGGCATCAAGACATGAGAAGAAGATTCCAGTCCAAGGCTAGAAAGAAGCGTTATAGCTCACCCTGACATCCGGTGTTTCTTTGTAATGTCATGTATGTATTGTTGGAATGATGACTGGCTAGAGTGCGGTTGAGTGAGACGACGGTTTACGTTTGCTGCACCCACAATACAAAGAAGAAAACAATAAAAGTAGGGGGTAGTACAAAACACAAGTATGAGAGGTATCACGGCCAACTCAAAAATAGGAAAACAGTATATATCAAGGAAACATCATAAATCAACTAATATCCTAGCATGCAGCATTTACAATACCATAATCTTGGTTAAAACACAGCCACATCAATGAGGAATCACGCCTCCTCATCATACTCATTGGGGAATTAGGTTTATTAGATTGAGTTTATATTAACATCTTTCAAGATTCAGTATATTATTTACTTAGTGTCGGTATACGTGAAACTCGCTCCTCATTTATCTGGTCCCGGAACGTGGCACCCGATCCATTTTACTATCTGGTGTCAGAAGTTGGACACTCACGGAACTCATTTCTATCCTGGTATCCGGAACGGTGGCACCCGATCCCATTATACTATCCTGGGTGTGGAACGTGCACTACGATCCTCAATCTATCCTCGGGTATACCAGAACGTGGCAACCGATCCATATACTTCCTGCCGGTGTCGAACGTGACACTCCGCGATCCTCATATTTCTATCTGGTCCGGAACGTAGGGCCCTCCGTCCATATACATCCTGGGTCGGAAAAGTGACACTCCGTCCTCATTATTCTATCCTCGGTACCGGAACGTGGCAAACGATTCCATCTTACTATCCGGTGTGGAAGTGACACTCTAGATCCTAATATCTATCCTGGTACCGGGAAAGTGGCACCCGATCCCTATCACCCTTTCCCTTCCCCCCCACTACTTTCGTTCATTAAGCCTCTTTTATGACAAGGCATCTCTTAAGCAAAGTAGATTTAGGATGCTAAAGAATTATTAAGATTCCATAGCTCATCATGCTTATTTTACACAATCATATATATAGCGAGGATATATATAATATATTATTTATATATATATAAGATATATATATATTATATATAAAATCAATCATGAATTACCACAATTAAGCATTATGAAGACTTAAGAATATACCCAACACATATCAGTCGCTATATTAAGAGTTAATACGAATAGTGTGAAAACCATAACTATCTCCACCGAAGAATTGCGTCAAACAAGCTATCTTCTCGAATCCTTGCTTATCTCTTCGTTTCTCCTCTCTACTTGTTTCTTTTCTTTCTGTCTCTCTTTGTTCTTCTATTTTTCGTCATTCAAACCCTCTTTCTTTTACCTAATTACCATATAATTTAGGTGTAAAAGATGGCCAATAATACCCAACTAATTAACTTAAGGTGAGTTACCTCTTTTTAACCCCCAAAGGAATTAGACTTAGTTAACATTTTAAACCACCACTTTATAATTTTAAAGCAGGAAATAGTCCAAACGCACCCCCTTAAAATTATTTAATCAAAATCCGAACCCGCCTGGATTACGCAGCCCGTGGACGGGCCGTCGTGCCTGCGACGGTCCGTCTGCTGTCCGTCGCAAGGTAAGAGACTTTATTTAGTAAAAAAGTCCTGTGGAGGGCCGCGTGCCTGAGACGGTCTCCGTCATGCCATTCGTCGTGTCGTTCAGGAGAGTCGATTTCAGTACCCAAATTTCAGAATTTCTACAGTGTCAAGGGACGAGACTGCCACGACGGTCCATCTGACCATGACAGGTCCGTCGTGGCATCCGTGCCTCTGCCCGTTTTCCAGAAATAAAAGAAATAAAACTGCTGCTCAAAACCGATAAACGGTCGTTACAACTTATTATAAAGGTCTGAATTTGAAGATACATCTGAATATTAAATTGCAGTTAAAAATCTGGTGTTTTGATCTGAATACACATTTGAATATTAAGATGTGATATTTAAATCTGAACACTAAATAATTAAAATTTTTGTTTTCAATTGAATGTGAAAGTGAATTGAACATTATCTTATAAAATATGATAAAAATTTTATTTCCAACAAAATATATCACTTTGTTAAAAAAAAAATTAAATATTTTTTTAACAATCATAATTTGAGTATATTTTTTCATTCAAAAATCTTGATAAACAACAATACACCAAAAATTGATTGCAATCGGTGTTGTTCGGGACACGTCAATACAGGAAAATTATGTTAAATTATAAAAAACTATTTTCATCAAAAACCTGATAAACACAATGTACCAAAAATAGTATTGAAGCCATATTTGTGAACACGCTTCAATACAAGAAAATTATTAATATAAAAAAAGTACTTGAAAGGATTTACTGAAAACTGACCAGTTCAAGAGGGAGGAAGAGAAACAACAAAATGTGTTGATTGAGAAAGAAAGTAAGAAAGAAAGTTTTTAGTCCCAAAGCAGAGACAGTGATGATTTATATGTGATAAACTTATTCAGGTGAGCGTGAATGTTATTAAAAGTTTCCTACAGATCTAATTCATCCAGACCTCTTCATACCATTAAGAGGTTTTTTAAAAAATAAAACAAATGAACTTAATGAGCTGAATCTGAATGATTCTGATTCAGACCTAAAAATTAAACGTATTTAATAGAGTGAATGTGAATGATTAAGATTCAGATCTCCATTAAGTGCAAACAAATGAGGCCTTAATAAAATAATAGACTAAAGAATGAATCTTGCAACTTTTTTGACTATGTAAAAATATTTTTTGTTCATTTATATAAGGCAGAATGGTCTGATATACCCTTACGCTTGTATCAGTTTGTATTGTGGACTCTTCTACTTAACATTTTGTCAATTGAACCCTTATACTCAACATAATACAACATATTAAACCCTTCTGACCATTGACCATCCTTATGTGACATTAATATAAATGATTTGGCAAGAGAGTGTAGTCACACGTCTGTAAAGGCAAGTGAATATGATATTTAAAATTTAAAATTTTTCTTTTAAATTATTAAAATTATTAAAAAAAAGAAAATAATAAATGTAAAATAAGACGACGATCAGGGGAAAAGAAAACTCAATCTTATTAAGAACAAAGCTTTTTTTTTTTAGCCAACCCACCCCCACCCCAACCCCAATCCCATTTTTCTTTCTTATCCACAACCTATTGTTATTTATCTTCATTTTTCTTTCACACCTTTCTTCTTTCCCCCACTTATCCCTATTTTATTCCTCTTCAATCATCACTTTCCCTGTTCTTCCCCTCCCAGACCTCATTTCCTCGCTCCTTTCCAACTTCTTTCTTGTTTTTCTTTTTGTTTTTTAAAAATAAAAAACAAAATTGGATAAAAAATTTTTGAGCATAATAAGCAAAGAAAATATCAGAAAATTAGTGAAACAAATATAGTTGTTAATATCTCAAATGAGTAACTTGACTTCTTTTGCTATCAAAATTATTCTTGTATTTGTAAGCAATTTGGGGTGTGAAATAGTAGTTGACATTGAATTATGAAAAGTTTGGTCAGATCTGGTTGTTATGTGGCTTAGGTTGTTGTTATTGTGGTTGTTAGGTGGCTTAGATTGTTATTACTTTGATTTCGACGGCAAAAATGGCGATGACGCCGACAAAAATGGAGACCACGACGATAAAAATGGAGACGACACAATGGCTCCATCGATTTCTCCGCCATCGACTAGATCCTCTAACTTCTCCGACCAGTTTGTATTGCTATCCATGCCAAAAAATTGGAAATGCTATATTGGGTTTTATAGTTGAATTTTAATGGATTTTACGACGCCGGCGATGACTTCCATTTGGTGGTGAAAATAGTGACAATAGAGAGGATTAGAAACGCCAATAATAAATTAAAATGTTGTTATTTTACATTTTATTGAATAATTTTGGTTAATAATTTTTAAACATAGTTATGAAATAATTATGATGTGACATTAATATATCTTACGTGAATATGACATGACAATTAAATAAAAGAGAGTGAGCTACACGCATGATTGGAGGGGCTTAAAAATATCATTTTGGTGGAGTTTTAAGGGTTTAGTTGACAAATATTATCTAAAAGAGTTCACAATAATACAAGTATAAGGGTCCACCTGACATCTGACCATTCCGCCTTTATATAATATGAGTATGTATTTTTTAACCAAAAACTCGAATATATTCTCTAAACATCAATGTAATAACTGTTTTAGCTATAAAAATTAGATAATTTTTTTAATTTAATGGAGCATATATTCTTAACTTATTTGTTAAGAATGTATTATTCATTAGGGATCATTTTAATCCACCAAAATATATTAACAAAACCATTTTTGGTGTTGATACTCATAGTTGTCATCAATTCATCCAGATCCAAAAATTCATTATATAACATAGATATACTGAAATCCTCTCAACACAACAATCTTGAGTGAACAATGGAGAAAAACTACGATCCATTCAAAGGACAATCTCGTCTTCCCAAATTTGCTGTTCCAAAGAGGTATGATTTGAAGTTGAAACCCGACCTTGTCACCTGTAAGTTCGCCGGCGCCGTTGACATCTCCCTTGATGTTGTCTCTCCCACCAAATTCATTGTTCTCAATGCTGCTGAACTCTCTGTTGACCCCAAAACTGTTCATTTCAAATCTACAAACAAGGTGAAGATTGACCCTCTTTTGAACAAGTTAGAGAAAGTGGTTTTTTGATAAAAAAAATAAAACTAATTGAACATGTTTTTAGGTATTTGAGGCATTGGAAGTGGGGTTGATTGAAGAGGATGAGATACTGGTGGTGGAGTTTGGAGAAAGTTTGCCAGTTGGTTTTGGAGTTCTCAGTCTGGCTTTTGAAGGAACACTGAATGACAGGATGAAAGGGTTTTACAGGAGGTATTAAGTTTTGACAAAATTGGTTTGAGTTCTGTTTTAGTGGTTGACTCTTTATATTTATTTTCCCAAGCATAGATGGTTGTTGATTGTTCATGACTTTTCCATCATAGAATTTGGGATTATCTTGTTTATGCTTTTCGAAGACCCCAATAATCTTCACTTGAACTTCAGAAAACATGTTCATTTTGATGTTATCTTTTATGTTTACCTAGAATCTATATCTGCTTGTTATAATATATTAGGCTCATCACTTGAGCTTCACAAAACATGTTCATTTTGGTGTTATCTTTTATATTTACCTAGAATGTATATCTGCTTGTCATAATATATTAGGCTGATGATTGATTAAGCAAGTGTCATTGGAAAGGTAATACTTCCATAAGCTCTGTCTAGAAGGTACCTTAGCAAGTCAGTTGAGTTTACTCTGTTGTGGCCTAACTGTATTAGTTCTATGATGTATCCTGTTGATTAGGAAGCTAGTATATCAATTCAACATTTTCCTTCCCTGTCAATTGGTAGTAGTCTTTTAGTGATCTTAGTTTGACAGAAAAACAATAGAGGATAATGTTGCAGTTTTTGTTTTCAGAATACTTCATTTTGATTGTGCTATTTATAGATCACTTAACGGTCTTTATTGGCTCCTTGCAGTACCTACGAACATAATGGGGAGAAACGGAATATGGCTGTTACTCAATTTGAACCAGCTGATGCCAGACGTTGCTTTCCATGCTGGGATGAACCTGCTTGTAAGGTATTGTCAGCATATGACCATCTTTGGTGTTTCCACCTGTGCACTTCTGTCTTTGTTTATCTACTCTGTAATGTTAAATTGCTAGTGATGGCAGCTGTTTGTTATATTATCATCATACGTGAACTATTAGTGTGACAAAACACACATGAACTTGGTCTAATCTTCTTTTCTTTTTTTTAATCTTTGTCAAGTATTTTATTCTGTTACTTACAGAATTTGGTTCTTCTAATACTGTTAGAAACTCAAATTTTATTTTTCCTTTTTCTTACTTGATATGAACTATCCAGGCCACCTTTAAAATTACACTTGAAGTACCATCAGAACTGGTAGCTCTCTCCAACATGCCGGTTGAAGAAGAAAAAGTGACGGGGAATCTTAAAACAGTTCATTATCAAGAGTCTCCAATAATGTCTACATACTTGGTGGCAATTGTGGTTGGCTTATTCGACTATGTTGAGGATCAAACATCTGATGGTACATATTCTGGCATTAATGAATATGCCTTTGATTATCTTTTGTTGGTAAATTATTACATCACTTTTTTGTGCAGGAATTCCTGTTCGAGTATACTGTCAGGTAGGCAAGGCAAATCAAGGAAACTTTGCATTGCATGTTGCTGTCAAAACGCTGCCTCTCTTCAAAGAGTATGCATCACTTTGATTAAATATGTTTTTGTCATTCATTTATGGAAAAGAAAAACTAATGAATAAGAGGGATCACTGAGGGTAAAACTTGAAGTTTCTCCCTGAAGTAAAGTTTCTAGATTTTTGTATTGATAATGTACCGTTATGGGGGTTTCTAAACAACTGCTTGAAAATGTATTCTAATTTGTGGAGTAAAATACTCGCAGGTACTTTGGTGCACCATATTCACTACCCAAATTGGACATGATTGCAATTCCTGATTTTGCTGCAGGCGCAATGGAAAATTATGGTCTTGTTACATACCGAGAAACAGCATTGCTTTATGATGATAAGCATTCTGCCGCTGCTAACAAGCAGAGGGTAATCTATATTTGTTGGAAGTTGGTTGGCTTCCTATGACACGTGGTATTAAACCGACTGATTCTATCTTTGGATGTGTTGAATAAAATTTTGGTTTTCTTCAGGTTGCAACTGTGGTGGCTCATGAGCTTGCTCATCAGTGGTTTGGCAATCTTGTAACCATGGAATGGTGGACACATCTATGGCTGAATGAGGGGTTTGCAACATGGGTATGCTGCTTTTCTTAGAAGTATATGTTTTTGTTCATTGACTTGACTGAGTCGTTAAGCTGTTCATTCTAATTTTTCTCTGGTTGTCATTCAGGTAAGTTATTTGGCGACTGATAGCTTGTTCCCAGAATGGAAAATTTGGACTCAGTTTCTTGAAGAGGCCACTGAGGGACTTCGTCTAGATGGGCTCGCAGAATCCCACCCGATTGAGGTATGGAGCAATTTCCGGTCTGGTTCTTGTATTGTGCTAAAGCCTAAATGCAAGATGCAATTTTGTGTTTTTTCTCCAATTACGGATATCTACTAGTTGTGCTATTAATACAAATCTTGTTTTGTCTTACCAGGTTGATATCAATCATGCCGGAGAAATTGATGAAATTTTTGATGCAATTAGTTATAGAAAAGGTGCATCTGTCATCCGGATGCTACAGAGCTATCTTGGACCTGAAAGTTTCCAGGTTTTTCTTCCCATTATTTACTACATTAACATTCTTTTTTATTGTCTTCATTCCAACCCCTTTTTGCTTTATTTTTCTCCCCTCATTCTGTTGTGCTATTATTGACATATACTAGTTACCTGTTACCTGGTTCGATGAAAAAAGATATATAGTTACTTCTCCAAACACTTGTTATCAGAAGTTGGAGATGGAAAGTGGGGTGGTGGAATTAGAAGAAGAACTATACCATTCAGTGCGACGACCCTTTTTAATATCTCATCTTTCCTTACCAGTGACTCATTGTAAAGTATTATTTGCTTTCAGTTATTACTCCGCCCCATTTCATGTGAAGATGTTTGATTTGTTATGTAGTTTAGATTTAAGAAGATGTTGACAGGTTACACACCAAACATATATATAATATATATATATATATATATATATATATATCATATAGTGGACGGAGCTCCATGTCCCGAGGGTATCCAATTGGAATTGGGGACACACTTCGCCGGAAAATTATACCGTATATATAGGTAAAATACTACTTGCAACAGTTAAATCTAATATGTTGGCCCACCTGAACATATCAAGATGTTGTGGCCCAGCGGTGTGAGGCTCTCCTGCTAACACTTAAAGGCGTGGGTCCAAATCCCCACAGCTGCATTTTATAATCATTTTTTAATAAAACACTCCTATTTTATTATTACTCTAAGTTATTAACTTGTTTCTTTAATTGTCTAAGCTAATTAAATTACATTCTTAATTAGGAATCTAGGTTTAGTAGCTAAATTGAATTATCAAATGAATTGTACTTTTATTTCGTGTCATTAAAAAAATTCTAAATAAAAATTGAAATGTAAATTATTTATTTAAAGTAATAAAAAAATTCTAAAATTATTCTCATTGTAAAGCTGCCAACAACGAACAAAGAACACCTCGTTGATTCGCTTCCATTATTAACTGTCTCGTTATATTGTTGGTCATTACCATAGATTAGATGGAAAAGCTTGAAGCCTTGAACGGTAATAAATGATCATTAAGGCTTAATTCTCCCCCCCCCCCCTCCCCTTCTTTTTTGCTTTGTTCGTTTTACTTATATCAAATTTAGACACAAATATTTAAAGCTAATAATATGCAGTTTGATATTTAAAATTTTGGAACATGGATTCGTAAAGAAAAAGTTAATATACATTTATGTAGTTCAATTTTAATTTTTAGCAATGCATCCATTCATCGGGGAAAAATTGCTTATGTAACACTTGGACACCCTTGATAAAATTTCTAGCTTCGCCACAATATATGTATATATATATATATACACACACACACACACACACCCATGATAGGTGGTGAGAGTCCGACATGTTATTTCCATTTTCTCTCACCTTCCTTATGAAGGATTGAACTTTTCTATCAAGTTGTCCTAACAAGTTATGTCATTAGGGGTAAAATGGGATTCTAAGATTAAATAACTTCCAAAAAAAGTAAGATTAATCTTTTTTGATAATGTGTCACATAAAGTGAGTAAGAGAGAGTATTATATAGAAGTTCTTCTTGAATGATTGTGATCCTTACTGTGGGGATTAACTGCTATTCTTGTACGGAAATCACATTACTCTAGATTTTGTGATAAAAGGATACTCATGTCTTGCAACATTAGTTGCCAAAGAAAATTTAAAATATTTGACTTTCCAAAATTCAAATAGGTTGTTAATCCCATTAAAGTAGTTAAGAGAAGCCAACACACAAATGGGGTTCCTCTCTTGAATGTACTGACTTAAAGCTTTTCCCTTAATTATGTCTATACCAGTAGTAGATTGCACTGATTTTAAACCGTCCCCAAATATTGTGTTGGGCTTTATAATGTGATGACAAGCATACCAGAAATCTTGCAATGGGGATCATGATGATGTATTGGGTACTACTGTTGACCGTCATTCTTAAAGAAGCAACTAGGGGTGTCACAAATGAAACCAAACATAGGTAACTTGCCCAACCCGCTCAGAATTTTAAGGGTTGGGCTCAAGATAATTTGAATTGGGTTCAATCTCAACCCATTCAAGCTTAACCCATTTGAAGAGAATTCTCAGTTGAGCCCAATTCAATCTCCAATTTCAACCCGTTTTAAAACTTTTTATTAAGATATCTTCCTATATTGAAGATATGAATTATTATCTATTTTACATCTTTTAGGATTTATCTGTCAATTTGTTACTTTTTTAACAAAAAATTTGAGCGGAAATTCAAATTTGTGATTATAAAAGTTAAATATTAATATGTTAAGTTATTGAGATTAATCGGGTCACATTGGGCAGGTCAAGACTTAACCCGTTTTTTAGCCCATTTGAGCCCAAAGTAAACTTGGGCGGGTCAAGACCCAACGCGATTTCTATTCAACCCATTTTAATATTTTCAATTTCAATCCAACCCGCCCTTTTGACACCCCTAGAAGCAGCCATTAGTTTGTCAAAAGAGAAACTTCACTTTCATCTTATATATCCATCCATCATAAAATAAATGTTCTTGATTTTATTTCCAGAATATCATGTAGATTTTTGCTTGTATGGGACTAATGACTTTGTCTCTTGTAATAATTCATTAAACCAGAGGGCACTTGCTTCATACATAAAAAAATATGCTTGCTCAAATGCAAAGACAGAGGATCTATGGTCTGTACTTCAGGAGGAGTCTGGTGAACCTGTGAACAAGTTGATGAACTCCTGGACAAAGCAACAAGGTTACCCAGTTGTCTCTGTCAAAATAAATGACCTAAAGCTGGAGTGCGAGCAGGTTATCTTGTTTCTAACTTATGAATTTGGTTTTTTTACCACTCGGTCTATTGCAGATTTCCATTACCCAACTCTACTCTTCTCCATACTATGAACTCTTTAAGACTTCTTCTGGGCTTGATAGTACTTGTGTTTCTATGCAACAGACACAATTTTTACTGAGTGGTTCTCATGGTGATGGGCAATGGATAGTTCCGTTAACACTTTGTTGTGGATCTTATGAAGCTCGTAAAAGCTTCTTAATGCAAGAAAAGTCAGAAGCCCTTGATGTGAAGGACTTATTAGGCTCTTCTTCGTCTAAAGGAAATCCCTGGATAAAAGTTAATGTGGAGCAGACAGGTTTTTATAGAGTCAAATATGATGATGAGCTGTCAGCTAGACTCCGATATGCCATAGAGAAAAAGGTCTTGTCAACAAATGATAAATATGGTAATTACTACTTTTTTTGAACTTTATTTGTATTTAACAGTTAAAATCGACTGCTGATGGGATTGTATTTTCCTGAACAGGCATTTTGGATGACTCATATGCCTTATCTATGGCATGTCACCAGTCTTTGTCATCTTTGCTTGCCCTGATGGCTTCTTTCAGGGAGGAGCTCGACTACACTGTTCTGTCAAATCTGATCAGTGTAATTGACTACTTCACAGACCTCTTATAAGTACTAGTGTTGTTCGTCCAAAATTAACTGTTCTCTATCTTCATGCAGATAAGTTACAAAGTTGCAAGAATTGTAGCTGAGGCTGTTCCTGACTTGCAAAATCACATAAAGTTGTTTTTCATCAATCTCTTCCAGTTTTCTGCAGAGTATGTTACTTCTTTTTTGAAAGTACAGAGCATGTTACTTTATCTTTGTATTTTTGGTCATCGTCATCCAAAAATCTCATGTGAATTCCGCATAAAATTTCCAAGGGGGGAGAAGACTTGGGCTCTATGGGTGGTGGAAGCAGTTAAAAAAGAGACAAAGGCACATAGTTGGAGTGATTTCTACCAGTGTTATAAACATAGATAGATGAACTTCTAATAGAGAAGCATTTGGAAATAGCAGGAAGCAACAGAAATCATAACCAGATTATGCCTGCTGTGGCTTTCTTGACATTTATAGGTCAACCTATGACAAAAAAATTAATTTCTATTCTCGGAGACTAGTTCATGAAAATAAAGATTTAGACCTTCTTGCATCTTTTTTTTTTGTCTAGTAGCTCTACTGCTAAATTAGTAGGACTTAAGAGCTGTTAATAAGCATTGAAATGAATTTTAGAGATTTTGTGTAGTTCTAACTAGACATCTTTGCTGACTTATCCTAAAAAATAAAAGAAAAAAGATATCTTCTGCCAATCATGCCTTTAGAAAGGAATGAATGGGTAATGGTGTTTTACAAATTGGGCATGTTTATTCTATATTCACCACAAAAAGAAGAATTTTTAGAGAAGAAAAGTTGTCCATGAAGCTGAAAGAGAGGGATTTTAGTCTTGGTCTCCTGGTTGACCATGAAGCTCTTTTTCAGTTTGGCAACAAAAGGTTTGTTTCTAATTGGATATCCCTTTTATTGACAGGAGACTTGGTTGGGATCCTAAAGAAGGGGAAAGCCACCTAGATGCCATGTTGAGAGGGGAACTTCTGAATGCTCTGGCTTCCTTTGGACATGATGAAACAATAAATGAAGCAGTCAGGCGCTTCCACATATTTTTGGATGACAGAAACACAGCTGTTCTTCCTCCTGACTTGAGAAAGGTTACAACACTTGTATATATTATAACTCAATATTTATTTCTTTACCTTCCACAGATTGTGATCCCTCCTTCCATCTGCAGGCTGTTTATGTAGCTGTGATGCAAAGGGTGAATAAATCAGATAAATCAGGGTTTGAATCTCTTTTAAGAATTTACAGAGAGACTGACCTCAGCCAGGAAAAGACACGAATTTTAGGTGAAGTTATCTATCAATTCATACCCAGTGTGAAATTAAATGATTTGGTTATCAGGTGATGGGTATGCTAAACAAATAAGTGCATTTTCTTGTTCTACAGGTGCATTGGCATCTTGCAGGGACTCCGAGATTATACTTGAAGTCCTCAACTTTTTGCTATGTTCTGAGGTATTGAAGATTTTTGGGGTGCACTAGGTTATCTCTCTAGGGAGAGAGGTCATGTATTATTATTTTTCTGACAAAATGTTTTGAGAGTATTCTATGACTTGGAAATTTCAGGTAAGGAGCCAAGATTGTGTTTACGGTCTTGCAGTTAGCTTTGAAGGCCGTGAAACTGCTTGGAACTGGTTAAAAGTGAGTACACTCCTTTTCCATGAAATATTGCATTGCTCGAATTGTTTCTCGAATTACTATTTTCAAATAAGATACCTTTGTATTGTGTGGAACTGTAACTTGTAAAGACGTAGCTTAGGAAAAAAGATATCTTGGATAAATTTTACTCGCTCTATCCCGATTTATGTGGCACACTTTCTTTTTTAGTTTGTCCCGATTTATGTGGCACACTTTCCTTTTTAGTCTATCCCAAAAAGAATGCTCCTTTCTATTATTGGAAACAATGCAAGTCTAAAATATCCCTTTTACCTTTGATGAAATTGTTTATAGCCCCACACATATCTAAGATTTGTTCTAAAGCACAAATTTCAAAGATTTGTTCTAAAGCACAAATTTCAAAGCACATATTTAAAGCACATATCTAAGATTTGTTCTAAAGCACAAATTTCAAAGTCTTCCTTTCTTTATTTAACTTCGCGTCAAGTCAAATGGTGCAACGTAAATTGGGACGGAGGAGTATTAAACTGTAACTTACAAAGACGTAGGCATTAAGAGTGAGGAATTCACATTGGTACAAATTGAAATGCAACATGTTCTTATAGAATTATTAGCACAAAATGCTGCATTTCATGACTGATAAATTATTCAGGAAGATGAAACAAGGCAAGACATTCTTTTCTTTCCTTTTTTTTTTTTTTGATTAAAGACGAGACATACATTCTTGATTCTTTTTTTCCTAATAAACTGTTTGAATGCAGGAAAAGTGGGATCATATCCACAAGACATTCGGCTCTGGATTTCTATTGACCCAACACCACGCTTCATCAGTTGATGCAACAGGTGTCAAAGGTTTGTGTTTGATGCGTCACTGGCCATCTTTCTGAAGGCACTTGGCATGCAGTTGCTTACTATTGTAGGACAACTTTCGTTCCGGGGGGGATGGGGTGTGAAATGGAGTAACTTGGTGTGATCCACAAACAGTACTGAAACCTTGTATATATGTTGGACAACTTTTTTCAAAAGCAGCATCTGTTGCCTCTTCTGCCTTGTAATGAAATCACAAGAATGGAAAGCAAATTTATGAGTTACTACTCCATTACATATTGTCTTTGATCTTTTGGCTCAATCTTTATTTTCTTCAGTTCTCGTCCTATGAGAAGGCAAAAGAAGTTGAAGAGTTCTTTGCTAGCCGTACCAAGCCGTACATTGCAAGGACGTTGAAGCAGAGCATTGAGAGGGTTCACATTAATGCAAACTGGGTTCAGAGCATTCAAAAAGAGAAGAATCTTCCCGAGGCAGTGACAGAGCTAGCATACAGGAAATACTGAAGTTCTTTTTTTTTTTTTTGAACTTAATGCCTCCTTTAGAGTGTCTACTTTTTCGTGAATGATAATTATGGTACTTTCTGAACTTGTCTCAGAAAAAAACGAAAAAAGAGGGAGTACTCTGATATCTGCTGTTAATCAAACTATAAGCAATATGTTACATGTTTGATAAATCACTGATGGTTGATATTGAACTGTTTTTCTTCCTGTGCTCCAGATGAGCAACCAGAAATGGCGATATCTCTTAATTGAATAGAGCATTTCTGTTGGGAACACAAATTAACTACCTTCATACTATTAATTAAGTCTGGATTGGTTAGCTAGTATGTTTAGGCAGTGTTGGTTGCCAAGTCGCCTTTCCATTCTCCCTTTTGTGGCTTGATTATTTCATATCCTACATCTTGTTTCTTGATGTATATAATGTGTTTTTTTATATGCGTGTGAGACAAATATCTTTTGTTGCAATTAGTGGTAGCCCCAGGAAGTGATAATGTTAGGCAGATCCAATTGAATGATCTGATGAAGTGCTCCACCTAAATTGCACTAGAGAGTCAAATAGTCAAGAGGCAATTCATTTAAGCCACTTTGGATCATAAACACAGTATGAATGAAAGCTCCTTCACAACGACTATCCTCATTCCTAAAATGGGACTAGCTGGTTATTGAATATTGATCCATAACCAGATCCTATATATCTGTGGGTTTAGTTAAGCTCATCATTTCATTCATGGGGCATAGATAGATATTCATGAGAAGTTCTTAAAATGTTATAACTTCATATATGCAATGTGCTCAGTAATAAGAATCTTGAAAGATGAATACATATCACAGATATGGATGCCTCAACCTTCAACATAAATTCAGTTTGATGATTGAATTGAACAGAATACCAAGTGTTATCCTCTTATCTAGCTTCTATATCATATGTATGAAATGGACGGGATCGACTATTACAGTCCTTCAATTGAGTCAACTCATCCTATCTATACTCATAAATCCATATAAAGTACAAGAAGAAGCATCTTTTGCATACAATTCAGAAGAGGTCTCTCTCTATTCATCTCGTTACTGTTTCCAACAACAACATTAAAAGTAATACCGAGGCAAATAACCTCACAGAGCCGCCTTAACTCGGAGGATATAATGTATTTTCCTACTTCAAACAGCTAAAGGAAGAAAACTACATACAGAGAATGGAACAAGTACTACAATACATACAGTAAAAACTGATTATGAAAAACCTTTTGGTCCACCAGTCCCCTTGCTAAAAATAAAAGGGCTGGCTATAAAAATCGAATCCATATTGAATAAAAGTGGGGGGTGGTGAAAAAAAGGGGGTGTTTTGGGTTCTTCAATCATATGTGAACCTATAAATGGAAACAGCTGCTGATTGAGAGATCATTATTGTTAGGTTTTCGCTCTTTTAATTTCTTTTTCTTTTAAACACACTGTATCTTTCCCTTAAACTTTCCTTTTGGCTTGCAACGTCCCCACAACAATCCACATGTTTATGTTGTTCCCCTTTGTGCTGCCCTTTTGAAATTGGCTCGATTTGACAAACATTCTGCTGCTGCCTGTGCTGCTGGATCAATTCCTTGGCCCCTTTCCGAAGGAAGCGTTACACCATTCTTTTTATGCCAGAGGAGTATGCGCTTGCGAGCCAAATCACATACCTCTTCGTTTGTCATAACGTCCCATAAACCATCACTTGCAAGGATAAGGCATTCGTCGTCCTTGGTTCGAGGTATGAACATTACTTCTGGATCAGGAATTATCCAGGGCTTCAAGTATCTATCTCCTGCAACCAAGAATTAAATAAATTGTACAAAAGGGAATAGATGAAAGACTTGCATACCAACAAAAACAGGGAGAGGTATTTAGCAGGATTGGAGAAAATGGGTCATGCAAATGGACATCTAATGCGTCAAATTGTAGTCCAAAACAAAGTCCATCCACCTGAAACATTCCCCAGGGAACCACTAATCCATCGCTAACAAGATAGATACACCTTTGATACTACTAAGTAATTTGCTAAATGGTAGTTCTCATGTCAAATTAAAAAAAGAGAAAATAGAGTGGAAGTTTGAATACACATTATACTCTTCTGGCGAGCTCACTGAATAATCCTTCCACAGTTTATAAACAATTTACATCAAGACGGAGATGTTCAGCCTCCAGCATGCACATGCCTGCACAACTGGGCGACAGAAGTTGGGGCATACTGGCTAAATGAACTCATGTACAGCAACTTAAATTACTTAAGATCACTTTAGCCATATTTTCCAAGATGACATTAGAAATGTTATATGATCAACACCAGCTACCATCTTATAGGCACTAGAATATCCCTCAAATTTACAGACCTGCAGGTCGAACATGTGGGCAATGCACCAGGGCTCGAAGCAAAAAAGCGCAGCCTTCTAATAGATTGATACAAAAGAGCAACTAACGGAGTTTACCACAATTTGGTGGTAATTTGAAGCAGAGAAGAGAACGGATAGAGTAGGCCACGGGCGAGAAAGCAATGCTAGGATTGAAAAGAGGATTAGAAGGAAATGAGAAAAAAGACCACGAGAAAGAGGAAAAGACATATTAACATTTCAAGTTAACACATATCATGGAGGCACAAGGCAACTAGTCACTTTATATAAAGAAAATTGCCAACTAAACACAGAAGTGACAAAATGAGCTCCCTTCTAAACCCCCCCCACAAGCACCTTTTTCAGCAATATGAAATGAAAAAGGTTACAAATGCATCTCAAAGCGAGCACTCCCTAGGACCAGGATTAAGAAAGGGTTTTCCCAGGGCAGTTCGTTCTATTTTTTAACTTACAATTCAAGGAAGAGGTGAAGGCTTTTCATAACACTCGAGAGTCCACACTAACCAGGATCAGACAAGTGATGATTAGAAAACAAATGAGGACCTGAAGATTCACATGCATCTTTTGTTTTATTTTTTAACTATAATATTTAGAAAGTTGAAGGTCATAACCTAACAGTTACACTGACCAGGGTCAGACTAGGGATGATCAGAAAACAAAGAAGGTGCCAAATATTTCCATGCATCTTCTGTATTGATTTTTTAGTATTATTACTTACAATCTTCAGCAAGTGGAAGGTCATAGTTCGACAGTTGAACCAACCAGGGTCAGACAAGTGATGATTAAGAAAAAAAAAGGCTCAAATTGAAGATCATTTATCAGAGTGTGTGACTTTGTGGCCACAATTAGTGCTGCAAAAATGGAAAAAATACCAAGCATTCGTCTAACCCAGCCAGTCAAAAATGAAAATTGGATAATTGGTTCATTTAAATCAGGTCAAATATTGATCAACCCATGTAAAAGTGGGGTTCAAGCTATCAAAGCTCTTCTTTCAAGCATTAACATCCAAGTTTTGTTCCCCCCCCCCCCCCCCCCACACACACACACTTTACTGACTCTAGATGACCATATTATCCGACATTCCATTATGGTACTTTGTTATCAAATTGGAATACTCTCATGATACATTTTCAAAGTATTTCTGATATAAAGGATTGTTGACTAGTTCAATCTTAATCTCCTTCAAATACTTTTCTGGAGGACATTAATTCGCAAAGAAAGATGACAATTATCCAAGTAAATTTTAGGTTGATCAAGCACAAATCCGAATATCTTCTAAGAATTAATAAAGATTCATAATTGATTACAACAACAAAAAAGAAAAGCTTCATAACCCAAATTAGTCAACCTCCATTGCAGTACAAATTGTTTAATTATAGTAAATGGAAGACTAATTAGTCTTCCTTTTTGAAGTCCAGCCAGATAACATCCTCAAGGTCCATATGCCATTCTGTGGGTTTTTTTTCAGATCTAAAGTTAGGATACTGTTCACATATTAAAAGCTACATTAATATCATTCCGTTTTTGTAAAACAAGGTTTTAAAGCGCATGAGTTATTAGTTCATGTTTGTTCCTTTTTGGTGGCGTTTGGTCCAAAAATCAAGTTAGCATAAAGGAAAATAAGTCAATCAATCTTATTTGTTTGTGCTGTTTTACCAAAAAAAAAAAAAAAGGATTACAATTTCAGTGCTTGCCAAATAATTTGTTTCTGTTTTACCATCTTACCAGATAAGCGAATTATAAATGGATAGGAAATGTAGTATCCATATTATCTGTCACTACCCATTTATCCATAATAAATATGGGCAGATTGGATGTGTTATCTATTTTTATCTGACCTATTTTCAACCCGCCCATTTTGCCAGCACTAGCCACTGATGGAAGGCACAAAAAGTCTTACTTTGTTTCATGGAGACAATATAAAAGGAGAGCTTGGTTAAATGTCTAGTAAAAGCAGTATTTATTCCTCATTGTATGCTAACGGCTAACCTCCTAACTCTATGACACTTCTTCCGATCTTTAACATGGAATAATTGTTGATTAAGGTGAATATCAGTGTTATCAAAAGTCAAAAGCGCAAAAAAGCTCCAAGGTCTGTTGGGGTTTTAAGCACAAAGTGAAGTGTGGGCTTTAATGAAAAGGGGGCGTTATAGACGAAAAAGAAAATATAAAAAATATTATATGTGGTATGTGTGGGGGTGGGGGGGGGGGGGTAGGGGGGTTGGGGGTGGGGGGCGGGGTGGGTAGGGGGGTGGGTGGGTGGTTAGGGGCCGTGGGTGTGTTTAGTCCAAGACTAAGAAATATAAGTATAAACAACAAAGATATAAATAAAGAATTTGAACTTCTTTACATAAAAGTGTAATACCAATTGTTTAGGGTTGCCTCTTCAGGAATTGCTCACTTGCAAGGAAATGTCTGTCTTAGAGCCTTAGTGACAACAATAAAGCGCACATTAAGCGTTGCAAATAGCTCAACATGTTTTGAGCCTCACTTCAATACTTAAGCACGCCTTCTATTACACTGGTGAAACTAGAGTAAAGAAGAGAAGGAACTTCTCAATTATTTTGGTGACTAATGTACAAAAGTCACTCCTGTCTTTCTCCACTTAAAACTTGGTAAGCAACTAATTTCTACACCTAACAATTACATACAAAATATTTCACGATATTCTAAAAAATATTATGAGGCATCCTGTAAAAAAAAAATATTATGAGGCACACTTCAAATATCACTATTTAATGAATGTAGATATTTGGGCATACACATTCTAAAACAAAAGTCCATTAATCGATTTGACATTCAATATGCCCCTCCTATTGAAGGTGCCAAGGTGGTGAAAATAAATTTGTAAATCGAAACTGGAAAGTCATGTGATGCTAGACAATGTCGTGGGGCTAACAAGACACTAACTAAACACATGTTGCACAATGACACGTGTTGGTTGGACAGACATGCTGGACAGCAACATTTGCTGACAGATAATGTTGCTAGACAAGAGGTGCGCCGCTGAAGGAAAACGTTCCTGGATGGTTCAATTGACGTGATACGTGCTGTTTAAACAATGATCAGGAATATGACTAGAAAAGGCAAATATCGCCAGAGCTATCATTGAGAAAATGTAAAAGTCATGAAGTAGTACATACGGTACCCATTGGAATGGTCAACGAAAATTGATAATACAAGTAAAATTATAACAAGAATATATGAAAAAATATCTGTTATCTCCAACTTATGTCCTATGAATCTAGACTAAAAATGTAACCTCAGTGATCCGTTAAGACTTTAACAATTACATTACTCAAAATAATAAGGGAGAAGTAATAAATTACACCCTAAAGTTACACAAAAAGTCATTATTCTTGTTAGAGTGTGGAACTAATAACCCCCTAAGAGATGACCTAGCAAAGGAAGTGATTCCACTATCCTACATGTGTGTGAAAAGCAAAATAAATATTTTTAAAAAAGAGTTAAATTGTACAAATGACATTTTCTAATTGGTGATTATATTTTTAAAAAAGAGTTAAATTGTACAAATGACATTTTCTAATTGGTGATTATTCAATTAATTGAACTTAACTACACTTAATTTAATTTGTTCTGTGTGCCCTTCTTCCTTTTACTTCTCTTTTTTTTCTCATTTTTCTCTGTATATTGGCTTTAGCCCAGCCGTGAAAATCTTCATCGAAGGTTTTGCCGGACATTTTTCCAGTCAATCTATCTCTTCTGTCTCTAAACCTTCTTCTCAACTACATGTTTCTTTTTAATTTCCAAGAATATTAAAGATGAAGGCTTCAAAATAAACCCAAAAGATTTCTTTCTCATACTGAATAGTGAATACCTCTGATCTCCATTCTAAAGACAACTCATCAAAGAAATAGGAGAAAGAAAGGGGAATCAAATGGATGATAGGGATCTTAAAACACACATTACTTGTTTAATCCTTCTATAAAAGCTGATTCTTGTCTCTAATTTTATTGTGCTTCAACAAATGTTGGCCGGGAAAAAATTCCGGACAAAACCTCCATTTTTTCCAATCAACATTCAACTTATTTCATTCATCTCGCTCATTTTAATCTCCTCTCTTGGTATTATTTTGTTGAAACCCATAAGTATCCAGATTTTCTCTTGCAAGTTGTAAGAAGCCTAAGCACTTTAGAATTAGTATATGCTTAAGGCTACATCATGAAGCCATTGCTCTACTTCTATATGAGTGTTGCCTTCCTTATCTGCCACAGGAATATGGGAAAGAGTAATTGGATACAAACATATTTTCTTTAGCACCTCAGATCCTCTCAAGTGCAGACTCTGGTAACATTTCTAACAACCTGGGAGGCGTATGAACCTAAGGCCCTACCACTATAGAGTGGATTATTATACCATATTACGGGTCTATATCACATGAGTTAAAATAATCAGATCACGCCCGATTCATAGTTTAAAACTATGGTCATCTTGTTGTTTATTCTAGCAGTGTGGATAACTATAACTGTTGTGTCGAACTATTGTTATGACATAAATTGTTGATATCAGTTATACTAGGGAGGATGCTCTGGAAAGTGCCAATTAAGTCTTGAGCAATATCGTGATGAAAGTTAGGTATGCTCAGGTTAAACACATAATCAAAATGGATATATTCTAAGAACACCAGCCAGCTGACATATAAAAGCAAATTATTCTATAAGGTAACCTGTAATAATACCTATGGCGGAACGCGAAGACGCATGATGCAAAAGATCATGACATTTTTTGCTAAAACCAATAACATGGAGTACACATGGATACCTCAGTCATGATTTACAAATTCTAGATAACAGGGTAGATGGGAGAAACATACCAATAGACCTAGACATAGCAAGAACGCCAAAAACACGATGCCCATTCCACTGTATAACCTTCCCTCCTGCAGCTTCAATTCTTGCATATTCATCTTCTCGGTTTGGCTAATAAAGAAAATATAAAAAGATATTGGCATACATAGATTAGTCAGTGACATCACACGTAATTAAAGTCATACTAGAACAACAGTTTCACTTACCTTGTGATCCACTGATAATGCCATGGGTTCTTTCCCACGGCACAGAACAGCCCTTGAATCACCACAGTTTGCTACTATAATGTGCGATGAACAAACAATGGCGACAACAGCCGTGGAGCCTACAGTTTCTGGGGCAACAGCCTCGCGATTTCCACCCCCTCCAATCTCCTCATCAACCTTGAGAAAACAGTTGGTAAATGCATTTTTCCATTGGTCCTGACAATTTTGTCTACTACTTTCATCATTGAGATTAGCCATAATGGTTTCCAACTCCTCAGCCAATACAGCATGAATTCGATCACGGCAGTAATTTGCCACCTGGAAAATAAAAATCCCAATTTTGTATCAAATATATACCTACTGTAGTATCAGTGAGGAGGCATTCAAACCTATGAGCTTGTAACAGTGTAAGCAAAAAGAGGAAGATACCTGAGAGCCACCATGGCCATCATACACTCCAAAGAAATGAGCTGTCAAATGACTTAAATACCTAGTCATTCCATCAGGCAAACGATTGCCAACTAGCATCTGTACAGGAATTCTCAAGAACCTAGGAACAGTTGCAAGCGCATCTTCCATTTCTGGTCTCCTTCCACACACAGATGTAAATCCCCAAAGGGGTATATAATCCACTTCAAAAATACTACGGCCAACTGCTGCATTTAACCCTTTATCTAAAGGTAGCTGAACAACAACTTCAGCTGATTTAGAGCTGGAGCCATCCGTAATCTGCTCATCAAGTTTTTCCCCAATTGCCAGAGGCTTGCTCTCCGTCTCCTGAGCACCTGACTCTACCAGATCTCCAGCCTTAGCTATAAGTGGACATTTGTCAAATGTTTTTGTTTCAGCACTACCATAAATTCTGTCCAGTCGTAACGCAGATTGCTAGCTCGGAAAATTATAAAAATTTCATCAGACTAAACTCTGGAATCCACTCACCACAGACAGGGAACATGAACTATCAAGAATTTGATCACCATCTAGTGACAAGATCTCATCATCCTCACTTTCCCTGACAACATCAATCCAGTTCCTTTCATTTTCAGATATCATACCAGTTTCTTCAGGTACAGTAACAGTGAGCTGTTTCTTCTGTGAATCAACAGAAATGCAATCATCATAAACAGAAGATTCTGGATACAAAGTTGGAGCATGGTCAGCTATTGACTTTAAGCTAGTGACATCCATTTGACTTTGGTTGTGAGAGATGAAATTACCTACTCTAAATGGCAAGGCAACCGCCAAACACATGTCGTCCATCGAAATCACTATCTTGTAACAACATTACACAACCTGTCATTGTCAAACTAATAATAATCTTCTAATGAGCTTCACCACACCATTTTCCATGCCTAGAAAGATCTAGTACACTACCTGATTCACAATTTTGTAGTCAGATCTGGTAAGAAAAAACACCTTTTTGGTTGGAAAAATCACCTAAAACACACAAAAAGGTAAGATATTAGATTTGTTTGTCTGCCAGCACTTTCTTCCCAAAATCCAATGAACTACTGAAACTCAGATAAAGAAAGGGAAAAAAAGGGGTCTTGGCAAAAAGTGTCAAGAATCACAAGAAAGAAACCCTGAAAAAGATGGTACCCTTTATCACATACAACTTGAGTACCTTGGATCTGAGGTAACCCAACCAAACCCACCTAAGAAATGTAGTCTTTTTCAAGCCATAAATGGGGATGGAAATAGTAGAGGGAGGATCCACTAGCTTATTTTTCAAGAATGGTACTGTTTTGTTCAGAACTTACTTTCCTTCTCATCCCCAGAAGAGTAATATAGTTCACTACTTGGAAGAGAAGGGAGAAGCATCAACAATGGTAAATACCAAACAACAAAAATGGGTTGCTTATACAATGGAATGTAACAGTTCAATGTGATCATTAAAACATTTTCTCATCTTTTTCTTTCTTTTTTCTATCTTTTAACTTGGGTCATGTGGAGCCCTTAATGAAACAAGGGACCAGGGTTAAAAAAAAAAGAGTAATTAAGATGCTTGTCATTTTACAAAATGAATTTAAGAAAAATATTCTATTATAAATTATTTTATAAAATGACCTAAGTTATTTCTCTCATATAAAAAAATAGTTTGAGAGTTGTTTGTTGGAAGGGAAATAGAGTGGGAATATATATTATTATAATTTTAATTCAATATGTAAGCATGTTTTCCCACAATATAAAAAATATTATCTATGATGATAGTTAGTGTTTTATTTATAGAAGATAAGTAAATAATAAGTATAGTATAATTTGATAAAAAGTTGTGTATTTGATGTTTACAGTAAACTATAAGGCTAGGAATGAGGTTATGTTAGCGATCACGATAGCAAAAATTGTTATCTTTAAGAGCTCATATGTTAAATTAGAGGACAAAAATGGGAATAAGAAGTTATCATGCTAGCTAAGATTAGAGAGAGAAGGGCTCGTAACCTTGACCAAGTAAATATTGTCAAAGATGAGGACAACAAAGTATTGGTAAAGGTAATACTTATAATTCGAATGAGATGGTAGACTAACTTTCATAAATTCTTGAACGAAGAGGGACAGGGACAAACGCATTATGTTTGGGGATTTGAAACACTCATAGAGGCGTAAATATTATGATTACTGTAGGGGTATAAAGATTGAGAAGGTTAAAATTGTTATTCATGAAATGCATAGGAATAGAGCTACACGGTCATGCGAGATTCTAGTGAATTTTTAGAAGAGTTGTAACACCTCGAACTTTGGAAAAAGGGAGAAAAGGACCCTTTGGATTGAAGTGTGGTTTATGGGTCACATTTACAAATCATAGAAGCTTTTTATGGGTCGTTGATGACAACCATAGGAATGAGAAAAATTATTTTCTAAAATCAAGTCCTAATACCTTTTTCACGGTTCACCAGGACAGTCCGTCTTTTTATGTATGAGTCGTATATAGGTCTCTAAGTAAGTCTCAGACTTAGTAAAATTTTGAGGGTTAAAGTTGGTTTCTACAATTGGTGCATATGGACCATAGGAAGACTCACGAGTCGTAGAAGTGTTTCGTCAAAAGATAGGTGATTTAATGGTCCCAATGCTTAGTCTACTATTGACCAGTACAAACCGTTACAGTCTATAGGTCAGAACCGTAAGTCGAGTCCGACAGTTATTTTTATGGGGATTTTTAATTTTTTTTCTAATTGTTTTAAGCGTATACTATTCGTTTTTTGCCTCTAACATAACCCCTATATAAAGACTTTAAGTCCTTAATCTACTTACTTTAAACTCATTCTCCTAATTTCAAAATTCCCTCCAAGTTCTTTCCTAAAATTCTCTCTAAGGCTAAGAAAGAAAACATTAGAGTTTCAATAACCAAGGTTTCAATTTCATCATAGCTTTTGGACATTGATCTCTAAGGTATGTTAGTATTCACTTATGGAGACCTTTTCTGCATAGGGTTCCTAAAATCTCCAGTTTCAAAAGTTAGATTATTAATTCAAAGTTAGGATTAATTTATTCAATCTTCATGGGTTCTCTTCAATTATGATCAATTGATTGTATTCTATCTTATTATGCATGAATTGTATTTACTTGTTTTTGGGTTGAATTCATATGAACTCATGCATAATCCATGATTATTGACTATGAACACATGATGAAGCTTATGAGTCATGTCTTTATGAATTTATGAAGATATGCATATTTTTATGAAAGTAATGATTATGACTCAAGTAAGATGGGGGCATTTATATGATCTATGAAGCTTGGCCACGTGACATGAATGACGTCTAGATTTTTCATCAATGTTCTTGGGATATTTTTCTAAGTTAGGTCTTGATTAGTGTGGTATCCCGATATGCCACCAATGATTATAGATCACACTTTTAAAACTATTTTCATTAGTAGTATGACATTTTTAGTATGAAGTTAATGACTATGGGTCTTATAAAGCTATTATGAAAGATCATGGACGGTGAAAGGTTTTCTCAAGCATGGTCAATGAGCTTGTCTGTGATATTTCCGACTTGGATTGTTATCTTAATTGTACTTTTTCATGAATAATAATATGAATATGATTAATGACCATTCTATGGGACTTTTACTTAGCACCGAGTGGCATGAGGTGGATTCTCAATTAGGTTAGTTTCTAGTAGCAACCTCTAGTCTCAAACTACATGTCTTCATAGGAGTTGTCATAAATGACCTATCTAGTGGATCCACATATAGCATATGATATGATGTGTATGCGTTCTACCTTAACAAATAGAACTCTACTTCTTTCGGTACGAAGGATATATTAAATTTTATGTTACAACTCACATGGTATACATCAATTAATTATAAATTTCCCACAATAATGACTAAGTTACTTTTAAAAAATGTGTTTGGTTCTGTAGTTGAATTTCCTTTTTATTTTGTTTTAATTAGTTTTTTTAAATATACTTTCTTTAAATAGGTTTAAACTTTTTGGCTTTGCCCATTCGTGTAAATATTGGTTGATTTATAAAAATCTAGATCTGACTCGTTGGATTTGTTTGGCCATTCAGGGCAAAAACAACTTACAAAAATTACTATATTTATAGGGTTAATGAATATTCAATAGCTATAAAGTATGTCTTTACAATAAATGAATATGATTATTATTCACTTACTTTTGCTTGTATTGTTGTATAGTTTTTAATTTTTATTTATACATTAAGTACAACTTAAGTACAACAAACTTAAAAACGGGAATGACTCTAATATAACCCATGATCTTACATTACATCCATACAATGAGAAACTTCCCATAATTAACTATAAACTAAACAATACTTATGTAAAGACACAGAATCATATCTTTATCCAGTTACAAAAATTGTGATTACATCATAATAATTTTCTGTTATCTCCATATTTCGTAATTTTGAGTCGTAGGTATGAATATTTTATTTTGTATTTTTTGCAAAGTTATGTTGTTGAGAACATTGTTGAATTTGTGAATGACGGTTAAGTATTTCGATTTTGAATAGGTGAACTACATGACAATAGATACACTAGTTGTTAAGCAAAAAATGAATACACTGATATAGAATAAAATGAATACATTGTTGTTAAACGCAAAAATGAATACTTTGGATGCAACTATACTTGTATTCTCGAATCAATTTTTTATCTTGGATATAGTACTTATATATCTAGATATAACGTAAATCAATATTTTAACTGTGCTTATATAGTACTACAAGTATCTATTTATATATATGGATAAATTTCAACATTGTTGTTAAGCAAAATATGGATACATTATACAAACAAAAAAGATACAATTTGTGGGTATCAAACTGTACAAGTATGAATATATTAGACAAATGAACAAAAAGATACAATTTGTGGGTATTAAATTGTATAAGTACTAGATAAGTATGTCATTAAAATTTACCTGATGGATACAAAAGCACAAAAATCGTTCCTGCAGTGATGTTAAAGTAAAATTGAATTTCAATGAATTTGGAGCAAGAGGGATGTCGGGGGGGGGGGGGGGGGGGAGGAGATGTTTATGGATATTGATTAAGAAAAAAAAATTGAGATGGAAAAAAATCAAAAATATCTCTGCCCATAATTATATAGACATTCAATTTATAAGTACTTTCTATTTAATATATTATTTAGATTAAATATATAAAAAAAAAAATTATTTATTTTGGAAGAGTTAAACTTTGCTATTATAGTCTAATTATAACTCCTATAACATGAATAATAAAACCATAACTATTTTTCATTAAAATATATGGATGTTTTACCCTACTTATTCTCAAGTTTTTTCAAATAAAATATCACCAGGCAGAGGAATAAATTACTAATAAGTAATTACTTTTTAAAAATTGATGCACATTAAAAATCTTCCTTGGATTGATGCTAAGGAATAATTTTTCACTTCTTCTTTAGGAGTTGTTGCACAAACATGAGCAAACTTGTGGAGAGGAATTTCCATCGTACGTGAGGTGACTATTGTCAAAGAAATATTCAATGTATTAATCTAATTAGTTGATAGATTTTTTATAATTAAAGTAGTTTGATGTGAATTATATATTATTAATTCATTAAGAATAAAAGCTATGAAGATGAAGATGAAGATGAATGAATATTCAAAAAAATAATAATAAAAGAAAAGATGAAAGAAATTTTTAGACCAAAAAAAGATGTTACATCACTTCTCTGATCTGTTTTATATTATATATAGATTATTTTGAGATGAAAAAATTACCACATTTCTTAAGGATGGCATTTGTTTTGGCCTTTTGGGAACATGTACATAATGAATCAAATTTCAATATGAGAAACTAATATAATTATTCCTAAAGATACAATAGGAAAGATAAACCACAAAAATAAATTTATTGTACTACAATTCATATCAATTGCGTACAAGCTTGTAATTATTCGATAAAAAAGTAACAAAATCGATATATGACATTATAATAGCATATTCTTCAAGCCAATAAGAATTAGCGAAATCCAATATGAGATTGATACAATTATTTCTAAAATTTACAATAAAATATTCATTTCATAAAAGATAAAATTATTACATATAAATCTACATTATAATTATGCACAAACTTGCAACAAATAATAAGAGTACTAAAAATGTGATATCTTGCTAATAATGACTATTTTTCTAGCTTGAATTTGAACAAATTCTTTTCACAAGTAAAGTCATATGCTAATTCTTCATCATCTCCTAATACTAATGAAAAGGAGCAAATCAATGCTAACGAAGAATTGAGAAGAAAGTTATGAAATGAAATCAGGAAGAATGTTATGCAGTGAAAATGATTTTCTTTAGTGTTTATAGTATTAAAAATAATCATAATAACATAAAAAAAACTAACAAATTTGAGTATAATTATAAGTAAATGTATATCAAGCACGTTTATTGTGCCTAATTGATTTTTTTAATCATAAATAGGTTTAAATTAGTAATAAACGAGGGTAAATTAACTCTACTACTAGAATGCCTTAACATGAGCTACTGTTAGACCCGTAAACTACATGATCTAACTACGTGCAGGCATGACAAGGACTTAGGCATTGATCTTGGCATGCATGGGGGCAAAACAGTGCAACAAAGGTTCAAGATGCTTGGGTGTTGGCAAAGCAGCTTGAACGTGCAAGACTTACGTGTGGGCAAGAGTCATCGAAAAGGCAGTGTGTTGGCTTGACAAAGCAAGGCTGTGAAGACTTGAAGATGGCAAGACAAAGACATTCACATGGATTGTTGAAATAAAACTAAGTGTTGGAGGACAGCTGAAATATTCCAAGTGTTGGAAGCAAGCTGAAATATTCGAAGTGTTGAAATGTAGGCTAAAATATTCTAAGTGTTAGAATATTGTTATTTCATTTGGATACGGATGTAATTTGAATTATATTCTATCTGTTAGAAATATAGCTATTGGAAATATTAGTTTAAATCTTGTGATGACAAGTGTCGGACAGGTGTTGCTTGTAATTGTCGTTTGTAACTGCCATGTGCAAATTTTTTATAAAGGGTAGAAATTCGTCTAAGGCAAAGAAGAACGAATCTGTCCTTAGACGAATTTGTGAAGCCTTATCCTTTATTGATTTATTATTAATAAAAGGTTGGGAAGAGTTTTCATACGTTGGTTGTGTTGTTACGATTATTGTTGCCTTAAATAATACTAAGTAAAGAATTCCTATACTTAGTTAAATTCTTGTGAATGTAAGGCTGAAGTTTGCAAAGAGTTGTAGACTGCCTAGGAGTGGTGTTAGATAAAAAAAATTGCCCCTCTTTCAATTGATATCAGAATGTGGTTGAACGATGGTGAGGAATGCAGAACTTCAGGAAATAGTGCGCAGGGCTGAAGCCTTTGTTGGGATTACTAATGAAGTAATGGAATACCCAACGCTGGTTGATCTTCTGACGCAGATTGTTAATTTGAGACAAGACGCTGACAAAATTCGAGGTGATGTTGGTGTGTTCCAAGGACTTGTTGATGAACACATGGCTGAAACTTTGAATTTTCATGAGGCTATGAAGGCACAATTGGAGTCACTGCATAAAGATAACGAAAATCTTCGTGCAAAGATCGTTGTGTTGTGTCGGACTGTGGCAGCGTTAAGTTCAAATTGTGGGGAATTGTCTAAATTCCGGAACTTAAAATCTCTGGTGGTGCAAGGAGTGCAAAAGAGTTGAAACTCATGGTTGGAATATGGAACAGTAATTACTGTGTCAAGGGTCCTAAACTGACAAGTAACATTACCACAATGTATTTGAAGGGTGATGCTCAAAACTTTGGTGGAGAACTCAAAATCAGATGATGTAAGTGCTGGAAGATCCAAAAATTGATAGTGGGATAAATTGTGAAAAGCAATTGCAGTGACCAATTCTTCCTAGCAACGGCGTCTGGCTTTGCTTGCAAAGGGACAAAGTTGAAGCGATTAAGAGAGATGGGTTTGGTTGGAGGGAAACATTAATGAATTACTCTGTTATGTTAGACATTCAAAATATGTCTGATGAGGATAAATTTACATTAACTTCATTCGAGTATGGCAAGTTGGGCTCAAAAAGAACTCGAGGCAGAAATGTCAAGTATTGCAGGGGCCAATTGGTGCTGCTTGATGGTAGTAGATGTCAGAAACGAATCGATCGATATGATGTACCCTTCTACTTTGAATCCAGAACAAGGGTGCGGTGAGAAAAAAGGGGACGGATGAAAAAGGCAGAATCGTAAAGACTATGCTAATGATAAAGGGAATACATCAATGAAGGAAGGAAATAAAGAAAACAAGCCAAAGAACAAGGATAGCAATTCGAAAGGCTGTTGGACTTGTGGTGGTCCTCATTTGGCTAAATCTTGTCCAAACAGAGAAAGAGTGAATGTTTTGCTTGCCGGAAAGGTGAATCGGGATGGAGAAGGAGAAGGAGTCGCGACTACTATAGCCAATTCGTTAGGTTTTCTTTCAATCATATTATATTGGTTAATAATGTTGAAGGGACTTCTAAACTTCAAATCCACATGCTTCATTGATTCATTTGGAAATAAAGATAAAATAAAAATGTGTGATGACTATGGTTGATACATGGGCTATTCATACGTTTATTGATGTTAATAGTGCTGCAAAATTTGGGCTTAAGTAGACTAAAAGTCCCTCCTACGTCAAAACAGTGATTGCTAAGGCACAAGCCATTGTGGGCATGACTTATAGAGTGTCTATGTAAACTGGAAATTGGGTAGGAAAACATAACTTGATGGTGATGCCGTTAGGAGATTTTGAGATGATACTTGGTATTGATTTTCTGAGAAAATTCTAGTTAGATGGAATAATGATTATGAATGGGGATAATGCAAGATTTGTAAAAGGTGTTCATCTATTTGGAAAAGTTAGTAATGTCGTAAAGAAGAAGGATAGGGGAATGATGTTGTCTATTATGTTAATTGACAAAGGAATGAAGAAGGGTAATGAAACTATACTTGTTGCTTTAGTCGAATTAAAACCTGATATAACAGTAGAGGTGCCTGATTATGTGGCCGAGTTGTTGAAAAAGTTTCCTGACGTGATGTCGCTTGAAGTACCAAAGACTTTGCCACCAAGGAGGGATATTGATCATAAAATTGAGTTGCTGCCAGGTACGGTTACTCCTGCACAGGCTCCTTATCGTATGGATCCTAAGGAATTTGTTGAATTGCGGAAACAGTTAAATGAATTGTTGGATGCTAGTCTGATTCAACCATATAAGGCTCTATATGGTGCTCCTGTTTTGTTCCAAAAGAAACAGGATGGAACGATGAGAATGTGTGTAGATTATAGGGCGCTGAACAAGGCAATTGTAAAGAATAAGTATCTGGTTCCGTTGGTGCAAGATTTGATGGACAGGTTGAGAAAAGCATGCTGGTTCACGAAACTTGATCTTAGGGCAGGGTACTGGCTGGTTAGAATAGCGAAGGTGATGAACCTAAGACAACATGTGTAATTTGATATAGTTCTTATGAATTTCTTGTAATGCCATTTGGGCTGCTCCTCTCTTGCTCTATGGCGCCCTGCCTACCACTGCCCCCGACTACCTTTTGCAACTTAATAAACAATGTGCGTGTTTGACTATCTTGATGATTTTGTAGTCGTCTATCGTGATGATATTGTTATCTATAGTCGAACATTGGATGAACATGTCAATCACTTAAGTATGGTGCTTTCTCAGTTGAGGAACTATACACTTTATGTTAAAATGGAAAAGTGTTAATTCGCTCAACAAGAAATAAAACTTCTGGGGCATCTTGTTAGTAAAACCAAGTTCAAATGGATCCTAAGAAAGTGCAACCCATTCTTGATTGGCAAGCACCACGAAATGTTAAGGATTTGCGATCGTTTTTTGGGTTGGCTAACTATTACAGAAAGTTCATTGTGGGTTATTCAAAAAGGGCAGCGGCTCTGACTGACTTATTAAAGAAAGATGCTAAATGGATATGGGTTGTATGATGTGAAGGAGCTAAACAAAATTTCAAGGAAGCTATTACATCTGAACCCATATTAAAGATCCTGCTTTTGAATTGCCATTTGAAGTACATATTGATGCGTCTGATAAGGCTATTGGAGGCGTGTTAGTACAGGAAGGTCATCCCGTGGCACTTCAAAAGTCAAAAACTGAATGATGCCGAGCAAAGATATTCTACACATGAGAAGAAAATGGGTGTTGTTGTACACTGTCTACAGGTTTAGAGAGTCTATCTCTTAGGGACTCGATTTTTTGTTCGAACTGATAATGTAGCCAGTACATATTTCAAAACACAAAATAAATTGAGTCCAAAACAAGCAAGATGGCAAGAGTTTTTGGCAGAATATGATTTCGTGTGGAAACACAAGCCGGGGGAAATACAACCAGGTTGCTGATGCATTGAGTCGGAAAGAGGTATTTGCTGTAGTATATTCAATTTAAAAACTTGAGACTGATTCCTTTGATCAGGTTGTGTGCTGCAAATGACTCATTATATGTTAAGTGGATGGGTCAAGTGCAAGATAGCACAATGAGACGGTATTAGATCGATGACGATCTGCTCTATTTTGAAAAGGAGAGAATATTCGTACCAAATCAGGGTGGACTGCGCAAAGACTTGATGAAGAAAGCGCATGATTTCGGTTGGGTTGGACATCCGGGTGTTGAAAGAATGTTGGCTCTACTATCTCGTGTTTATTTTTGGCCAAAGATGGAAGATGACATAAAAACATACGTGAAAACTTGTCATGTCTGTCAAGTAGACAAGACTGAACGTAAAAAGGAAGTAGGTTTACTGCAGCCTTTGCCTATTCTTGAAATGTCTTGGTTATTAGTAAGTATGGATTTCATTTCTAGATTTCCCAAAGTAGATGGCAAAGCATCGATAATGATGGTAGTAGACAGGTTCTCAAAATATTATGTTTTCATTGTTGCACCTGAATTGTGTTCATCTGAGATTGCTGCTGATTTATTCTATAAATATGTGGTTAAATACTTTGGTGTTCCGGCTGACATTGTGAGTGATAGGGATACAAGGTTCACAAACAGGTTTTGGACAACATAGTTCAATATGATGGGAATGATTTAAATTTCTAATGCAAAAATCATCCAAACAGGAATGGACAGAAGAAAAGGATTAATCACTTATTAGAGAATACTTGACGCAATTGTGCGCAAGTAAACAGAATTGGGTTGCGTGGTTAGACACTACCGCAGTTTGTTGTGTAATATTCGCCACCAAGCGTCGGCAAAAGAAATGAGCCCTTTGAAAATCGTTGTAGGCCAACAGCCTGACAACACCATTGGATGTTGCTAAGTCGAAGAATCAGGGAAGGTCTCCAAGCAGCGTACAGGTTGCAAGGGAACAGACTTGAAATGTTGTCTGAAGCACAAGATAGCTTGCGCAAGGCTCAACAGCGCATGAAGAAGTAGGATGATCAATATCGTCGCTCTATTGAGTTTAATGTGGGTGACAAAGTGTTGTTGAAGCTTACTCCACAAATCTGAAAATAGATTGCAAGTAAGACTAGGCATAGAGGTTTGCTTCCTAAGTATGATGGTCCATTTGAAGTGGTTAACGAGTAGGCGAAGTTGCATATAGGTTGAACCTGCCAAAAAGATTAAAGATTTATCCCACTTTTCATGTGAGTTTCTTGAAACCTTACTTTGCAGATGAAGATGATCCGGACAGGAACAAATCAAAGAGGACTCCTCTATCAGAACCTACACAGTTTGATGCTGAAATTGGGAAGATCCTTGATCATCGGGTTTTGGGCATAAGCAGAAGGAATGCCCAAAGATAGAATTCTTGATCATGGAAGGCAAGAAGTGCAGTGATTGCAGGTTGTGAGAATCAAAGGACTATGACGTTTGATGCGAAATTGATAATACTTAAAAACGTCTCGATGAGAATATCGGAGTTCAAGTGGTGCGGGTGGTCGGTTAGACCCGTAACTTTTGATCTATCTACGTGCATGCATGACAAGGACTTGGGCATGGTCTTGGCATCATGGGGGTTAAAACAGTGCAACCAAAGGTTCAGGTGTTTGCTTGGGTGTTGGCCAAAAGTAGCTTGAACGTGCAAGGCTTACGTTGTGTGAAGAGTCATCGAAAAGGCAGTGGTTGGCTGGGGGGGGGGTGAATTTGAAAAAGCAAGGTTGTGAAGACTGAGATGGCAAGACAAAGTCATTCACATGAATGCTTTGAAATAAAACTAAGTGTTGGAGGACAACTGAAATATTCTAAGTGTTGGAAGCAGGCGAAATAGTTATAAGTGTTGGAAGTAGGCGGAATACTCCAAGTGGTAGAAATTATTTTTTCGTTAGATACGGATGGAATCTAAAATTATATTCGATCTGTTAGAATATAGCTATATTGAAACTTAGTTTAAAATCTTGTGATGGACAAGTGTCAGCAAGTGTCAGTTGTAATGAGCATGTGCAGAAAATTTATAAAGGGCAAAAATTCTTCTAAGGCAAAGAAGAACGAATCTGGCCTTAGACGAATTTGTGAAGTCTTATCCTTTATTGATTTATTATTAATAAAAGGTTGGGAAAAATTTTCATACGTTGGTTGTGTTATTACAATTATTGTTGCCTTAAATAATATTAAGTAAATAATTATTATACTTAGTTAAATTCGTGTGAGTATAAGGCTGAAGTTTGCAAAGAGTTGTAGACTGTCAGGAAGTGGTGTTAGATAAAAAAAATCGATCCTTTTTCAGCTACCATCACATTCAATTGAGGGTTTACTGCAATTCCATATTTAATTGAATTTTATGATAGGACTTTAATTAGTTCATAGCAAAAATTAACTAAAAATGTAATTAAAATCAGAAACAATGTCAAAAGAAAAGGAGAATAAAGATAAATTTAAAAGCTGGTCATAAAAAGATGTCTGATTCTATACTTAGTTTTGTTTTAATACTAGTGAATTTTGTCTGTGCTTCATGCAGTCATAAAAAAATTAATTGAATTTATAATTAACTCTAATCAATTTAATCTAAAAGGAAAGTAAATATATTAACAATCATAAGTGTGAACATAAGATTTAAAAGATCATCGATTGAAACTAATCACAACAATTTGTTGATGGAATCGTAGAAACACCTTAAGATTTATTGCTCCTATAACAATCCTAGATACGAACAAATTAATTAAAAAGTATATATTTTTATAAATATGCACTTATTATGATCGCACTATTTTAAAATACTTCACTTTCTTTTCTTTTTCTTTTTTTATGGGAAGCACAAACTGTAAATAATATTTTTGGTAAATCCTTCCTAATATGAACATACCCTCAAATGTACCTTTAACGTTTAAAAAATCCATTTTCAACGATAAGTTCGTTTTATTTACATTATTAAAACATAGCCTATTGAAGAATAGTAATAAGATTATAAAGCTAGTATTATAACTCAAATTATATATTTTTAGAACATATCAAAATATTATTACTTAGTTGATCTGTAGAAAGTAAAAAAAAAAAATGATATAGAATGCGTCTATGAAATGTTTGGACTATCTAACAAATATATTAAATTATTAGCAAATAATAATAATATGACACTAAATAGAAATATTCATCTCTTTCCATTTAAAATTATACCTTTCAAATATATGATGAAATCCCAATTGCCTCAAAACCACTTTACATTTGCAACACATTGAGACCCTTTAACTTAAATACATAAAAAAAAAAAAAAAAAGGGGGGGGGGGGGGGGTAGTGGGGGGGGGGGGGGGGGAATCATAGGGGGGGGGGGGGAATCATAACTGGGGGGGGGGGAATGGGGGGGGGGGGGGGGGGGATCATAAATAAAAAATTAATAAAGGGGGTGTCCAAAAAAATATTAAAATTGACTGTAAATATGACATTTCTATTATTATTACAAAATAAAAAAAGCAAATATTTTATAAATCTTCAAGTTAGGACTATATAGCATTTCAAAAAACGTAGACTCCTCGATAGCTTTTCAAAAGCAAAATTGACTATTTTTGTAGACCAAATAATATGACAGAATGAGAAATATAATAATTATAAGGGATAATGCACAAGTACCGCCTCAATCTATGCCTGAAATCTCAGAGACACACTTATACTATACTAAGGTCCTATTACCCCTATGAACTAATTTTATAAGTAATTTTATACCCTTTTTCGTCCTACATGGCACTAGCTTTAAAAAAAATTCAACCAGCATTGGGCTCACAAGATAGTGTCATGTAGGCCGAAAAGGGGTAGAAAATTATTAATAAAATCAGTTCAGGTGGGTAATAGAACGTTAGTATAGTATAAGTGTGTCTCTGAGATTTCGGATATAAGTTGAGGAGATACTTGTGCAATATTCCTAATTATAATATAATTTTTAAGTTCAATATTGTATTTTGAGAAAATTCACATTATCATTGTTTTCCTCAAAAGAGAAATAATGAGTAATAAAAATACAAAAGGAATGATACGTAGATAAACTTGATCAACATATATAAATAAAAGATAGCAAAGAAAAATGAAAATTGTCGAGCACTAATAAAAGAAAAATGAACTCCATAAAAAAATTTCTTATCAAAAATAAAGAGGGTGAAATAACTATTATAACATAAGCAGTTACCGGATATTAAGAAAGTGATTATTACAATTTCGATAATTTCATATAAACTTTAAATAGAAAACACATACAATATATTTATATTTTCTCCATGAAAATCTATATATATATATAAATCTGGATATGAAAATGCTGATGTGGCACCCCTCATAGGCTAGCATTAGAATTTATATATTTTATCTTTTTTTAAAGCTTTTTTTTCTCTTAATTTTATCTTGATATATTAGTTAAATTAAAAAGTATCCTTATTCATTATCTCTTTAAATTCCTTCCCCATTAATACCTTTATTAGGGGTGGGGGGTGGGTTTAGGTATATTATCAGTTACAATTTCTCCTTTAAATATTTTAAAACCTTTCCCTATTCATCTTAAAGTAGTACTAAATTAATAATTAAGACACTAATGACCACATAAGTTACAATTGTAGGTATTGATACTCCATTATCTCTTTTACATTTATTTATTCAATAGTTAAGAATTTATGTGATTACTATAATACTAAAACCATGTTCATCTTCACCAATGACAAGATTTTTTATGTTATTTTTCCCTTTCTTTATCATATTTATACTAAATAACACATCACTTTGGTTTATCTAATTTTAATAATAATATAGTTTAATTTTGTTACTAACTTTTCAATGTGGAAGAATAATGTGAAGCTTTGACAATTGTGAAAATTCAAATTCATGAGAACAAAAATATCTCATTTGAGTTTACCAATGTACAGCTCTTTTCAGAGTAGAAAAAAGGGGTGTAGCGACTTTCGAATATATTGCGGTAGGAGTCGTGTGTAACTCAACAGTTTAAAATAGACAACAGACAGCGCATACAGATATATAAGTGGCCTGTATGATATAATCATTAGATACTTTCTAAAGGGTTGTGGGTGGGTGGGGAAGGATATAGAGTAGGGGTGAAGGGGTGGTGGGTGGTCGGGTGGGTGATATATATATATAGATTCTTTGTGACTAACTTTTATTGTTAACACTTAACAGTGTGGACGAGTAGACGAGTATATGATATTGTTGGAATTTTCAATTCAATTTTGATGAGTACAATATTTCACTCATGTTTTACTCTTTTATTTCAGTTGTTTGATGGTCTTTTAGTTAGCAATATTTTTTTTGGTTCTTTTTCTTTTGTTTTTTATTGCTTTTTTTTTTCCTCATTATTGATATTTTGTGTACTTATTTACTTTCTCATTTGTTTTTAAATAATCTTTATTATATTATAATGGAAGGCCAAGAATGAACTATGACAATATTTAAGTTTATTTCATCACTCCAAGGACAAAGGAAACCCTACATTAATTTTTTATGTCCATTAATCTTCAACTGGTGTGTGACCATTGAGAGTGGGTACAAATTGAATCAATTAGGGCTAGGATAATTTTTTCTTTGGTATTCCTTACAAAGATTATTTTTGTTTATTTGTTTAATTTTAAATGTATTTTAATTTTCTTTGGTACTCCCAATAAGGAATTCTTTGATTAATTTTATCTAATTATAATTTATACTACACTAAAAATATATTGCAATTTCAGGTATAGACTTTTTAACTTTGAAGACTTGAATCCGTTTTGTTTATTATCTTTAAGGTTTTTTTTAATAGTTTTTCACAACATTGATTATTGTATTTTGAATATAAATCAATTTTGAGGATTGGAATTTTTCACAATTTTTTATTCTATGTTTACCTTTTAAGAAATTTAGAAATTGTAACTAAATATAGTAAAGTTTTAAAGTTGGTCTTTTCATATTATCACCATCTATCTACTTTGGATTTAATTTCTTTGCCCTCCTTTCCTATCTTTCCGTAATTGAGACTATTTATCTTTCACTCTATTCATTGTCTAGATACGAATAGGCAGTATATTATCATCGTAGTAGAGTCAAGATCGAAAATGAATTTACAACAAACATTTCATAAGCAGCAGATTTCGTGAAACCGAATTAACAAAAAATTCATTACTAAAGGAAAGTATAATACTTTGAAGGAAACGCATCCCTCGGTAGACACCAAACTATACTTTCCCTTAAACTTCTTCTCTTATTAAATTACTTTAACTTTCTAAAGATTTCCACTTCTTACCATTCCCATCAATACTCTCTCTACCTCTGGCTCTGCCCGTGCTGATGTGGCACCCCTCATAGGCTATAGCCTTGAATTTAAATATATTTTATCTTTTTTTTAAAGTTTTTTTTTCTCTTAATTTTTATCTTGATATATTAGTTAATTAAATAAATATCCTCTATTCATTATCTCTTTAAAATTCCCTCCATTAATAACCTTCTTATTTAGGTATAATAAGTTACAATTTCCTCCCTTTAAAATATAAACCTTTCCCTATTCCTCTTAAAAGTAGTTACTAAATTATAATTCAAGAAGACACCTAATTGACCAACATAAGTTACAATTGTAGGTATCGATGACTCCATTACTCTTTTAATTTATTTATTAATATAAGAATTTATGGATTACTATAAATACTAAAACCATGTCAGTTCACCATGCATAGAATTTTTTTATTTTATTTTCCCTTTCCTTTAATCATATTTATACTAAAGTACATCACTTTGGTTTATTTCTAATTTTATACAATATATAGTTTTATTGTTACTACTTTTCCAATGTGAAGATAAGATAGCATGTGAACAATTTTGGAAAATTCATTCAATGAGAACAATATCTAATTTGAGTTAGCCAATGTCCAAACATCACTTTGATTATGTCTAATTATCTATATAATAGATATATATATTAATATATAGACTGACTATTATCTCTATCTATTATATTTATATATATATATGTATATATATACTCATATAATATAGATATATATATAAGGAGAGAGAGAGAGAGAGATTCTTTGTGACTAACTTCTATGTTAACTGCCTTAACAGTGTGGACGAGTAGATGCGTATAGATAATTTTGGAAATTTCAAAATTCAATTTTTGAGATGAGTCAATATTTCACTCAGTTTTACAATTACTCTTTTTATTTCAGTTTTTTTGATGTCTTTTATTTACAATATTTATTTTTTGTTCTTTTTTTTTTGTTTTTATATTGTCTTTTTTTTTTTCCTCATTATTGATGATTTTAGTGTACTTATTATTTTGGCGCATTTTTTTTAATAACTTTATTATTTATAATGAAGACAAATGGGGGGGACATATGACAATATTTAAGTTTAACTTTCATAAACTCACAGGAAAAGGAACCCTACATAATGTTTATGTCCATATCTTCAAATGGTTTATTGAAAATTGATAGTGTGTAGCAAATTGGAATAATTAGAGGCTAGATAATTTTTCTTTGTATTCCTACAGAAGATTATTTTTGTTTTACTTGGTTACTTTTAATTTAATTTTATTTTCTTGGTACTCCACAAGGATTGTTTGATTAATTTATCTAATTATAATTTAATAACTCAACACTAAATAGTAATTATTGAAATTTCAGTATATTAATTTTAACTTGTGAAGACTTGAATCGTTTTTGTTTATCTCTTTTTAAGAAGGTTTTTTTTTTTAATAGTTTCATCAACATTGTATATATTTTATTTGTGAATAATGAAAATCAATTTTGAGGATTATGAAATTTCAAACAATTTTGATTTATGTTACCTTTTAGAATATTTAGAAACTTGTCACTAAAAATATAGGTAAACGTTTTAAAGTTGTAGTTTTACAGTTAATACATATATCTCGATTGTGGGTTTAATTTTATTTGAATACTTTATAATTTATTACGTAATTGAGACATTTTATCTTTCAATTATTCCATTTTTATCTAAATAGATAGGCAGTATAATTATAATCGTAGTAACATTAGTCAAGATGAAAATGAAATTTTAAAACATTTCATAATCTAAGATTAGTGAAAGATGAAAAAAAATTCATATACTAAAGGAAAGATATACTTTTTGTAGGAAAATATAAATATTAGAAAAAAACTATATTTCATTAACTGATTATATTCCTAAATGTAATTTAAATTGCATAAAGAGTTCAACTTATTACATTAAATTTACTTTTTCTTTATTAGCAAATAAAGAAGAATACTTTAGGATTTTTTTTTTTATAATCAAAATCTAAGCGATTTCAAATTTACAAAGATCTAAATTTAAATAATCAATGATAAACTTACATTTAGAACTTAAAATTGATATATTTAGATTAAAGACTATAAAGAATCTTTGAAATATATTTAATAATCACTTTTTTTTATCTCAAAAATTAATTATTTAGTCATTTTAACGATATTTTTTGATCGCGCAAAGCGCGCTAAGTTACAGTATACGATACAAAATAATTAAAAAAAATTATTACCATTCGGAGTTGATGTACCCTCTATATGGCCCTCCATTTGCATTTAGTTTTTTTCATCTTTTTTTTAAAAAAAATAAATTATTATATATCATACAAATTACTTAAATTTATTATAAATAAATATGTATTACTGGTGGCGTGTTTTCATTATAGTGAACAAAAACTCTTCATATTTTTTTATTTGATTTATCTCACTTATAAGTAAAAGAGAAAAACATAATTTATTTCTTTTTGACTTTTTCTTTACATTTACATTAATTATTTTGTTGTAAAAATAATATTGACTCATTTATAAAAAGTATCCAAATAAATCCTTTATTAAGTATGAACACTTTATAATAAATAAAAAAATCTATATTTTTTTCCTATTGTTTATCTCACTTCTAATCATAGGAAATATAGTATTTTTTTTTACATTTTAATTATTTTTTAATTTTTCTTTTTGAATTTATAATTCACTAGGAGTTACTACCCATGAGTTGTCCTGTCATTTAATTTTTTTTTACTTTTATTAATATTTCATTATATGATCTCATAATTTTATCTCATAACCTCCAATTTCAATTTATCATTTTAAAAAACTTTGTTGTCTTATTATGAAATTCCTTTATTTTGTCCTATAATTTATATTTGTTTAGATTGAAGATTCACGTTCACATAATATAATTGCTGTTCTTTTTTTCATCAGAGAAGTTTGATCTGTAAACAAAAAAAAATAACTGAGGTAAAAATCCTTCATTGCACTTATCGGCTTTATTTTTTGTTACAAATTATTCATTCTCGTTACATTTTTTTTTGTTTTGTCTATAATTCAGGTTTGATGATTTGTGATGGAACACTAACCTTGTAAAAACAAAAAAAAATTACATGGAGTCTGTAAATCAGCATAGCATTCTCATCCTTATTTTTTTTTCATTCCTCTTATTGTGTCTACAAATAGATCATATTTATTTTCATGAAAATTCACATACAAATGTTATAAATTCTCTCTTCTCCAAATACTGTGTTGTTTTTGTGATTATTAACTAACCATTGCGTAACCAAAAAGAATTATGTGAAGGTTCAGACTATATTCATTCTTAAGTCTTTTCTTTTTTTATTTTTATGGACCTTAGCTAGCTTCTTACATATATAGTTGTTTAATAGGTTTTTATTAGTAATTTTATCAAGTAAGCTATGATTAAAAAATCTCTTCTAATTCTTTAAACAAGTGTTTTTTATGGGGTGATCCTATATGCAATTACTTTTTTTAATAGTTTCAGTTTTTCCATAAAGTATATCTAAGTTTGAATTTATCTTATTTGTTAGTATTCCAAGAACAATACCTTAGTTATTTAGTATTGTTCTTACGATTTAAAAGTAGATTAATATTAGAATATATTAACTAAAATTTATATTTCCGTATCTTTTTTTGACATAATTCTTTTTAATTCGCATATGGCTTTTTTTTTATTCATTATGTTGCATATATGAAGAGTTTGACATATGGATCATAAACATTATGACGGATTCTTTGCAAAAGGAGATGGTACAAGGAAAAAAAATTAAGCATACTAGAAGAATTATTTTTCACTTTAAATTTATTACCCCATTAATTACTTTTGCTAGAGTTTTTAACGTTTTACTTTATTTCCCATAATTTAGTCTGATGTAAATTCTCTTGGTCAATACTAATCATTTGATCCTTTATATTCTCTTTTCTCTTTGTTCCAAAAAAATATAATTATTCATGTTTAACAACAACAAAATTTTTATGAGATTATTTCATTTTTTTATTTATAAATTTTAAAAGTATTGACAATATATTATTATTTGTTTTTCCTATGTCATTTTTTTTTTGCGTTGTAACACTCTGTCAATCTTTTCTTTTTGCTTTGAAATGTAATTTAAATTTTTAATGTAGTCACCAATTATTATGTGTTCTCTGTTCCTTTTTTGTATTTTCACTTCACACCTTATTTTTGTATTTTTTTATTTAACAATAAAACAACTCAACTACATAATTATAATAAAACCATTTAGTGGCTATAAATTAATCCGCTTTAATTCCTTTATAACTCTGTTTCTTCATCTTACTTGTAAAGTTTAATCTAACTATGAATCATGACTTTATATGCTTTCATTTTTTCGAAATCTTACAAGTATTCTAACCATAATGTTTAAAAATTATAATACGCAAATGTAATAATAAACTCAAAGAAAAAACCACTTTTTATTTTGACGAAATCATGAGTTTAGATAGAACATCAACTCCGAGAAAGATAGAGAAAAATTAAAACATCTAAAATATTTTCAACCTAATACCAATATATTGTTTTTCAACATATTAACCCTTATTTCCATTTACTTCACCACGGGGTGATGGTTTGTTTTCTAATATATATACCTATACAAAACAAATAAATATTTTTATATGTTTTTAAGAAAGTCTATAATAAATATCGCAGACAGGAGAACTATAAATATTATCTATAATATCCATACTAAAAACCTAAATATATATTTTTCATAATATTATCTTATAAATTTTTCATATAATCGCGTCGAAGCCGAATAGTTTCCACTAGTTTATATATGAGAGTGAGAAAAGTATTGAAGAACAAATCGACAACCAAATTAGAAGAAACTATAGCATTAATATCACTCAAGTCTTTTTGAAAAATGGACGATTATGAAAAATGCATAACCAATTGTGAACAAATTTATATTGATACTAGAGAAATTAACATTAAGGTTAGGAATATAAACGGACAAAGTCAATAATATTAATCATAATTATCAGATTTAATTCATTTAATATGACGATTTGATATATTATTCAATACTCATTTATGTACTAATTTTAAGAAAAATAAGAAATAATTTATTTATTTTTTTTAAAAAATAAATAATTACAAATATCAATCATTGAAGGATGTCATATCAACAATTATAAAAAAACAGACACCCATTTGTTCTCTCACTTATTGATTAAGGTAACACTTAATAAAATTAAATTAAATATATTATAAATTATTACAAATATGTTAAGGAATTTCGTAATTATGCTTTATTGCTATTCACTTCTCTATCCCAATATTACATTTTCGATGTTTATAACTCCGCGCGTAAATAAATATATTTTGTGATTTTTCCTTTCTTATTACGGAATAGAGATTTCAAGATCAGCTCTTTTGAACTTTTTCTTATAACAAAAATTAGACGTCTGTTCTAGTATAGAAATTAAATCCAATCAACTACCTGTTTTTTTTTTCCGTCTTTTAAAAACTTGCACCTGCATGATCATTCTTTTGGACACAGTGTAATAAAACATAATTCATACAAATAGAAAAAAAGATTAAATAAAAAGGAGAAATGTCTTATCTAAAGAGCATATTAAAGTTCACCACTCACTTGACGTTTGCTCTTTCACTATTCAATGCCCCACCATTTTGTATTTTTCCATGAACATAATTATATTTTACAATAATATTATTTTATCACTTTGCGTATACATGAGTTTGTTATTATAGTTAACTAGCACGGGGCATGGAGGTAAATATGTTTAGTAAAGTTACACCCTATGAACTTAGGTCTCTTTAACTATAAAATATCAAATTAAAATTATTAAATTTATGTGTGAACATATATTTTATTTTAAAAGAAATCAAGGTTATGACCACTCAACTCGAGAAATTATTAAGCCAATAAAAATATTTGTAAATCATTTTTTTTAAAAAGGAAAAAGATAAATCAAAAGGATGAATTTTAAACTAAAAAATAACTATATAACTAAGCAAACATAGCAAAGCATGCCAGAGAGAAATTAGTAACTCGAATTTGAGTGAGCTTTTGAGATAATAATTATGACTAACAAATAACAAAGTCAGATTAGAGAATAGAGAAGCTAATGCATTATTATCGATATATGTTGAGTTACTTTTTATTAAATGATATGAGATTTGACTTTTTTTCTAATAAAAAATGATTCTTTCATTCATAGAGGAGAGAAAATTCATAACCACTAATGCACCTATAAAAAGGGTGTGCATAATATATTGAATATAGAAATGACTAGGATTACACTTATGCCAAACAAATACATTGTTATCAAATTAAAACTAAGTATTAATACTACGTAGATACAAATCGATTGTGTGATCAAAGAAATAATTTTGTCATTAATAAATCAATTAGTGTGGACACTTCTGCTAAAGTTTTGTTGTCATGTATAAAAATAATGTCCTATTAATATGCTCCCATGTTAAGCTTAATCTGATTATTATAAGACTTAGACGAAAATTGACAAATAAGAAGCTCTCCAACTTCAAGGCTTTTTACCAAGGATTCTCCCTTGATATTGAAGTCTTCTTTTTTTTCTTCCTTTTAGTTAATTTGATCAGAACTGAATATAAACAACTCTCAGTTTAGTGAAATATATTGTTATTGTGGCTACTGGTAGTTAATCCATAAGTGGCCTCTTAAAGTTGGCATCAACTTTTAGTTTGACACTTTAATTATGTTTTGTTCATTTTAAGCACCTCATTGGATCATTTTGACATTTTTTATATTTTTAAAACCACATTATAAGTGCATACATCCAGACGCCTCTTACATGAAAAAATAAATAAATCAATATCTGATACGTGAAAATTTTATTTTATTTTTTAAAAAGTCAATTTTACTTTCGTTTTTCTTTCTTCCAGATCTCAAACCCCATGCCCCGCCTCTTTTCTTCTTTCTTCTTGTTCTTCCTTCTCCTTTTCATTTGTTCTTCTCTGTCAACAAGGCAAGAACATAGGTTAGTTTACAAAGTAAAATACGTTGGAGGATAAAGGAAATCATATCAAACCGAAAAGTTTTTGTATGACATTTAAAAGAAAATTATTTCTTGTGCTACTATGATTGAGATTTACAATGAAGGACATGTAAAGTAAAAAAAAAAAATCATTAGAGATTGTTCTTTATTTTTTTATCCCTTGAAATCAATTTCGTAATTTCAATGGAGAAGGTAAGAATGTAAATCAATTTTTCCATTTAAAAGAAGTTGATTTCTTTTTTTGTTTCCTTGAATAATTTTGATTTTTTTGGGAATATAAATCAATATTCGAATTCGGATTTCGAAGAAGATTGCGAGAACCAAAGAGTGTTCCCCTAGTAAAGTAGCGTGCCCTTCTTTACACACCAACAAGCTTGTATGGTGCTGGAGATGGTAAAGCGACGACGATGGAAGGGAGAAAGCCAAGAACAAGAAGGCAGAGAAAATATTTTTAAAAAGTCTAAAATATTTAATAAAAAAAGCTCTGACGCGCTTTAAAATTCGTGTAGCCACATGTCCATGCTTAGTCACGAAAGTTTTTTAAAATGACACAGACGAGTAAGCGGGACTAGGTGGGGTGAGGGGGTGTCCGTCCGGTTAAATAAACGAATAAATGGCCTTGTAGTGGTTAATGTGTCTATATCTACATTGGACAGTGGTTGGTATAATGTCCCAAACTTGTAGGGGGCACGATTGGTTTAGACAGGCTATTATATATATATATTATATCTCTATATATACTATCTATATCTAATAACTATATGAATATATACTCTACATATATAATAAGCTCTATCTATCGATATTATATATAACACCTCGATCCATAAACATGTTTTCATCGTCTTTTAGGAACAAGATATGAAATATATCTGAATGTTGACCTAAATAGAAAAATGTTCATGTGGGCACATATATACCTTCATTTCCTTGTAGGGTCATATCGAGTGATTCTTAAATTGTACATGTGTGTAAAGGTAAATTCTTTAATGTGAAAATGATTTTGGATATCAATTAAATTTTTGTTTACATCCCTACTCTATTCAAATAGGGCGAAACGTCGTGGTGACTCAAAATAATCAATTAACTTTATTTTAAAGAATTTAACGAATAAGCTTATCAACTGAGTTTAGCACAGTAAAGAGGGAAGGCAGGGTAGATCAAGCGGTAAGGAGGAAGTTCATGTGTGACATCACTCAGGCTAATGCAGAGGTGGGAGAACCGTATTTAGATGGTTGGGGTTGATACAAAATTGGAAGCTGTGGTAAAATAGATGTCTGGTAAAAAGGAGGAGGAGGGGATATGGGATGTGAGTCAGGTAGGGGGTCGTACGAGGGGCGTGCATACGCAAGTTTTAAAGTAGTCAAACCAACTAATTTTAGAAAAAGCTAGAAACCATTAAAGTAAAATCTTATAAACCATTAGTTCTAGGTAAGAGGTTTCAAGTGATCCGAATGGACGGTGGTTAAGCCCCCTTCGAACCTCCCACAAATCTGTGTTCTGCTAAATATTTTTTTTTTAACAATTGATGGAGGGAAATAAAACTATAATAAGTATAATAAGGCATGAAATATACACAAATAATAAAATAAAACAATAATAAGAAACGGCCTAAGTTTGTCTATCGCCAATAATATACACAATAATAAATAAAAATAAAATTTAAATTTAAATTTTATTTCGAATAGCTTCGATGGAAAGCAACTCGGTGTACCTGTAAAGACACTTAATAATAGAGTTAGTACTAAATAAATGTAAATAAAAATAAATAACTCAAATAATAACTTAAAAATAAAAACCCGTCTTATTAACATGAAAGACATTGGAAATCGATGGTAATTTCTTCATCGGCCCAAGAAAATAATATAAACTTAACTAAATTTTCGTCTTAAAAAATGGGAAGGCTTCCAAAATCGACGGAGAGATTTTCTCATTGGCCAATTTTAATTATAATCCACTTAATATTAACTAAGAAGTGTCACAACTAGTGAAGATAACACTAGTTCGTGCAGATATGACTTTGAAAATATGCACAAACTATTTTTGTTTTTTTTTACTTTTGGAAAAATAATACCGAACCCAAGAAGGACTGCCTACGTATCTCACCGAAATGAAAATCAAGTCGTAGTTCGTCCAGATATGACTTTACAAATATGTACAAACAATTTTTTTTACTTTTTGAAAAAAGAAACCGAACCCAAGAAGAGTTGGCTACATATCTCACCGAAATGAGAATCGGATTCGTGTAGTTCTTGCAGATGTGACTTTGAAAATACGCACAAACTATTTTTTTTTAATTTTGAGAAAAATAATGCCGACCCAAAAAGGGCTGCCTACGTATCTCATCGAAATGAGTATCAGATCGCGTAATTCGTGCAGATATGACTTTGAAAATATGCACAAATTATTTTTTTTACTTTTAGAAAAAATAATACCGAACCCAAGAAGAACTGCCTATGTATCTCACCGAAATGAGAATCAGATTCGCGTAGTTCATTCAGATAAGACATATAATATTTTAAAGATTCAGACAAACTCAAAGCATTTCTTTGTAGGTTTATCACCATTGAAATTTATAGTCAGGAAGTGTTAGTTTTTTTTTTTTTTACTTTTCGTTTCACCAATATGCTTTGCATCCTTTTAAATGTCAATTTTTGTACCTTTTTTTTTTAGTGTGGCCTCCAAATTCTACAGTAACCACTTGTTGCATTCTTTTTTTGTTGTTTCTTCAAACTGCGTATACTCTCAATAATTCAAAAGAACTATACATTATTATCACCATCCCCGACTGTTGTCGGGAATTGTTTTCCTGCAAAAATATGAGGCATGTGTGAAAGCAGGGCCACTATGCAAAATACATGACAAAAGATAGATAGTGCGACCTCATAGTCAAAGACTCCCACGATTTGTCTTTTCGACGAATTATTATTGTCTTCTGAAATTCAAAGAACCATTTTTCGCGAGTTCTCTTGTCTCTTGCCGCTCCGGACGAGTTATAACCTTCAAGCGTTAAAAAATAACTCAAAAGGTAAAAGTCACTTGAAAATGACTTGATATATATGTCTATGAAGCTCTTAAAAATCTTTGAAATAATGGACCATCATACAACATATTCACGCAAAACAAATATATCACACAACATAGAAACACTGAATGCATATTCATGTGCCTTGGGTTTTGACTCATCTCAAGCAAATGTGCTAAATTCAAGGTTTTGGTGTCGCTCTACACTAGCTGACTAAGAGTGGTTTAGAAAAGACCTGGTTACCCGAGTCGGACAAACTACGGGGTGAAATATAATAAGTGACGTTGGATGACCGCAAGTCAACTATTCGTTTATCACTTCAAAAGAATTCGAGGGTGATTTTCTGAAGGACAGTTGTGGAAAACCATATAACTGCCTTTGTCCTAATGCATTCTATTTGCCACTTGGCCGAAATTATATCATGAAATGCAATGGTGATATATATACAATTAAATGTATAATGAATAAAAAATAAGTACAATATACAAATAATCAACTAAATATAAAAAAAAAAAAAATACAAGGTATAACACAATACAAGAAAATTTTCCTCAATTTGAAAAAAAATTAATTAATATTGGTTAGAACCTCTATATCCCCAGCGGAATCGTCATTCTGTTTACATCTCTACTCTATTCAAATACGGCGAAATGTCGTGGTAACTAAAAAATAATCAGTTAACTCAATTTTAAAGAATTTAATGAATAAACGAATTTTAAAGGAGTCTCCACCTAATTTTAGGAAAACTAGGAAATAAATTAAAGTAATCTATGAAACTATTAGTTCTAGGTAAGGGGTTCAAGTAAGGGAAGGTGTTAAGCAGCCTTCGAAATCCACGAATGTGGATCTCGACTGAATTCATTTTTTTTAAATTGAGGAGGAAATAAAACTATAAATAAGTATTAGGCATGCAATATACATGAATAATAAAATAAAATAATAATAAGAAACGGCCTAAGTTTGCCTATTGCCAATTATATACACAATAATAAATAAAATTACAATTCAAATTCTATTCGAATAGCTTTGATGGAAAGCAACTCGGTGTACCTGTAAATACACTTAGTAATAGAGTTAGTACTAAATAAATAAAAATAAAAATGAATAACTCAAATAATAACTTAAAAATAAAAACTCATTTTATTAACATGTAAGACCTTGAAAGTCGATGATAATTTCTTCATCGATCATTTAACAAGTATATAATATAAACTTAACTAAATTTTCATCTTAAAAAATGGGAAGACCTCCAAAACCGACGAAGAGATTTTCTCATTGGCCAATATTAACATAACATCCATTCAATATCATAATAATATTAATAAAAATAATAGCACAAAAACTCATTCAAACAAAATTAACTAAACAATTTTTACAAAATAAATCAATGCTACCCGAAATAAAATCCACTAATAACATCAATAACATCAACATAACAAATGGAATAATCAATAAATATTAAAGCAAAAATATTAACAAGAACAATGAGTTAAAGGGAGTAATAGTACATCTCGAAGCATAGAAAAATATAATAATATGCCCAAAATAATTTTATAATAAAGCAATATCAGTTAAACATAGAAATAATTAAAAAGTAAAATAAACACTATAACTTTATCAAACAAAAACTCAATCAAAATTATAACAAAATTGAACTATCTAAGCAAATAAAAAATGGAGATCAAATCTTGACAAAACAATATTAAATAATTAACAATCCAAATTTCTTCATCGGTCATTTAATAAGTAAATAATATAAATTTAACTAAATTTCTGTCTTAAAAAATGGGAAGACCTCCAAAACCGACGGAGGTATTTTTTCATTGCCTAATTTTAATTAGAATCCACTTAATATTAACTAAAAAGTATCAGATGTAGTAAAGATAACAAACAATATCTGAAATGGCTCAAAACAACGTATCAATGATGGACAATGCAAATATGGATAAGGAAAATAACTATAACATATAATGATAACAATAAAATAATCAAAATAGTATAAAAATTAGTCTAAGAGTTGAGATAGCAACATCACACAAATAGAACTTAGCTTAAACAAAGTGCAAACCACTGTAACCGTTAACCAAAGCAAAAAATAAAGCATTTAATCTATATAACAACCCTAACAAATAAATATTAAATACAATGTAAAAATATAGAGAGAGGTTGGGGCAATCTATGCTACTATCAAAAAGAAAAACATCCATCTAATTTGATATCACTTAAAAAAATATGAGTAAATGAAATGACAATACTGGAAAGGATAATACTCAAAGACGAAAAGATAAAAGAAAAAGAGAAAGGGTTACTGGATAAAAGTGTTTTTCGGCCGAATTTAGTTGTGATTTTTTGTTTTGTTGTTCGCCGGTTCATCGAGCTTCAAGCTCTGCCGGAGTTGGACTTTGAGTGGTTTCCCCGTTGTGCTGTGGCCGGAGTTTGGGGTTGCTGGTCTTCCTTATTGTTGTTTTCAAGTAGTAAATGGAGCTGGGTTTATTGTGGTTTGGAGGGTGTTTGGTGTCGGTTTGGCCAGATTTCGGCCTTAGGTAGCAGATTTCGTGGTGGATCACCACTGTTTGTGAGCTCACTGTTGACAGGTGTTCCACCGGAGAATGGTGTGGATATTTGTGCGAGCTCTGGTGGCTCGAGTTGTTTATGTACATCAAAAGGGTTTGGGATTTTGTGGGTCTTGGGTGGTGGAGGTCGAGGTTTCATGTGGTGTTCTGGTGTTTTTCTGGCGGTTGTTTGGCCGAAAAACAGAGGGGGTGTCTGGTCGGAGAAGAAAAGGAAGATGGGATCGTTTCAATGATGGTCTGGCGTGGTCTAGCCGGAGCTATAGAAACTATTGAAGATCATACACTTGAATATGTATTTAATCAAACTTGTATAGAATATAGTTTCTGTTAGTTAGCTTTGTTAGTTAATTAGTTAATTCATAGTTGTTAGTCAGTTAGCAAATATTCCTTAATCAACCAATTGATTATGTACAACTGTCACATTTTCTCTTTTGTATATATACCTTACTTATAATCAATAACAAACATGTTTTTCATTTTACACAAAATCACAAGTTCTCTCATTCTACTTTTGCATTGATTAGCTATGGCTTCTGTGTTCTGTATTAGATAAATTCTTTAACATTGATGTGAATTTAATATGGTATCAGAGCACAGGTCTCTCAATTTGATTCTTTAGTTCCCATCACTGTAAATCAGTGATTGTCTGTTTTGTTTTTTTGATTATTTTTTATTCAATTTTGTTCATCAAGATGTTTTAGAAATTAGTGATTTCTTTGTGATCTTATCTTCTTCTTTTGTTGTGAGGAGTCATCTCAATTTAGAGTTATCCCTTTTTCGATTGTTCATTTGATCAAATCAAATTCATGGCTGTTGGTGAAAGTTCATCTGAATGAGTTAGTAATACTACCAATGGTGATACAAATAATGCCATGTATATGCATCCATCTGATAGCCCAGGAATGATGCTTGTTACTGCTCAATTTGATGGAGCAGGTTATCGATCTTGGAGGAGTAGAGTTATACGAGCCCTATCAGTAAAGAACAAATTGGGTTTCATCGATGGAAGCTGTGTGAAATCGAATGCGAATTCATTTTAGATTCGTCAATGGCAGAGATATGATGATATGGTCACATCATGGATTTTAAATTCATTAACTAAGGAGATTTCAGACAGTGTAGAATATGTCAGTAACTCAGTAAAATATTGGAAGAAAATTGGAAAATAGATATGATCAAACAAATGGGGCAAAATTGTATCCGATTTAGAAGGAAATCAATGATCTTACACAAGGAGTGTTATACATTGCTGTCTATTACACAAGTATAAAAAAGTTAAAGGAGGAATTAAATACCTTGAATCTCAAAACTCAGTGCAGTTGTGTTTGCGCTTGTGGTACAAAGGACAGTATGCATAAGGCAAAACAGGATAGACGATTAGTTCAATTTCTTATGGGACTAAATGAGGTGTATACTATGGTGAGAGGAAATATTCTCATGATGAACCCACTCCCTTCCATGGCACAAACATTTTCATTATTGATCCAAGAAGACAAACAGAGAGAGTTCAAGCCTAAAGGTCGAATGCCCACGGATTCAACTTCCTTAAATGCAGGTGTGTTCAATGACAAAGTTCAAATAGGAAGGACTTTCAGAACAAATTACCAGAATAACAGTTCAGGAAACAACTATTATAAAGGTAGTAATAGTGGTAGAAATGCCATAATCTGTGATTTCTGTAAGAAAGTAGGATACTTCAGGGAAAAGTTCTATAAATTGCATGGGTACCCTCAACAAAACAACAATCAAGGCTACAGGAAAAATGGTGGCTACAATAGTGGACAAAAATACAGGAAGAATAATCAAAATTTAAAGGGAAAAAGGGTGGTGGCCAATGTACATGGTGATAATATACGTGGTGGTGCACCTACTGACATGGGGTCAACACATAGGGAGGAACAGGTACAAAATAAAAATCTCCAAAATTCTATCACAAGGGAACAATGTAGTCAACTCATGGATTTACTGCAGCAATTCTAGAATGAAAACACAGGAGAAAATCCAGGTAGCTCAAGTGTCAACACTGGTTCTATGAACTTTGCAGGTTTTGTAATGTGCTCCTCATCTACTGATTTTGACAATCATTCATGTAAATATTTTCAATCAAATATTGATATGTTGATCATAGACTCAAGAGCATCCAACCATATAACATTTAACAGAGATTCCCCAATCAACATTAGGACCCTGCCCTATCCTATATTAATTTCACTTCCTAATGGATATAAAGTCAAGGGCTGACAGAATTTGGTGATGTACCAATAACATCTAGTATCATTTTACATGAAGTGTTATATGTACCTTCTTTTAAATATAATCTTGTCTCAATTTATTCCTTGACCAGTTCCATGAAATATACAGTTTTGTTCACTGATGCATGATGTTTATTGCAGACCCCTTCAATGAAGAGGCGTCAGGTGCTTGGTAACAACAGAGATGATCTTTATTTTTTGTGCTCAATTTGTTTGAAGAATGACAAAAAGGTCAATGGGAACTCTACATGTTGTTGTTTTTCCGGTAGTAATAGTTTCTTTTTTAATTTCACTGGTAGTAGGACCTGCATATCCTCTGATTTTGATTTTCATCATGTGAACAAATGTAACATGTTGAGCACTACTGGTTCTCTTGCTTGTACTTCTACTTCCAATAGAAATAATAAAAGTGTCTTGTTTGATAAGAATGCTTATGTGACTACAAAAAATAATGTAGATTTGTTGTGGCATAATAGACTTGGTCATGTGCCTTTTGTTAAAATGAGGAATATTTCCACCATACTAGCAACCTTTTATCCTGAAAAACCATTTATATGCACCATATGCCCAATGGCAAGACAAGAAAGACTACCTTTTAGTCATAGCACCAACCAAACCAAGTCCAAATTTGAAAGTCTTCATGTTGATCTATGGGGACCATATCATATCCCCACTTATGACAACTACAAGCATTTCCTTACTCTAGTATATGATTGTAGTAGATCCACCTGGACTCACTTATTGAGTACCAAAAGTAATGCTTTACATGTCTTGAAAGCCTTCACAAATATGGTGGAAAATCAATTCAAAACCACAATCAAGTACATAAGGTTTGATAATGGCCTAAAGTTCACCAATAATGAGGCAAATTGACCAAATGTATAATTCATCAGAAAAGTTGTCCATATACACCACAACAAAATGGTGTGGTGGAAAGAAAACATAAATACCTATTAGAGACGGCTAGATCTCTTTTATTTCAATCTAAACTACCTCCAAAATATTGGGGGTGAATGTATTTTAACACCCACTCGTATCATAAATTGACTTCATTCATCATTACTAAAAAATAAATGTACATATGAACTGTTGTATGATAGAAAACAAAAATATTCTCAACTTAGATCATTTGGATGTCTTTGTTATCCAACTGTCCCCAAAGTATTGAGAGATAAACTTGAGCCTAGAACAACCTCTCATATTTTTTTGGGATATCCTTTTGGAACCAAAGGGTAAAAGGTAATGAGTCTTTCCACAAGAAAAATACATGTTTCTAGGGATGTAGTATTTCATGAGAATATTTTTCCTTTTTATATGTCCACTGAAAAATGCTGAAATATGCACTTTTCCTTCTATTCTAAAGTCTGTTGAGTCTGTCTTTCCTATACCCAAATCTGAGTTTGTAGATGATGTTGATTCCAGGTCCTATGACACTTGTATAAATTATCACAGATATGAAATTACTACTGACACTAACTCATCACCTATTATTACATCTCAGCTACCATCTCCAACTTCCATTAATCCTGTACCACTACATCCTATTGATTCACCAACTTCTCAACCTATTATTTCTTTGCCAATACAGAGAAGATCACAAAGAGAAAACAAAATCCAACAACACCTAAAAGACTATGTTGTATTCATTCCCACTATCAAGAATCCTAACCCCAAATCTAACCTTTCACTCACTGTCCTATTTACTAAACATCATTACATATCTCCTGATGTCCTTGCATTTAACAGTCAAATACTTGTTGAGAATATTTGTCATGACAGTGAGACATCATCATATGAGGACTCATCTCTCAGTCTTGCTTGACAAAGGGCCATGACATCAGAGTTTGAGGCTCTATATGCTAACCATACTTGGGATCTTGTTAAGTTGCCAGCAAGAAAACAAGCCATTGGATGTCGCTGGGTGTATAAAGTCAAGCACAAGACAGATGGTAGCATTTAAAGATTCAAAGCTAGATTAGTTGTAAAGGGATACACACAACAAGCTGGAGTGGATTATACAGAGACATATTCACCTGTGGTAAAAATGACTACTGTTTAAACATTAATAGCATGTGTTGTCAAAAGAGGGTGGACCATGTCTCAACTTGATGTTAAAAATGTGTTCCTTCATGGTGATCTCCATGAAGAAGTTTACATGAAGGTGCCACAAGAACTTGAAGTACATGATACAGGTCTGGTTTGCAAGCTTGCTAAGTCTCTCTATGGCCTCAAGCAAGACAGCAGACAGTGGTATAAAAAGTTAACTGAGGCTTTGTTCTAGAGGATACGCACACTCACACTATGACTATTCACTGTTTTATAAGAAATCAGGACCTCTAATAGTGTTTGTTGATGTGTATGTAGATGATGTTATATTAACAGGAACAAATGACACTGAGATTGATCACCTCAAGTCATATTTGGACAACACATTTAAGATCAAAGATCTTGGTAAGCTACATTATTTCTTAGGATTGGAGATACTTGATACAAATGGAGGGGTACTCATCTCACAAAAGAAATTTGGTCTGGATTTATTGAAAGAATATGATTGCTTTAACTAAACTTCTTTATCCTCCCCGCTAGACCCCACTGTCAAACTGAGAGCAAATGAAGGGACATATATCTGATCCAACATACTATAGAGAGCTAATTGGAAAACTCAATTTTCTTACAAATACTAGGTTAGACATAGCTTTCAAAATCCAACAATTGATCCAATTTGTGAAAGATTCCAGAACTCCTCACTTGCAGGCAAAATTTCATCTTCTTAGATACTTGAAACAAGATCCTATTTTGGGCCTACATCTATCTAATGACCCTGATTGCATTGTCCATGCTTACTGTGACTCGAATTGGGCTTCTTGTCCAGATTCAAGAAGATCAGGGAGTGGTTATTTTGTCTTACTTGGCAACAGTCCCATCAGTTGGAAATCCAAGAAAGAAGAAACCATATCTTTATCATTAGCTGATGCTGAGTATCAATCCCTAAGAAAGGTGGTAGGAGAATTGACTTGGCTTCACAGACTTCTAACTGAGTTGACTATACCTATTTCATCTCCTATTGTTGTTTATTGTGACAGTCACTCAACAATACACATAGCTCACAATCCAGTGTTCCATGAAAGGACTAAGCACATTGAGTTTGATTGCCACTTTGTGAGGAATAAACTTCAGGAGGGGCTCATATCCTTACACCATGTTCTTACAACTGATAAACTAGCTGATATTCTCACTAAAGCACTTACTGGTGTTAAATATTCAGCCATTCTAGGCAAGTTGGCTGTGAAATCATCACAACCAACTTGAGGAGGGGTATTGAAGATCATACAGTTGAATATGTATTTAATCAAACTTGTATAGAATATAGTTTCAGTTAGTTAACTCATAGTTGTTAGTCAGTTAACAAAATTTCCTTTCTCAACCAATTAGTTATGTACATCTGTCACATTTTCTTTTTTTTGTATATATACCTTATTGATAATCAATAACAAGCATGTTTTTCATTTTACACAAAATCACAAGTTCTCTCATTCTACTTTTGCATTGATTAGCTATGGCTTCCGTGTTCTGTGTTGGGTAAATTCTTCACCATTGATGTGAATTTAATATAAACAGTGAGGAAGAGGGAAACGTAGGCAATTTTGTTCGGAGAAAATGAAGGAAGTGGGTATTGTTGTTGTTGGATTTTCGTCGGACACAGAGTATTGTAGGCTATTATTTGTTGAAAAATAAAAAGAAATATGATGGGGGGTTTTGGCTTCGCCGTAATATGGTGAGGGTGCTGACTGGAAAATATAAACACTAAAAAATGTCTATGATACTAAAATTTTTGAAAAATTACCCCCTCAATATTATTCACCACCAATTTTGAACTAATTAATAACTTAAATTGGAAAAGATGAAATGGGCTTAACATTGTGGCCCAAAATTATATGAATAGAATCCATAAATTCTTTTCGTATTTGGATACTATGAAAAAATCATAAAATTACGAAAAAAATCATTTTAAAATTATGAAAAATTCATTTTTAGCTATTAAATAAATAAAATTTAAAAGTTACGAATTTTGAAAATGTTAGGTCAAAATTGGGTGTCAACAGTTTTGATGTAAGATTTTACATAGGTCAACTTTGGAGGATCATATCTCTTAAAATATAAAGATTTACATGGCTCATAACGTATCAAATTAAAATTATTTGAATCCTCTTTCCAAACGCTACCAATTTCGTGTCAATCCAAATTTTGTGTAAAAAATTATGACCATATTAGTAACGTGGTACAGTACAGTGACGAATTAGCCGATGGGAAAACATTAAAAAGGATCGTTTTGTATTTGTACCTATAAGAAAATCCTAAACGATTTTCTTGACTCATTAAAGGTTCAAAACAACCAGATTTTCATCTTTTAATTCATCATTCTCTTTTCTCTCTAACCTTAGGGCAAAACCCGAAGGAAAAATCAAAGTAGAAGACTTCACTCAAGATTCTTCTTCAAGTTAAGTCCTCTAAGAATTTCATTCTTTCCAACTCAAATTACTTCATACAATTATGAATCACTAATGAAAATCATAATTCTTGGTCATAGAAACTAATTCAAGAAATCTCAAGAAAGATTTTCTTGATTTTTCTCCTTCTAGCTGGGATTTCAAGACTTCTGAACAAGTTCTTCAAGATTCTTCAAAAACCTTGTTCTTAAGGCTATCAAAGTGTTGGACTAGTTCATCTTCATACCCTACATCTATGTTCAAATTAGTAAAAGAGTAATCTAGGATTCTATCCCTAGATTTGAGTATTCTTGAGATAAGTAGATTTGAGTTCTTGAGTTTTTGTTTCTTTTTGAAATTCTATTATTAATTATTGAATTGTTATATGTTATGCACTTAAATTCTTGAGTTGATTCGTTCATGTCTATATTTTAGCATGAACCCTATTAATTGAGTATTTTGATATGAGAAACATTGTTGAGTTATGAGTTCCTTGAGTTCTAAGTACTGAGTTTCCTTATTGCTATTATGATCCTTAAGTAGAGTCATTCATATCCATAATTCCACATGACCCCTATGATTTGAGTTATAAATTGTGAAAAGCTTTCTAAATCCAACACTTGAGTCCTTAAATTAAGTTTTTAAGAAAATAAAGATTAATTTTGAGAAAAGAGTTTCTAAAACATGATTAGTATGACAATCGAGTATGCCATCAATGTATGAGCAGTATGGTATCTAGATATACCGTCAATGTTTATGCAGTATGACTTCATTAGTCATCAATGACCATATTAAAATATTATTTTGATATGTTTTGAAAGAGTTTTCAATTATGAATTGAGTAAGAGTATAATGAGACTATGTACTCCCAGAAGTATCAATTTTTATATTGACAAAAGAGAAGGATTTTTATAATAATTATGAGTTCAAAAGAATATTTCAAGAGCAGTTACCTCTTTAAAAGGGTAGTTTAAGTAATTATCTCAAATCATAGGAAGATTCATGTTTTTAAACATATGAGCATGAGTATATATTATTGGGAGTAACATTGAGCACCGATATGAGGACGAGTTCAAACAACTCAAAGTTCTCATGAACCATGTATGCCAACATGGATAAAGTAATACTTTTTAGATGATCTCTTATTGCTTTTTAATCATTGCTTAGTGGATCCACTTAATTGAATTATTCTATGCCCCGATAAGGTAAAAGACAGTTCTACAGCGTAGGCGAGACGTTGTATCATCACGTAACTCATAGTAATGGTTGTCGGTTATAGAATCTCCCAACTAGAATTAAAAGTGTATTTTTACTATATCACTTACTATGTTGAGTTTTAGAGGTGAGTAGATATTTTTTTAAAGTTTTAAGATTTCATTCCTTTAATCCGTTACATTCAATTGAATTTATGTTTTATATATTGCAGTTATATCAGTTTAGTTATTGGTTATTCAGCTATATTACACACTCTTGTATTCAATGTACAAATTTCATTAGAGCTACATCTTTTAATGATGTAGATACATGTTCTTAGAATCCTCAACACGATTTTGTTGAGATCACTTCATTCGCTCGTTAGCTTTCGAGTGAGGTCTCCACGATTTCAGAGGACTTCAGCTTTAAGAGTTGTTAGGTATAGTATCATTTTGAGTAGTAGTGAGTTTTGTCCCAACACTTAGAGGCTTCATAAATAGATAATTTTAAGAGCCTTTCAGTTTTCATATATTTTGTTTAAAACTTATGTTTCATATTCAGTATATTCAGTAAAGTTTTGAGATTCACAAAGCTTTTTAACTATTTCTTTCAGTTTGATGCTTATGTATGCTGAAGTTAGTTTTCAGCTTATAGTTAGCCCGGATGAGGGTTCGTTTGAGGTCCAACAATGGTTCTCAAGTGTCGATCACGTCCAGGGTGTAGGCTCGGATCGTGACAATGCAATTGATGATATCATTCTGGACTAGTTTTCAAGCATATGTCAACCATACACACCACTTTCTCGTTCAGCACATTTTTCTAAATATTAAGGTCGAACACAAGGATCGATGGCGATAATCTATTGAATACTGTACACACATATAGAAGAGTGGCCTAACTCAATCGTTCAACAATTAGGATATGATTTCTTAAACGTTCGCGAATGAAAAAAAGGTTAATAAGAGCTTTAGATGTGAAACACCTATAGTTGGACCAAAATGAAGAGATAACACGGTAAAGATCCAATATTAACTGTCACGATCCAATTCACCAGGTCATGCAGACACCTACTCAAATATCTAAATAGGAGAATTCATTCCCCAAAACTGGAATATGATATGCTGAACTAATTTATAACAATCTATCACACACACACACATATATAATATCCAAAAGTACATGCATTGTTTCATTATTATTTTTATTTTGTAACTTGATCACATGCTTAATAGTAATTTTAATGCATTTTTTCAGTTTAATACTAATTAATATATGGATATACGAGAAAAGCACATATTCAAAAATTAATATTGTAAAAAAAAGTGTGCTACAAAGATAATAGAGAATTGAGGAAAGGATCAAAATAGTCCCTTTTCTTTGGGTTAAGGTTCAAAGTGATCCTGATTTCCACATTTCGGTGTGCACTACACAGTCCCTCTTTTGCTAATATTGGCGCACTTTTGGTCCTCCTCAACTTTTACCTATTTTTTAGCATTGGTTCTTATCCATAACCTATGTAGGGAGCTCACTCTTCATTTATATATTTAGTAGAATCACACTCCATATGAAATGAATGTGAGAAGGAAACACTTTCTTTTGTTTAGTAGAAAACATATTGCAGGTAAAGTCGAGAGGTTTATCACGATAATTTCACGTGCAATTGTACAATTTTTTCTTTTTCTGCAAAGTCATATGTTAAGATATTTTTAGTTTAGATGCAGTGATATCTAGTGAACAAAACAAGGTGTTTTTATTATCACCTTCTCTCAGATAGAGTTATTATTTCTATTATATATATATATATAAAGATGATTGGAAATTCCTTATATAAAATTTTGGACAAAATTAATGTTAAAAATAAGCAAAGTTTTAGGGGAGGACCAAAAGTGCACCAATATTGAAAACATGAGGGTCTATTAGTGCTCCATGTGAAAATTCAAGGATCACTTTATGCCTTAACCCAAAGGTGAGGGACTACTTTGAGTCTTTCCTCTAGAGAATTAGTAAAGAGTAAAATCCTAAACATCTACCCGTAAATGCTGATTTTTTTTAAAAATAAATATTTTACTATCAAAGTAGGCTTACAATTCAAATTTTTAATCTAGGAAAACATCAATGGGACATCAGTCCCAATTAGATTTCAAACAACTATAACATCATGATCATATTATAACTATACTTATAGTGGGTAAATATTGAGTCTTTGCACATATCCAGCCAGTTTAGGTGTGTAGCTAGCTCGAAGGTGGATCTCTTGAATTATCAATCTTCCTATAAATGCTAACATATACCAATGGCATCCCACTAAGTGGGTCTGAACTGTGCAGTGTATATGTAGTCATTTACAAATTACATCTTAAAATAAGCTAATATATAACTGTTTTTTTGTTGATCTATTACACATACTGAAGATTGATTATTTTTTATTTTTTTGGTTGAGAACCACATCTTTATTGTTGATATCATCTTCGTATTGAAGGAAAAGATCCAACGAGAGGTTTATTGGAGCTTTTAGATGTAAACGCCTACAGTTAGGCCAAAATGAAGGGGAAACGTGGTAAGGATTCAACATTAACTATTATGATTCAATACGCCGAGTCGTGCAGACACCTACTCTAATATCTAAATAGGAGAATTCTTACCCCAAAACTGGAATATGGAATGCAGAAGTAAATAAAATACAAAATAAACACACTGTTATAAATACATAACATACTCAAACTTAGTTAAAATGTAATACTTTTGTCAAAAATAAATTGGACCCTCCCAAGAAACTAATCTAAACAGGTACATGAGTTTCTAAGAGATAACAAGATTTTAATAACAAGACAATTCCCACCAAAAGGAAAGAGAGGTAGAAGTTGTTTGATCCTGCAAGCAGACTATGTCAAGTGGCATAACAAGAGTAGTGTCAGTACAAACAACACATATTAATAGGCATAACAAGAGTACTATCAAGAAATGATATTTTCATTAAGAGGAGTAAAATACGTATTTGTTACACTCTTTTCTTTTCTAATCAAAAAAGATTTTTAATGAGGTAATAAATAATATGTATTTCAAAAATATGTGTACTCGTTTTTTTTACTTGAAATTTTTTTATTGAGTTTTTCCTAGTAAGATTTTAATGAGACACATGACCTATGAAAATCTAAGGAGAATTATTGTTTCAACATTTTATGACCAAACTCATATGGGGGCCTTAAACTTGCCACAAATTTTCATTTTGACATCCTAACTATGACTTGTTCCAAGTACACTTCAACATCATTATAAGTATAGGTGATGTGGCAGAGTCTGTGCATCACACTTAGTTTTTTCTTGGAGAGTATTACGATCCAAAAATAGACGTGATGACACTCTTATCTTTTCCCACCAAGACAAGGCAGCCTCGACCCAACGATAACGAAAGAAAAGCAAAAACAACAAAGACAAGAACAAGATATGAAAAACATATTTTTCTTGCGGAATTAAGAATTAAATACAAATATAATTCATTGTTTCTCAAATAGAACAAAGTGCAAGAAAAGGAAAAAGAGGATCTGCCGAATGACAAGCAACTATCTCTTCAAGGCCTTGACGAGCCTCGAGATCAATAGAAAGAGAAATAGATCACATGGGTCTGGGCTCGAAAGCTGCACAAGGTGTAGAAGTAAGGATGAGTACCAATAACACGATACCCAACAAACAACCTACTAAGCAAGGAAACTAGATACAAATTGAGTACCCCTTACAGTGCAATCGAACCACCTCAAACTACAACCTGCACGGAAAAGAACTCAACCTAGAAATTTTACAATACACGACTTACAAACTCAATATTCACAGTTCAATTTCCACAAAACAACAATCAAACAAGTCAATATCAATGACAAGTAGTTTAGTCGCACATAACGAGTACATACCATAAATAAGTCATGCAAAAATATCAAGTGTATCAAATCACAATGATTATCACTAGTCGTAACTATTTTTCACTGGCTCTATAACACTCGCTAGTAATGATAACACTCACCGGTAAAGATCTCAATATAATAACACTACCGACAAAGACATCGGCATAATAACACTCACCGACAAAGACATCGGCATAATAACACTCACTGATAAAGACCTTGACATAATAACACTCACCGATAAAGATTTGACATCACCACAGTGTTAAATGATCAAAGCACACAAGCAATATCACACTAAAAAGAAAGAGGTAACAATTCACACAATTGAAGTTCACAATCATGTTTTCAAGCATTTCACCGGCCAATTAATAAGGGTTACATTATGGCAATTCACATAATCATGTTCAACACATAGACTTTTTCATTTCAAACCCTTTTTATTCATTTAGATGTATAAGTGGATAATTTAATCCTTTACCTCATCTCCTTTGCTCCCAACACAAGCACAAAGAAAACATACAAATTCAACTAAACTACAACGCTTAGGAAGTCACTTGCTTTAAATCAATAAACAATCATTCCAATAGTTGGGTCTTCCCTTTTAAATCACTTTCGAAGACACACAATCTATAATAAGCAAGTATTCCCAATCACCTTTCGAAAATAACACCCCCCATAATAATTTTCTTGAAAGATGGGTCATTCAACACAATATCCAATTTCAAAATTAGACTTGAATCCAAAAAAATATACTTGAACACATTACTCATGGCTTAAGGAACATCATTCAGAAAAATCATTTTGAAAATGAACTTAAAAATCAGTTCATAACTTACTTTTACTTCAAAACTCAAGTTCATGAAGAACTCTCAATTTTATTAACCCAAAATCTTAATTTAAACTCATAAAGTCAACAATAATCATAATGGGCAATCGAAGATTTAGAGTTAAGAAAGCTACCCAACAATTATATCTTGAAAGCTCACTTCAAAAATCGCTTCTCTACCGCTTCTCAAGCTTAAAAGGAAATGGGTAAGAAATACCCCCACAAATTGGGTCGTAATAACGACTACCTGGGTCCTCCGTGAACATGAACCCTGCTTGTGAACACACATATTTAATGATTGGACCTCCGCCATCGTGGTATGTATCCCGCGAACACGGGGTTCTCACCCTCTCTCTTCCGCAAACATAACAAAAGCTTTGCAAACATGGATGCTTGCACCAGAACACAGAAAAATCAGCCAACTCAAAATCATTGAAAGAACCCTCAGGATCCATTCAGAATCCTTTAAAGTCAAACCACATATACAAATCAGTTATGCTTGACATTTTGGACTCAATAGAACCGTTCAAACACGAATTCAACTTGAATCGACATTCGTAAAAACTACAAGAAACTAATTCAACACCTACAAAGGCTAAAACAAATTCAAGACCTCTCAAAAATAAACCTGTCACGACCCAAAAACGGGCCGCGACTGGCCCCCACACTTAATCCTTACTATGTGAGCGAACCACCATCAAATTCCGCAACAACGTTTCACATCAACCATAATAACAAATATAAATCGCGGAAACTTAAACTCATTTATGAAAATCTCTTAAATAACTATAAAAATCAATACTTCTTATTCCCAAAATCTGAAGTCATACCCAAGAACTATCTTCCTCAATTACTAATCTAGATATCTAAAAGCAAAATAAATAACATTAAAAAAAACTAGTCCATTCCGAACTTCAAGGCATCAAACATGAAGAGATGAATCCATCCAAGCTAGAAGCATTAGCTCCCCTGAGATCCGACGTGATGAAGACTGCTGAGTTGCGGTTGAGTTGAGACGATGGTACGTTTGCGCACTCCACAAAAACAAAGAAAACAATTCCAAGTAATTGTCAGTACAAAACGCAAGTAACTGATATTACATCGGCAACTCAATGGAAACAGTATATACAGGATAATATCATAAATCAACATAATACTTCAACTGTAGCAACACTAAAGTACTGTAATCGTCATAAAATCGCCAAGTTCACTCATGAGGACTCAAGCCTCAATACCAACCCATTTGGAACTAGGTTTCATTAGATTGGAGTATATTAACATAATTCCAAGATTTATTAATCTTTTATCCTGGTGTCGGAACGTGACACTACTCCTATCCTCATCCTATCATATCGGAATACCGCGCCAGTGAGCCAAGAGTACTATCGCTGGTGGTCGGAACGTGACACCCGAGCCATATTCTATCCGGTGCCCGGAACGTTGCACTCCGATCCTCATATCTATCCTGGTGGTCTTAACGTTACACCCGATCCATATTCTATCTCCGGTGCCGGAACGTGACACCCGATCATTATTCTTAACTCCTGGTGCCGGGAACGTGCACCCGAATCCTCTAACCACCTCATTCTTTAGTCATCACCCTTCTTTTTCTATAAGGCATCATCATTAACAAGAGTTTTTCAAGATTAAAAGCAATAGCTTCATCATGCTAGTATTTCATCATCACATGATTATTATAATATAAACTCATCCTAGTTTCATAGCAATTATATAGTAAAACTCATCATGCTAGTTTTCATCATCTCAATTTATATATAAACTCTCGGCATACACACAATGAAGCAATAGATGGTTTACATACTAACCCAATAATATGATTCGCTATTAAGATTACTATGAAATAGCATAAAAACCATAAACCAACCTACCTCCACCGGAGAATTGGTGATCAGCAAGCAAATTCCCAAGCTTTGTTTCCTCTTCGTTTCTTCCCCTTTCCCTCGTTCGATTTCTCTCTCTCTCTGTTCTTTCTATTTTTTCTTATTCAACCCTCTTTCTTTACCCTAATTAGCATATAATTAAGTATAAAGATGGCAATAATAACCCACTAATTAACTCAAGGGTACTCTTTTCACCCCCAAGTAAGTAACTTATTAACCTTACCCACTACTTTATAATTAAAGCCGGAATAGTCCACAACGCCCCTTAAATTACTTAACAGAATTTCGACCCACGCCTGGATACGCAGGCCCTGTGACGGTCCTCGGCCTGTGCGGGCCGTCGTGCCTGCGACGGTCCGGTCTGTGCTCCGTCACAGAGTTTCGAGAACTGAATTCACTGAATGGCCTTGTGACGGTCCGTCGTTCCCACGACGTTCGTCTGCCATTCCGCGTGACGCTCACAGAGAGTCGTCTCATTACCCAAATTATTTTCATATTCTAAGTGTTTTGGAATGAGACCCCTCTGACGTTCCCTTCGTGCCCATGACGGTCCGTCGTGGGATCCGTCGTCTCAGCCAGTTTTTCCAGAAATAAAATCTGCTGCTCAAAACGACTAAAAAGGTCGTTACACAACCAAGATCTTATCTAAGCCAAAAATCATCCCTCGAATCCAATGACACTATCAAAATTTTGATTTGAGCATTCAAACCTCAAATATTAACCAAAGTCAACCCAGAGGCTAAAGTTTCACAACTTAGGACCTCAAATCTATAAAAAGGCTCAGAAAATAAAATCGAAAGTTCTCACAAATCATATTTCACATTTTCGAACTGATGAAATTGACGGAATCTCATACCGACGCTCAAACTTCAGAAAACACCGAGAATTATTTTCTTAACTAGTTAGTCTTTCAAACTCAAAACTTACCAAAAATCTCAACTTTTAACTCAAGGTTCAAAATCAACTTTTCAAACTCAATAAAAATGATCGATATCGGAAGAGCAAAACGGTAATTTCTACAGAAAAAAAAATGACCGACGATCATTACAGCGAGTGAAAGACAAACCGAGGTACTTTTTTTATAAAAAAAATATGTTTTTATTTCTTATTTTATCTTTTGTCACCATCAATATCAGCACTCTTCACCCATGAGATTGGATTTGTTGGAGTAAAAAAAGAATTCTTTTCTGATTGAATGATTTAAAATTTATCTGGAAATAACGTGACAATTATTTAATTGGGGTCAAACACTTAAACATCTCCTCTAATTTGTCCTCAATTTTCATTTTGACACTCTATCTTAGACTTGTTCTTTTCAACTCTATATTTATGTATCAGTTAAACACAAAATACTACTTTTATGATTACATTATTTTTTTATAAAATCATCAAATGAAATTTTTCATTTTAAAAATCACCATTCGGCCATTAATTTTCAGAAAAAAATTAAAATTTTACAGAAGACATTGATTTTTTTTTAAAAATAAATATTTCTTTTTAGAGTTACTTTATATTTTTGTGTAAATAATAACTGAAGAAAGTGCGCCAATTTTCTTTCTTAAAAAAATTGATAGCAACCGAACACAGCCTATCGAGTTTAAACATTTTTGTAGTAGTGTTATTAGCAATGAGTAAGAGTCTTTTTTACTATTATTGAAGATATGTTCTTTTAGCTGTATTGAGTTGAATTAATAATTAAAAAGCTGATATTTCAGATAAATCCCAATAGTTGGAATATGAAAGGAAAAAAAGATAATAAATGTTATTTAATTTAAACGGTTGTTTAAAAAGAAAACCAACACAATTATGTTTCACACAACAATGTAGTGAAACAAAAATTGATGTTCATCCGTAAATTTTGTTTTAAAATATTACAAAAACTAACAGACATACGTCGATTTTAAAAATGAAAAAGTGAAAACGAAGAATATACATAAAATAAAGAAATCGTAAAATTAGTATTTGTCTTTAAATGGTGCATAAAATAGATTTGAAGGGATAAATAGAACAGTGCTAAGATAGAGTATCAAAACAAAAAATAAGGGCAAGTTACACGATTGTGTATGTGTTTTTAATTGGCTTTTGTGTCACGTCATGGCGTGTAAAGTACATACATCCCACTTTATTGATTCTTTGGACATAAGTGTCCAAATGGAACATGAAAATTGGAGTGAAGGGTTAAAATGGAACAATATTGAGTTGAAGTGCCAAAATAGAATTAGGGACAAGTTTTAAGGGTAGGACTGCACATTAATCAGTTTGATTTGGAAGTTTATTGATTTGTCTTATTTGTTGTTATGTCATTGATCGTTATTAGTTCGTTATCGGTTTAATAATTAAAATTTGACACAGTAAAAATCATTATAAATTACTTAGAAACAAGGTAACAACCAAATGAACCACATACATGAGTTTATAAATTGCATCTTGCGCAAAAGCAAATACTTTTACATTATAAATAACCAAGCGTTTGAGACGCTCCAGAAATAAAGTACTAAACTAACCTCTAGTCTGGACTTATATACCAAAGGTGTCTCTTAATTATTAAAGCTAATCTCATCATCCGCCCCTCTAAAGTTTGTTCCACAATAATCCTTTAGACTACACCTGAACTAGGCACTTTTAACCCTATTGAATACCTGAATTGTTCAAAGACAAGTTACTATGAAAACTAAACAACTTATGTAGCACAAACCAGTGTGTATTCATATAGCTACTGCGTCGCTCCCGAAAGCCTTTTTTTTATTTTAAAATACATTTGTGCCTACTTTCCTTGACACTTGACAATGCATTGACTAAATAAATTGGAAAAATTAATTTCATTAACTTATCTTTTATTTAAAATTACCCCCACCCCACCCATGTACCAGTCCCTCTCTTCTCCAAACCCCCAATTGTAAATGAACTTTAATATTGCTCTAAATTTCTCTCATTACCTTTGATGTTGGCTGTATTTTTTCCTTTTCTTCATCTTTTTTATGTTATAGAATCAACATGATGAACCTGCAAGAGTACGAAAAAAAGTGACCATGGGAGCAAATCATTGACATTTATGCATCTCTATTTTCATAACTCCGATTGAACATTCACCACCATTCATTAAACTTATTAAAAATGGTGTACATTTTTTTAATATACTTTTGATTTCTCTCCGTTTTCAATTTTGAAATAATTTATAGACGAGAATTATTTTTACAAAAATCTCAATAATCACCAGAGGAATACAATATAACAAGTAACAAGAGAAGAAAAAGAAAGAGGAAAAGATGAGGTGGGTGTATTCGGGATGGGGAGTATTTTCTTTTTTTGTTATCGCCGGAGGAATCTATCGTTAAATGGCTATGGCGAAATCACAGGGAAGAAGATGATGAAGAAAGGGCAATAGGTTAGATGAGGTTGGGGGGGGGGGGAGAGAGATTTTTTTTTTATCAATTTAATTTTCTAGCTTATTAAAGGGTGAAAAGTATTTTATTTTTTTCAAAAATTAAAATTTTGGACCTATGTGCCACGTGTGATAATTCTATTCGTGATTTTTTCAAGATAATGTGTCTGAACTACATGGACACTATGTCTAAAGCTAGTTGTCATTTTATGTTCAATAGATTCATATTCATTTATATTAAGTGTATAATAGGTAAAGGTCTCAGTTGAGGTGTCAAAATGAATTATGCGGACAACTTTAAGGGGTTGTCCGCATAATTTAATTTACTATCATGTAATCGGTTAATCCGTTAAGAAAAAACTTCAAATTGTTAAGAACTAATAACCTGATAACCAAAAAAATTTAAAACCGTTAGCAAAACCGCTAAGCCAATAACCTATATTACTGACAAACCAATAATTTTTTTGGTTCGAGTTATCGATTTCAGTTTGATTTTGAACAACCCTATTTAATGGTCAATATAACTTTCACATATAGCAAACACAAATTTCATATTTGTATACTATAGCAAAGTTTGCATAGTTGTGTTCCATATCAAACATAAATATGTATATTTCGCTATGCATATACAAAAAAAAATAATTGTATAATTCGCTATACATATACAAAGAAACCAATTGTATAATTCGCTATATATATACAAAAAAAGTAGTTGTTACAAATCAATTGCATAATTTGTGTATGTATAAAACGTGAAAGAGAGCAAGACAAAAGATGGACAAGAGATATTTGTATTGTATATTATAAGGTGTATAGGACGAAGATATATGTATTTTGCATGTATACATACATTTTCTCTTGCTTATACAAACATAACGAACATTGTTAAACTCTGCGTTTTCTATTTGTTAACGATACGAAAAGTGAGGTGGCGAGCGGATGTAGGAAGTGACGAGTGATTTCTGGGATAGGGAAGAGAAGGGGAGACTATATATTATTATAATATAATATATATCTAGTCTATAATATATATATATATATATATCGCTTATACAAACACAAATGCATTTATAATATTTGGTTTTTTGTATAAAAAGCGAGAGAGAGGAGCGAGAGAGGGAGATTTTGAGGAAAGAGGCTCCTAGCAAACAGTTGCTACAATAAGGCAAATCACCAATCAAATATAAGGGTTATCCATTTAATTTAATTTATTAATTTGCCACTATATATACTTTTTTCTTTTATTTATGTGTATGTCCATTAATTGTAATCTCTCCATCTCCCCACTATCTATTCACCCTTATGGTACACCTCCTATGTGACCTTAATTCTTAATGCTATGTCCATCTTTTTCTTCATGATCTTATCTCATTATTGTCATCATTTATGCATGTTATAATAATCTTTTATATGCCTTTATTAACATCTATATATAAAAGTATTATAACTCTTATTGCAGATATTTAAAATATAGTTGAAAAAAAATAAGAAAATTTTATCTTGTTCTATATATTTTGTCTACTATCTTGTTGTTGTTGATCTTTTAACTTATAACCTGTTTGGATGTCTTATTTGTAATGTTTTTAAGCTCAAACAACCTTTCAACATATATGAAGTGCTTGGGTATACAAAAAATAAGCTTATAAGTGCTTAATTATAAATTAAAATGGTAAAAATAAGTAAAAGTCAACCCAAACAGGCTCATAGTTTTACGATAAAACAAAAGGTAAAAGAAAAAGAAAATTTCATTAATAGCAAAGGAATTAAAACTTAATAAGTTTCCTTAGTTATGTTTGCATAATTACGCTCAATAAATATAGTTTTGTTTGTTGAGTTACAAATAAAGTAAATATATACAAACTTTGTATTTGTACATTCATGAATTTTTCATAAACTCCGATCATATATTTCGCTCACAAATATTCAAACGAGGTAATTTGCTATGAATTTATCGTAACTTATAAAAATCAAATGTATCAACAAATAGTTAGGGTAAACATATACAAGTTCTAGATCTTTACAATCAGAAATCAAATTATACAAATAATAAAGTATACAATTAAAAACCGAATATCAAAATTTAAAAAATTATAATTGCGAATCATAAATATCTAAATTATGGCTAAATTAAAAAATATACTATAAATATTTGTCATTTCACATAGTTTTTCCCGAAAAGAATATTACTTTAATTAAAGAAAAAAAAGTGGAAGAGGGGCAACATTCATAGTTAATTTAACTTAGAGGGACTAGCCATACAAACTCCAACCAAAAAAAGCAAAAAGAAAGAGGCGAAGTTATCAAATCAAAAACCCTACTTCCTCCCTTCTTGTTGTTGTTCTTCTTCATATCCGCCGTAAATCTTTCTAAAACCAAAAATCTAGAGTGATGGCAAGCACTACTGTTGAACCCAAATTGGAGAAGAAAGAAGAGGAAGTAGAAGCAGAAGTAGAAGAAAACCCAACTGGCGATGATGAAGACACTGGTGCACAAGTTGCTCCCATTGTTAGGCTACAAGAAGTTGCTGTCTCCACTGGTGAAGAAAATGAACATGTTCTTCTTGATCTGTTAGTAACCCTTTTCTCTGTGTCTTCATTTTTTCCAAAAACAAGCTTTAATTTCTTCATCCAGTGCTTGATCTGGTAGTAAAGCTTTAATTTTTATGGAAATGATTTGTAGATGTATAGAATCTATTATCTTTATTTCAGAATGATCAATGTACTAAGTCTCAATTCCAAAGTATTTATCCCACTCGATGTGATAGCTATATGCAAAAAAGTATTTATCCCACTCGATGTGATAGCTATATGCAAAAAAGCTACTATTGTTTTTTCCTTTGATTACAAACGACTCTGTTGGGGTCGGCTCTATGAATCTATAGCTAATCATGTTATTTCATCCCGTGGTGGATCCAGGATTTTTAGTAAGGGGTTAGAAAAAAATTAAAAATGTAGTTCTTGGGATTTAAACTTAGAGCCTCAAGGTAATTTTGAACCTTCTGAGCCATTGATTGAAACTCTGGTATTGTGTTGAGGGGATTTGTAGTCTATATTTGTACGCTAATTTTTTTTTTTAAAAAAACCCTTATATGTAGTGTCATTATTTTGCGAGGGTGTTCGCCATCTTAGATCCGCCCCTGGCTCATTTGATTATGATTTCAAATATTGACTACTGTAAACTATAATTATAATATTATCTTGTATGTCCTTTTTAAGTATTTAAATCTTATTCTAAAAGTTCAAGGAAATGAAATGAATTTGTTCTTTCAAACCCCACAATTTTAATCACAAAGGGTGGAGTTATACATAAAAATGTTGGCGAAAGATTCCTCTTGGCAGCAAAGAGAATGTTCATTGTTTCTGGTTGTAATCCCTGATGTGAATTTTTGTAGGAAATCAAAGTTATACCGATTTGACAAGGAAGGGAGTCAATGGAAAGAGAGAGGTGTTGGGACTGTGAAGCTTCTCAAGCACAAGGAAACTGGAAAGGTTAGGCTTGTGATGAGGCAATCCAAGACGCTGAAAATCTGTGCCAACCACTTGGGTCAGAATCCTTCTTTTCTAATTTTCTTGATTATTGATTTCCCTTATTGGTTTTTCTATGTTTTGTTAATGTTTGTGGTTGTATTTAATCTGAGCTGCTGTTTGATAAAATCTTTTTTGTAGTCCTTCCTACTATGTCGATCCAAGAACATGCTGGGAATGAGAAGTCTTGTGTGTGGCATGCTGCTGACTTTGCTGATGGAGAACTGAAAGATGAGACTTTTTGCATCCGCTTTGCTTCAGTTGAGAGTGAGTAATCTGTTTATGCATCTTTGGATATTATTATTGTGCCTTTAGTTAAGATATGCTTTTTGAGCTATTTATCTTCTCCTAATGTGTATGTAACACTTGAAAGTCATTGGGATAGGATTTCCATATGCTATTTGAAATCTTCTATTTTCAATCAACATGTGATTTATCTATTGATAAAGATGAAAAATGAAATACGCTCACTACTTCCACAGAGTGGATCATTAGTTAAATTACATACAATTTAATTTGTATTAGAAGACATTTTTAGTATTGAAATAAAATGGTCACAAACAGAATGGAATGGATATTGAGGATTCATATTGCCAAGTCCAACCATACCAAAAAATGGTGTTTGTCATTGGTACTCAGTGCACATTTAGGTTATTGATTATGATATGTTGAATGATGGTAATTAGCTTATTTATGTGGCACACACTCCATACATCCATGAGTTATACTCTTGTTAGTGCTTCTTCAAGAGCTGTCTTAACTAATTTTCCCTGAAGATGGCTGAAATATCTTGGATGGTGAATTATGTCATGCGACATTTGATACTCACCACTCTTTAATTTAGGTTGATGTATTGGGAATCAGAAACTAATTTCCTTGATGTATTCTTTACTTGTAAATCACAATTTATGAGTTTCTTATTACAGTGTGATTACTAATTAATGGCTTACACAAACTCCTTGAGTACATTCATGAAACTTAGTTGCATTCCTTGCATGGGCTGAATCCTGTAAGTCATCTTAAATCAACACTGAACAACTGTTTAGGATTACTCCAGATTTGTAGAACCAAGTTGAATGACATGTTTGGAACAATTCTTAACGTTACCCCTGTTCTTCAAAACTAGATTTTTAACTTTATTTTTATCTTGTCTGTCAGATTGCAAGGCTTTCAAAGAGAAGGTTGAAGAAATCGCTGAATCTCAACAGACAAAGTCTGGAGAAAGTGAAGAAGCTGGTGCTGTTGCTACTGAACTTATTGAAAAGCTTAGTGTTGAAAGCAAAGATAAAAATGACAAACCTGAAGACAAAGAGGCCCCTGCAGCTACAGAGGAAAAGGAAGATAAGAAGGAAGAGAATGCTGATGAAAAGAATTAAAATGTTTGTATTTGTCGGTCAGAGTTTTCTTTTTTTCTTTTTTGAAAGGTTAATAGCATTCGTTGTTTCTGTCTGATCCTATAGATATGATAGATATAAGCAATGTGTCTCTTGTGGTCTTATTTGTTGTTGTTGGGATGGTTTGGATTTTCATTTGGGTCTTGAGTCGAGTGCAGCTTCATGTTTTATTTTGTGGTCTTTGGTGTTTCCTTGTACTTATTTATTGTGTGTTTGCAAATTTTGGTTCATGGGGGTACACCACCCAGTATAAGGGATTACGTTTGTTAAAACCTTTAGCACTGTTACTGAGATCATTTTTTAGTTACAGTTATTGCAGGTAAGAAATGGCAACTCGTCCCTTGTTTGGATCTGTTAAGATGAGAGCTGAAAGTTAAATTAGTCTCTTTCTTGATTGCCGCTCTTAGCTCTGTTTATAGGAGATAATTTGGATGTTGATGAAAATGAAAGAGCAATATTCTCACACTCTTGACTCCAAAAATATTGATAGTTTGACTAAATATTCTATCAAGGCATGGAGCCAATAGAATATGGAACTGTAATTTGAGAATCTTTGGAGGAAAGATGAGAACAGGTTTGTAGTACCAAGGAGCTGGATTCAATCAATAGAACAACATATCTAGTGAAATATCAGAAGTGAAATAATTGTTTGAATTACATAACACAAACATATCTAGTGAAATTTCAGAAGTGAAATAGTTGTTTGAATTACCTAAAACATAATTCATGGAGTTAATTAATACCTCAATAGGTTAGGTGAGCATGTGCTTTTCTTCGCACTACTTGCTAGTTAGATGGTTGGACATGGTTGACATGAAAATAAAGTAGTATTTGAAGTTGAGGCGTGTGTTGATATGAAAAGTGAGAACACATGAGAAGTTGTGAGTGAACTTGCAAAAACTCTATAAAAATCTATATATCGAACTCCAAAAGTAAATATCTCAAGTTTGTGCCAATTTGATAAACATACACTTACTTGAAAGAATCATCTCTCATGCAATAACAAGGTTATGACTTAGGCGATGTTATTTTCTAGAGCCGTCTATATGAGCTAGGCCCGTTGGGCTGGCCTGACCTAACTCGGAATTTAATAGGGCTGAGCTAAGATTTTTGGAGTCCATTTAAGAAAAGGGCTCTTTAGCCCGGCCTGAATAAGCCTGCTCATTTGGGGCTTGAGAAATATTGGTAGGGCCGGCCCGTGGGCCAATAAAAATAAATTTTAAAATATAATATAATATTAAAATTTAAAAATAAAGAGAGTCCAAAATCAAAAAAAATTAGGTTAATATTTTTATTTAGATATTTAAACTTTTAGTTGAAAAAAAAACTTAATAAATATTAAGGAAAATACACAAGTACCCCCTAGACTATACCAAAATTCCAGAGACACACCTTAACTAAACTAAGGTCCTATTACCCCCCTGAACTTATTATTTTATTTTATTTGTAATTTTATACACCTTTTGTCTAATGTGGCACTCTATGTGACTCCACGCAATTGAGGCGCGTCAGACATATTTTGATGCCACGTAAGCCAAAGAGGTTCACAAAATTACCAAAAAAAATAAGTTCAAGGGGTAATACAACTTTAGTATGGTGTATCTTTGGGATTTCGGTCATAGTCTAGGGGGTACTTGTGCATTTTCCCTAAATATTATAAAGATAATTTTATTTGTGAATTTGATTAACAAGTAGTGACAAGGTCTCATTTGTTTCCATTAAGATTAAGATGTTTGAATTTAAATACACATTTAAATATTAAGATGTGCATTAAGATCTAGATGTGTAAATCTAAATAAACAACTGAATATTAAAATATTGTCTCTGAATCTGAACACTAAATTATTGGAACAGTTTGTTTTCAATATCTGAATGCACATATGGAATTAGACGTTATATCAATAAAATATTATAAAACCTTGTTAGTAAAATAGTTTTTTTCATATAAAATAATATTTTGAACATTTTTACCATAACAATGTAATATGATTTATCTTTTAAGAACTCAACATCAAGTTACATCATGAATATGACTATTTTTTGCACTCAAATACTTTGAGAATCTAATATAATGCAATTTAAAATAGTTTATATAGAGTAGTAAATATATAGTTTAGAAAAATATTTTATTTTATTTTATTATAAATTTTTTTTATTGTTATCGTTCAAATAACTAATACTTTCTTATTTTTTAAAACCGTGCTAAATATTATATCATGTGAGTGCTTATCAATTCAAATATATTTATTAATTTAGAAAGTAAAAGGGGTATATTAAGTTAATATGAATAAAGGAAATTATAATGGCAAGCATGTAATTAATATTAATTAAATAAGAAAACATTTTTTATGAGTTGTGGTGATTTAGTTGAATTAAGATAGGAGTCTTTCTTTTTAGTCTGAATAGTGTTAAGGGTGTGTTACAAATCTGATTCATTCAGATATATACACACCCATTAAGAGGCTTATAAGAAAATAAAACAAACGAACTTAATGAGTTGAATCTGAATAATTAAGATCCAGTTCTTAAAAACAAACACACTTAATAAGCCAAATCTGAATGATTAAGATTCAAACCTCATTAAATGCAAATAAATGAGACCTTACATAATGTAATATTATTTTATCGATATTTATGATAATATTTTTAAATTATAATTTATAATTTAATTTAATAATTATTAAAAAAATTATAATTTTTTAAAAAATGGACTGGCCCAGTAAGCCTGTAGCCCACGTACTTATGGGTTGAGTCGATCATTTTCTGGCTCATACAAAAAATATGCTAGCCCGGCCTGACCCATAAAATATCAAAGCTTGTATGGGTTAGCCCGGATAGAGTGAGCAAGCCCATATTGACAACTCTACTATTTCCTAGCCATGTCTCAAAAGTTTTTTTTCAAAGATGTCAAATATTATAATTTATTTTGTCATAGTATTTGACATATCATGGTCCATATTTACTGAAAAGCCTCTATTATAACCAAAAGATAAGATACAATGGGGGTTGCAATATTTATGAACAAAGTTTTGCCCATATATTTAAAAAAGGAACCACAGTATAATTGGTCCCAGAAGTAATGTCGCCCATTAGATAAATTTCATCTGACCAGCAATTGCCACAAGAGTTAGCATTTGATTGCCAACCTGGGCAATGGACGATATTAAGCAGTCTAAGTTTCTATTGCACAAACATTACATTTCCTACAACAGTTTCCATTTCCTACGAATCAACCAAGTTTCTCAAGCATTACTGTACACTTATATCATGGTGCCAAACCCACTTGGAATGCTGATGAAGGGGTGAACAACCTGATCAAATACAACAGGTGTATGCTACCACCACCTTTGCTAGTTTCTTTTTCAATATAAAGCTCTGGCGATATCATGGAGATATTGCACAACCGGTTGACGTTATCATCTCTGTGTCTATTTCTCCACTTGTTCCCTTTGTTGAAGGATAGTCCTTAGAATTATCTGCAGACATATTAATTAGACTAGTAGGATAAGAAGTTCGATATTTAAACCATATACAAGGTCACAACACTTACTGAATATGGAATCAATTGACGGCCGCCTAGGTGATGTGTCCCTTGTAGGATCTGGAAAAAATTGAAATGAGGATGAAATCACTCTGTGCACTTATAAGTAGACAGGTAAGATGAACATTTTCCATCACATAAAGCAAATAGAAACATGACAGATACAACTCATTAGTTCAGTAACAGAGATTAGGTTCAAAATAGCAGAAGGTCCATGCCATCTTTTTAAGTTCTATTTGTTTCCTATTTTGGATAAAGTGCCATTGGATGTCAAACAAGAAGGTACATAGTCTAATGCCTGGTATGCCTTCTGAAATAGTTTAAACATTCATTTTGGTTCTTCATATTATAATTTCCAGAAAACTTCTTGCAGGTTAGCATCACTAGTTTATTATTATTTTTTAAACCGGATCAGCATAGAGCCAGACCAATAATTATAAACCATGAGCAATCGAGAAATGCATCCTTAAAATATCAGAGAGCTTGGGAAAGGAAGCAAAGTAGTTGTACCAAAACCTTCAAATTCAGCCTAGAAGCCAGATAAACAAACAAAAAGATTTACACAACACCATCATCATGAATAGTAACAATAACAATAATAAGTATTAGAAATATCAATCTTGTGAACTCTGAACTGGTTTCATTTTCAGATAAGAACTTGCAGAAACTCCCTCCAAAGTTAGAGGAAAACCTACAGTGCTTCTTTGGAGAGTGCAGTTACAGTAGTTCCGGGGAGATTTCTAGATAGGTGTCAGAGGTCCTCTTTTATGAAAGATAAGCACACGCAAATGTCTAACTAAAGTATAATTACACAATTGTAGAAGGCATTGAAAGGGGAACAAATGACTCACCGGAAGAGTTGCGCAGTGCCTTGACAGCATCAAAGTTTTTGTACGTATAGCCCACAAAACTTAAATCTTTGGGAGTTAATGACATCTATAAACATGAAACTTGAAGTTAGATAACTAACTTAGAATTCTGAGGCTGCAACACATATTAGCAGGATATTATTATGCATCAAATATTTCACTTGAAGTATGGCTTCGCATAGGATACGTAGAAGAATACCAGGATGGGACTATTGCGAGAAATTTCTAGATGTACCACAAATCATGCAGGCTGCAGAACAAACACTGGAAGAAACTTTATAATCCTTCCAGAATCTTGCACAGTGGGGCTCAAATCCATCTTTCTATAACTTATGCCTAAACACTTTATAACCACTTGTAAGTTGCAGCTAAGCTTTCTTTCTCAATAAAAAAAAATCGCAGCTAAGCTTTGTTTCATTATTTATGCATGTAAGTACACATATCCCAAGGAATAGACATGATTTCTAAGTGCAAAATGTCATGACTTTTAGGAGGTTGATGTACAAGAAACAAAACAAAAAGATCGAAGTAAAAGAACAGCTTTCCTTTTTTTCTTTTTTGGTAGTTAAAGATATCGACTATAAAGTATTTGATTAAAGTAAAACATCTACTTTACTAGCGATTCATAAAGCATGTTATACACATGACCATACAGTTAGGTTTTATTCAAAAGTACGTATGCAATAATGTGGTGTCAATTGGATCTATGGCTATATATCTGTTACTAGAAAAGAAAAGATATAGAAAATATATCAAAAATCTACAAGCCTCTGAAGTATATATATACACATAAGAAATACTTGCTGGATGTGATGAGGAAATAGGATTTGGCAAAAGATGGATTAGGTAAATTTAAGTTTTGCACAAGCAGTGTCAAATTTTCAGTACTAATAAATGGTACTCCTGTCTGGTTTTTTTCCTTCCCAGAGAGGCTTAAGGTAAGGAGATCCTCTTTTTCTTTTTTCTTTTCAGTTTTCATCATAGCCATGGAAGGACTGAATGGTATGGTGAAAAGAGCACAGGAAAATAATTGGTTCAGGGGTTCAAAGTTAGCACAAGAGCTGACTGAAGTATGGCAATTTCTCACCTCCAGTATGCTGATGATTCTCTTGTATTTTGTGAAGTTGACAGAGAACAGTAGATGATGATGAGGGTGATTTTTTCATTCTGTTTGAAGATATCTCAGGCTTACATATTAGCTGGAACAAGAGATATGTATATCGAGTTAATGATGTAAACGATATCCTAAGTTTGGCTAATATTTTGTACAGAAAAGTTGGGGAACTGCCAACTGTATGCTTAGGGATTCCTCTGGGAAGCAAATCAAATAGGATATGGAATGGAGTTATAGAAAAATGTGAGAAGAAATTGGCTAATAGGAAGTGCCAGTACCTTTCATTTGGGTGCCGCTTACTCTAATAAACTCAGTTCTGGATGCTATGCCAACATACATGATGTCTCTATTCCCTATTCTAGTGAATGTTGGCTGTTGCCGAAAGAACTGATTCTTTAAGAAGAAATTTTCTATGGGATTGAAACAGTGAAAAGAAAAAAATTGACCTTGTCAAATGGGATTCACTGGTAATCAGCATAAGGATGGGGGTTTGGGGGAAAAGGTTTAAAAGGTACAGAACTGAAGCTTGATGATGAGATGGCCATGGAAGTTTGCTTCAAATAAGTATTTACTGTGGAAGGAGGTGATTAGGAGAGATACAGTACAGAACAGTAGACCACCAACAAGGTAAATGAGCCTTCCTTATGGAGTCGATCTATGGAGGCCCATAAGAAATCCTTGGCCAGGATTCAGCACCAAAACAACTCTTAGAATTGGTAATGGTATAAAGATTTTTTATTTTTGGAACGGCAATTGGTTGGCAAGTGGTGCTTTGGTAAATCACTTCCTGATATTCACAGGATCAATCAACAACAATAAGCTACAGGTGGAGAGGATTGGAATCCTCAGGGCTGGAACCTTACCTTCAGAAGATCCCTTTTTGATTGGGAGATGGGCAGAGTGGTTGAATTATATAAAATGCTGGAGCAGTTCAGGAACTGCAGATTACTAGGATCAGTTGATATGGCAAGGACATAAAACAGGGAAATTCTCTGTTAGTTCAGCTTAAGGAAATTCAACACATCTAATTATTGTTTTGGAAAGTTTGGTCATGGAAAATGATATGGAAGGTTAAAATTCCATATGAAGTTGCATTATTTACTTGGTTCCTGGCCAAAGGAGCAGTTCTTACACAGGAAAATCTTGCCAGGAGAGGATAATACCCTTGTACTCTAGATGTTACATATGTGGAGAAGAGGCAAAGCCAGATATTCATCTTTTTTTACATTGTAAGGGAACTTCACAGCTATGGAGGATATTTTTAAACTTAAGGGGTATACAATGGGTAACGCCAAGAAGTATCTCGTAGTTTCTCAATTGCTGGAACAGTGAAGGCCACCCAACTGGCAACAAAAAGACATGGAGGATTGTCCCAGCTAGCATTTGGCGGACAATCTGGGAAAGAAAACAAAGATGTTTTGCATAGAAGACTAGCAACTCCCAGAAGTAGAAAATGAAGTGTAATCTTTTTTCTACTTTTGGTGTAAAGGGATAAGCTGAGAAGATCATGGTCCAATTTTCGATGTTCTGATTCCTTATAAAGAAGATATAGGATGGCAGAGATATTTTGCATGGCATTTTGTAATCATGGGGGACAATATCCAACATAACTAGCATTAAAAAAAAAAGAAACTAGAAATATTTAGAGGAGCTACTGATTTGCAATATCCAACATAGCTTGCATTTATATTTTTGGATAAGAGTGGATGGAAACAGATTTAAGTAGTTTTTTTTTTGTTTGAATGGAGCCAAAACACGTTTCGACAGTAAGTTCTGAGTTAACCCTTCTAGCTTCCGTCTTTTGCTTAGTACTACAGAATTTTAGGCAAGTGGCAGTAATAAGGATGCAGATACGTTATCAGTTCATTGGCCATAAAATACTATCATATACAAAAGGTATTGAAATACAGACAGAAAAGAACCAGTGGTTACAAACCTTCCGAGAAGGTCCTGAACCAGATCTTGCTGATGTTGGAGTATCCATCTATGAAGAAGTCCAGAAGGAAAGAAAACAGTTACTTCCAAGGAGAAACAGACTACATTTGAACAAGATGATAAAGGTGACAAACTATAGATCCACCAAGTATAGTTTCAGAAGGCTAACATGTGAATCAAGCATATTCTTGCCAATAGGCAATTGAAAAAGTGAGGACTACTAGTTTGAAATCACAAAGCAAAATCCTCGGCATGAATCGTCTTTAAAAGATGCCAGAACTAAAGACCATGCACAATATTGTGACTAAGTCTGACTAGGAACAGAGATTAAGGAGAAGGCTTGACTTACCTAATACAAGCGTAGCAGCACGGATAAAATTTAGATCTTGACTTAAAGTTAGCTAGTCAAAAAAGCACCCTACTCATGGAGTAATAGAAAGCAACTGCTTTTAGAAAGTGAGACACTGAGATTAAAAGGCAGGATTCAAATAGCATTGTAAGAAACTCTACCAGTTTCCTGTCTTAACTTATTTGTGAAAAGAGAATGGAAGAGAGATTTGTATATAGATATAAAGTTGGACCTAACAAATATGGAAGAGAGATTTTGAAAATGGTCATTAGGGGACATATCACAGATTACAGCCTCTAACAATTTAATTTGAAAAACGAGGTGATTCACACACTTCAACACTGTACAAAAGCAAACACACATCCTAGATTGAGTCTGAATGTTGCCCATCAACAAAACTTTGTACATGCTTGGCGCAAGAAAAAAAGAAGCAAGCCTGGAAAAACAGCATTTCATTTCCTTTTTATAGGTTGCTTATCTAAGCATACAAGTCAAACAGTAGATATGATTGCAAGCTTTTGCAATGTCAGTTTCTTGAAGAGCATTATTTCACTTAAAAATAGTAAAAGGCTCAGGACAGTTATCGTTACACTCAATGCAGTGCGCCTCCTGAACTGTGCTCTTCATTTACACTGGGGGTGAGTGGACAGTACTCAAGGTAGTTGATGAGTTGTGACATTCAAACAACAGAACTGAGGAATCAGATGAATTTTGATTGAAAAAATGGGCCCAATAAGGAAAGTTTTAAAAAGACAAAGGCATATATATACATATATATATATAATATATATATAATATATGATATATATATATATATAATATATATATTAATACTTATAGATATAGAGATAGGATAAATATATATATATAATTTAAGAGAGAGAGAGAGAGAGAGTTACCAACTAGTTGTTGAGTAAAGAATAATATGTAGAACGTAAATGTGCCTTTTTTTGTTAAATGAAAAAATTACAAGAAAGTAGGAGGCGATTGACTCTAACAATTATTCGTGGTAGCAAAGGACCTTTCTTTCTGACACATTTATTGGAGAATTCTGGAGAACCTTTATCTAGAACCAAGACTAATTCTTCAGCATCAGTCTCTCTTATTGTTTTCCTAACTCCTTCATTTCTGCAGAATATGTGCGCGCGCACACACATACATTTTTTTCTTTTCTAAACCTAAAAATTAATCAGCTGAACACACACACAATTACCCCCTCTCCGATCTCTTGGCTGTTTCAAAACCTAACTTTACTCCATGCTCATAGCAATTGAGTTCGAACTTAAGCAACTCATCGACAACTTCCAAGGCCAATATATATATTCAACCCAAAACAAATGCACAATTGAGGAACACATGCTGTTGAATGCGAGAATAACCATCATGGGATTTTTGTTATTTGTTTGAGAAAGAATAGTGCTTTAAGAGGCTGCGATTTTGGAAGGTTGTGCGAATGCCTACTATCTGACTTGTATCTTCTAAAGGGAAACATATAAACGGTATAAAACTCTTAGATGAGTAGGTCCACGCGCTTCACATGGTCCCAAAGGAAGCATAGCTCCTTATTCGAGTTCACTATCACCCACCAACAAAATATTTCAACGTACTTGACTCAAGAAAAAGAATCAAACCCACATGCAAGAAGGTGTGCTGTGGATCTAAAAACAAATAATAGAAATCTACCCTCTACTAAACCTTTCGGATGAGGCATTCCTCACAGTTCACCAATATTGTAAACAGACAGTGAAAAGAAGACACATATCGCAGTCCATTTTTTAAGTAAATAGAGAGGTGGGACAGTAATGTATAAATAAAATAAGGGAAATATTGTAGGTGTTACAGATAGACATTAACTGTGCATTAGATATTTAAAAGTATCAAAAGGGTGTATTAGATATTTAAGAGTATCAAAAGGGTGTATGTCACTGGCTATAAAAGTCATTAACTTTCTCCAATAAAATATAAGACTCATTCAGTTTCATGAAATACCTCATCATACTTCATGAAATTCTGGGTGTCCAGCTCTCCATTAACTTCTGGTTTGAAGGCTGCTTCCATTTCATACAGCCTATCCCATTCAATATCCTTGAACCAAGGATGAGCCTGATAAACCACTTCAAATAAATTAACAGAAGAAACATGAAGGTTCTAGTGAAAGTGATTGGATGAGTGCTTCAAATATTACCTTTATTTGGTTTGCACCTCCAGTTCCGAGTCTATGCTCAACATCACATAGTAACCTGCAAATAAGATCCTTTGCCTCATGTGAGAGTTTAGTATCTTCAGGAAATCTTAGGTGATTTCTCCAGTGAACTATCTGGCAATCACACACATGGAGTTAGAATCGGATAGATTTGGAAGTAGCAGGAGAACCTGAAAAGAAGGTTTACTTCAACACGAAGGCAATCAGTACATTTTAGTTGGTATAATACAGAGATACTCACTAATACACCACGTTCACATAGTAAATATTGATTGTAGCACTGGCAAGCATATCACTATGAATGCAATACATCTTAGACTTGTACTGCAAAAGGTAGAAGACTTAGACCTGGATTAACCAAACGAAAGAGACTAATCTAAGGGGTTAAGCATCAAGTGAAAAGGTCTCAGACATCAGCTGTCCAAGCTATCAGTTCTCCGGCATCAGCAAAGAAAGGTGGTTCATACTCGGATGAGATTGCATACAAAGCATTCTTGTTCTTTGTATGTGGTCATTTTGCAACAAATTCTTAGCATCAAAATTTTCTACCATTCTCTTGATTTTTACAGTGAAAGAAGAAGGCACTTTCTGTTATCTCAGAAGCAGTAGATATCCTTATCATACAAAAAACGGAAAACATACAGCATATTTTAAGAAAACAGAAAGTAAAGATGCTACCTTTCTGCAAGTAGTTATCGGATCATCGGCGTAGAATGGAGGGTAACCAATGAGCATTTCGTACATAATTGCACCAAGGGACCACCTGCATGTAGTGTATAGTAGATAAAAGATGAGAAATACATAAAGCACAACATGGTTCATTGTACTTTAGCAAATAACTAGAAATATAAACGGGGTTGAAACAAAGCATTTTTTCATGCAGTCCTAATCAAACTAAAGTGGAAAAACAGTAGGTAGGGGGATAGGGCAAGATTCCGTGAAGTTCCACGAAATCCCAAAATACAATATGCCTCATTCCACTAGAGTTTGTTGTGCAGATGAGGCACTAGATCTTGTAGCATCAGATATATCATATCCCCAGAATGTTGAAGGCTTGAAGGGGGGTTTTTTGGGGTGGGTGGGTGGGGGGGAGGTTTAGCACTTAATTTACAGCTCTCCACTTGGTCATAAACGGAGGCAGTGGGAACCCCTCACAGATATATCCTACTTCTTTCATCCTAACCTTTCCATGGACTAAAATCAAGAAACTTTTACTCCATTCACCTTCAAATTAACATGTTTTGTCCCCCCAGGGAGAAATTCTTCTCTAGCCCCCTCTTCCAACTGCTCCAAAATCTTTCTTTTGTCCCTCATGCAGCATCCTCCCATGCTAACACTGATGTCCTCACTCCTCCCTACTTCTCCTTTGCCTTCCCAACAAAAGCAGGCAGCAGGCAGCCCAACTAAAAACACCAGATAACCTTAGTCTGCTTTCTCATCCTCCATTTGTATCTAACTTTGCTTTCTTTTCTGTTATTAGTGGTTATTTGACCATTCCATTCCTTGTCTGGTAGGGTTCTTTTTTGTTTTTTTGTTTGCCACTAATAGGTATTGCTAGATTGAATTTACTTAAGATGAACATAGAGGTGCCACAAATTTTGACTGCCTCTACTTCATTTTATTATGGATAAGGAGTTTAAGAAAAGAAAGGTTTTAACTCAGGCAGAATATGACGCACCAAAAGTACCCTTAATATCTAATTGCCTTAAACATGACATTGTCAATTAGGATAAAATCAGAATGTTCAAACTAAAGAATTTCCAAATATAGAAATACGTCGAACTTTTCAGAGCAGACTGAAAAGAAAGTATATCTTCACCAAAAAGAATAGAATATCTTATAAAATAAAGGCCAAACCCATCGGTGGCCACCTAAAGTTGCTACTATTTTTCACTTAGACACCTTAACTAAGCTCCGCTCATTTTATGTCCCGCTGTGTTAATTCGACACTTTCTGCTGAGATGGCATAGCAAGTGTGATATACTCACTGGACGCGTGTGAGAGCCTCATTTATCAAATTTTAACTTTTTTTTCTTCTTCTTCTTCCCCATTTTTTGGCTACCATTTTCAAAGCTTAAACTCTTTCCATGGTGAAATAAATTTGGCAATGCCACAAACAAAAAGTGATTTCTAGCGCCCATAAATTTTAAACTTATTGGGGGAAAAGCTTCATCTATCCTATCAATAGTGTGCTTAATACAGAAGGTTTTACCAGAACACTAGGAGGCAAGGTTGGGGAGCTTCCAACTACTTACCTAGGTATGCCTTTGGGAGCTAAAAGCAAGTCCAAAGGCATATGGAATGGGGTACTGGAGAAATGTGAAAAGAGACTCACTAGCTAGAAGAGTTTGTACTTGTCCTTGGGAGAAAGATTGACTTTAATTAACAGTGTGATGGATGCATTACCCTCTTACATGATGTCAGTCTTCCCTATGCCTGCCAGTTACAGTGTATCTAATAGCATTGATGCTCTACAAGAAATTCTATGGCCAAGGCAGTGAAGATTTAAGAAGAAGTTCATCTTGTTAAATGGAAAGAATGATGGTGAGTAAAAACACAGGAGGCTAGGAATAAAAAATCTGAGGAAACAAAACCAAAGCCTATGAGGGAAGTGGTTTGGAAGGTTGCAAATGAAGCTTAACATGGCTCGGGATGGAAAGAGGTCATCATAGACAAACATATGGCATGGAAGAAAGTGGATGACCTAAAATGATAAGTACTCATTATAAATGCACAGTTATGGAGGGGAATAGAAATCTATGGCCAGTTGCTATATCACCAAGAACCAAGGTACTTAAAAGTGGGAGATGCGGTCAAAGACACCTTCTGGGAGGATAAGTTGGAATGGGTCTGTCCCTATGCAACAGTTTGCATCCCTGAATTGGTTAATTTATTGCCAACATCAACAGGCCATGTGTCTACAATGTGGACTGGACAAGGATGGAATTTGTTCTTAAGGAGGAACCTCAGGATAGGAGATGACAAAGTGCAGATTCAGGAAGATCTTTCAGCAACCTCACTGAAAAAAGAAGGACTGATTTAGTTTGGGCAGGACTGATACCAACTGTCATTCTCAGAAAATCAGTGGTCAAGGAAACGCAAACAAGGAATGCCGGCGACAGAGATGAATGGCCATGGAAGCTATCGGAAACCAAAAAGTACCCTACAGAGTCAAATGCTTCATGGAGGCTATCAACAAAGAAGCAGTTTTGACTCATGAAAAATCTAAAGGATAAAGAGGCTATCAGTGGCTTCGAGCTTACTGGTATGTGGAGAACATGCTGAGCAACAATTATTAACCATCTTTTTTTGCATTGTACATGGACAGAACAATTATGGAGAATGTATCTGTAAAAAGGGGATACGATGGGTGAAGCCAGGGAGCATTAAAGGAATCCTGAGCAGCTGGAATAGAGATGCACTGCTTTGCTTCTGACAGGAGAAGGATGGAAAAACTTATCCCAGCATGTATTTGGTGGCCAATCTGGAAAGAGAGAAAAACAGCAGGAGTTTTGAAAAATTGGCCCAGACAGACAGAATGTTTACAGAAGAGCAAGATGAACTGCTTAGTCTTTTCTATTTTTGGTGTAACAAAGATATATTAATAGGGACAGAAGAGATCTTTGATGTGCTAGTTACAGGTAAGCAGTTTAGACTAGACTATTTAGTCTGTAAGTTGTATAAAAACTTTTGAAGGGAACTAAACTTTTGTTGTAGTATACATGTGGATATATAGACTAAAAAAAACAAATTTAAGCTTAAATACTTTCACTTGTTTTGTTGTCCTTCCTCCTCAAAATAATTTGAGAAAAACCAACACAAATTTCAAGAAGAAAAAAACACACTCAGAAATGGAAGGAAATCATATTTTCAATTATTTAATCCTACCTTCACAATAAACAATTTTAGTTCCAATCCATTTGTATGTCTTCTTACATCATAATCAAGGAAAAAGTTCAAATCAAATAGATAAGCTATATAATTTTTAGTAGAAAAAATGGGACTCCATATTTATGTACTAAAGCAACAATTTTTGACTTGCATTAATTATTTGGTTAGAGACATGTCAATGAGTCATTGGTAGTTTTTTTCCTACTCAAAATTCATCATTTAATAATTAATTTTATGCCACATGTCTTTATTTAATTCGTCATTTTGACATGTCATTAGTGAGTGTGTTACACACCCCTAACAAATTTGGCAGATTGTCGAAAAAGTGTCAAAATGACATAGTTGTGCATGTCATTAAGTGTCTAAAATGAACAAAACCTAGTTTAAGTGTCTAAGTGAAAATTCATGCCAAGTTTAGGTGGCCACTGATGGGTTCTCCCTAAAAATAAAACACAGAGAATACAGTTTTTTAATTATCATTATCAGTAAAAGGTGCCACCACATATGTTAGCAATCGAACTAATCAAAAGAGAAGTATCCAAGGTAATTTTATTGGGAGGGAAATCCATCAATTTCAACAAATTTATTTACCAACTTGAAGAAGGTCTCGCTATTGACATTTAGACATCTGTCACATTGATTCATGCATGAGTAGAGAATCCAAGAACTACTGGTGATCTATGCAAAAAAGCTAATTCTAATTTCGGAATGAACACTAACCAATCACATTCCATTCCATATCCTTTCTTCAATAGTACCTCAGGAGCAATATAGTCTGGTGTACCGACTGTTGAAAAGGCCTTTTAGATGAAGAAGACAAAAATTAGCTTTAAATACATAGAAAATTCAATACTTGCTAAATAACACAGATCTAAATTTAGTGTCTACAAAAGTGAATATTAAGATTTTATATCAGAGTTATTGACATATTGCAAAAAAGCAATCTTCATTGACTGAAATAAAAGCCAATACAATTTCTCATTCCTGCAATAATCTGGTATTACATAAGCGCAAGTGTTTGGAACAAGATAAATTCATTCAACTATAACACATGATTTTGTATCTTATATTAGCCTTCTGCTGTTTTGAGATATCCTTTTCATTTATTTAGGGGGTTCCTATAAAGATGTTTCTTATACTATGCTTCGGGTTGTATTATTGGTTCACCTAGCAGGTAGTGGCTTGTTGGGTTCCATATTGCAACACGTGAATTTTGTTTCCATGACATTCTGTAAATCCTCACACAATGCAAAGAAGAAACAACATATATCAGTAATATTGCATACCAATTTCCTTCTGTTTATCTGCCAATGATGAAGCTTTTCGCGGGGGGTTTTCCACTTATTTCCATCATTGGTATCTGGGAAGCTGCTATCTATATCCATAGGATCCTTTATATTCTCATCATCCATAGCTTCATTTTCTTTTAATGTGGATAACGTTCTACAATCAAGAGGCTTACAGAGACCAAAATCAGAGAGCTTCATGTGACCATTTTTGTCCAAAAGAAGGTTGTCAGGTTTGATATCTCTGTAAAAAAAGAAAATCAAAATATAAACACCAAAACAGTCACAACATGGAAAGAGCTATACCTCAAGAAAGCGATCACATATTCACATTCAAATTATGCACATAAATTACCTTAAGTCTTAATTATTTCATAACAGTAGCTTTCACAAATAAGAAGTTGATGCAAACATACCTGTGAATGTAATGATGCTTGTGAATAGACTCTATAGCTAGGACACTCTGACCAATATAAAATTTAGCTACACTTTCAGACAATGTATCTTCTCTCATCAGCAGAGTCATCATGTCACCGCCAGGAAGATACTCCATGACAAGGTAGAGATATTCAGCATCTTGGAATGAGTAGTATAATTTTACAATACAATGGCTGGCCACTTCTGCCAATAAATTTCTTTCAGCTCTCACATGCTCCACCTGCGAAAATCAATTTTTTCAATAGGGATTACAAAGTTGGCGGATTATAACCCCATTGTAAAACAGGTACAGGACCCCACCCTCCAAACTCCCACTGGTCAAACACTACCCGAGATGCTGAGCCCAGCTTCACGAGATACAGTCCAAACCCCCTCTTCCCCATCCCATCCACCACAAGCAGGACACTGAAAAATTACTTCAATATGACGCTCAATCATTTCATTTCATGCGGGGAACAATCAACCTTGGTGTATTACTTGGATCATTTCTGTTTCTCGAAGGCAATAAAGTTTTCTTTATTTAAGAAATCAATGCTGAACCTACATGAGAAGGGGGCTCCAGAAGAAGATTAAGTTACAAAAGAAAAGCTGTCCAGTAAAATGAGGAGAAGGACCACAGGGACCCCTTTGAACGTACAAATAAAATATAGCCCTAGAAAACATGTCATGAAAGTTTCCAGAGAGTACTTTCATACGATAAGATTAAAAAGGAAAAAATATTGAACAGGAGATCCGTAACTATTCTAGTGCTACACTTCATATCAGTTGTCTGGGATGCTAACAAACACCTCAATTAATGCAACAACATATCCAGTCCAAAAGCACTAATCCTAAATGTTGGCTGATAGATGGTATTTTCCATATCAATATTTGATCCTCTAAGATCTTAAAGATAATTGTTGTAATCTAGAATATCTTTTTCTCATTTTTTTTGCAAAATATATGATTTTATAGAATCCCAGATTTCATGGGATCTAAGTCATTCAGTTCCACAATCTCTCATGAATATAAAGCCATGTATATGAGATAGAAAGATATGAATGAAACTATTCAACTATCTTATTCCATATGGTATCAGAGTTTTAGGCTTATTCTTTAATGGTTGTATTCATCTTGTCCAGAAAATGTGACTGCTGCAACTATTCCAGCCTCTGGAAATGTTTCTGCAACTGTAGCGAATAACTCTACAGTTTCATCGGGTGATTTGCAAATCATTCAAGCCTCTTATCGGTTGAATGGAAAAAATTACCTAAAATGGGCTCAACTGGTTCATACCTTTTTTAAAGGATTGAAAGGAACATCGACACCTTCTGGTACAAGGACCATCTAAGAAAGACCCCTTACTTTTGATGTATGGGATGAACATGATGTGGCGGGGGTGGCATGGGGGGGGGGGTGGGCAATGGGATGTCATTGTTAATATACAACCTATGTGATGAACATGAGTGCAACTGATGGATGAAACACCTTTGTTTGGACGTCTATGGCTTCAAAATCACCCGAATAGCGTTCATGTATTCTGAGCACACACCCTAAGGAAATTTGATGCAGTGAGCGTGGAGACCTAAACATCTAAAGTACATGATCGCTTGATCAGGACTATGAATCTAAAAATAACAAATTTCTACAGAACCGATTTCGATCTATAGCTTTGGGAGTTTGCTGAGCTGTTATGCGGTAAAACGACCTAAATCCTTGATTATTGTGGTAAGATATTATAGAAGGACCTATGAGACTATATTGGTGTACAATAACTCATCAATAAGTATAGCGCTCAGTAATCATGCGCAGCACATGATCGCGGACAAGCAAACTGAGGTGATAGAACCTTTCATTAAGGAAAATTAGATAGGGGACACAATTTGTACAATCCTTTGTATCTAAAATAACAGGTGGCCGATTTTTAACAAAAGGACTACCAAATAGGTGTTTCATCAAAGAATCCAATACCAAGCTAGGAATGAAGAATTCCATTCACCCTCTAAGGGGAGTGTTGACTGATAGAGGAATCTATCTCCATTCACGACTGATCCCTAAATACTTAAAAGATAATCGCTGTAATTTACAATATCTTCTTCCCTTTTTTTTGTAAATATATTATTTATTGAATCCAAATTTCATGGGGATGTAGGGTGATTCTGTGCACCACCTCTCATGTAATATATATCCATGTAATGACATAGAAAGATATGAATTAACTATTCCACTATCCTTATTTCCACTATCTAACCACCCAAATTGGCTTTTTAAAACGCAGATTCACCTGACGGTGTATACGCATCTTAGCCGATCGCAAGGTATAATCAGGTAGGATCAAAGTGAATAAATATATACACAACCTAAACTATCAACCCAAACAAAGGTTATGTTTCTCATAACGTCATAGACGGGTCTGGTGCACATTGGTGTGATGGTAGAACTGCAACTGACATCTAATGAAGCGGCGACGCAGCAGCGAAAATTCTGGGTTATCATATGATCCAAAAGAATGTACAAAAACCTACAACAATGAGATGTGTCAAGGGGCTCACATTCATGAACTTTCGTAACCATCGTATTTACTCTATCTTTTTTCCTAAATTCAAAATCTTGGTCCGAGTTGATGGGATGATATAACTATGAAATGTACTGACTACTATACAATGACATACATTTTATCTGGCAAACGATCAGTGCAGAAATACTTGAAAGTATGGGTTCACAAAGATCCCAAGAGGTCACACCAAACCTCAGTGCGCGCAAAGATAAGCACTAACCATAGTTGGCACATGCATTTTGGAGATGCTCAAACTGGTCTTTTTGCATGTCCAGAGATGAAGACTTAGACGACTCATACAGTCAGTACACAAAACCTGATGCTCCATGGATTTATTAGGAATCCTGTCTTTACCTTACTACGCTATCCTTTACCCGTGTTCCATCTGATACCTTCTACGTCACCCCTCATTACACCACGACCTCACCTAGACGTACCTAAAACCACATCCTGATCCATGACAGCCCCTTTTACCGATTACGGTTGCCCAACCTTTTACACGCCACAAATTACCACGTGCACACCCCACTACGCCCTGCTGCCCTTCCTAACTCCCTCTGCTTTTTTTACTGTTTTACAAGTATTGGATGTTAAAGGTTTCGAAAGAGACAGCACTGCATGGAGTGTCCATTACACGCATGTATATCCCAAACTAGTTGAGGTTGGGCGGTAATCCATTATATAATCCACTCTGTTCTCATTCATCATCATGATCCCCGTGCCAATAGTTATTAACCAAGTTTGTCCTTTTAGTCCAAAAACGAACGTGGTCCCTAAAACTCAGAAGTATGTCTGAATCTCATACTTAACCCTTTCAAGACCTACTGCAAGTGTGACAACAATAACCTCTTAATCTGAACTAGTTAGTATTGCCTATATTATCCTTGTTCTCTTTCTTTAATCTATTCTTAGTTAAATCCACATACTAATATTCCTAGAGATTGTAGCTTAGATGGGAGTTTGTCCGAGGAGTAATTGATTAGTAGTACTAAAGTCGCTCATGAAAGTTTGTGTGTAGTGGTTAGCAGAGCAGAAACAATGTGTTACTATCTAATTCTTTTTGCATAATATAATCACTTACCTCATAAGAACGACAAGTGGTCTAAATTAAGATGAACAGGACAACACACTTAACATGAATTAGCAAGTTTACTTGGCAGGTGACATAAAGACCCGCAGCCACAGGTGCAAAAGCTTTTAATCTGTCTAAAAAGTGAATGAGATTCAGATGCAAAGGTTGAACTGTGCAAACCTTGGGCTGATTTTGGATATCAAATTCTCCACCCTATGGAAAATGTTATCTTATGAGATGGTAAAGTATGTTTAAATCAGACACAGAAGCAAGTGCTGCAAGATTATTTACCAATTAAGAAAGGCCACAAATTGTATCCTGTATTATTCATTATGCTAAGCGTCTAACCTAACGTGTCAACTAAGGATTCTGAATCATCTACAACATTTTCTTTACACCAAAAAGTCAAACAAAATAATACAGTTACGTTCTTCAAAACATCTAGCATTTCTATCTTTCCCAATTGTCAATCATATACATGTAGACATAGTTCTCCACCATAACTTCTGATTTACACAGTCAAAATCATAGTGCGAGCAACAGGATATAGGCTGAATTAGGCTAACGCTCTGGCAGTTATCAACCACTAGACCTATAGTATGTCAATGCTGTACAGCAGCCAATTTCCAAAATACATGAGTGGTATCTAGCATCATAATTACATACTCTACCAGAGAGTAGAAGCAACATTGATAAAAGTAGGCGTATAATGAAAACCAAATCGAAAAATAATGAAGGCAATTGCTCTTCTCACCTGTCCTCTGATGAGCATTTCAGATTTCTTTAACTTCTTCATGGCATAAATGTTACCCGATTTCTTCTCCCTGCATAATCTTACCTGCAGAGCACATTCACGTATTAGAATTGGGAGTGTTCTGTAAAAAGATAAGTTCAATAGCAGCACAATCCATGTACACAGAAGAAGAAGATATTGGTGAATATAGTGATTTTGATTTTGATTTTAATTTTATTGAGAAGGTAACATTTATTATATATTATCAAAACAGCAGTAAGATTGCTCGAACCATATTTAAAAGTGAAAAAAGAAGAATAACGCTCTCCGGATTACCCTTACCAAAACAACAACCTATGGTGGTCCTAATCTTTGAAGTCGAGACCTCTATGTGTCTCTGGTTATACCAAAAACATAAAAGTCTAAAGCAATTCAACTTAATCCTCTGAACTGAACTGCTAACATCTTCAAAACATCTGGACTTCCTCTCTTTCCAGATTGTCCCCCAAACACAAGCAGGAACCATCCTCCATCTATCTCTGTGTATCAATCCTACACCTGTTTCTTCCCAGCTGAGCAAGACCTCAGTAATCTTCCTTGGCGTTGTCCAAACAAAACCTCTGAGGTTAGTCATTTCGATTTTCTCCACAAGGACATTTGAATACTGACTCCAACATCAACCATGAAAGCCAGCAATAAGCATTAATGCTAACATAGATATCGAATCAGACAGAGAATAAGATACGCATGGTCCCAAGAAGTGCAAAGCCATAATAGTCCCCACTCGCCCGCAAATAGAATAGGTACTTTTTATGGTACACTGAAGGTTGCGACTTCATTCATTGACAATCCATTGGTTCTATAAGTGTAGTCCTGGTCCAAAGTTTGCCTAAGGCTATTGTATATTCCCCACTGTCTCCTAAAAATAGGAATGATAGGTTTTGTTTCTGGGAGGGAATGTCAGAACTTGGGAAATTCCTGAAAGTTTCATTATTAATGTAAGTTTTACTGTGGTTATTATGGTAGAACACTCACATGCTACATTTAAAAAGAAGAATATTTTTGGAAACGGTGTACGCAATACATCTTCGCGTGTTAGGACTTTAGGACTGAATATGTCCTGTCCTGCTTGTTTGTTTGACATTCTAGACATCTGAGGCGTTATCATAAAAAATGGTCCTTGGGGGCCTAAATCCCAAAAGTTAACTTATGTGCGAATAGGTTTCTCCAAACATAATAACATAAGGACCTCACAACACAGTAGGAACATTGCCGCCACCAGATGCCCGAGCTAATCAAATTAGCTGTACTTTCTCTTTCCCATATCATTTTATTGGCCGTAGATTTGAACTGTATCATAGGAATTTAAATAATTATTGACTTTTGTGTAATGTCAATTGAGATGGAAAAATAATATTGTACTGGCTGAAAAGTTTGTTTTATAGAGAAACCTTTCTAGATTGAATTAAAACATCAAATGAATTTGAAATTTCCTTAACCTGATGTACCTAAAGGGACAATTTGTGGAAATTGCAATATGAATAGAAATGTCAACCTTCTGGAATTTACCAAAATATGCGAGAGCGTTTCACACTATAGATGTTTAGAAGTATAGTAACTTTTTTTATATTATCATTTTTCTTTATAATACCAAAAGCATTTGTATGAATATAATTCAAATACAGTAGAATGGAAACGGAAAATCATGAAAGGAAACCATTTACTTGCAACATGAACAAACAAAACTCAGACCTTAAAGGAATAATACTGACCTCACCGTAGGCTCCTCTGCCAATAATTGTTAGAAGTTCAAAATCATCCACACATATTTTGTGCCTCTTCAGTCTCATAAACTCCGTCTCCTTTTGCTCTAGATCTTTGATCAGATGCATTTGCTCTTCTTTAGGCACATCAGAAGATGCTAACTTTCTTTCTAGAATCCAACGCCTATTTTTAGACAATGTTGTAACAAATGGACAGACCAAGGAAGAGTATGATTACGAAGTAGTCGTAACCAACTTCGGTTCGTAACTCTCATATGATTATGAATGGTTTAATGTGATGTACACATTCTAAACGATACAGCAGGATTATCAACGATTATAGATACCTACAGGAAATTAAACATTAAGGTGTATGTTATAGGATCCATAAAATGTCATATATATATATATATATATATATACGCGTGTGTGTAAGAGAGAGCAAACGATCGTAAATTCACAATATATTAACAATCATGCCTTGTACCACATAGCATGCTAAGCTTTCTTTCTTTTACTTCCCTTAATTTATACTTTTTTTCTTCCGTTTTTTTTTTTTTTTTTTGTGGGGGGGGGGTGGGGACAGTGGTGGTGAGGTAGGCCTGGTGGGGTTTATCTTGTGAAATTAGTCCAATAAAGTGTCCAATATTTAACAGTTACTCTAGATAAAGATCCTCACTTTGATTTTTGCTTGACCTATAGTATTAACATTGTGCTATTTTCTCTTTTTTTATTGATGAAGCAATGTGATGGAGAAAAATTACCTTCGCGACCAGATACGCAAAGTGTAGGCAACAAAACCACCGTTGAAGACTAACTAAATGAACAAAAAGCATTTAAACAGTGCAGGATACGCATCGGAGAAAACATGCCTTTTCTACAATAGCACCCAATCTTTTGGTAACAGGTGCATCTGCATGGTATTTAACGTTATTCCATGACTGTAATACTACCATATAGTCAATACCTCAAAATCAAAATGCTTGATAAGCTTTTTATATCACTTATGTAGGAAATTTACATTAAAGTACACATTCCATTTAGATAAAATTGTAATTAACTCTTAGAGGTTGGCTCCCTCAACTTTCTGTATTTTAGACTGTAATAAGACTTTTCTTTGATCTATTACACACCTTCCATAACCCATGGCGGTTACGAACGCATAAAACTAAAACTAGCTCAGCCTTGATCTCCCCTAATAGGTCCCATTTGCAATTTTTGCATTTGTCACTCTGACCTAGTAAAATCTGGACCTTTAAAACTGATCATCCATAAACAACCAGCTAAAAGTAGGGATTTCGATATATAACTTTCATTGTGTTCCAAAGACGTCAAAGTCAAATGCTCATCCCGGATGACATACTGTGATCATCATAGAGTAAGCAGCTTAAGGAGTTCATGTCAAGTGATACATTTAGACGTAATACATCAACAACAATCCCCCCCCCCCCGGGCCTTAGTCCTAGTTGGCTTGGCTGTATGACTCCTCAATATTCATTCCTCTTCAATTGGACCTGTTTCATTCCACTACTCACAATGTAGCCAATTGAAACAGTATACTCGTAATGCATCATTAGCTCTGAGTCAAGTCACCACCGAAATGTTCCGATTATGTACCACAATTATACCTCCTTTTTCAAGTAGTGGATCCAATTTCGCTGTAACAATAATTCAGTTCACATTTTATTTCGCCACGAAATAAGAACTAGCATGCTGTTTGCCATAGCCTTTTTCTTTCCAAAAACATATGTGATTCACTTTTCCAACCTACTACCGTACTTTGAAAGAGGAGTTCAAGACTTCAAGGAGAGATTCAACCCAAAGTTTGCTAATGAACTTCCAAATATCAGTACGATGAGGGCATAATGTACCAATGATTTTGCTCTTCATATTTGTGTTTGACAGTTTGACTTCTTGTTCCCACATACCTAATTCCTCTAAGTTGTATTTCCACAACCATTTCATCAACAAACACTTGATGTGAGCTGCTAGATCTTTTATACCCAAAGTGCCTTGTAGTTTTGGTTGAATAACTTTGGATCACTATGTTATCATAACCCAGACCGTTCCCTTCCCACAAAAAAGATCTTTCGAATCTAGCAAGCTGCTTTTATAGCTTGATTAGAATAAGGAAAAAGAGACATAAAATTAACGGGGATGCTGTCTAAAAAGGTACTTATGAGTGTTTATTTTCCACCAATAGAGGGATAATACTTTTGCCAGGAAGCCAACCTTTTCTGTAGCTTCTCTAATCACCCAATTCCAGATCTCAGAGGATTTAAATCTAGCAACCAGAGTAAACCCCAAATAAGTTGTGGTGAATGTACTTATACTGCAACATATAATTTTTATGAACTCCTATAAATGAGGGGCCCTTTCATGTGACTGTAAATAATGCCTTTTGAGCATCGTTAATACATGCTGCCCACTGACAGCTTTCAAATGCTCAGCATAAAGTTTGATGATTGATGCTTTTGGGGGGTGCACACTATCTCACCACCAAAAAATAGTGTATTATCGGCATACAACCAGTGGGATACTGAGACTGAATCCCCAAATTGCTGAATCTACTGTGAATGCTTGGCTTTCTTTAGCATTTTGCTAAGATACTCCATTTCTGGAATCTCCCTGCCTGAAACCTTTTTATGGGGAGAACAGGTACTCAGGGAGCCCTGATTAATTCAAAACGGGTACTCACTATAGGTTCATAGTGAATTATAAAGGATAAAAGAAGAACCCCCCTACGCCCGCCACCCCAGTCCCCTCCCTGCACCACTCGGACGCCGCAGCAGACGCACAAGCCCTCATTCCTGTCGGGTAATGAATCATGTAGTTTCTATAGGGCTCGTCGGGGGGGTTCCCCCCGGCTGAGGAATGGAATGTCCTGATATTGCCCCGCTGTATTGAGGGTGGTGGTTTGAATAGCCTTTAGAGCTGGCCGCGTCTGGTTCTGCGTTGGGGTTGCCCCAAATTATTTGTTTTTGAGATCTACCCATGGAAGGGATAGGTGGGGATCGAGGGGTTGACGACGGCTACCCGTTGGTGGGTGTCGTCGGGTGGGGAGTTGGGGGTGAGGTGGAGAGCCGGCCGTTGGTGTCCCTGTATGAGGATTATGTTTGCGGGTGCGGTGGAGTTTTGCGTGGACCCGCACCCACGGGGTGTTGGCGTTGTTGGCAATCCTGGTGGGAGTGGAGGGTGATTTTGTGGGAGGCTAGTTGCGTACCCGCTAAGTTGTTTATGGGTGGAGTGTGCCTTGGCTATGGTTACGGTGCGTTTTATGTGCGCTCGCACGTGTGATGGATGAAACAGGCGGCTGTGAGGTTTGTACTGTGCTGGGCTATAGGCGGGGGTGTGTCGTCTAGGTCGCGTGTCTCCTTTCGCGTTAGTAGAGTATGTGTGTGTGGGTTTGGGTTGGGCGGTTTAGGCTCTCGTGGGTGTGGTTGGGGTGGGGAGAGATGATTCAGCGTAACTGCAGGTTGGGGCCCGCACATTGAGCGTTCTTTGACGCTGTGGTTTTGTTGTTCTTCAGTGTCGCCTCGTCTGGCGGCGGTTGGAAGTTTTTTTGGGGGGAGAGTGTTGGAGATGTGGAGAACTCCGACTGTTGGGTTGTGGGGTATTAGGCACAGGTTTGGGAGGGGGTTGGGGGGTTGTGTTCTTGGTAGAGACTGCTTGAGGGAGTTGGGGTGTGGGTTGGGTATCGCTCGGCCTGGGTCGACGTTGGTAGAGTGGGTTGCGGGTTGAGTGGAGAATCTTTTGTTTTGAGGGTAGGAGCTTTGTAACATGGTAGGTATGTTGTCTTGTGGGGGTGTTGGGTTGCGTAATAAGCGGTCGGTGTCGGGTGGCGGCGCCTGGGCCTTGTGGAGGGGGGGATTGTTGGAGGGGAGAGGCGGGCTGAGAGCAGTGAGAGGTGGATGTTGGGGCGGTGGTTTTTTTGTGTTGTGACGATCGGGTGGTGTGCTTCGTTACGGTTGTGTTTTGATGGATCAAGTCGCGGGGGCTCGCTCTGGTGGGTGAGTGGTATTTGTGGTCGTTGCTGCTATTGGAAGACCAACACGGTGTGGGGATGCGGAGGGAGAAGGGCTACCCGTTGTTGTTTTGTTGAGTAGGTGGGTCTTGTACGTTGTTGGGGTGTAGGCCGGAGGCGTGTCATTCTTGGGGGTGGTCCCGCTATCGCGCCGTGTGGTGGGTGCGGGATTGACCCCGTTGAATATAGAGGTGCCGGGACCTGGGTGGCACCAGTTAGTCTGGGCTCCCCCGGTTACTGCGGACGGCAGGTGTGGGATTGTGGTCGGGTTCCTAGATGCCCAAACGGGGTGCTGTGAGGATTTTGTTTTTCTGTGGTGATTTGTCAGGGGGGTGTGTCCAAAGAAAAATGAGCGGGGGAGGCGTCGTCCGCAGACGCCCCTTTGTACAGACCGTCGTATTGTGTGCTGAGTGTGGGGTGGGTGGAAGCAGCCTCCGCCCGTGCCCCCCCCCCCCATTAACCAGACCTCCGGTTCCTGGTTTAAGAGATTCTCGATGCCACTCCCCCCATTATCTGCTCGGGCGTACTTTACTTCCACCCTCTCAACCTTTGTTCTCCCTGGGGCATCCGTCTGCGCAAGGGGCCCTTTCCCTTATCGTTTTGTTATGTATTTCTCACTCCGGACTGGTTTTGGTTGTCTTTTTCCCGCGATGTAGTGCTCGTGGGGTGTCGGGTATTTGTGTGTTTTTCCTGTCTGACCTTTTGCGCGTGTGGCGTGAAGGCCGCGGTTGTGTGGTTTTGCTTAGGGACTGGAGTCCTGCTCTTTTGGGAGTTAGGTTATGGACTGGGTTGTTGGGGGTTGTCCCTTTCCTGCTCCGGTCCCTTTGGTGTGGCTTTCATCCTTGTGGGAGAATTTAAGATCAATTATTGGTCAAAAGGCCTTCTCTATGTCAAGCTTGAAAAAAGGCCAGATCTTATAGCTTTCCAACAATGTCAAAGAACAGTACTTGTCCTAGAGCATGATATGGTGACTATCATAGATTAAGCAGCTTAACTGAGAATTCATGATGGCAAGTGATACATTCAAACTTAGTACTACGACACTGGGGGGCTATAAACCTCTCCACCTATCAAACTTATGATTTTGGCAATTGTGGCCTTATATAAACTGTCCATATCACCAATTCTGTTGCATGTTGTGGGGCCAGTTTAATTGCAATACTGATAATGTAACAAAATCAAAAAAAGGATACTTGTGATGTAGTGCACCAACTCCCTGATGCCAAAATGCCCCAAATCTTTATCACAAAGATATTCCCTTAGTTCAACCAGCTGATCCAACTGAGCATAACTAAATCAAGTCAAATTATTCCAAACATGAAAAAGAAAATCATGAATCCCAAAAACCTGCAACCCTTTTTGTCTACTTCCAGCTATTAACACATAAAAAGCTAGAGCTAACAACAGATCTTTGAAGAAAAAAACAAGCAGAAATAAACAAAAATCATCAAACTAATTTGAGCCCACATAAAATAAACAAGAAATGTTCTTTTTTGTTTGAAGAAATTACCTTTCTTTGCGTTCTTGAATACTCTTCATCTGGGTTTTGTAGTGATTCTCAATAAATTGCTTAGCAGCAGCAACTTTCTCCATTGTCAAGCTTGAACCAAGCACTTCCTCTTCGCACTGTCCTTCCTCCATGTTTTCCCCTCTTTTGAGCAAAACCAAAACAACCCTTTTCTTCTTCTCTCTACTCTTTCTCTCTCTGTATGTATGTATGTATGTATAGGTTGAAAAAATAGAGTGAAACCTGAAATGTACAGTTAGGTTGGGAGTACTGTTTGCCTCATCAGCACTGAGACTTCACCAGTATTCGCTGGCAATTCTTTGCGTCTTGTTTGGACGATTCATAATACTTTGTGTAATTTCGACACTAAAATATCACTAAATTAATATTGATTGAATTATAAAATATTATTATTTTATAAATATATTATTTAATAGTAAATAAATTTTTATTAATTTAAAGAGTATTTTTGAGAATCAATGAAAGTTAATTTTGATTACGTCAAAATCAATGTATCTTACTAATTTATATAGTATCAAATTTACGAAAATTCACATAAATATAAAATTTAATAACATAAAGTAGAATGACTAATTCAAAATCATTGCTCTTACTAAATTGTGTATCATATTTATTGAATTCATGTAAAAATAAATTCATTATACATAAAGTACAATATATGTGTATGAATTGTAATATATACTTTTGTTAAATGATTTATTGTAAAATAAATTCAACAATTTAATGTTTCATTACAAGAATAAATTATTAAATAGAATATTCACAGTTTCTTAATAACCAAATATTATTCATTGTATCTTTACTAAAATATTCAATGCACGATATTGAGGAAATAAATTAGGATGAACCCATTAGTGTCCCCCCTCTCCCCTTAAGTTGCCACCAATTTTTATTTAAACACCTCAAATAAACTTTGTTCATTTTAGACATCTCATGTCGTGTCTTGTTGTGTCATTTTGAAATTTTTTGATAATTGTGTCACACACTCACTAATGACATGGCAAATTAAATAAAAACATGTGGCATGTATATAAAAATAATATTTAAATAGTGATATTTTAGTAGAAAGAAAAAGTGGCCAACGACTAAATGACACGTGGAAATTTTTTTACTCAAAAAATTAAGAAAAAAAAAACAACTCTACCCACCCAAATCATCTTCTTTGCCCCCACCCACCCCAACCCTCCCCACCAACCCAGATTGGCTTCTCCGCTCTTCCCCACCGACCCAACGGCTTCTCCACCTCTACCCACCCTAACCCAATCCCTTCCCCACCCACATCGTCTTCTCCACTCCTCTCCTACTCCACCAATCGTTTTCTTCAAAGTTTGTGATTGAAGAGAAAAAAGTGTTAACAGGTTCTAGAAGTGATCAATCATCGAGTTCGAAACTAGTTTGCACGAAACTCAATAGGGAAGAGCGAAAACACTACGTAAATACTATGTCAAACTAAGGTTTACGATATTTAATGAATCTATTGATTTTTCGCAGTGCCTTTCCTTCTTTAATTACCTACCGCAACACATTGTGAGTCTTGTCTTCTAATGGGTTGGAATTCATTTTTTAAAAAAAATATCTTCGTGTTTAAATTCATTATTTTGTCAACAGGATTATCAAACTTATTTCTCCATGGAAGAAGTTCAAGTTATGTGAGATGGTGGCATACCTGTTTCTCCATGGTGGTTGAAAAATGAGAAAGAAAATAAAAAATAAAATAAAAATAATTAAATGAGTCTTTCACGGCGCTAGTTCCGCGGATAGTGTAATTACCACCACTATGTCATGTCGAGTAAAAAATTGTCCAAAATAGACAAAAGCGCAAACTGAACATTAGGATTTTTCTAAAATGAACAAGGCTTAGTTGAGGTATCTAAGTGAAAATTGATGTCCAACGTTGTTAAGGGTGCAACGATGGATTAGCATAATATATAAGCAACATATGAATGTTCCCTTCTAAATCATATCAAAAAATGGCTTATCAAAAGGGCAACTCTACAACAAATATGATATATAGCATACGACTTATCGAGCTACGAACGATCAATTCGTCACGTAATTATGTTTCGCTTTAAGGGTACAAAAATTTACTTTTCATCTTAAAATCATGTCAGACACCATTTTTAGTGACGAAACAGAAAGCACTTCGTACCAAAGTTTTTTAAGTTTTGTCAACTCAAGTTTTCCACCATAAAATTATTTTGCGCAATTTTGTTAAGTAGTGCTAGTCACGAATTTTTTTTAAAGTTTATCGTTGACACATTATTTTCGTTACCTAATAGCGTATTAATTCATGACATACACGACAAATCAGTTCGTCACTAATTATTCACCTTTAGTGACAAAATTACTTTTCGTGCTTAAATAATGAGCACAAACTTTTAGTTGACGAAACATACAATCCATAACAAAGTTTTGTCCACTAAAATTCCCTTCCCACCAAAAATTAATTGGCGGCATTTGTTAAATTGGGTCGTCAACGTAATTTATGTTATTAGTGCACAGTTATTCCGTCACTAATAAATTATGCTAATTCATTCATTACCAAAATTTTTTGTCTTATAATTTATTAAATTTTGGACACCAACACATTCATCATCTAAAAAATATGGTCATTGTTCGCAATATGACAACTTAGAGTTCCATCGTCACATATTCTAAATTTTAGCTATGAAAATTTGAATCATTTATATGACACTTTATTTCCTCCCTAACATATAAATAAATAGGTGGCAATATTATATTGTCCTCTAAATCAATCTATAATTTAGATGCAACAAAGAAAATTGTCCCAAATATGTAATGTGTTAAATAGGCGACGACTTAAAATTTGTATGAGTAGTGCGACTTATAAAAAGAATCATACAGTGCTCTTCATAAAAAGTAGGCGAGTCCAATTCATCTAATTGGCAAGTGAAAATATTAAAACCAATAAATTCGATCGATTTTGTAAAAACGAAAAAGTTCACATCAATTTCCTTAAATTACGCAATTATAAAACGCATCATTTGAAAAATACATTCCGGGCTATAGGTATTGTGAGTGTGCATGATTATACTGCTAGATCACTAATATTTTGGCTTTTTTTTATTTGATACACTTTCATTGATAAAACCCGATAAAAAAAATTGTCAAGTATTTGGCTAAGTTTTTGTGCATGTCTATCGATTTGTAATGGTAACTACATAGTTTAAGTCCTATCTATTTTGTTTTTTGGTTATAAATATTTACATCTTTAATATTAATTCACATCCGTACGTAGAGTCACTATACAGAGATAACATCGACTTACAAACTAAACCTTATGCAAACGTGCAATATATTTCCATGAATTTCTATTCACTTTTTCCATCGTGTTAGATTGAAAATAAACTAAAAAATGAAATCACAATAAAGAAATGAACTAACCAATGAATTTCAATAATATTATTATGAAGTACTATAGTTCTTGGTCCCGATGTTTCAACCTTGAACCGAATTCATTTTTTTAAATAAAATCAAAAGTTTAATTTAAATAAATTTATTATTGTACTGAATAATTTTTAAAATTTACAATAAAAAAATTAAATAAAATGACAAAATTATACTGAATATATTTAAAGATATTTAAAAAATTACACAATTTAATTGAAATATAATCTACATTTGAATGAATTGTGGGTGATAAATTTCATGCATTTGTGTATAAGTATAAATAATCATATAATATATGGTTTCTACAAAAGTTAAATTTGAAAAAAGTGAATGAGGTATAAAATAAAACAAAAATGAGCGACAAGAGAGAGTTAGTATGATGGTAAACTGTCACGACCCGCAAGCACCCCCTAGAAGTTAGGGAGAACTCTTGGGTCATGACAGGGCGTACTTGACCCTTTGGGGGTCTTGTATAAGCCCTTTAATTATCGTTCATTACATAAGACATGAAAAGTAAAGCGGAATTAAGACTTTTCACAAATAATTTAATAAAGGAAATTTTTTTCATAAAATATTAAGGAGGTCTCACCATCACAAGCCAATCTTAAAGACACTACATAATATCTTAGGGATACAACTCTTTTGCATTGAAAGAAAATACATAATAAGTCTTAATAATAAAACTAAGAAACATAGACTATGTCCTCGAATATATGAGGTCATACCAAATCTTGAAAGAGCAGATTTCCCAAGCTTCGCCTTCTAGATTTTTTCTTGCTTCCAAACTTATACTTATAGAGTATACAAAAGTATGGCATTAGTACAAATAATGTACTAAGTATGAAAAACATGCAAAAAGGGACATTTTAGTATAAATACAAATTTATGCCAAATAAATAAAACATTCAAGAATATAGAAGTAAAACAACACAATAATCATCATTTAACACTTAGAGAAGAAATTCCATAACTTTAACAACAAGAAGCAATTTACAGTAAGCTTTCCAAAAGATTACAGTAAACTCCTTTTGGACATTACAGTGAACTAATTCATTTTTTTGACTTTACAGTGGACTATCCCTATTCCAAAATAGTGAACTTCCAAGGCCAAGCAAAAAAGAAGTGAACTCATTTTCGTAGGAGTTTCCCTAACTAAGGTTATCCTAAGACTCACCAAAGTAAGACATGAAGGAAACTCACATATACCTCCTTCAATACACACCAAAGTGACCCTCAAGACTACCCTTTTTTGGCTTACTCGCCTCGGGAGAACAAGCCCCCACACAATGACAAAACATTAGAAGAACACTCAAGCAACACACCAAGACTTCCCTTTCCGAATGTCTACTTAGTGCAATGAGGAGATGGCGTCCCATTCCACCACCTACCCTAAGTAGTACACTCTTTTAGAAGGTTTAGCACCAAAACTCCCTTTTCGAAATGTCTACTTAGAGCAATGGATAGATAGGGTCTCATTCCACCACCTACCCTAAGTAGTTAGTTCTTTTAGGAGACTTAGTTCATTCAATTCATATAGTGAAGTACTAAACACTTCATCTCAACTCACGAAGAGTGTTCACCCCAAAACTTCCCTTTTGACTTAACTTAGATTCATTCATTCATTCAAGTGTGAGTGTTTGTACCTATGAGTACACCTTGCACATAAACATCATTTCATTTACATCAAACTTCTATACATGCTTAGACCTGCATTCATCATATCACACACTTTACATGTTTTACATAATCATATAATTTATTTAAGCATACTCTCTAGCCTACTTCACATAATAGCTTCAAAGAGCACATTTAACAAGAATAACATCATTATCATCTTACTTCACATAACACGCCTCCGTGTCCTCATTCACAATAAACAAGTAACTTCACATTCATACAATTCAAGTTAACACCGCCACCAAGAAGGTGGACCATACCACTCAAGAGCATTTCGAAATTAAAGAAAAACAATATAACCAACTTACCCTTTTATTCAAGCTTCCATCACCTATAACATTTTACTCAACATTTCATCATAATATAGATCTTAGGGCAGTATCTAAACAACAATATATACCATAATAAACCAAAGCTCAAAGACTACCAATTCATGCTCATTTAACCCATTCCTTAAGCCAACTTTGATAAAAAAGATTTAACATGTTTTCATTGAAGTTTTAGCGTTAAAATCATCAACTAACATTAGAAACATCATTTTTAAATCATTCAAAACGTTTTCATGCAAGACCCATATTTAGAGTTGAAGATAGAGGAAACTACAGTTGAAAACTCTTTTTAAAAATCCATTTGAAGGGACTCCTTGAATGGAAGAGAGTTCAAGGATGGATACCATACCTTAAATAGGAGAAACCCCAATGATTTTTGATGAAGAAACGTCCACCAACAACCCTCCTAGCTCCTTTTTGACTTCTAGATTCCGTGGAGTTTGAGAGAGAGTTTTAAGAGAGAGGGGTTCTAGGAAATGAGGTCTAAAATTATGTCTTAGGGTTCAGAACTCTTTAATATACCTAAATAACCCTGAAAATGACTTTCTAGGTTCATAAAAGACTTGGGGTGAATTTACAAAATACCCCAAGCCAAGACAGTCTTTTAATAGCTTTCCACAGCAGCACCCATGACTCCTTAACGACGGACCGTCTGTCAACAAAGGCCCTGTCGATGGGGGTTCGTTGGTTGGGTCTGCAACTCTCCAAACCTGCAGGTCCAATCGACGGACCAGCTCGAAGAGCCGTCTATTGGTCAACTGGTCGTCGACTGGTTCCGTTGGTGCACTGCCAGACAGTTTTGGATTAGGCCATTCTCTAGGGCCCCTTATGGGTCCTAGATGGGGTTGTACTCGGACGTTAAACCCCCAAACATAGTCGTATAGGTCTTAGGAACATCTCACACTAATTTCAAGAAAAAGGAACACATAAAACTCAATCAAACACATCAAGACACATGAACACTTTCTAAGACATATCTTCCGAACGTCATGGATGTCTTACCTCCAAACTTAACCAAACTTCGCACACTGCTTAAGGACACTAATATAACTCATTTTATCACAAAATTAACTCAAGAAACAATCACGAATCTCTAGTTCATCTTGATTCGTTTTAGGGTGTTACATAAACACTCTTCACTTCCAACCTTAAGGTAGTGAGTTCGATTCCCCAAGACAACATAATGTGCAAGTTTCTAGCCAGGGTTGAAAAATATAGAGGTAGGAGATATTCATTATACACACACACACACACACACACACACATATACATATATATATATTTATTTATTTATTTAAAACCATTTTTATAATGATAAATTTTATTATATATATACATTTAAGAAAAATATTTTTTTGTATATATGATATAGTCATTAGTGATGAAATTAGATTTGTTTAACTACGAAATACATATAACTTTAGAGACAATTGATTTCGTCACTGATTGAAGTAAAATAATTAGCGACACTATAATTTTATCGGTAGTAATAACCTTTTTAGTGACAAAACATACTATTAACTACAAAAAATATACTTTTTACAACAAATAAATTTGTCACAAATGTTTAAGCATTTGGAGACGATTTTTCTTTTTGTAGTTAATATAATACTTTTAGAGACGAAGGACTAAATAGTCTTTGTATACTTTTAAAGACAAACATTTAGTGACGACTGAATGATAAATTATTTTTTGTCACACAAGATTTTTAGTGACAAAATATGATTTATTAATGACGAAATTATTTATCCTTGATAATCGAATTTATTGTAGTGAGGTGTCACAAAATCACGAATGACAAATCAGATATGTAAAGCATTACGTGAGTACAAAAAAAAATCACTCTAATGCACTAAAGAGGATTTGTTTTCATGGCTTAATGAAAAAAACCATTTAAAAGTTAGTCAAGGTACGATATCAAATACACTCAAACGGTCAACTGGAATTTATGGTGCAGTCGGAAAAGACTTTAAAACTTGCAATAAGAAAAATCATAGATAAACTTCAACTAGATTCAAATTTTAAAAAAAACAAACACAATAGAATCATATTTCACTAAATTGTATTAGATCTATTTGTACTTTTAAAAAAATATTAATTTATTTATAATATTAATAGACTATATTTTTCATATAGGGGTAATTTGAAAATATATCACCTTAATATCTTATCTAGATGAGTATTTTTTTCTTTGGCCCGAATTAAAATCGAAGAAAATATTATTTTAGAGAGACTATTATTTAACCGGATATTGAATCAAATTTCTATTACTATAACTTTGTGCAATTTCTATATTGAATCAAATGCCACTATTTTTTTATTAAAAAAAATAAACATTCAATGCTTTTCTTGTTTTTTAGTATTTTATATAGTATGCTCGAAAATGGTACAATTGAATTTGTGAAAATGATTTAAAAGCACGTGAACTAAAAGATATTATGAATGAGATAGTAATGAAATAAATTACAACATCAATAAGATATAGTGAATATGAAGTAAGAAAATAGTTAAGTCGTGTGTGTAATATTGATAACATAGTCTTGATAATGTAAATATAATGTGTCCAAAATAACTCATGAATTTAAAAACTTTTATGTGCGGAGAGAGAGAAAGAGAGAGCATAAATAAGTGTGTGAGTCAAAAATCAGGAGTCCTTAACGTAGATGCCTAGATGGCTAATAGGTTCTCACCTCTCACAATCTTTCACTTGAGCTCTTATTATTCGCTTATATACTTGTTGGCGAGAATATCAGACTCTTCTAAAAAGTTTAGTTGGCCAGCTTATTTTATTTATATCATTGAGTATTTTCTTCATGTCCAGATCCTATCTTTTTGAAGCTATATAGGTTATATTAGTGAGATATCAATTTTGATGGTACAAATATCAAGATTTTTTTAAGTTATTATTTTTAAGTTTGTTCCTTTAAGGGATCAATTGTATTTTTCTTTAATTTCATATTCAAAAATTTCAAAGTAGAGTGAATTAAAGTATATTATGAAACTTTTTTGCTAGGGGATCCAAAAGGGATTCAATGTATAAAATAACCTAAATAAGCCCAATACTAATTGGAGTCGAACCACTTCTACCATCAAAAGTCAGATAGACTTTGAAAGAACAAGATTTATCCTTCTATTTTCACCGAATTCTTTAGAACATGAAAAAATAAGATATAAATTCTATATCAGTGGCACAAAATTTAATTTATTGTCGAAGTTAAAGACAGATTCTGAGAAGTCAAGATGAAAAATGCAATTACAAAAATTTATAATTGAGTTTAAGTAAATCAGTGAAATATGTTTGAAACTTTTAGTCTATTCTTCTTAATAAATTTAGTCTTTTTTTAAAAAAATTTCTTTCATTTTTCAGCTCTATAATTCAACGTGAAAGTTTGAATCAACAATTTGTCGTCATTAAGATAAATTAAATGAAATTGAGAAGAAAAAAAATAAAATACAGTATTTTGATCAGAATTATCATCTAAATAAGAATTTTGAAAGGTCCCTTTCACTTGGTCATGATCAGTGGCTGACCTATATTATATACTTTGGGTACTTAAGCATCCATTGCCTTTTGTAACAAATACTATTATTTATGTATAAAATACATTAATCATTGAAGAATATTAACTGAGCACCCACTCTATGTACGTATTTTCAAAATTAAAACAATTACCATGATATAGAATTTCTTCGATGACTTAAACCTTAGAGGTTGATACAATGATTGAATCAAAATTAAAGGATGAATAAACAATTAGATAAATACTGAGGAAAGAAAGTGAGTGTTACTCGTGAGTTTGTAGGTAGACAAAGGTTATAAAAGATATAGTTATTACGAATAGAAAATAAGTCATAATTTTTTAGGCTTAAATCATTGACATCTCCTTAAAGTTTTCGGATAATTCACTTAGACAACATAACTTGAATTTGTACCTAGCAAACACTTAAATTGTTCAAAATATATACCTTCTAAATACAAAATACTTCTATGGCAAAGTAAGTGTAGCTCATTGTTGTTGGGTGTGTGAGTAGTGTTTTTTTAAGATAAATTTGTAATTGTTTTGACACCTGACAAACATTAACCGAATAACTAAACAAAATCAATAATAATCTTAATTTAAAAAAGAATCACCTCACACTCCTTTACCTGTCATTTTCTGCACTCCATTTTACAAAATTGCTAGTTCTTTCTTTTGGTTTAATTATCGTTTCTTCTTTATTTTTTGTTTAAGAACAAACTGAGTCTTAAAAAAATATATCAGCATAGAATATCTTGTTAGTGTCAACATCATTGTCAAAAAAATATCAACTAAATAAATGACTGGCCAAAACAAAAAAGAGTTTATTTATAAAGATGGTCATGGAAGTTGTAAAAGAGTATTTTTCCCGATATCTCAGAGACACACTTATACTATACTAAAGTCCTATTAACCCTCCCCCTCCCGAACTTATTTTATAAATAATTTTTTACCCGTTTTCAGCCTACGTGACACTAATTTGAGAAATAAGGTCAACACACGATGGGTATAGAAGATAATGTCACGTAGGCCGAAAAAAGGTAGAAGATTTTTTATAAAATAAGTTCAGGGGGTAGTAGGACCTTAGTATAGTGTAAGTGTATATCTGAGATTTTGCGCATAGGCTGGGAGTTGTTATGCATTTTCCCTCAAAAAAATAAAAATTAAATTGCGTCAAAAACAATTCTGATGAAACTCATTTTTTTATGGCAAAACTAACGCGAATTTGTAGATTATTTTTTTAAAATTTGGTAAGAAAATTAAACCTCGAAGAACTCAAATCTGAATTGAGTTTGATGGGCATGGGGTGGTTGCGTGGGTGGGTAGGGTATTCTGTAAAAGAAGAAATTCGAGAAGGAAAGTTTTTTCTTTTCCCTTTTTTAAGCTAAAAGCATAATTTTTATTTTATTTTATTTTTAGTTATTTTTGAATTGTTATTATGGGCTCAATGCCACATATTTTTTTTAATTGGTTACTATCTTATATCATTCGCAAATGTATAACATAAATTCTCTATTTTTAGTTGATTGTCAGAAAAATGTTTAAACTATATATTTTCTAACTAATAAAGATGTTTAATTGGAACAAGCCTAAGATTAGTTGTGTAAGTGAATTATGCGGACAATTTTAAGGGACAACAAGACTTGAGCCTCTTTTTTTTTTTTAAAAAAAAAAAAAGAAATTGATGCCTTATGGATACCGTAATTTTTCAGCAGATGTGATAATGTTCTTAAATCATTGAAATTATTTTGTTAGGATATAAAGCAATATCTTTTTCTATAAATACATCTAGATAAATTATGTAATAATATTATTATCTTGTACTGATGTATACAAAGGACTGAGGTGTGTCAACAGTCAGTGGAGTCAGAATTTTTGCTTAGGGGGTTCAAAGTATAAAGAAGAAGTTTAGGTGGTAATGCAAGTGCACAGTGAGCGTAGTAGATCCTCGACATGCTTTTTGAACAAGAACTATAAATATTTCATTGGTTCATACAAGTAAAGACTAAGTCAATCAAAGATGCCGAGGACAAAGATACAATCATAAGAATTTTAGTAGATCGACTGTATTACATAAGTTAATTCTTAAAACACGTGAAAATTAAATGATGAAAAAGGGAGCAAGGCAGGGAAGAAATATATTTATCTTATCATATTAAATTTAACTTATTATATCATATTGTATTAAACATTTCTTTCCACTTTTATCATGTTCCATCGAGCATTCTTAGAACTTTAGGTTGTGTGTGTATAAGTGGGATTTGTAATTTTTTTATTTTATTTTTAACTTTTAAAAAAATTAAATAAACATCCATTCAATCACATATTACTACGAAAATTGTCACGATTCTCAAAATGTGTGTACGAGTAGAGTTAATAATATTATAATGCATATTCAAAAGATAAATAAATAGCATCGCCGAATTTTTTTAGTTCATATAATTTAATTTACCAGGTTAGTTATAATTTGTACAAAAGACAAATAATGAATAAATCAAATATGTTTAGTTTTCATCTCTCTAAAATAGAATTTAAAATATAAAAGAAATTCCATAAATTCTATAATTTAATATTTTAAAAGGGTGTTGGCCATATTTAAGTTTCTTTATTCAATTACATCTAATTTACCTTTTTTCTTAAATAATAAATTATATTTCTATCCCAATTTCAAGTTAAATATAATTCTTCAGTTTTAAGAAGGTTATTCAAGTTAGTATACGAAAAAAGAGTTACGTTGAAAGAAAATAAATAATGAATATAAAAAGATTTTTTTAAAAAAGAAGAAGAAGAAAGAATGTATCTAATAAATTGAAAGAAAAATAAATTAAAAAGAGGAGATGAAACAAAAGGAAAAAAGAATGAAAAAAGAAGAAGAAAGTCTAAGCCCAAAAGTTCTATTTTTCAAAGTATTAAAAAAGGAGGAAAAATGTTGTCCATGGGGATTTGAACCACAGACGTAGGAGCATTTATTTAACCACTTATCCATTGAACCAACCCTATACCTTGTTTTCAAGGGAGTCATTTTAATATATTTACCTATTAAATCAGAATTAGACGTAATATATACAGTGTAATTTTTGAACGAGGAGGTTCAAATGTACCCCTTAGGTTCCACGCCCCCGTCGACAGTAAAAAAATTAATATCAAAAGTATTTTTTTTGTTTTAATAATATAAATATATTGTGACAGATTGTTATAAGGACTTTGATATTTTGATATCTTGTGGATGATATATGTTCTTGAAGCTTAATAAAGTAGTGACTATAGAGGATTTTATTATGTACTGTCACGATCTAAAATTGATGTGATGGAACTCATCTTATCCCACCAAGACAAGTCAGACTAAAACTCAACTATTACAATAATATGCGGAAAATTTACAATCAACTTAAAAATACTCTTAAAATGTGGTTGTCACGTGTACAAGTCTCTAATGTGTTATAACAAAATTGAAAGAAAAATACAAGTCTCCAATAACCTTGTTTCTAGAATAGAACAAAATCATAAATAAGGAGAAAGAAGGTTTGCAGTGATACGTCAAACTTACGTTCTTCAAATAAGAGTAAAATCGGTCGGGGCAACGTACAATACCCAACTAATGAGGTTGAGATCGTTCCACGAGGAAAATAGTAGACTTAACTCTCAATCTATTTTACTATTGTTCATCCAATAACTTCCTTGGAAAGCAAAAATGATAAAAGAATTTTTTTTAATTCTAATAATGAAAATAACTAGGTAAATTACTGAGACAACTAACAGATTTGAATGTTGATTGAAGTTTAATCAATTAATCAAAGCTAACTAAGGTTACATGTTCCCCAACAGGTTCATAACTTGATAATCTAACTACACAATTTTCATAGTATCTTGCATGCAAAGGATAAGTTAGTATTTCTCAATCCTTGGTCGACATCTAGAAATTTCAACTCCAGAACCTTGGTCCGGCTAATGTGTGCTGTACTAACCCTTATCTTTACCTCATATAGACTCATATTCGATATTTTGACTAATTTATTACCTCGTACCAATCAATTGACTACCTATTAGTAGGTTTAACTAATCTATGGTGAGAATTTCTTTCCAATCTACCTCCGTGGTCCGGCAAAGTAGGCATTAGGCGAGTTCTAACGTTGGCCATCGTTTTTAAAGGACTTCTAAGAGAAAAGATATCAATACATGACAAGACAATATTTAGATAGAATGTTTATTTTAGTTAGGTTTTACCTCATATTCGCCTATGGTTCCCAACCCTTAGTTATGGAGTTCGTTACCCATAGTATAATCACAATATCAAAGATAGGGTATAAGATCATGTACTTACTTCAATGAGAGAGTTAAAATAATGAAGTTTGCTTGATCTAATCAACAAAAACAAAAATCAATTACAAGATCTCAAAAAATATTCAAGATCTCACAATAAGTCCAAGGGGCCCTAACCAAATAATCAGGAGTCAAACCTCAAAAAAAACGAGGGTTTTTTTCGAACTAGTATAAAAAAAAATAAAAAACACTAATTACATAAGGACTCTATTTGCTGGAAATCTGTCAAAACGCGGCTGGTATCGAGGGACATCGCGGTGGGATCGCGTGGTCACGACGGACCGCTCATGGACTCTGTAGTCCAAACTTGATGCAATCTTACTTCGGTGCTCTCTTCATTACCCTCGAACGGCAGGCATGACGGATAGTCAAGGCAAAAACCGGGGTCTGTCAAGGGTCTCGTCCCAAAACACTTGAACTCTTGCGGAAATGGGGTACTGGAATACTTCTCTGAAACTCAGACGAACCTCAGGACGGACCGTTGTTCCTGGATACGACGGTACGTCCACGCATTCCGTTAAAACCCACCACTTAGTCAGACGTTCCCCATCTTTCTTCGCAGCGGCCCCCCACTTTCCCGCTTGCCACACGGCCGTCAAAAGCATGACGGACTCACAAGCTTCGATCGGTGGTCGCTTCTGCATTTCTTTGTCAAAGCCTCCGGCATTTTTTTCATTCTTTGACAGGATGTCGTAGCACATAAGGAGAAGAAAATTATATAAAAATTAGAAACAGAACGGCTTTTGACACACAAAACTTAAGGAAAAAGTAGTTAATAATACCGTGAAACCACGGATATCAACACCCTCCACTTAAATTCGTTGTTTGTCCTCAGCGAGCACTATGACTCAATACAAAAATTTTGTACAATAGTAGTATCCATGTTTTCTCCTTTGAATTCATTGGCTATAATCAACTGATTAATCTCGTCAATAATTTTATGCATTGCTATCACGATTAGGCTTGAATTATGTGGAATCAACCATTTGACACAGACTCAACATGCACTAACACCTATCCTCTTCAATTCTCACCGATGGTGCTAAGATTGACCGGGTGGCTACTGCAATCGTGTCCTCACTTCAAAACAAAATCCTAATTTTCAACACAATGATTTTCAGTTTGAGTATAAGGGATTACTTTTCAACCTCCTCTCAGAAACAAATTCACACGCCATTCATACCTTTGCCATAAGCTTGACCTTATTTTCACTGCTTTAAGTTCGCTTATACAACCCTTAGGTCACGATAGGACTTTTGTAGCCTGTAACATAGCTCCGGGTCAGGTGGGGTATGTATTAATTTAGTGACTTTTTGCCCTCCTTGACATATCGGCTTAAAACATACATTTTATTTTTTATTTTGCCAAGTTTCCCATATATTTTACCTTACTATTTTTCCATTTGTTCTTCATTTGGTAAGAGTGTCTCTATCTTTATGCGTGTATTTCTTGTAATTTTTTTTTATTTTTTTTACTTTTCTTTCAACGAATTATTGAGCACTTTACTTTCTGTTTCTTTCTATCTCTTTGTTCTTTCAACCCCACTTCCAGAGCATTCATCATAATAGCCACCTAAACGCATGTTTTCATGAGTGAGTTAAAGTACACAATTACCAAAGTGGGTCAGGGCCATAAAAAGTTGTTTACTACATTAGCCACCCTCACCTTATGCTTTTGGCCATAGCGAGGTGCACATGTCCAAGGGGGACCAGAGCCAACACATTATTCCCAGAAAATATCAGTGGGGTGAAAATGGAACAAAGGAAAAGGTCTAATTTAAGATCATATCATTTGGATTCAAAAAAGGATACATTCATTTGGTTTTCTTTATTTAGGCTTCTAAAAATGAGCTATTACTTTCTTAATTGGGTCTATTACAACGCTTTAGCCAGGGACTAACCAGACAAGTTCTAGCGCAGACAAATAGTTGAGACCTATGCAAATATTTCCTCATACTCACTTTGGACATTCTCATCATCTTTTTTGTTTTTAACCAGATTATCAGAACTAGTTCGAATTATAGGACTTAGGTCATGCGAGTGGTGTACCTCTATGTAATGCTTAGAGCCACACAACTTTATCAATTTATATGCCTAGTCATGCATCATTTCCCATTTCAGGATATCATTTTAGCATCTATGCTCCAGGGAATTAAATAGTCCACACGATATAGACATGCCGGGTCAACAGAAACAGTAATCAGTCTATGGGGGGAAAAAGAAACACAAGCCAAGAACACCCCAAAGAGGAAGTTGATTTGGTACTCAGACCTTCACCCTAGACTCACTTACTTTACCCCAACCCCAACCAAAAGACATGCAAATTGTCCCAAATGCATAAAAAAAAATTTTGAAAATTACTACAGTGGTAGGTGAAGCAAAACCTGGGGCGCAAAGCAGCTTGACGATCAGCAAGCTGGTGGGTCCGGTTCCCGGAACCCACTACCTCTGTAGCTTGACACCCTCAGTTGTTTCCTCAGATCAACAACAACTATCAGCGTGCCCCGCTTCTCCACAGTTCTGGAGCTAGACGCCGGAGTAGCTAACTCTTTGCTCTAATCTACGCGCCTACTCCTCAGCAAAGAGAGGCTCTCATGGCAGCCTCATCTCACGGGCGATCTTTCTTCCGTGCTCTAGCTTCATCTCCTCTCAACCCCTATGCTCTTGGCATTCTCTCGAGGTGGAGGGTGGTGGAATCTCCGACGTGGCGACATAGGGTCGCCACACGTGTCTTCAGCAGGCTCTGCAGAAGGGGGACTCACACTCATGCACCCTAGCCTTTAAGAAATCATATCAATATCTGCGCAAAGACTGTTCGACCGCAGCCTGAAGGGTCGACACATCCACCGGAGGGCTGGAACGGGCTAGCAACCCGACAACTCAAAATTGTCCAAAGCGACTGTGAGGAACCTCAACGATCTTTCGCTCTGTGTGCGGGACCATCTCCGCTCCAAGCATGTTTCTGCTCGACAATAGACCTTGAATCCAAGATTGATATGATGAGAAGTGTAGGCCATTGCACCTTAATTTCTAGACCCTAGCAGCGGGGGGAACAGAGCGGGTAGTAAAGCAGGGCTGAGCGAGAGGAGCTCGGGGCAGGCTACTACCCGGGATAGAATCGACACGGGGTAGTGTCAGTGGAAGCCGCCTTCATAGCCGTGCGGGCCTGTACCTACCGTTTATCAGCCGATTGTCACCAAGTGGAGGAAACTCTTGACGGGGGCCCTCTGAGTGGGAGCCAAACTCTATTGGCCTCATCCCGGATGAGGCCTGATATCAACAGTTGTCTAAGAGGCGGTTTGAGGTGATCAAACGTGCCATATAGGCACAACCTGCGACCTGCAGAGATAAATATTCATGCACGGGAAAAGGTAAGTAGTTGTGACCTTAAAAGCCCTCTCTTGCATGACTGCCTCTAGAAGCCACGCAAAATACACCTCAAACCCGGCTATCATCGCCGCCATCAGTACTGCTCGATCCCATGTGACGATATTATCAGCGGCTGTGGGGGAAGGCAGTGGCGGACAATCAACCACAAAAACTTCACCTTGAAAGTCAGGTTGGCCTTCTTGATGGACCCCTTCGGCTCGGTTACCCAGTCGGCACCCTCTCTATCAACGGACAAGTGCAGGGCCATCCATCAACATTCTCTCCGTGTAGAAACCAGCGGATGGCAGGCAGGGAGATATCAACCTGAATGCCACGTACTCGTACCTGCTCCAGTGGGGCCTATTTAGTGGGGGCAGCTCGCCTATCAATCTGTGATCGGAGAGTCGCTACGTAGGATGCGTAGAACTCTCGGACCAGCTCTTCACTATACGTCCCAACGGATGAGCTGTCCACTCCAGTCGATGTCTGGTGAAGAGATTGTAGATCTCAGGCATCGTCGGGAGACTTCCCGTAAGGACCTGCCGCTCCAATGTAAGTGTTCAAGTCATAACTCCTTTGTCATTCAGGAACTTTGCATCGGAATAAACTTGAAACTGCCCGTCGACACACCACTGGTTGGGCTAGTCAGTAACCATGGTGAGAGCACGAGCTTGCTAACCGGGTGTGGATTCCAAACTGTCAGCCTCATCAGACGAGGCAGACTCTGCAACGGGGGCAGGGGCGGGAACCTTAGCAGATTTGGAGGCTTCCTCCTACCACGAAACTCCTAAGGAGCCAGATGCTCCTTCTTCATTGGTAGCTGACCCAGAAGGTGTGCCGGTCAGTGTGCACTCCTCATCAGACTGGGAGGCAGTGACTACATCGGATGCCACCTTTTTGGGTGTGGCTCTGGCAGCACGTGCCGCTCGGGATGGGGTGGAAGTGCCTGGTAGCACGTACTCGGGGTCACGCTTATCATCGGAGCCAATGACCAGACGGGCAGACGGGGCGAGGGATTTTGATCGCCCGCGTGCGTAGACTCGATCTTGTTTTGGTGCCATAATAGATAGTACCTGCAAAGAATCAGTATTTGTACTAGAAGGAGCAAACACGACAAGCAAAACCACACAAAATAAATTAAAGAGTTAAGATGTAATGACATTTCTATAGTAACAGTGAAACACGACGGGCCAGGTAACGGCTCGTCGTGAGTATGACGGACTGTCAAGGGGTCCGTCGTGTCTTACTTAGACTTTGTTTATATGCAGAACCCTGAAAGAGAGTCTCTGACAAGTATGACGATATGTGCAGGACGGACCGTCACAGGTATGACGGTCCGTCGTAGGTGTCCGTCCGAGGACACTTAAAAAAATATAGAGACCCTTAAGAGAGGGGTCTCTGACCATCATAACGGTCATGCAGGATGGACCGTCGTGGGTATGACGGTCCGTCGTAGTTGTCCATTTGAGGACACTTAAAAAAATAGAGAGAGACGCTTAGGAATAGGGTCTCTGACAACCAGAACAGTTGTGCAGGACGGACCGTCGTGGGGATGATGGTCCGTCGCATGTGTCCGTTGGAGGACATTAGAAAAGTGAAGGCCCTTAGAATAGGGTCTGACAACCAGAACGGTGTGCAGACGGCCGTGTGGGAAGAATGATGATCCGTCGCATGTGGACGTTGTGGACACTTGGGGAAAAATTGAATAAATAGTGGGGTGTTAGGGATGTGGAACGGACCCAAGACGGTCCATAGTGAAGCTGTGACGGTCCGTCATCGGGGTCTCGTTCTGTAAATCAGTGACAGAATGGGGGATGCCCCATTATCCCATATGACCCAAAAATCGAATGATAGTGTTTACTACATTTATCTTAAACCAAATACCTAGTAAACTAGCCAATGCTCTAAAGCACTATTTCTAGGAATTTTTAACCTAGTTGATAGAAGTGTAAAAAAATTGAACATATCAAGAAAGAACTAGCTAATACTTAATGATAAACAAAAATGCAATATAAAAGAAATAGAATTAGAGACACATATTGAGAATTGAAAAAAAAAAAACAAGAGGGAAAGGGAACGGGTATATTGGTGAGCAAGTAGACACCCACAGCAGCAAATGCGACTAGTAGATGATGAATATTGAGGAATTTGGAGAATTTGGGAAAAAATGATCGGTTGTAGAGAGCTTGACGTTTGAAAAAGGGAGGGAAATGGGAAAAAAAAACAGAGTGATGAAAGAATGAGGCTGAAAGAAGGGGTGGGGGTTTTAAATGGATAAATTTTTAAGAAAAACCCTGAGACGCGTAGGGCGGGTCCGCTTCATTAATAACACGATGATTCCCGACGACGGTCGTCTCAGTTGCTTGATGGTTCGTCGTTGGGATTCCGTTCGCTGATCCCCTGTTTGAAAATAACAGAAAGACGTACCTGGACGAACAAGATTCAGCGACGGTCAGTGCATGGATCAAGGTCCGTCGATGTATCGTCAGTGATTGCTGCCAGGTAATTTCTGCCGATTTCCATGAGGGGATGTGCCTGCCAAATTTAAAACCCATAAGGAGAAAAATACTACCATACTAGAAAAGAAAAACCTATAAGTATTGGGTGCCTCCAACCAGCGTCTGATTTAACGTCGCCGGCACGACTGAGGACACTAGATACTCAGCTTCATCAAGATGGTATGCCTCTATCACTTCATTCACCGATGCATTATGCCCAAAATAGAGTTTTATTCGTTTCTTTCAACTCAACCGCACTCCATCCTTGGTTTTTTAACTCAACTTGCTGCTCCATGAGGGAAACGCGGTAATCAATAAGGGCCAAGTCCGTTTGAATTGAGCTGCCCGAAAGCCAAGGCCAACCTTGAATGTCTTCAAGACCAAATCCCCAACCCTAAACTCTTGTGTGTTTTTACGTTTTTGTCATTTCTTTCTTCATCTTTTCTTGGTGGGATATGGGGGATACCGATTTGGCGCTATCACTCTGCCTCACGGGACCTACAAATGTTGAAGGTGCTTCTTCATTTGTGAAATCGAAATTTCATCTGCCCCTTTTCCATAGTCAACTAAGGCTCTACCTGTAGCAAGGAATGGCCCCCAAGGGAATAATAGGCATCAAAGCGACTTCAAACAATCAAGAATAACAAAATTGCCTGAAATATGAATAGGACTCAGTTTTACTCAGGACATCATGAGTATCCCTATGGCATTTTCACTATCGATAGCCACAGTAGCCGCATCGAGGTGGGTTTTAGGTAACACAAACCTAACTTCTTGCAAATCGATGAGGGCATGAGATTTATGCTCCTGCCCCATATCACATAATGCTTTCGCAAAATGTAATGACCCGACTGTACAAGGAATAGTGACGTCACCAGGATCTTCTTTCTTTGTACGAGAGATCTAGTAGCAAATAGCACTAAATGCTGCATTCTATCATCTCCTCGAAGTGCAGGACCGATTCTTTTTCTTTGTAAACAAGGCTTTCATAATTGGCATAAACGGGCGGTTGTTCTAGCTTCTACCAAAGGGACATGATTAGAAAAGCGGTCAACATTTTTATAAAACCCCGAAGTGCCCATTCTCGGTCTTTTTCACTAAGCTCTGAGGAGGATGGTCGTGGTCTCGGCGTAGGAATCACCATCATAGAGACGTCATGCATCTTTCTCTTGATATCTTCCTGCTTCACCACTGACCCCCTTTACCACCTTATATCTATCCTCTCACCTTTTCATCGTAAAGACGAACATAGGTGTAGGTCAAAATGTTTGCTTAACCCCCGATTAGTTGATTTGCCATACAATGTGGCAGCATTTTTTGGGTTTGGCCAGTAGTTGCTAGGAAGAGTGCCGAGTTGACGTGTGTTCCAACGTCGCAATAAGGGCAATTAGCAACTCGATCTGCTTCATCGATATTGAATGCGTTATCGACGTTTTGGCCAACCAATACATGCTAAAGCACCACCCTATCTTTAATGTATGCTCATCACTAGCATCAAAACCTCCTCATCATTTTGTGCCGACATATCCTCAAATTGCGCCTCCTATATCCACCATACCTAGGGAGTAACTTCCGATTTTAGGAGGGCATCGGGCCACATTCTATCATTTTGTTACCGTAGTTACCCTATGTTGGAAGTTGTTGTCGCCGGTGTAAGTTTAATCTAAGAAATAATGACCCTCACGATTATCGTTACCATAGATCACTTGGTTCCCTGGACTTGCGCCAATATCCGATTTGAGCCTTGGGCGCAGTCGGTCGGAGGAAGGAAAACCTCCATATCTCATTTACTGCTAGGAGTCCTCATATAATAACCATGATCATTAGGAGTTAGTTAGTGGTTTAGGCAAGTAGTTAACTGTATGTCTCTTTTCGGCACCCCCAGTGTAGTGTTTTAGTACCCCACCAAACCTAAGTTCTCATCTGACGCCATTTCTTCAAGAATTCATCTGTGGCTGGGTGTGTGAGTGGACTGCAGTGCGAACCTGCTATAGTGTCCAACACCGAGTTATTTATTTCATCCGTACCCGAGAAAAGTATTCCTTCAGTTGATCATCAGATATACGGTTGTTGATTGGGACATTCTCAAGAACAGTGTGAATATCCCAAGAACTACTAACTGGAATCTCCTCGTAGGCACAAAGTTTGTTCACTTATCTTTGTGGTTTCGTTCTTGGAGGACAGGATAGTAGCGGCTAAGAAAAGATCCCTTAGTGGTTTCCAAGTGAAATTGAGTTGTGAGGGAGAGCTTACGTGAACCATATAGGCAGCCTCTCCCGTCAGGAGAGAGGAATAAACTCTGAGCCTATTACATCCAAGTCAAAGTAGGTCCACTCTACCACAAACTGTTTTACACATGTCCTACCTTAGATATATGGGAATGTGGATCCTTTGGGTGAGCATTTGCATCAGCTACTAGTTACCACAAAGGTTGTGGCCTGGTGGTTAGAGGAGGCAAACTCAAGACAAGTGGCCCAGTGGAGTCTTATATGTGTCATAGCCACAAAAACTGTAGTATGCTTGGGAGGAGTGGAGCGGGATTTGTTCCCCTCTGTTGATGTTCACCCGGAGACGGGAACAACTGACCATGAACATCAACCGGAGCTAGGATGTCTGGTTTGGATCACATCAGTAATTCCAAGTTTTATTCTATTGCGTAGGTACGCTCTAATTCGTGATCGTTAGGGAAAAATGGGCTCTATCCTCTCCGTGTATTGGAATACAAGGAGGGGGTGATCTGCACGAATCAAAAACAATAAAACAAGTAAAATCAAGAAAATATTCAACTAAACTATAGTAATAAGTTTAAGTTAATCTAAAAGGTACTTTCCCCGGGCAGCGGCGCCAAAATTTGATACGCTCAAAACTACTTCTTAAATACGAACTAACGCGGTCGTGTCAGTAAATAACCAAACTAATGGGTGAGATCGTTCCCACGAGGAAAGTGTAGACTTACTTCAATCTATTATTGCATTGTTCAGTCAATTATTCCTTGGAAAGAACAATGATAAAAGTTTTGTTTTATTCTAAATACAATGAAAATAACTAGCTAAATAAGGAGAAACTAACAACTTTGAATGTTGGAGTTAATCAATTAATCAAGTAACTAGGTTTAACATGTTCCCACGGTTCATACCTTAATAATTCTAACTATAACAATTCTTTCATAGTATCTTGCATGCAAAGTGTAAGTTATTTGTTTCTAAATCCTTGGTACGGCATCTAAAAATATTCACTCCGCACCTTGGTCGGCTACGGTTGTTGCTGTACTAACCCTTATCTTTAACCCTCTTCAAGGCCATCTATTCGATATTTGACTAAAGTTATTATCTCGTACCACGCAATACTAGCCTGATGATAGTATAAATAAATCATGTGATAATTCTTTCCTATTCTCTACCTCCTTGGTCGACAAGTAGCATTAAGCGAGTTCTAACGTGCCATCCGTTTAAAAAAGACTTCTAAGGGCGAAAAGAATATCAATACATACAAGACACTATTTTAGAATTGTTATTTTAGTAGGATTACTCGTTATTCGCTATGGTTCCAAACCCTAGTTATGGGAGTTTAGTTACCCATAGTCATAATCACAATTATTCAAAATATTATGGTATAAGAACTCATGTACTTACTTCAAAGACAGAGTAAAATCTGTAGAAAAGTTTGCTTTTAATACAACGGAAAATCACCAACAAACAATACAAGAGTCTCAAAATATTCAAGAGTCTCACAATAATCAAGGCCTACCAAAATCCAGAGCTAACCTCAAAATGAGGGTTTTTTCAATTATTTATAAAAAATTAAAAGAACCTATTACATAAGGACTTATTTGCTGGAAATCTGTCAAAACGCGGCTGGATAGACGGACATCGCGACGGATTGTCGTGGTCACGACTGACCATCATGACTCCGTCGTCCCTACTTGATGCAATTCTTCTGCTGCTCTCTTTACCTTTCGACGGCAGGTATGGACGGATAGTCACAGCACAACTGATCCGTCAAGGGTCTCCGTTCCAAAAACACTTGAACTCCGGGAATAGGGGTACTGGACTACTTCATTGAACTTCTGACGAGCCTGCAGGAGGACCGTCATGGACTAGGACGTCGTAGCATTCCGATCCCACACTTAGTCCAACTACCCCATCTTTCTTCAGCAGTGCACTACGCTGCCACCTACGGACCGTCACAAGCAAACGGACCGTCAACAAGCCCGTAGGTGGTCTCTCTGCATTTCTCGCTCAAAGCCTCAGCATTCATCTGGACAGATTTCTGCAAATAAGGAGAAACTTAATAAAAATTAGAACAGAAGATTTTGGACACACTAAACTTAAGGAAAAAGTATTAATAATACCGTGAAACCACGGTATATCACTGAGATGAAAAGTAACTATCTTACAAATCTCCAAGAAGCCTCGAAAAAAAAGAATATATCACAAAGTTCTGGACTAGTAACCTACAAAAAATTGTAAAAGCAAGGAATGAGTACCAAACCACACGGTACTCATCAAGTAAACCTCTAAACACAAGCTAAGGGGGTGACATAGGGGTACTCCTACTACCCCAACCGAACCTCCACGACTACAACCTGCACAAAAGAATCAACCCAACCTAGCAACTCACAGTTTACATAGCACATAGCTCAACGAAAACACTTAGACAAATTACATATTCTCCACAACAACACTTTGACAAATTACATATCCTCAACAACAACACTTCAACAAATTATATATCATCAACAACAAGCTCAGTATTCATCAATCACAAGTTCCGCAGAAACGCATACACAATATCAGCAAAACAAAATATCAAGTTTACTAATGATAAGTTTGTTTAATGCAATGGAATGCGATATCAAGTATAATGATGCATGTCTAACCTAGGGATACCACCCGCTAACTCTCAGTCTGGTACCCATGGAGGAGATATCTGTCAATGCATCCATCGCTGCGTGAAAATACGTCCCTCGAAATATAGTATCCATCGCGGCGCGTGATACGTGCCTTGAAATGGTACATCCTCTTTAATTTTTTATTCTTTCTCATATCACATAACACTTGTCGCAATCATTTCTCAAAACAATCAAACTGACATGTTCACACACATAATAAGGAGATGACCATTTTCATGACATATTCACAACAATATCACACGACGATTCAACAAGCCTTTCAAATCATTCTCCATTATCAACACATCACACAAGCAATTAATTATATTGCCTTTTATGACTTCTTTTTCATCATTAGAATTAATCAACTTTCGTTGAACTTCGAACTCAAAACAATCTATTCAAATAAATTACCACAATAAGATTTCAAGACTAAAAACATCCACATTACTATGTTTCTAGTCTAGACTCAAAAACTCACCCAAGTTTATAATCAGTTTTCTAAACTTCAAACATAAGGTTAAATCTTAACTTCTCCAAACACTGCAACCCTAATTTCTTTCAAGTAGTATAATAAACCCGATATTTAGCTACATACCTCAACATATCAAATTTGGGTCTTAATATGAAACTATAAGAAAAATTCAACAAAATCAATTACATAAAAGTTATAAAACCCTAGAATTAAGACAAATCCATCTTTTCGCATTATCCGCCATGTATTCACTGAACCCATAATCAATCCATGAATACTCTTGTGAGAATAACATTAGTTATCATCAAAATCATCACATCCTTTAACGATTGGCTAATCATTAGCCTTTTTAGACTAATCATTGGTTCCAAATTAAATTGGAACAACTCACTTTGAAAGATTTCATGCATTTACTTCTTAGTTTATATTAAAATAAATACATCCTCTAATAAACATTCATTTTCATAATTGACATATGTATTCAAAAGTTAGGAATTTGAGATTTACCTGGATGTGCAGGTTTTCTAGTTGACGTCGTGGGTAACTTTTCGCCCAATCTTTTTATTTTCTTTTCGTTCTTTCTCAATTATAATAGGTACTAAAATTGACAGCTTCTTCTAACTTATTTTATTAAATATGGATAAAATAATATAGGGTGTTAATTTAAATTGTGCCCATGAACCACTGATTAAATAAATTAATTATTTAACAAAAACTCATTGACTAACTATCGAGATGGGTAAAATCATAATTTTATTATAAGTTTCCAAAATGACTTTCTGGTTCATTACATTATCCACCACGAAAAATCATATTCGTCCACGAACATAAGGAAGAAGAAGGAAGAATAATGTGTATACTAAAAGCTTAAGCTATGACTCACCAGTCTGCTCTTAATCTCTTAAGCTATGACTCACCAGTCTGCTGTTAATATCTCGAAGTGAGTTCCTCCTTTAGACTATTCCATCAAAATCTTATCTTTAGAGATTGAGTACTCATCAAGGAAGGATCAAACTTATCTAACCCAAAGAAGACCAAGATCAAGTAAACACCCAACAATTGGTACACCCAAGTATACAAAACTTCTAACAATACTTATCGAAAATGCTAGATCAGTAGTTGTGATTGTAGACAACCTTTAAGAACAATAAAATTAGATCTAATGATCCATACATAGATGGAACGTGACCTCAACGACTAGATAAATACTAAAACTATCTACAATTGTAAATACCCATGATAGCTTTTTTTTTTTTTTTTTTTTTATAAATTCTCATAAATAAGGTGGTACATATAGAACCATTGGATTACTTTAATTCCCCAAGACAACACCAGATATGTCATATCTAAGATGATCAAGTCTTTCCAAGCATCATATCCTACCAAAAGGACATCGCAGGATCGGTACACCCGATCCACCACTAGGAATTCACCCATAGATGAAAAAACATGAGTAGCATATGCAATAAATCATATTGTCCAGTACGAAGAAGGTGATCACATAATAAAGTACGAAACCAAGGTCAAATAACACAAGATACTCTCTCCATAGTTCCTATATCAAACATTTTTATTCATCGAACTCCATCTCTTTGATTGTTAGTCACCCACATTCAACTAGTATAGCCCCCATTACAATATTACAATTACTCGATTCATCAAACCCCACATATTCCTCATAGTACTCCGTTGAAGCTAAAATTCTTAATACCAACAAATATCATAACTACACAACTCATTTACCTTACTCTCAAACTGTGACTAGTATCAAAGTCTTCTTAGCAAACACATTGTATCTCAATATTTTATTTTTTTTCAAAATATGGCTCCCTCTCTTTCCATTTAAGCATTATATGACATATATGAGTCACACTCAAGACTGATAACGCAAATTTCAATTCTAAAAATACTTTTTCATCGAGGTAAACTAATTAAGTCACATCCAATGTCAACTTTACGTAATTTATCAGATACCAAATTTACCATCACATACCACATACCAACACTAAAAAAATTCTTGGTCACTCCAATAATTTAGTATACTATAAGCTCGTAAGCTCTACCTACTATCAAATATATATGTAACACATCATAACAATTTGTATAGTCTCATTAACAAAGTATTGTTAGTCCCCTCGAATCCTCATTAATCATGTAAGATTTTAGGCTCACATCGTAAAACATCAATAAGTTACATATCATAATTTAAACAATTTAACTTGACAAAATTACATAGAATCTCCCACACCTAGTTGCTTGTCACTCAATCTTTAGATAAGTAGATTATAACTTTCTAGTAAGTTTATGCTGAACTAGTTTACATCTCACAGTAAAAATCAATAAATTCTTCAACTACAAAATATTAGGCTTATACGAGAGGTCTTATTCCTCCACTTTTATTAATTCTTCTCATGACACAAAATTCTAAATATCTTAAACCCTTTAATACACCAGACTCTTATTCCCTTTGTTGATTTGCTTACCACTCTTATTCTTTGGCCAACAACCCTTGACATTTTTACCTTATCCTTTTAATAAAAAAAAACTTTAAATAAAACTCTTCCTCAGATCTTTTGAAAATCAAAATTATAACACACTTAATGACTCAAAACATATTCAAGTCCTTTCAAATTCTCACTATTCAATGCGATCGAACATTTCTTACCTTACCAATCTGCATATTGTCAAAACATACCACCACAACTAAAACCACAGAAAAATGAAATTTTTTATCCAAACCATTGCAACACAATCTTCATATCTTCAATAGGAGCTCCATACCTTAAACACGATTTATGAAGGTACGGATCTTAGTTTTATGGTATCCCCCCCATCAACTTGTCATATCTTTCGCAAAAAGTTCAACCGATTATCAAACTCAAAATCTCAAAAAAAAAAAAAACTTATCATCACACTAGAGTTGAATGTCAGTAACTCCTTTCTCAAATTTTATCCAACAATTTAACCAATTTGATTAACCCATGACACTAAAAAAACATTATGGAAATCATTGGGTATATGAATTAATTTTCCTTCTCTGCCCTTTACATATGAAGAACAGATCCTGTTCTTGCCTCTTACGAAGGCTAAACACATACTCCCTAATTCTTTTCATTGTGACTTCTAGTGTCATTTCAATTCTATGTGAGCGGCTGTCTCAACACTTTCTACAAAATTTCCATTGCACCACACCTACGCATCAAAAAAAACATAAAAAGCCACAACTTAGAGACGCGCAAATCGTAATACAAATATCGAAATCAGACCACCGACTACGAAAACAACGCAGCGTAATTAACAAAAACCACCCAACTCAGGAAAACCGCCGCCTCCACCTAAATACGGACCCCCCACCACATATGTCCCCCCCGGAAGTTCCCTCCCCCCCAGGCCCGAAAACATTCAGCCCTCTACACCACATGGCCATATTCTCAGATCAAACTGACACAATTCCCTGCCAAAGTAGACTACCAAGGCAAGAGGGGCCCTAAGAGCGCAGATAAATGCCTCACCGCTGAGCACATGAGCAACAAGTGAGAGAAAACAAGGGGGGGGAATGGGAAAAGGAGAGACAAAAAGAAGATACCAGCGTCTCCGAGAAAGCCCCAGACAAGGACTACTTAGGAGAAAACAAAAGGCTGCAGGAAGGTGGGGCACAAAAGCACCAAAAGACGGCGAAGCGCAAGGGGAGGACACGACGGTGCGGACGAATTAAGGGGCACAGCAAACATTTATCCAAAGCCCCCCCCAACCCACCCACACCCAACCCACAGCACTTATCTTACAAAGTAGAACAATTCACCATCCCCACCTGCCCCCCAACGACCACCTTCCGCCCACTCAATGAAAGAACAAAAAGGAAACACAGGCAACACTAACCCGCCCCGACCAAAAAGTAATATATCGCCAGTACGGTCACAAGCTCAACAAGTACCAGGGTAGAGGAGTCCAGAACCGAACAGTGAAGCAGTTCCCTTCGCACTTCACTGCGTCAACCCCACCAAAAAGACCTACTGAGTACTAGCCACAACATCTTTGGCAGTCTCCATACCCCCCTACCACAGGACTCACACAACTGAGCCACACCAGCTTCCCGCCTCAGCGCCGGGCTAAGGAAGAGATAACCGAGAACCAGAACCACAACCCCAAACAAGAGACCAGACCAATAAATACCAACAAGAACCCACCCCAAACTCACCACACCACTTCACCAACTTCAATGCCATACACACAAAAACACAACCGCCACAATCAAGCACACAACGACGACACTCACACCCCCCCCACACCCCCCCACTCATCATACTTTCCACCAAACAATCTCCCCCCGAATATACCCTCCCCCCCCCCATCCTCCCCCAATCCTTCCCCTCCCCCTCACCCTCCTTCCACCATACAACGCCCGTCCCCCACCAAACGGTCCCCACACCCCACATCCTCACATAAAACTATACTAATCCGTCCTAACACTTCAACACACAACCGCACCACAAGATTCTTACTCACAAATGGTCCGTGTAACGCCAAGATACTTCGTGGCAGAAAACTATCGCCTACCCTAGAGAAAACTAAAACACAAAGGAAAGATGCGACCGGCATCGTAGCTAACCCACCTAAATTTGGGAGAGGGTGCACAGGGCACGTTTTTTGACGAATATAGACTCCCCAACAGTATGTGCACGCCCTTCGGTTAGTGAGGACCGGGGGTCGTGACAAGGAAACCCGGCGAGGAGGCTTGCCTCTCCCCCCCCCCCACCCTCTACCCCCCACCCCAAGACCAGACCCACAAATCTTCACACGTACCACTCCGCCGGATGAACATACAATAATCGAACTCCCACGCCCCGATCCAACTACCAATCCCTCTTTCCCCTCTCCCCCCGATCCCCCCTCCAACACCTACCACCACACCCCCAACACAAATCCCCGCTATACCTCCCTTCCCCCCACTCGCGCCGCCCAAGAAGAAACCACGCAAATGCACTAGGTAAATATTCCTTCTACCCCCCCTTCCCTACACTCACCACCAACACGTGCTCAGACGACCAACTGAAAAACGAAACCCACTCCTACCACAACCACCACCGTCCCTCGCCCCCCTTCGGCTACGCCGCACACCAACTTTACCCCGACCTTCGCTCAAGAGAAAAAATGCCAGCAAACCAAAACACACAGACTTGACCCAAGGACCGTCACCAAACAGATCCGCCATTAAACACAAACAAGTACCTACGGTGAACCACGCCACCCCTATCAAACCAAACCACACCTACCTCCGACCCTAGCGTGTAAACACCCAACCCTGAACGATTTTCGGGGAATCACTCAAGAGGGACCACAACACAAAAGCGTTTACTAGAAACACCTGAATGCCCTTCGCCGCTTTTGTTCGATCAAGAATGGCCAGACCATAAGACAGAGCAGAGGCACAAAAGACGGGCGACACAGGGGAGCCAGTGAACACCAATGTATCCCCAATAGCACTCGCCTCCCTAGCTGATCCCGACTACCTCCTCACCAAATCCAAAATGAGTTGCGTCCACTTTCCACATAGCTAAAACGGAGTCTACCTACTAACCCCATCCCACACCTCCAAACCACGCCGGAATCCTACCCCCGACATCGATCACATCATGATCCACGTACCTCTTCCCAAGCCCCCTTCTACATCCACCCCAAGACAAGCTACCCTGCAACCCAACGCGAGAGCCAGCCGACCCGCACCTCGAAGGACAATCCAATACTTTGGGACAAACCCGCCCCACACATGTCCTAAGCGAACCAAAACAACACACCCCGCCCTCTTAGACAGCACACCCCAAAACTCGCAAAAAACGCGACCACCGAGACCTTAAACAAAACCCCCACAACTCAGAGTCCCGAACTAAACCCACACGACGCAATGCACGATATACCACGTCCCCTTCAATACCCACAAGTAACTCCCCCCCATAATACCACCGCACCCCAAACCAAGCACTATTCTCATTAGCATTACCCGTAGATCAGAATCCCTAAAATTCCATCCTCCTCCCATTCTAAGCCCCTACACACGCAACCCCGACTTCAGAGTCTCAACATCGGTCCCAGACCTGACAAGCCGAGACAACGCACGGGATGCCTCGGACCCAATCCCCCAGTACAATCCCCAAGACACCTACACGATAGTCACCTCCATCTTCACTCACGCGGACGACCACACCAAACGATAATGGGCCGTGAACCACACAGAAAACCAATATTGACAATAGGGAAGTTGATCGCCTTAAGCTTGATGTGCGAATACGTAAATAGGGGCGGGAGCCACACCCCTCATCAAGCGAGACATGTGCCAGGAGCTGGGGCGGAGTGCCAGGGAAAGCAGGGGCACGCGGCAAGTTTGTCAGAAAGATCTTGAAAGCGCTAACTATCGGCTATACCCACACAAGTACTATTCCACTTTTAGTAGGGTAAACTCGTAACTTAACTAACCCTCCAAAACTGTGAAAATTTTAAAATCAACCAATAATATATTACTTCCATCTTAATATTACATCTAACATTAAAATAATACACAACATCAACTACTCACATGAGTAACCATGCAGAGCCATCAATTAATACAGATAGAGAATGGAGTGAAGTAATGATAATCAAAATCGAAACAAGTACGCATGATAGAGATCCAAGAAGTGAAATTTTTTCTTAAAAGTCAATATAGCCTCTCGAATATAAGTATAGACGTCTCTGTACCAACTCCTCAAGACTCTACTTAAACTCGACTTGTACAGACGTGAGACCTATGAACTTGGGGCTCTGATACCATTTTATCACGATTTAAAAATGGACGTGATGACAATCGTCTTATCCTACCAAGACAAGTCAGCCTAAATCTTAACTATTACAACAATATGCAAAAAAAATTACAATCAACTTAAAAATACCCCCAAAACCTGATTGTCATGTGTACAAGTCTCTAATGTGTTATAATAAAGTTGAAAGAAAAATACAAGTCTCCAATAACCTTGTTTCTAGAATAGAACAAAATCATAAATAAGGTGAAAAAAGGTATGCTGAGATGATAAGCAGCTACCTTACAAATCTTCAAAGAGCCTCGAAAAAGAAGATATCACAAAGTTCCGGGCTAGTAACCTACAAAAATTGTAGAAGCAATGAGTGATTACCAAACCACACGGTACTCTGCAAGTAAACCTCTAAACACAATTTAAGCGAATGAAATACGGGTACTCCTACCACCCCAACCGAACCTCCACGATTACAACCTGCACAAAAAAATCAGTCCAACCTAACATCTCATAGTTTACATAGAACATAGCTCAACGACACAACAATACTTTGACAAATTACATATCCTCAACAACAACACTTCAACAAATTACATATAATCAACAATAACACTTCAACAAATTACACATCCTCAACAACAAGCTCAGTATTCATCAATCACAAGTTCCGCAGAAAGGCATTTACAAAATCAGCAAAACACAATATCAAGTTCACTAATGATAAGTATGTGCAATGGAATAGAATGCAATGTTAAGTATATCTGCCGTCTGACCTAGGCTATGCACCATATCTTTCAGTCGGGATCCATTGTGGACATATCTGTCCATGCAGCTCGCGTAGGTGCGATACGACCTCGATAATAGTAACCATCGCGGGCGTGATACGTCGTGAAAATATAGTATCTATCGTGGGCGCCGCGATTACGTCCTTGATATTAATGTGGGTCACAAGTCTCTTTATGGTTAGAATTTCTATTTTTTCTCTTCAACAATCAATCGAACCGCCCACTTTGGTCACAACCATGTCTCAGAACACCGAACCCCACCCACAAACCAACCATGATATGTTCACACAAATATGAGAAGATGACTATTTTTATAACATTTCACAATTTACATCAATATCACATAATGATTCAAAATGCCTTTCAAACCATTCTCCATTATTAGCATATCACACACAAGCAACTAATCGCGTTGCTTTTTATTACCTTTTTTTCATTATTAGAATTAATCAATGTGGACAATTAAACCCATCACCAAGTCTCATTACTCCCAAACATATACCACAAGTAAATACACACTTAACAAAGTTTTATAAACCACTTGCCTTAGTCAGTCGAGAATTCACTTCGACACTTGAGTCTTCTTCTTTCGTTGAACTTCGAACTCAAAACAATCTATTCAAATAAATGACCACAATAAGATTCAAGACTAAAAACATCCACATTACTATGTTTCTAGTCTAGACTCAAAAACTCACCCAAGTTTATAATCAATTAGTTCTTAAAAACTTTCAAGCATACGGGTTTAAATCTTAACTTTCCAAAACGGCAAACCCTAAGTTTTTTCCTTCTATAATAATACACCGATATTATACATACCTCAATATATCAAATTTTGATCTTAATATGAAAACTATAAGAAAAGTTCAACAAAATCAATTACATAAAAGTTATAAAACCCTAGAATTAAGACAAACCCATCTTTTCGCATTATCCGCCATGTATTAACTGAACCCATAATCAATCTATAAAAATTCTTGTGAGAATAACATTAGTTATCATCAAAATCATCACATCCTCTAATGATTGACTAGTCATTAGCCTTTACTGCCTAATCATTGATTCCAAACTAAATTGGAACAACTCACTTAGTTTATATTAAAATAATATATCCTCTAATAAACATTCAATATCATAATTGACATATGCATCAAAGTTAAGAATTGAGGTTACTAGATGTGCGGTTTTGTAGTTACGTGAGTTGGTAAATTTTCGCCCAATTTTTTAATTTTCTTTTCGTTCTTCTCCCATTTCAATAGGAGAAAAGTGGACAATGGATACTGCACAAGTATACCTGTAACCATATCCCGATAATCTCAATTGCGACCCAGTTTCGGTCTACGTCGGCACTATCTTGGGGCCCACCGCGGGTTGACTTTTTTTTCAAGCTAGTGCCAGTAAGACGAAAAGGGGTAGAAAAATATTATAAACTAAATTCAAGGGGGGTATAGGCACCGTAGTATAGTATAAGTGTGTCTCTGAAATTTCGGGCATAGGTTGAGGGGGTACTTGTACATTTTTCTGTGACAAATTCTTCTAACTTATTTTATTAAATATGGACCAAATAATATAGGGTGTTAATTTAAATTATGGATCTGGATCATTAATCAATGATTAAATAAATGAATTATTTAACAAAAACTCATTAACTAACTATCGAGATGGGTAAAATGATAATTTTATTAAAAATTTCTAAAATGACTTTTCTGGTCATTACAGATACATACTATGTTACTCTTTTTTTCCTGAAATTAACAAAAAAAGTTGAATTCAATCAAATTTGAAAAATAAAAGTAATAGAGTCATCACTACATTTACGAAAAATCAAGAAAATTGTTTGAACTTTTTAAAAGAAAATCTATTAATTAATCAGAATTCAACTAAAAAATTCAAATAGTTTTTTGGGATAATGCACAAGTACCCCCTCAACCTATGCCCAAAATTTCAGGGACACACTTATACTATACTAAGATCCTATTACCCCCCGAACTTATTATTAATAATTTTCTACCCCTTTTCGGCATACGTGGCACTATTTTATGGGTCCAACGTTGGTTGACTTTTTTTTTTCAAAATAGTGCCACGTAGGCCGAAAAGGGGCAGAAAATTACTTGTAAAATAAGTCCAAGGGGTAATAGGACCTTAGTATAGTATAAGTGTGTCTCTGAGATTTCAGACATAGGTTGAGGGGGTACTTGTGTATTTTTCCAATAATTCTTTAAAGAAGATTCTACGCAACTTAAAGTATCCACTAATGGGGTTTGTGGAGAAATTAAACATATTTTGCTAATAATAATTTTAAAAAATGAGTTATTTATGAAAAATCTATGGTTAAATACTTACAGATTTATATTAGGGAAAATGCACAAGTACCCCCTAAATTATGACTGAAATTTCATAGACACACCTTAACTGAACTAAGGTCTTATTACCCACTGAACTTAATTTTTTTTGTAATTTTGTGCACCTTTTTGGCTTACGTGGAATTCAAATATCTCCCTTGCACCTCAATTGCGTGGAGTTACGGAGAGTGTCACGTAATACAAAAGGTGCATAAAATTACAAAAAGAATAAGTTCAAGGGGGTAATAGGACCTTAGTTTAGTTAAGGTGTATCTCTGGAATTTCGATTATAGTTTAGCCGGGTACTTGTGCATTTTCCCTTTATATTATTACAATAACATTTCAGATGTTAAAATCAAAATAATTATTACTTAATGATCTATTACAATCAAGATTTTAGATTAAATTATTAATCCAAATTCATAAACATGTATTCGAAACTTTTCAATAAATATGAAAGACTATAAAATTAAAGTTTTTTTAGTTACTGTATGAGCTTAAGTTGGACTCACTTCAATGAGTTTTGACAAGTAACAAAGTAACCAAAAAATATTATTGACAGGATTTCAATAAACATAATCAAATAACATTGAGAACTCATACGAGTATAAATTTATGTTACATTGAATGTCAAAAGAATTAGCAACAATCATCATGAATTCGCAATATAAAAATAACTAAGTGTAAATGGAATTAGGCAGTTTTAATTTTTCAATTATTTGGGACCGATGTTGTGTTGTTTTGTTCTCAAGATTTTAGCATATTTCTTCATCACTTTTTTATTATAAATATTCGCTATAAATCTCATATTGACTCGAAAAAGAAAATGTGATGGACTTGATGCAACATTCAATGTCTAAAGGAAATAGCCGTCGTCTATTAAAAAAATGTAGCAGTATGGAGAAAATTACTTCAATTGTAAATCAAAAATACTATTAATTACGATGTGTGTGGTATCATGTGAAAGACTCTAGATTACAATATACACTCAAAGAAAAGTACAAAAGTAGAATCAATACATACACTATATACTAGTGGGCATCATATGCCAACTAATTAAACTAGTAAAAAGTATATAGAGATAAGTCATAATATAGATAGACAGATACAACAACACATAATTGATCAATTTCACGATTCAAGAGTTAACATCAGTCAAATAGATCATCGCATTCCTCATCTTTGAATGTTGCATAATTATTAAACTCACCCACAGATATACAATGATCATCAACAAAACTCAACAATCAATAAGAAGTTACACACAATCGCGGAATTATAAATATCCACAATGATCTAAACTCTTTGTATCTTACAAGTATCATCTGTCACTCATATAACACTTATTTGTTTATGCATGCTAAGAAATTTAATATTATTTACCTAGCTATAACCTGCAAGGTAGCATGGGTGTTTGTGTGTAGTAATTGTGTGACGTATTCGATCTATTACATACTATCATTCATCCATAGGTGTACACTGGACTAGAGGCACTCATTATTAGAATAGTGTATATACTCTTATCATCTCAATTTATCTTTGCACTTCTATGTTCAATTATCTTCCAAACAATAACAAATAAAATGAATATCACAATTGCACAACAAATCACAGGTCATTTAAAGACACGCTCTAATAATTTACATCGTAAACATATTAGCATTGTTAAACCAACAATTAACAACTTCAGATAATATTTAAAGATCAATCAACTTGTTTTATGGACTCACATCTTATACAAAAAACTAATCAAATTCTAACTCCATATAAATCATAACCTACCTCAAGTAAAGAACTTGAATTAACCAAACTACTTCATGTGAACCTTTCCTTTCCTAAATACCTCGAAATGTTCAAATTCTAACACAAGCAAAAACTAGGAGTATTCAATTAACTATTCTTCAAACAACTTTGAAAATTCAAATCTCCTTTGGTTTATCTTTATCTTAGTATAATCTATTAAGCAAGGATCATTTCACCAAACAATAATTTCTCTATGATTACAATAGTTGAACTCATGAAGTTTCTAGTCAATTCATCCCCTTAGAGCATGCCTAAGAAATAATTTTCATTAGATTTCTAAAATTTTCAATTATCATAAACAAGAATCAATTAAAATATCAATTCCTTCCAAAAAGTATAGATTAATAACTTTTAATCAAATAACGACTAATTACATCAACTCATAAACCTTGCATTAAGATCACACATTTTGATTCTACAATTACTAGATAGGGTGATTGACGGCGAGGAATTACCTCAAAAAAAGAAACCATTGCTAAATCTTGGAAAATCATCTCTTAGATTTCTAGTTTGAGTTATTCAAGTTATAATCATCAAAGACTTGCTAAGACTAAGTCAAAACATGTATTATTCTTTGTGTCGTTCACTATAGTCATCCCCTGACCTGCTATAGTAAAGTAAGTTTCAATTTGGCGAGCCTTGTAGTTCTAGCCTACCTTGCTATCCAAGCCCCCTACAACAACTCACTACAACAATAACGAAGATCCCCTTTTATTATAACTTAGGAAACTAAAAAGTAATTCTTATTTCACAATAGAAATTTCAACCATAAGACATCATGACATAGAATGATTGTGAAATTCATTACAAGTACGTGATACACACCCATTAATGATCTCGTAATCTTTCACGAAGGTCTAGATTCCTAAGTCGCCTCTTAACAAAATACAACACAACATAACACAACTCTTTAAAATTCAATAAAAATATTAATGTTAAAATATCTCCATCTTGAGTATTAGCTCATTTCACAATAGGGATATTAACATGAATACTATTGCTCTAACATTTCATAACGACTAGATATATCGTTTACACTAAAGTACTACTTAAATAAATTAACATATAAAAATTAATAATTTGTATAACTTGTATATCATAAATATATTATGTGTATATTTGTGACATATCATTATATTCTACTATATGATAAAAAACAATAACCATATATATACCACGTCCCCATGTTTGTGTTATCAAAAAGAACATTTTGAGATCATCACATGTAGTCCAATTTTTTACAACATTGTTCTGTCGTTTCGTTTTATCTTCTCAACTTCAGTATCCATTTCTCTTGGAATTCTTTGCCTTATCGCTTATTCTTTCTGCTACTTTCATAGTTTTTCTTACCCACAAATTTTACTGGTGAGTGCAAATTGCTTCTGTATTATTGTGGATACTCTGCTTTCTCTTTATGATCTGTCGTTCATTAAATTTTTTGTTTAGTTTTTATGTTGATTGTTACCTGTATATAAGCTTTTACTCTCTACGTGTTTGTGAAAATTCCTTATTTAATTTTAAATGTACTTTTTGCAGAGATTAAGAATTTTTTTATGAAGTACGATGTTGATTTACCATAATCATATAATAAAAAGCAATAGATCTTGCAGTTTGTTGTTCATCCCTCTTTGTCTGGCGATAATGAAAACAAATGCTTAAAGCAAATTAGGAAAAAAAAACACATAATATGAGACAGAGGTAGTAGTAATGAAAGAATATAACAGTTAAATATTATATTGAACTAAATGTTTTGAATTGAATGTAGTAGTTCATTGATCCCAAAAATTTGATCTACTTAAGATGTAAATCAAATGATTTAGATTTCATACCTTTCCCCAGTTTTTTGTGTCTTACTGTTGCTTAATATTACATAAAATATTATTCTATTAAAAGATAGCTCCAGCAAAAGAGAACAAGTTAACATGAAGTAAATATGTACTAACAAGAAACCTTCATCAGTACTTTTGATTTTACTTGATTCTTGCATATAGCTACTTGATTTCTTTGTTAAAAGTGGGTATGTGAAAAGAGGATTTAAGATTCGGAGACTTGGAGTTATAAACTGTTGTACCAAACACAACTTAATTAAGTAGTGATGATTATTTGATATATGGTCACACTTTATCTCTTGATCCACTTATCAGAGTTGAACGACAACTTAAGTTTATAGACATTTATGACTTAACTTAAATTGGAGTCATTAATCAACGGTTTAGAAAATTTCTCTTTCTTATTCTTTCTGTAAACATATATTCCTTTTGATAATCAACATTTTCTTTTTCATCATTTCCAGGTTAACCCAACTTTTTATGCGACCACTACCAGTCAACGGACCAGGTCCCTTGACACAACAAGAACAGTGCGAAAGATTAAACAATATAAAAGAAACAAACAAGCAGTTTACGTGGAAACCTCCTTGCATTCAAGGGAGTTAAAACCCGGACTGTTGCCAGGATTACAACGTCTTCATAATAGTTCTCAAGCAAAAGTGAAAATCCTAGTTAAATCAATGTGAGAAAAAAAGTTAGTAATTCTCACGATCACGTAATCTACCTATTATTGAAGAGCTAAGCGGATACAAACACCCATCACTAAACCCACCTAACTCTAGATGAATGGAATTGACTAAGCAACAAAAACAATGTTGCCCACTAAATCAGGATAACCTTAACTGATTTAGGACTTACTAACCCAAAAACAATATCTGAATCCTTATAGATTAGGAAACAGATTTACCATGTAAGTGTAAAGAACTGTTTAGTCGTTTGAGTAGCAGATTTTATTTCTGGGAAAACTGGCAGAGGCCCAAAGGATGCCACGAAGGGACAGTTCATGGTCACGACGGACAGGCGTGGAGGTTCGTCAATGACACTTAGAAATTCTGAAATGGGTTACTGAAAATCGACTCTCTGAAAGCCACGACAAATGGCCAGGACGGACCGTCTCAGGCACAAGGCTCGGCACAGGACTTTTACTAAAATCAAGTCTCTGAACCCTTTGCGACGGGGACAGTAGGACAGTACGTCGCAGGCACGACGGCCCGTCACGGGCTGCGTATCCCAGGCTGGGGTCGGATTTCTGATTAAATAATTTAAGGGGCGTTTTGGACTATTTCTCTTTTAATTATTAAGTAAGGGGTTAATGTTACTAAGTCTAATTACTTGAGGGGATTAAAAAAGAGGTAACCGAAGTTAATAGTGGATTCTTAGTGCCATCTTTTAACTTAATCAATATATATAATTAGGGTAAAGAAAGGGGTTGAAAAAAAAAAGAAACGACAAGAGAGACGAGAGGACTCGACGAGGGGAAAAGGGGGAGAATCGAACGAGAAGAGGAAACACAGGCTTGGGGAATTCTTGCTTGATCACTATCTTCGGTGGAGTAGGTTAGTTTTTAACCCACGAGTCGTAGTAAACTCTTATAGCGAATGATATGTGATGGGTTATTATATAGAGTCTTCTTTATGACTTAATTGTGTTGTATGCATGATGTGATTTATATATATGATTGTGATGAAACAAAGCATGATGAAGATATTGAAATCCCCAAATCTGATAAAAAACTGAATCTCTTGTAATGATGATGCCTTGATTGATATAAAAGAAGCTTGATGAACTAAAAGTTGAGAGATGATGACGCCTTGTATAAAAGAAGGCTTGATGAATTATAGAATGAGATTAGTGGATCGGAGTGTACGTACCGACACATTAGAATTAGTTGCGGGAGGGGTGTCACGAACCGACAACGTAGATGTAGGGGATTAGGTACGTGTCACGTACCGACACATGAATTAGGGGACGAGTAGTGTCACGTTTCGAACCAAATAGTAGTAGGGGATGGAGTGTCAAGTTCCGACACTGAGTAAGTAGGGGCATCGGAGTGTCAAGTACCGACACAAGAGGAATAAAGATAATGAATCTTGAAAGATTACTATATACTCAATTAAAGAACCTGATCCCCAAATGAGTATGGTTGGAGACTTGGTCCTCACAAGATATGTTCGGTTGCTGCCCTCTAAATGTGTTTGTAATTGTTGCTATCACATGTAAGAATATTAGTTGATTTTATGATGTTATTGAGATATATGCTTTTATTTGACGTTGGCGATGATATCTACTCAGTACTTGTGGGTTTGTAGAAAACCCCCTACTTTTTATGTTTTCTTCTTGTTATTTGTGGAGTGCAGCAAACGTGCCGTCGTCGTCAACTCAACAGTAATTTCTAGCCAGTCATCGTCACCACGGATCTTCAGGGGAGCTTAATGCTTCTAGCTTGGACTGGATCTCCTTCCTCATGTCTTGTGCTTGAAGTTTTCGGCATAGGACTAGCTTTTATTTGTTTTAGATTCTTAGAATATTCTTAGTTTAGTAAATTGATCAGAGATGTTCTTGTGGTGATGACTTCCAGATTTTGGGAAATAATAGATGTTGAAGTTGAGAAGTTATTGAATTGTCTTTATTTATGAGTTAAGTCTTCCGTATTGCTTTATGTTGATAATTAATTGAAATGATAAGGTTTAGAATGGTTGGATTCGCTACATAGGAGGGTAAATGTGGGTGCCAGTCGCGGCTCGGGTTTGGGTCGTGACAAACTTGTAATCGAGGCATTAGGTGCGTTGGTCTCATCAAACAAAGAAAAAGGTTCTAGTAGGTCTTAAAGACGGTAGGGGGACGCTTTACTTTTCTTTGAAGAGGCTATAAGACTTTAGGAAAATTCCATTCTTTCTTTCTTTCTTTTCGTGCTATTACTTGGTTCCAAATTGCGTATTCTTAGGTGATCAAAATGGAATCTGACCTCTTCCCTCTATTTCGCAGATGTTAGAACTAGAGCAACGACTACCTACGCCAACATTAACATCAGCAAGACAAGATGGAAATCTGAAGCAAGCCACTGGGGCCTGTAGTCGAAGTGGAATAGTGGGAAAGAGCCTGGCCGCGGTAGAGGTCGTGGGAGGACGTCCTCTAGCGGGAGAGGTACGAGCACCCTAGCCCATCTGGGCTAGGGCGGTGACTCCTCCACCGACTGAGGAAACAGTAGGTGGAAGTAGTAAGAGAAGGGAGGATGGGAGAATATGAACAATACAGAAGGAGGAAAATTGCCACCCCAACCTACCCCAGAGATGATAATCAGGTTCTCGGCTTATCTTAGTGGGTGTATGATCAGGGTCAGGCAACCCCCAATGTTTTCTGCACAACACCTACCGGTTTCAGAGGTACAACATGCAGCCACTATGGCCCCTCGTATGGATGCCTCATTGGACCTAGCACGTTTTCCACGCCTACCTAACTGGGCCCTATAATGACAAATGATCAGATGAACTTTCAGTAAGTTCTTGAAATGAAACCTCCAGTCTTCAAAGGTGCAGAATCTGGGAATGCTACGATTTTATGGTTGACTGTCATGAGCTACTACACAAGATGGGTATAGTAGAAACGGCTGGTGGTTGAGTTAGTGAGTTTATCAGTTTCAAGGAACGCCAAAAATGTGGTGGCGGTGGGGCACATGTTGAGTGTCAAACCAAACAGAGGCACCACCTTGGACTTGGGCCTCATTCTATAGCTGGTTATGAGAAGTATATACCCCGAGACTTTGAGGGATAGGAAAAGGGATGAGTTCTTGAGCTTAGAACAAGGTAGGATGTCGGTCATTGCATATGAGGGCTAAGTTCGTGCCACTATCCAGAGTAGTGCCACCCAACTTGTTTCAGTCCACAAGAGCGGCGGATGCGCTGTTTTGTGAAGGGGTGAAGATCAGAGTTGCAAATTTCAGCTTTACAAGTAGCGGCCACAGCGAAATCTTTTCAAGAAGTTGTAGACTTTCGTGGTAGAGGTGGAAGGAGTGAAGCAAGATGAATTCACCTGGCATCGACATCAAGAGGTTAGAAAGGGAGGAGGTGAGTTTAATGGTTCTTAATCTACGAGGACAGGGTTCGGAGGTTACTAAGTTCGAATCCTTAGGGCTTCCACTACAGACTTGTAGTTGGGGGTCCACCTCAACGGTCAAAATTTCTATGAGAGACCCAAGCGTGAATTCTAGAGAGTGTTATGGCTGTGGGAGACTGAACATATTAGGAGAATTGTCCAAAACAGAGTATAGACCCCCATAGCTGAGGTAGGGTGGTAATGCAGAGGCCGTTATTCTAGAGGGGCGTGGTGGCCGAGGTATAATGGTGGGTCACCAAAACGGCGGGGGGGTGATGGGAAAAACTGGAGCCACCACATCACAAACATGGTAGGACAACGGACAAACAAACGAAGGTCCCCATTGTTATGCTTTCCTGGGAGATCGGAGGCGGAGGACATTCGATGCTGTCATCACAGGTAATATCTTCTGGTTTGTGATTGCATGGCTTCTTGTATTGTTTGAGCCGGGATCACTTTTCTTATGTATCTTACTCATTTGCTTAATGGTCTAAATATACATTGTGAATTACTATGACGCCTATTCGTGTTCTACTCCGGTGTGGTGAGTCCGTGGTAGTGAAAGGTATATAGGGTCTTGTTCTGGTGAACTTTGTGGGGAGCAACACTTATGTAGTTTGTTATATTAGAAAATGGTTGATTTTGATGTAATTCGGGTATGACTTGGCTTTCTCCGCCATTGCGATCTTGGATTTTAATGGACTAAACGATGACGTTAGCCAAAGCCTGGGACAGATCCGTAGTGTGGGAGGGTGACTAACAATTCCAATCCGGTGCGTATCATCTCATTTATTCGTGATAAGAAAATGGTTATAAGGGTGTTTAGCTGTCTTGGCACATATCAAGGATGACATACCCCAGTACCTTCGATGAGTCGGTTTCGGTTGGTCCGGTGAGTTTCTGGATGTGTTCCCTGTAGATCTTTCATGGTATGCCACCTCCAGATAGGGATATTGACTTCTGTATTGATCTTGAACCGGGTACTCGCCCCATTCTATACCCCCGGGATAGGATGGCTCCGCGGAGTTAAGAGAGTTAAAAAGCCCAACTTCACGAGTTGTTGAGCAAAGCTTCATTAGACCAAGTGGCATCCCTTGGGGTGCTCCGGTTTGTTTGTGTGAAGAAGAAGGATGGGGAGTTTCGGATGTGGCATAGACTACCGGCAGTGAACAAAGGTAAGGCCATAAAGAACAAGTATCCTCTTCCTCTCATTGATGAATGTTCGATCAGTTACAGGCTTGTGTCTTCTCTAAGTTGGACTGAGATCCGGTTATATCAATGAAAATACGGGAAACGGATGGCCAAACGACTGCTTTTAGAACAGGTGTGGGCATACGAATGTGTGCGTGATTGTCTTTTGGTCTTACGATGCCCCTGGCTGCGTTCATGAGTTTGATGAACGGGATTTGAAGCCATTATTTGGATCTCTATGATCGTATTTATTGATGATTTACGATATACTCTAAAATTAAGGAGAAAATTGAGGAGCATTTGAGAATGGTATTGGAAATGTTGAGGGAGGAAGAAAAAGCTTTATGCCAAGTTCTCCTAAGTGCGAGTTTTGGCTAGATGCAGTGTCCTTCTTGGGGCACGTTGGTTTCTAAGGATGGGTATGGTGGATCCTTCTACGATCGAAATAGTGAAAAATTGGGTAAAGACCTATAATGTGTCAGAAAGAAGGAGCTTTGTGGGTTAAGATAGCTACTACCGACGATTTGTTCAAGGATTCTCTTCTATTGTTCCCAACTGCACGAATTGACTAAGCAAAAATGTTTCCATTTGTCTGGTCGGATGAAGTGGAGGAAAGCTTTCAGAAGCTCAAGACACTGTTGATACTGCACCAATTCTCACCTTGCCAGTGGAAGGCAAGAACTTCATTGTGTATTGTGATGCATCTTAATCGGGTTTGGGGGTTTGTAGTTGCTAATGCAGAGAAGGATGAGTGCGTTATGATTCAAGACAATTAAAAGGCATGAACGTAAAAATTCCACTCATGATTTGGAATGGCCGCGGTAGTGTTTGAATAAAGCAATGGGAGGACACTAATCTATATTGGGGGTAAGTGTGAAGTATGATACAGGATATCGTAGTGTACAGTAGGTCTTTACTCAGGAGATTTTGAATTTGAGACAGAGGAGATGGATGGAACTATGAAGGACTACGACATCACATCTTTTGTTGTTTTTTGTTGTATCATCCGGGGAAGGCGAATGTTTTGTAGCGGATGCTTTAAGTAGAAAGGCGGGAAGCATGGGAAGTCTAGCTCACTTGCAAGCTTCTAGACGCCCTTGGCTAGAGGAAGTAAGATTCTGGCTAACGCCCTTTATGAGATTTAGAAGTAAATGAGAAGGGAGGTTTTTTAGCTTGTGTGGAGGCAAGATCTTCCTTCTTGACACGGGACCAGGGGAAAACAATTTGCTGATAGAAAACTAAGCGAATTCGGGATATGGTGTTCGGGAGAGGCTAAAGAAGCGATAATGGATGAGAAGGTGTTTTGAGAATCTAAGGGAAGGGTATGTGTACCCCGTGTTGATGATTTGATCCACCACTATTCTTAAGAGGCTCATAGTTCCGGATATTCTAAACCCTGGTGCAACCAAAAGATGTACGTGAACTAATGGCAACACTTTTGGTGGAGTAGAATGAAGAATGAAGTGCGGGACATTGTTGAGTTTGTTGCCAAATGTCAAATTGTCAACAAGGTAAAGTATGAACACCAGAGGCCTGGAGGAAACACTCAGAGAAGACCATTCCTGAATGGGAAGATGGGAGAGAAAATGCAATGGACTTCGTGGTGGTCTTTCCAAAGACTGGGTAGTTTGATTCCATTTGGGTGATTGTGGATAGGTAAACTAAGTATGCTCATTTCATTCCGGTAAAGGTGACTTCAATGCAGAGAAGTTAGCCAAAATACATTCAGAGATTGTCGGTTGCATGGGGTTACAATATCCATCATATGAGATAGAGGTACGGAGTTTACTTAAGTTTGGGCAAATGGCATGCGGAATTGGGTACTAGGTTGTACCTTAGACGCGTTCCATCCTCAGGACCGATGGTCAGTCTGAGGACGAACGATTCAAGTGTTGGAGGATATGCTTCGTGCGGTTGATAGACTTTGGTAGGTCTTGGGATAACTTCTTAACCTTAGCGGAGTTTTCATACAAAATTAGGCTATCACTTCGAGTATTGAGCATGCTCCATTTGAGCACTGTATGGTAGGAGATGTAGGTCCCCATTGGTTGGTTTGATGCATTCGAAGCTTAGGGCCTTGGGGTACTGATCTGTTGAGGGATGCGACGATAGAGGAAAAAGTTGAAGTCCATTCATAGGAAAAGCTATAGCGGCGCAAAGTAGGCAAAAAGAATATGCAGATCGAAAGGTTAGAGACTTAGAGTTCAGAGAGGGTGGACAAGTCTTGTTGAAAGTTTCGCCAATGAAAGGGGTGATTTCGGTTTTTGGAAAAGAGGCAAGCTAAGCCCAAGGTACATTGGTCCTTTGGAAGTTCTTAAGCGAGTAGAGTAGGAGGTGGCTAGGAGTTAGCCTTGCTCCAGGCTGTCCGCGAGTGCATCAGGATCACATTGGTGTAGATGTTTGAAAGATTACCAGGGGGATGGAAACGACATATCCGTGGGATTAAGTTTTTCTGTGAGAATTTGTCTTATGAGGAAGAGCCTGTTGGCTATTTTAGATAGAGAGTTCTGCAGTTCAGGTCAAGGGAGATAGCATCATTCAAGGGCAATGGAAGAATCAACGGTTGAAGAAGCTACTGGGAGAAGGAGGCGGATATGAAGAAAGATTACCCACATCTGTTTACAAACTTGGTAGCTTCCTTTCACTCTTGTTTTTCTTCTCGTGATCGTTCGAGACGGAACGATGGGTAATGGATCTTATTGTAACGACCTGTTTGTCGTTTGAGCACGCAGATTTTATTTAGTGGAAAACTGGCAGAAGGGGAAACGGATGCCCGACGGAACGTCATGGTCCCGGACGGACCGTCGTGGAGGTCTCGTACCATGACACTTAGAAAATTTGAAATTGGTTACTGAAAATCGACTCTCTGAATGCCACGACGAAATGGCAGGACGGGACCGTTCAGGACGGACGGTTCGTCACAGGACTTTTACTAAAATCAATCTCTGGACCCTTGCGACGGACAGCAGGACGGACCGTCGCAGGCACGACGGCCGTCACGGCTGCGTCAATCCCAGGCGGGGTCGGATTTATGATTAAATAATTTAAGGGGCGTTTTGGGACCTTTCCTGCTTAATTTAAAGTAAGGGGTTCTTAATGTTATAAGTCTACAATACTTGAGGGATTTAAAAAGAGGTAACCTTAAGTTAAGTAGTGGATTATTAGTGCCATCTTTTACAAACTTAATTATATGATTGAATTAGGGTAAAAGGAAAGAGGGTTTGAAAAAAGAAAAAGAAACAGAAGAGAGAGAGAGGATCGAAACGAGAGAAAGGGGAGGGAGAATCGAACGAGAAGAGGAAAAACAAGGCTTGGGAAATTCTTGCTTGCTCACTAGTCTTCGTGGAGGTAAGGTTATGCGTTTTATTTTTTACACTATCGTAGAAACTTCTTATAGCGAATGATATGTGTTGGGTTGTATTATAGAGTCTTCTTTTATGCTTCTAATTGTGTGTATGCATTGATGGTGATTTATATATATGATTGTGATGAAAAAGCATGATGGAACTATTGAAGCCAAATCTGATAAAAACCCTAATCTCTTTTAGTGATGCTCCTGATAGAAAAGAAGGCTTGATGAACTAAAGTGATGAGATTGTGGACGGCCTTGGTATAAAGAAGACTTGATGAATTAATAAATGAGATTAGTGGATCGGAGAAGTGTCACGTTAACGACACATAGAATAGTGGGACGGGTGTCACGAACCGAAAGTAGATGTAGGGGTAAGAGTGTCACGTAAGCATTACCGACACATAGAATTAGTGGGACGGGGTCACGAACCGACACGTAGATGTAGGTGATCGGAGGTCAGTACGGGACACATGTGAATTGGGATCAGAGTGTCACGGTCCGACACATAGTCGTGGGGATCGGAGGTCCACGTACGACACTAAAGAGGACTAAAGATAATGAATATTGAAAAGATAAATATAATCAATCCTAAAAGAAAATGTATCCAAATGAGTATGGTATGGAGACTGAGTCCTCACAGATATGTTCGGTGGATGCTATAAATTAATGTTTGTACTGTTGCTATAACATGTTAAGATATTATTGATTTTATGAGTCTATCTGAGATATATTGCTTTCGATTTTGAGAGTTGGCCGATGATATTACTCAGTACTTGTGGTTTGTTATGACACCCTCTTTTAGTTTTCTTCTGTTTATTTGTGGAGTGCAACAAAACGTGCCGTCGTCTTTCAATCAAAGTTAATTCTGACAGTCTTCGTCACACCGGATCTCAGGGTGAGCTGAATGTCTAGCTTAGACTGGATCCTTCCTGATGTCTTGATGCCTGAAGTTTTCGGCATATAGAACTAGCTTTATTTTGTTTAGCTTCTTAGAAAATTGCTTAGTTTAGTAAATTGATAATAGAGGTTCTTGTGGTGATGACTTCAAGAATTTTGGGAAATAATAGATGTGAATTTAGAGTTATTGAATATCCTTTATTATGGAGTTTAAGTCTTCCGCATTGCTTTATGTTGATATTAAATTGAACTGATAGTTTAGATTGTTGGTTTCGCCTCAAATAGGAGGAAATGGGGTTGCAGTCGCGGCGTCGGTTTTGGGTCGTGACAGTAAGTACATAGACACAAGCTCTAAAAATACAACAAAGATTCTTTTTTACTCTATAAGCTCATTCTGTTGAGTTGAGCAATGTTCTTCCTTGAAGATGGCCTTCTGTTCAAGCTTTTGAATTTTCAGAGAAAATCCAAGTTTAATTTGCCCAGTCTTGAATTTGTGTTTGTTGGAAAGAGGATAATATAATTTCCCCAAAAAATTCGTTTGGAAGTATCCCATTGGCTGAAGGATGTATTGGAAAAAGTTGTGCACCTACTGCACGAGGATGACAACTTTTTTGACAAAGGTCTTCTTTTCCCTTTCGTACTTTTCACGTCGCAGTTCTTCAGGTCCCTTGCTTGCGGGAAACCAGGAACATGCAAAAACTTCTATAGGGTAGTTCTTGAAAAGGCTTGCGGCGACTTTCTTCTTGGGATGAAATTGAATATAAAATGGTGTTTTGTCTGATAAAAAATATCAACATTAAAGAGATTATTATACGTTGGACAAACACCCTCCTCCATTTTGATTGGTGTAGTACACTGACACCTTACTAACCTCTGACGTGACAGCTTTACAGTTGTAACCAATTATGTATCTGATGGAGGAAACTCTGCCTGGTACCAGGTCCTTGCATTTGTTAGATATCGAAACATACAATCTCGTCCGCCCTTATTATTGGTGTAGGATACTGCACTTTTCACCTACCCCATTTGTATCTGGACGAGAGCACTCTGCCAGGAACCAGGTCCCCGCATTTGTGAGGATCATCAAAACACCTAGAATATAACAAATACCGAACTAAATCAAATCGAATCGATCTTAGTTTGACATAAATATGGTGTACACTTTTCTAAACCGAATATCGAAGAGCCGAACCAAAGTTTGGTTAAATCGAACTGAACGCCAACGTAGTTAAGGAGGATGAAATTAGGGGGTTTGATTAGATAAAACTTTCTCCAAAATAGAAAGTCAAGCGGTCGTGTAAGGTAAATAACCAACTAGTGAGGTTGATCGTTCCCACGAGGAACATAGTTTAGACTTAACTTTAAACCTATTATTAACTATTGTTCGGTCAATTACTTCCTTGGAAAGCAAAAACAATAAAAGGGGGGTTTCGATTTCTAAATGAATGAAATACCTAATGAAAAATTGAAAGAGAACTTAACAGCTTGATGTTGGAAGTTTAATCAATTAATCAAAGTAACTTGGTTTACGTGTTCCCCACAGTGCCCTAACTTGATTAATGTCTTAAATTATAACAATTGCTTTCCTAGTATCTGGCATGCAAAGTGATAAGTTATGTATTTCTATATCCATGTCCGCATCTAGAAAATCTCACTCGCACCTATGGTCCGGATACCGTGTTGCTACCTAACCCTTATCTTTACCTATATTAAGCATGTATTCGATATTTGACTAAGGTTATTTACCTTCCGTACAATCAATACTAGCTTATTAGATCGTATTGTACACTAAATCTATGTTGATAATTTCTTTTCCTATTATCTACCTCCTGGTCCGGCACGTAGCATTTAAGGGAGTTCTACGTGGTCATCCGTTTTTAAAAAAGACTTATAAAGCGAAAGAATTATTTATACATGCAAGACACTATCTAGAATGTTATTTTCGTAGGTTTATCTCATTATTTGCCTATGGTTCCCACACCCAGTTCTGGAGTTTAGTTACGCATATCATAATCACAATATTCAAATTATTGATATATGAATTCATGTACTTACTTTCAATGAGAAGAGTAAAATCGAAAGTTTCTTGATTAATCACCAACAATCACTTGCAAGAATCTCCAAGAGTTAATCAAGAATCTCACAAAAAGTCTAATGATAATCAAAAGTCTAACACTAATACACCAGAGTCTAATTAATGATCCAGAGTCTAACTAATAATCAAGGTCGACTAATAAGACGGAGTCTAGCTAATAATCAAGCTTCTTCCCCCAAAACGAGGTTTTCTGAACTATTTATTAAATAAAAACCTTAATTAACAAAGTACGCGATTTGCTGGAAATCTGTAAAAATGCGGTCTGGGGCGGACGGGACCTCGGACGGATCGTAGTGGTCACGAAAGCCGTCAGGATTTCGTCGTCCTAGACTTGTGCAATTTTTCTTCTGCTGCTTTATTCATTGCCCTCTACGGTAGGTAGAAGGATCGTACGGACACAAACGGTCCGTCGAGGGTTATTCGTTCCCAAAAACACTTAAACTCTTGGAATATGGGTACTGGGGCTACTTCTTGTCTTCAGGACGAAAAACATGCAGGACGGGCCATCAGCTATCGACGGGTCCATCACGTTCCGGAAACCCCACACTTGTAAGACTTCTCCATCTTTCATTCAGCAGCTGCACTACGCTTGGGACCTACGAACCGTTAACAGGCATGAAGGACCGTTCACCACCCCCCCAAAAAGCTCTCGTAGGTGGTCTCTTCTGCATTTCTCGCGCAAAAACCCTACCATTCATATTCGGACGGATTTCCTGAAAATAAAGAGAAAACTTAGATAAAAAATTAGCAGAAAAAAAGGCTTTTGACCACACTAAACTTAAGGAAATAGTATTAATAATACCGTGAAACCACGGTATATCAACACCTCACTTAAATTCGTTTGTTGTTGGTCCTCAAGCGAGCAATATGGGACTTGTACACAATCTTATTGTAACAAAAACACAATAGTATCCATGTTTTATTCCTTTGCAATCATTTTGACTATCAATCCTGATTAATCTCACTATCCTATTTATGCATGCTATCACTATTAGCTTGAAGTTGTGGAATCAGACCATGACACAGGGGATCACAATGCACTAAACCTATCCTCTTCAATTTCTCACCGAGGTTGCTAATATTTCCGGGGTGGGTAATGCCAACTAGTGTCTCTCACTTAAAACAAAATCCCATTTTTCACACAATGATTTCAGTTTGAGTATAAGGATTACTTTTTAAATCAACTCTCGAACAAAAGTACACTCCTTCATACCTAGTTGTCCATAAACTTGCCATTATTTCACTACTTTAAGTTCGCTATACAAGACTTAGGCGGATCACGATAGGAATTCTTTAGTTGTTGTAACATAGGCTCAGGGTCAGGTAGGTGTATGGATATTTAGTGACTTTTTCCTCTTGACATATCGGCTAAACATTACCATTTTCTATCATTATCTCGCCAGTTTCTCATATTCTTCACCTTTTCTATTTTCTCTTCTTCTTCATTTGTGTAAAGTGACTTTTCTTTTTTTCTTGCTTGTATTTCTTGTATATTTTATTTTCTTTACTTTCTTTCAAACTGAATTTTGAGTCACTTAGCTTTTGTTCTTTCTCTCTCTTTTGTTCTTCAAAACCCCACTTTCAAGAGTATTTCCTCATAAATAGCCACCCTCAACACATGCTTGCCAAAAGTCAAAGTACACAATACCCAACTTAGGCAGGTCCATAAAGAGGTTGTTTACTATGTTATCCACCCTAAAACTTATACTTTGGCATAAGCTGCGTGCAAAGCCAAAGAGGGACCAGGGCCAACACATTTATCTCAGAAAGATCAGTTGGGGTGAGAAAGAACGGTCTAATTTAAGCTCAAATCATTGGATCAAAATAGGATAAATTTCATTTGGTTTTCTTTTATTTGGCTCTAAAAATGGGCTATATTGAATAATGGTCTAGATCCTTTCCTAAATTTCTATTACAGCTACTTTAATAGGCTTCAGGCTGAAGTTCTAAGGCTAGTCAAAATAGTTGAAATATTCAAATCTTCCTCACACTCATTGACACTCATCACTCTACCAGATTATCAGACACTTAGTTCGAATTTTAGAACTTAGGGTAATGCAGTGGTGACCTATATGTCATGTTAGAGCACACATTATCAATTACTATGCCTAGTATGCATGATGTTCCATTGATCAGGATATGTTTTAGCCTTTCATGGCTCAAGAATTAAACTATGTACAAAGATATAAACATGCCGGTTTACGACCAATAATCAGTCTTTTGGGGGAAAAGAAACACAGACCAAGAAAACCATTAAAGAGGATAGTGAATTTCGGCTACTCAGATTCACCCTAGCACTCACTTTCCATTTACCCCACTCCAACAAAAAGACATTGCTATTGTCCCATGCATAAAAAATTGAAAACAGAGTGGTAGGTGAAAGCAAACCTGGGGCGCAAAGCGCGACAATCAGTACGGATTGTTTGTGATTATGACGGTCCGCTCGATGTCCGTGTTAGGACACTTAAAAAAAATGGAGACCCTTAAGAGGAGGGGGTCTCTGACCGTCATTAGAAGGTTATGCAGGACGGACCATCGAGAGCTATGACGGTCCGTCGTTAGATTGTCCGTTGAAGGACACTTAGGAAATGTGAGAGACCTTTTCATCTCTCCCCCTTTTCCTTTTTTTTTGTTTCGTCTTTTTCTTCGTATACTTGTCAACCCAATAGGATTCCGCTCGGTCTCTGGTCACCTTCTCGTGGTCAGGGCAACTAAGAGACTACTCAGGAATAGGGTCTCTGACAACCAGAACGGTTGTGCAGGACGGGACCGTAGAGAGTATGACGGTCCGTCGCAGTGTCCAATTGGTGACTGTTCCGCGAGTGACTTTTCTGCATAATTTCTGGTGATGTGCACTGCAAAATTTAAAACTCAATAGGCGAAAAATGCTACCCATTACTAGAAAGAAAGAGAAAGAGAAAAAAAACTATAAGTATAGGGTTGCCTCCCAACAAGCGCCTGATTTGTAACGTCGACGCGGCACGACTGAGGACAATGGAAGTACTCATCCTTATCAAGATGGAGATGACGATGCCAAGTATGCCCAAAAATAGAGTTTTATTACGTTCTCGATTCACCGTAAATCGCAATCCCTCCTTCGGTTATTTAACTCAACTACGCCATGAAGGGAATTACTTTGGGTGATCAAGTAAGGGCAGTCCGCTTGGACTTGAGTCTTGCCGGAGACAAGCAAACCCGGATCTGTCTAAAAGCACACATCCCCAAACCATAAACTCTGTTTTGCACTTTTTCTTCATTCTACTTCTTTCATCTTTTCTTTGTGGGATCATGGAGGATACGATGGGAGCTCACCACTCTTGCCTCATGGATCCTACAAACGTTGAAGGTCACTTGTTCATTGTTCAACCAAAATGTAATGCTTGCCCCTTTTCCTATCAACTAAGCTCATACCTGTAGCAAGGATATGGCCGCCCAGAAATAATAAGAAATTCAAAAATTGACTTCCACCAAATCAAGAATAACAAAATTGCCAGAACATATGATGACTCCACTTTTACGTAGGAACATCATGGAGATATTTTTTTTCCCTCACAATATAGGCCTTTTCAGCTGTCCTCGATCAGCCATCCAGTAGCCGCATCGCAGTGGGTTTGGGTCACCCAACCCAACGTCTTTGTAGAATCAGAGAGGGGCATGAGATTTATGCTTGCCCCCACATCACAAAGGCTTTTTGCAAAAAATGTCAAGTGACACGACTGTACAAGGTAATAGTGATACGACCCGGATCTTCTTCTTTTGTACGAGAGAGTCTAGTACAATAGAACTACAATGCTGCGTCTATCATCATCCTCGAAAGTGACGATACTTTTCTTGTAACCAGATCTTTCATAAAACTTGGAATAACAGGGCATTGTTCAGTAGCTTCTATCAAAAGACATGATAGAAAGGTTGCTTCAGCATTGTTTATAAAACGCTGATATTTACCATCCTCAGTCTTTTTCACTAATCTCTGAGGGAGGGTGGTGGGTGTTTAGGCATGGGAATTACTTTACATAGGGACTTTGGCATCTTTTCCATGCTCTCTTCGGCTTCACCACTACCCTTTACCACACCTTATCATCATCTTTTCTCCACCTTTACCTATTTAGACGGCCATAGGTGGTCAATGGCTTGCTTACCACCAGAGTAGTGATTGCCATTACAGTTGTGCATCATTTTTCGAATTTTGGACAGTGTTCTAGGAAGAGTGGCCCGGTTGCAGTCTGTTGTGTTGACCGCACCAGAATAATTGGGAGGCCATTTGAAACTCGATTTGCTTAATGCTTATTGCATGTGTACTCGAATTTTTGCCCAATACCTGCCTAAATCACAACCCCTCAACTCTTTAATGTGGTCCCATCACTAGCATCGAACCTCCTCATCATTTTGTGCAACATATCCTCAAATCGCGCCATTACTATCCTCACCATCCCTAGGAGTCAACTTCACGATTCTTGAAAGAGGAAAAGTAGGGCCCATTCCTATCATTTCTGACCGTAGTTACCCCTGTTGTTGAAGTTGTTGTAGCGTTGTAGTTTCCCATCTCGGACATAATGGCCCTCACGGTTGTAGTTGCCATAGATCCGACCTTGGTTCCCTTGACCATTGGCGCATTATCCTGATTTGAGCTTGGGCGCTGGGTCGGAGCCCCCCGTTTCATTTACGGCATTAGGAGATACCGCCGCATAGTAGCATCATCATTAGGAGGTGGTGGTTTAGCAAGTAGTTACTGACATTTAACCTTTTCCTGCACCCCCAGTGATATGTTTTAGTACAAACCAAGCTCAGTTCTCATCTGAGAATTTTCTTCAACGAATCTCATCTGTGGAAGGGGTTGGAGGGGACGGTACTGCGAAGGGCTATTTCCTCTCAGGTATTTGACTGTTTAGTAATCCAATAAGTCTTATTATTATGGGAGATTGAGATTTTCTCTAAATTCTTTAGCATCTCAGCATAAGGGGACCACCCACCATAGGATCCACCTGCTATAGGTCCAACACGACCTTTATTATTATCATCATATCCGATTAGAAGTAAGTCCTTCAGTGGATCTCATCATCTATACTGTGATTTGGCCGCTTCTCAAGAACGGGTGGCATCTATCACCAAGAAATACTAACTGACTCTCTGGTAGTGCACAAAGTGTTCACCTCGGTCTTTGTGGTTTAGTTTCTTCGAGACGGATTGTAGCTGTGCTAAGAAAAACAGCCCTTAGTGTGGTTCCAAGTGAAAATTGAGTGATAAAGGAGAGATCAGTGAAACAATTATAGAAGCCTCTCCCATGTCAGTGAAAGAGGATACACTAGGAGCCCATACATCTAAGTCAAGTCAGAGGGCCTCCCTACCACAGCTTTACACCATGAACTGTACCTTAGCTATATGGGCATATGGACCTCAAAAAGGTAGCCCTGAAAAAAACCTCTGGCAGTGAGCATTTGCATCAGGGCTACTAGTTTACCACCGAAGGTGGGCATGGTGGTCGAGAGGCAAGACAAGTGGCCCATCGGAGTCGTCTTGCTATGTTCCATAGCCTCCTGTAGTATGCTTGGGGCCGTGGAGCGGCGAATTTGCCCCTCTGTTGTGTTAACCACGGAGCAGCGGGGTAACAACTGACCATGAAATCAAACGGACAGAGCTGGGATTTCTGATTTGGATCATCATCATATTAGCCTAATGTTTATAATTCATGATTGCGTGAGTTGTCCGCTCTAATTGTGATCGTAGGGAAAACAAGGGTTCTCTTCATCTCCGTGTATTGGCATACAAGGAGGGGGGTCTGAACGAATCAAAAATTAATAAAACAAAAGTAAAAATCAAGAAAAATATCAATAAACGATAGTAATAAGTTTAAGATTAATATCAAAGCCTACGTTCCCCCGGCAGCGGCGCCCAAAATTTCATTACGCTCGAAAACTTACTTCTCAAATAAGAAAGTAAAGCGGTCGTGTCACGTAATGAACCAAACTAGTGAGGTTGGGATTAGTTCCACGAGGAAAATCGTTTAGGGACTTGAACTGTAACCTATTATTACTAGTTCGGGTCAATACTTCCTTTGGAAAGCAAAAACATAAAAGGGGCGTTTCGAGTTCTAAATGAATGAAAATACACTAACGAAATGAAAAAAAAGAGACATTAACAGCTGTGAATGGTGGAGTTTAATAAATTAAATCAAAGTACTAGGGTTTACATGTTCCCCACAGCTTATAACAAGTTCCCCAAGGTTCATAAAATTGTATTCTAAATCTATAACAATTCTTCCTAGTATATTGCATGCAAAGTAGAAGTTATGTATTTCTAATCCCTTGCCCTCGGCATCTAGAAAAATTTCACTCGCACCTTGGTCCAGCTACGAAGTGTTGCATATCCAACCCTTATCTTTACCTCATATCAAGCACTTGTATTTCGATATATGTGACTAGTTATTAAATTCTCTACCAATACAATACTAGCTTATTAGATAAGTATACACTAAATCTATGTTGATAATTCTTTTCTATTATCTACTCCTTGGTCCGGCAAGTACGCATTAAGCGAGTTTAACGTTGGTTCATCCGTTAAAAAGACTTTAAGCGAAAGAATTATTAATACATGCAAAAGACACCTTCTAGAATTGTTGATTTTCGTTAGCGTTGTATATCTCATATTTTGCTATGGTTTCCCACCCCTAGTTTATGGAGTTTAGATGTTACCATAGTCATAATCACAATATTTCAAACTATATTATATAAGAATTCATGTACTTACTTCAATTGAGAAAGAGTAAAAACGCAACAGTTTCTTGAGGTAAATCACCAACATTGCGAATCACTTGAGAATCTCAAGAATGTCAAGAATTCAACAAAAAGGTATAATGATAATTCAAAAGTCTAACACTAATTACACAGAGTCCTAATAATGATCCAGAGTTAACTAATATCTAAGGTCTACTAATAAGACAGAGCTAACTGAATAATCCAGCGTACTCCCCCCAAAAAAACGACGGTTTTCGAAACTAATTTGTATATTAAAATAAAAACATAATTAAATAAGGACTCTATTAGAATGGAAATCTACCAAAAAAACACCACGGTGGCGTCGAACGAAACATCACGACGGTCGTCGTGGTTACGACGGGACATCATGGAGTCTTCGTCCATTAATTGTGCAATTTTCTTCTGCTTGCTTTCTTCATTGCCTCGCGTAAGGCTATGACGGATCGTTACGAGCACACGGTCGTCGAAAGTATGTCGTTCCAAAACACTTTAAACTCTTGAATATGGGTACTGGGGCTAACTTTCTTATCTGTCCACGACGGAACACTGAGGATGGGTCGTCATGGCTACGACGGGCCGTCAAGCTTCCCGTACCACCCACAATTGGTCAGACTCTCCATCTTCTTTTCAGCAGCTGCAATACGATGCCCCCTACGGACCGTCACAGGCATGACGGACCGTCACCAGGCTCGTAGGTGGTCTTTCTGCATTTCTTCGCTTCAAAAAAACCTCTTATTTCATCTTCGACGGATTTCCTGCAAATAAGGAGAAAACCAATATAAAATTAGCACCAAAAAGCATTTTGGACACACTAAACTTAAGGGAAAAAGATTAAGAAATACGTGAAACCACGGTTGGTATATAAGGGTGTGTCCTTACTTATTTATCAATGACCTTGAAAATTATGGGTGCTTATTTTCAAAATAGAACTTCTTTGTGAACTATTCAAGTTAAGAGGTATCTTTAATCGTTTGGGGATTTTTATTGCTACCACAACAACATTTGCTAATGATAACAACGTGGATGGCAAGGATCGTGTAAATTTTATTAGAGGAGCTTGATGGGCACAAAGTAAAAACATACAATGTGTGAAAGGTCCATCAAAGTGAAGAGAGAGAGAAACAAATCATTTGTGTAAATGGTCATCTCATAATTTCAAGCCTTTACAAAAGAAGCAACTAAAAGGGCACTTATCTCATTAAGGTTAAAATTGTAAAGAAATGTCTTTCTTATTTTATTAGTATAAATAGTAGTCTTTTTCACTTTGGAAGACTTAAACTATATGTATTTTGACTGTTAAAGGAACTAACTCTTTCAAGAGTGTAGTTTAAGGGTTAAATCCCTTTTAGGTTAGTCTAACTTAATGTAGCTTAATCTAGATTAGTGATGAGTGAATTTTCATTGTGAATTGGGACTTCTTAACTTTGTTTTTACTTGAGATTGCTTATTTGAGGATTTGAATTTGAGTTGTTTCTTTTCGAATTCAAGTTTCTCTTCTTCTTGGTTGATTGTTTATTCAATTAGTCTTTCTTTCTTTCCTTTTCATCTCTTATTTTCTAATCTATCTTACTTTTGTGTTGTTTAATTTCTCATTTGATTTCAATTGGTTTCATCCCCAACTGGAATTCTTATCATTAGTTGTCAGAGCCTAGGTTTCTTTGTTCCTACAATCTAGTATTTGATTGCAAAAAAAAAGTAAAAAAATCGTCCAAAAAAATCTGAATTTATTTTTTATTTTGATTTGTTGTTTTTGACACTAGATAATTGTTTCCTAGTGTTTTTTGAATCTAAGTTCCAAATTTCGTTCGATTACGAGTTGTAGAAGTGAAATTGTCATTGAAGGGTTTCAAGCTTTTCAAACTTTGAAAGTGGGTCTTTTGATTGAAGAGAAATTGGAGGTTAATAATTATTGAGATTCAGTCTCTAAGTTGAAGGGAAGAAAAACTTAAATTTTGAATCAACTTCGAGTTGATTTGAGTGTATTGGGATTTAATATGTGTTTTTGGTGTTCTAGGTGTTGAAATCAACTAGGAGGTGAGAATTTTAGTCCATTGTTGCCCATAATTTCAATAGCTTGATTAATCCATATATCATTTATTTCTTCTTTTTTTCCTTTCGTTGTCTGATCTTTTATCATTTGGCATCAGATGGCTAAGTAGGAACAAAGTTGGAAAGGGTCCAAAACCCTCGTGACTTTTTTTTTTATCAAACCTTTCTTACAAAATTGTTTAAATAGTCTGAAGAGTTCTTCTATTAATATGAATGAAACCTTGCTTCAACTGCATCAAACAATAAAATAAAGTTAAATTTATGTTGCGGATTTGCAAACAAGTATTTTCAAATTTATAGCAATAATTTCTTTTTCTCTTCGACTTGAATTACGCTAGTGATGTGTTTTTATAAATGCATATGCAGTGTCTTTTATCTCCTGCTTATGTTCAGTCGCCTCAGTATTACAAGTTAAGTTATGTTACAAGTGTACCTTTTTCCTTGATGACTACTCACTCCTTTTATATTTGAAGATGAAAAAATTTCGACAAAAGAAATAATTAAAATTGACTTCATTAAATTTGACTTCACCAGATCAATTTACAAGCTGAAAGCTGTAATTTCGTTTTATTTATATCCGTTTAAGACCTAAGTATAATTGGTCTCTATCCTTCTAACTCACCCCATTAATATCTTAAGCGAACAATGGAACGTTGACCTGATGAAGCACATGTATATAATTTTTGCAAAAATATTAAATGGAGTAATATACCCTCTATACTTGATTAAACATAATCGACACCAATTTTACACTTCTTTTTGTATCAATTTATTCTTCCATATATGTTAAAATGAGGTTACTTTCTACCATTATTTGATAATGTCAATCATACAAGTTGATAAAAAAAAATTGTATTCTCTATCTGTTGCACCTTTATTTTAATTCCCATATTCTTAAATTATAATCTCATCATTAATGAGGCATGCTTAAACCTAAATGTCCCATTTTGGGTGTGACCTGTGCGTTTGATCGTGCGTGTGATGATATAATCCTTATTATATGGTTTGTAATTTTTTTTGGTGTTATCTTAATTGAAAATGCGTAATCGACATTAAAAATATTTTTAGTTCATTTAATTTTCAGGAAACAATGAAAGTTGAAATGAACGTGAAAGTTGAAATAGATTGATTAAGCAAGAAAACTAAAGAAGAAAAATATGATAAAGCGAGAGGGCGATGTGTTAAAAATATGAAAAGGAAGGTGTAGTGGTTAATTAAGATTCGAGAACGTTAAAAAACTTTAAAAATTGACTTTTGGATTTAATTTTGAAATTCAAAGGTAAAATCACAAAGGTTATAAGTACTCCAACTAATTGCGGGATAATGCTACACTACAATCATTATAATTTAAAGTTCAAATTTACACACGATCATAATTATGTTAAATTAAATTAAACATAATAGTGCGACATGATTAGAATCAACTTCAATTTCATTTGAGTTGGAGAAGTTAACTTTTAAAAAAATATAAAAGTTTTAGGAATTTCGTAGTGTAAGGAGCAAATTACATTCTACTATTTTTTTTTTTAACGCATAAAAATTCCAAAATAGTGTCATTCAAATACATAGCAAATAAGCTGGATACATTCCATCATATACATAAACTGAATTTTCTGTTATGCTTACAAAGGAAAAGAACAAAAAGCACGAATCATGGAATCACGTTGTAAGCATAAGAATCAATCTCTCACAAAAACATAACAAATTGACCCAATTCAAAATTAAATTTCTTCTCCCAATTCTTTCAAGAATCTCTTAATTTTAAATCAAAATCTTGAAAAATTGAACAGATACAACAATGAATATGTTGATCTTATCAAAACATTTGAAAAGATACATCATGAATATCTTTGTTAGGGTCTGAAGAAGTGAAAATTTTATAATTAATATATATAGATCTAATAATTATAAGTTATGACATTATTCTTTGACAATAAAAATTTCAAAGCTTAACATTTTAGAAAAATTAAAAAAATAATTTAATATAATGGTAAAATTTAATTAGTGTGAAAAATAACTAAGGTAAAAACGGATATATTAGTAGCAAATAGTTTGACTTCATTAATGATATTTAGTATGTGTCATAAAAATAGGAGATCCATTAAAAATAAATATTTGTTTTCCCTATTTAACTCAAAGCAGTTAAAATTCGTTCAAAACATATTTTTTTTTTCTTTTTTTTTCAATTTTTTCACTCTCTTCTTATTTTTTTCTCTAGTTAGCAGTCACTCTCATCTAATTTTATCGTTTTTTTTTCTTGTAATAGATGACTTATCATCAGTATTAATAAAGTATGGTGATAGATGTGATCTTTTAGGTTATTGTTTTTACGATATTTTATATATATTGATATACTAATCAAACGTAAATAATAATAATAATTAAGAATAGTGATACTGAAAAAATTATTCATATTTTATTTGAATATTATATTAATCATGACGCTTTTTGGAAATTACATAAAATTTGTTTGAAATGGTATAGATTTTCGTATGAACGTTCTTTTTTTTTGGTATGTTTCTGGTAAAAAAATTACATACAATTTATTTGAAATTGGTGCTAGTTATACCATGTTGGTACGATTCTAACATTATATTAGAATGAATTTCGTGTATTCATTATCTAATAAATGACAATTAATAGTTAGAAGTAGTATTAATTTGGTATTATATTGGGATGATTCTTCCATGAGAATGACAACTAATGTGATAAAATAACTATAATTTTAGCATGAAATGTGTATGAAAATTGTGCATAAAAAATATGAAATTTGTATATTGATTCCATTTTTTTGTGTGTGTACAATAATTTTATTTATGGCGTATTTTTTTAAATGTATACTGTTATATTTTAATATGAACATTGAATTTGTTCATTATTTGTCTGATTCTTTCTTTTATTTAATGTGTCACAGTAAAAAAATTAACATTAATCAAGGTAAAATCTCTAAAAGTGAATAAGAGATAATTATGATTGATTCTTTATTCATATCACCTATATAAAAAATATAATTAAAATAATTTTAATTATTTAATGAAGTGAAATTAAATTAATTTTTATAAATAAAAAGTGATTTTTTATAACATGCAATTAAATGTTATAAGTAATAATATTTTAAAAGTTGATTCTAATAAAATGATATTACCTCTTAAATATATATGTGTGGGGTGTTTTTCCTTATTTATACCCCAAACCCCGGCCTGGGCCGATCCAAAACCAATACCCAATCGCATAAATATTTAATGGGCTGGATCAGCTGGGACAAGCCCACTGGACAGGTTTACAATGACTTCTATCAATCTTAAATTTTAATTTCTTCCATAAAAAAATAGGAACTTTCACGTATAACCACTAAAAACTAGTCTAATTGCTTTTCATAACTATATTTTGATAATTACAATTCATAACCACATGTTATAGGAAAGAGAGAGGTGATCGAGACAGGGAGAGATGGTTAAGAGTAGGAGAAATGTGAATTGTATATGTATATCAATAATTGTATATTATACATATGTATTTGTATATATGACAAGCGAGATAAGAAGAGGAAGGAAAGAGGCGAGAGAGAGAGTGGGAGAGAGGTGAATTGTAAATGTATATCGGTTCGATAATTGTATATTATACATATGCTTTTGTATATATGGCAAGTGAGATTGGAAGAGGAAGGAGAGTGGTGAGAGAGATGCAGTGAGAGGGGCGAGATGGGAGAGGGTCTATTGTGAGAGAATTATACAGTGTACAAATGTGACTAGGCTATTACCAAATTCGAAGTCAGACTGCGAATTAATGTATCATGTTAGTCGCGAGTGATAATATAGCAAAACTAAGCTACAAATGAATAATTAAAAAAATATTAATTTATTAACGCCAATAATGTTCCCCCAAAAAAATTACGACATGTATTAAAGAAGTACTAAATCTTATTAATTTTATATTATACGAATCATCTAATTATTAGCGAATAACTAGATAATTAGAATGGGAAAAAATTGACAGTGCAGAGAAATTAGAGGGATGTGTTCGGTATGATTGGGTGATTTTTAAAAAAAAACACAATTGAAAGAATACTTTTAACGAAAAATTAGATTAATTTAATTTATCGATAAAATACAATGCTACGGTTGAATGGGGGGAGCACATTAATTAGGAATGTCATGCATAGAATTTTTCCATGTTTTGATAAGGAAAGTTATTTATCAATTTTAAAGAATTTTTTTTAGGTCATATAAAAACAACGGCGCGCACGAGAACTTTAGAGATATCACAAAACATACGATTATTAAATATTTTCAAGGATTGAACAAAAACATAAAGCATAACGATTATAGGGACAAGGAAAACCCAATATCCCAGGTCCTCAAAGCGTTACAGCATCCCGACCCCTCCCTGACCCTTTATTTGTATATCAGCCGCCTCGTGAGTTATCCAAACCTTTGTTTATCCAAACTCCCAGTTAAGATTCCACTAATCTAAACAAATGAAGATATTTTAGTCAGATTTTGGTCCTTTAATGACGATCAAGTTTCTCAGTTTGACCAATGAAGAAAAATGTTACTCAAACAAATATATTGACTCTATAACCAGACTTTGATGCGACAAGACTAATAATGATAACTTTACAAATTGCTCATAATATAGTAAAAACAAATAATAGCAAAACAGGAAAAGTAGTAATATAAGTGGAAACACAAAGAGAAACATTTTAATAATGTTTGTCACTTACGGTGTAACGAATTGTACTAATGTGGAGGTTAGTGAAGCAAAGTGATAAGCTTTGTTTGTTGAAGTGAAGAATGAAAGGCTAAATGATAGACATAACTAATACGATATTGAGATCAATATTTAATATTTATGCATGTGTAAGAGTAGTAAATTACAGTAGTCTTAATGGGTTCGTTTTACCCCATTACTCAATATTAAAAACAAATACTGAACTGATAACTTGATATTTTTTCTTATAAAACCATTAAAAATCATTAACTCAATAACAATAAATCAATAACACTTCTTATAAATCAATTTGATTTTTCGCACACCTTTATTGAAAAGACAATATAAAAAATAGATATAGTGTGAAATTAGTATTAAAAACTAGGAGATTTACATCATAAGACGGACCAAATAAATAGCTTATTTGTCGAAGAGATCCTCGCAATAATAAGAGTATTACATTTGGCGGTGGTTATTCATTCAAAATAATAAAATAGAATTATTGATGTCACGACATTCCTCTATGCTTGCTAACTGTGTGTTGTATATAATAATATACTGTATCCCAATTTCAATCGTTATAATTTCTGTTTTTTAGAGTCAATTAATAATGACTTTAATTATGATTTTATGATATTTTTTTATCATATTAATATATAAAAAATTTAATATTTATAATATTTTTCGTTTGAGGCGAAGTCAGAATTAAGAGTTAGGAGTTTTAAATTTCATTAATAATCGTCAAGCAATTTTGTTAGGGATTCGCAAACTAATAAACACATATATTCAATTAATTTTCTAATACAAATATAGGATTTACAGAAAAGTTACTGAGTTCGTCCGAATCCATGAACCCTCAACTAGCTATGATTTTGCTTTTCACATAATTTTTTAAATATTTTTTTATTTAAAATATTAAATTAATATAATTTAATTTAATTTTATAAATTAATCAAACTTCGAAAGCACAAAATAACAATTAAAATGGAAAAAAGTATAATTATTACTGTTGATATAAAATTGACAATTGTTATCAAATGTTACTCTAAACTATAAAACAGCCGTTTTCCATTTCTAAATATAATATAAATATATATAAATAAATAAATATATTTTAATACTTGTTCCAATCGTTGATTTTAAATATATTTTAATACTTGTTCCAATTGTTCATTTTTTATATATTTCAGTCTAGTGTGAATAGAATCTGATTTTGGCCAAGTCTAAGCATGATTCAACGCGTTTTGAATAATTTTATTTCTGTAAAAAAAAATAAATAAATTTGTATGACACATTTCCACTAAATTACATCCACGTAATCATACTTTTATTTTTAATTTATATTCACGCAATCAACTACTTTTGTTTTCGCAACAAAGTTTATATATTCGGTTTATAATACTAAACACTTACTATAAATAATGTATCAACTTTTTTTAATCAAAAAGGTATATATATATAATAACGTATGAGAGGTGGTTTTTACTATATTATATGAAATTATGTAAAGGTTCAGTTTTGTTTCCTACGAATTTCAAATGAATCAAATTTCATTGAATAGTGTTATTTGTCAAAAAATTTAATATATTATAAAATTTGATTGTTGTTATCAAGCTTTTAAAAACCTTAACATTTTAGTTTTTCATTTCAATTTTCAATTTTTCATCCAACAATGTTCCAATATGTGGTGATAAACATGAATACTGCTCTCAAATTTAATTTTTTTAAGCATTAAAAAATAACTGAAAATCATAAACATAATTTTTTTTTTACATTTATCCCTATTTTGGGATAATTTTTTATTTTATGCCTCTTTAGATTGTGATCTTTCATTTTCGTTTCTATTTTCGTTAGGAGGACTAAATTATCCTTACCTATAACTAATTTGGAATGCAAACTTTCAAAAAACTTTTGTTTTGAAACATAATTTTTGTTATCAAACTTATGTTCTAATGGTATTTATACGTGTTTTTTTTAAAAGTAAAAAAAAATTAAAGGGTTAATCAAGAAATAAATCCTCATTTGGCACACATGGACCCCAATATTTCTTCTTCCTTATTTAATAGGTAAAATGACATTTGTTATGTGTTTATAGAAAATGACAAAACCATGATGTCCAGGTAACAAAATTGATTACAATTTCTGTGATATGGACAACACAATCTTGACAAGAAACCATATAAAATCATAATGATAAAGATATAAAAATCAATGGCCATATTTAGTTGAAAAACCCCATCCTCACTCTCATATCAGGTTCCAACTCCAATTCATACTCATCAACAGGAGTTTAGACCATGTGAACGAATTATTACACTTGGGATCATGATTTGTATTCACATTAGTTCAAAGTTTTTATATATATAATATATAGATATTATATATATATAGATAATAGAAGATAGCTAATATTAGTATATAATCATAGCATATAGTAATATGATATATATATATATTACCTGCTGAAATAAGTATATTGTATAGTGGAAAGGGCTAAACTTTTCATCCGTACAGGACATGCCACCAAAGATTGGTGAAGTATACTTAATTAAATTCACGTTGCTTAAGGCTAATCTAGTCTAATCCTAAAAGAAGCATATTATTTGGTGGTACATTTTCTCTACAAGTTTTGTTTTGTTTTGTAATTTATATTTTTAAAGTATTATTTTTTTCATAAACATGAAAATTTTAGAAGTTATGAACGCTATATAAAAAAATTCCAATTCTTATACAATCTTAGCAAATGTGCAAAATATAATTCATAAACAAGATATCACAATATCTTTACAAGCGTCGTAATAAATTGCATATCTCAATATTTTTTTATAATAAATGTTGGGATTACAAACAATGAGTATGTAGTTTTGTTAAAGTTGGAAGAGAGTATTGAAAACAACCTTTAAACTCGTAAGGCTACAAATTAGGTAATTCCATGCCGCGAAGTATTGACTGCCTAAAAACACTATATTACGTCTGACTAATTAACATAAATACAACCCGATCTCGCAACATGAGTGAAGTACAACCCTAAATTCTCATCACTTGCTATACCATGTGGCAGATCGGGGGTCTTATTGTTATGTTAAGTTTAGTTTAGTCAAAGTAGATGAAATGCTTTAAGAAATGTCAATAGATAGGGGCAAAAATAACAAATTCTTGGTAGATGTTTCAAGTTACTTCTCTTTAAAATTGACTTTGATTTTTTTTTTTTAGATTATGAAAATCCTTGCAAATCATGTGATTTCATATTTGCCCACTCTTCAAAACTGAACAACAAAGCTTAGTATGAAATACAAGTACGTACTTCAAATGGATTTTATTCCGTTTATCATTATAACTATTCCTTTCATTTTATATTACTTGCCTCATGTGACTTAGACAACAATACTTAAGACACGTTAAGGTGAAGAAGTATTTGCTTGTCGACTTTATAAAATTTAGACATCAAACGGAGAAGGAGCACTTGCCGTTACGCACATGTAATTTGGGTGGACAACAAGGATAGGAAGTCTTAATACTCTCTCCGATTTATATTACTTATTAAAAGAAATAACTAAACATATATTTTACTAAATTAACTTTAACAATGATTATTTTGAATTCTAAAATTAAATTATACTATTTTATCCAGTTTATTTGATACAAGGAATAGAAGAAAATAAAATAATCTTAGATTTGATTGTAAATATGGAGTAAAATGAAACGGAGGAGAACAATTTAAAGAAGGTGGTTTGATGAAAGCTACCCATAGACTAAACTAGGGCTTGTTCGTTTGAATGCATTGAATCAGACCCGGTTACAACAGAAAAGAACGGGAAGGGTCTCGACTGCCGGTCAGCGAGTCGGGGGGGTCTCAATGGGGCGAACCGCGCATCGCCCCATGGCCTGGGGTGTTCCGGGGGGGGGGGAAGTCCATCCCCCGGAGCCCGAAGGTATTACAATGTTCTTGTATGTTGGCCCTTAATTATCGCTCAATTCTGTAGTTTTGAAGCCCCAGCCCTTGCGCTAGGGCGTAGCTTAGCAATATATCATCAGGCGCTATGGCAACACATCGCTATTTGTATTTTCTCAGTTATTGCATCTCCTCCATAATAAAATGACTACACCACATCTTCCTCGTGGACGTAACTAAATTTATTGAGTGAACACGTAACATCTGTTGTGTCTTATTTTTGCGTTAGATTTCTGGTATTAATCTCAAATTTGCATAACAAATGGTATCAGAGCCTCTCGTTTAAGCGGTTCTGTCCTTGAAGAATTCGAGGATGTCTGCTTTGAACGTGAAAAATCGACAAATCTCACTGGGAGGAACAAGTTTCAGTTATAGGTAGATCAAGAGAGATGCGGGACTTTGTTTGAAACAGCAAGGCTTTGGGCGCCGTGAGTCGAAAGACAAGAACGTCCCGTCGCTCGTACTCCTGATCAGAGTGGCGATTCTGAAGGAAAAGGCGCACTCGGCACGATCATGCTGTGCCTGCGGATGAACGGATGACGTACATTCACAAGAGGTATAGGAATTTTTGAAAGAGACTGCTGTGGTCTGTGGTTGAAAAGCTGGAGCGTGCGATTGGAACAGACAAAAAGTCCTAACCAACACAGAATGCTTCTGAAACAACGTCTATTCGCGTTTAACGAAGCTTTGAAGGTACACAACTCAGGAACATGAGAGCAATGAATACTTTGGTTATTCGGAAATATGCGTAGAATATCGATGTGAAGATCGAGGATGAAGATGCTGCCCTGATTTAGTCTTAGTTAAATCTATGCCCAATGTCGTTTGAGAATTTTGTTCAAGTGTTCATTGTTGGAAGATACTGCAACACTTGTACGCTGGAAGAAGTCAGAATCCGGCCCTTGACATAGCAGGGAATTACGGCCATAAGGCTAACGGCAAAGTACCGGAAATACAAGCCCTTCCAGTCTGTTCAAAGTAGCGGAAAGGGAAGGAAAAACGGCGGAAAGAAAAATAAGACGATGTCGATGGGGCAAAGCCGGATGATGTTTGTAATACTGCAAGGAGAAGGGACATTGGAAATTTGATTGGCTGAAAGAAGAAAGAAGAAATTCGGAAAAAAACCAAATCAGTTTCCTGTTGCTGTTTGCTGAAAGCAGACACAAAATTCCTGAAGAAGACATTGCCCTAGTTGCGGAGGTGAGAAAACTGAATAATTCAGGTGTGTGGGTCTCGATTATGGGGGGGATCCTATCAAATTGTCCTAGGAGAGGTGTTAATAGAATTATGAGAAGGTAGAAAGGAATGGATTTCCTACCCGTTCACATGAGGCAGCATCTCGATGGCCAAAAGTATCTGTCTGCAAGTGGTTGGGACAGGGCTGTCGAGTCAAAGAGAGGACAATGACGGTAGCTTCTGCACATTGAACGAGGCAGGCACGTTCCATTGATGACGACAAATCTGATATCTCTCAGTTTTTTGGACAGCAAGGGATTCAGCTGGGTCGGGAAAAGGATGGAGTCTTGCGGGTCTGGAAGGGTTCAAATCTGTATTCTGAAAGGTGTGCTATGCGTGGTCTGGTATTGTTCTAACAAGTCCACGGTTACCGGTTAAGGCAAATGTTTTTTTTGTGCATTATTTCTAAATAGTTTCCACCAGGATGTGATATGACTAAGTTATGGCACATGAGACTGGTCATATGGTGAAAGTTTTAGGGGCTTTGCAAATTATGTCAAAGGAGATTGTCTGCGTCATGAATAAGGTAAGAGCCTAGATTTTGTGAACATTGGTCTTGAGAAAAACTACATCGCAACAAAGTTTCCAAAGGCCATTCCCACAGAACAAAAGGCACACTTGATTACATCCATTCTGATGCTGGGGTCCATGCCTGTGTTGCGTCTTTGGAGGCTGCAGATTTTTTGTTTTTTTTTTTGGGTCCCTTATTGATGACTAACTCAAGGATGACTTGGTGTACATGATAGCATAAAAGTGAAGCTTTCCAGAAGTTCAAGGAGTGGAAATTTTGTGGAAAATCAAACAGGGAAGAAGATCAAGAGGTTGCGAACTAATTAATGGGCTGGAATTCTGCTGGTCTGAATGTTGATCCATCTGTAAGGATGAGGGATTGCTCGGACATCGTACAGTCAGCAATACACCACAGCGAACGGTGTAGCTGAGCGGTATGAATCAACCACTTCTTGGAGAGAGCAAGGTGCATGCCTCTAATGCTGGGCTAGATAGAAGATTCTGGCAGAAAGCGGTTAGTACAGCTTGCGACTTGATTAACGCGGACACATACAGGGCCTACAGTGACAGACACCTATGGGATTTTGGTCAGGAAAAATGCTGATTATGCAAATCTGAAGCTTTGGTGTGTAGACTTACTATCCGTCAGTGAAGGTAAGTAGAACACAGAGCTAAAAAGGGAGTATTTGTGGGCTACGAGAGATGGAGTGAAAGGTTCAGAATGGTCTCCAGCAGAAAAAAAGGGGTATTATGAGCAGGAACGTTGGTCTTTTGATGAACGTTCTTGCTTGACCATCGTAGAAGGCCTACAATACGTCAGAACTGGGAGTCTGATAAACGGTGGAGTTTCAAGTCATTTCACGAACTAGAGAGCGATTTGAAAGAAACCTGAAGAGGAGGAGCAAGAAGCCACAGACAGAAAACTGATACCAGAGATATATGCCATTAGATATCCATTCAGAGAATGCCTCAAAACGGCCAAGGAGGGTTGGAGAGTCGGCCACATACGCGATATGGTTTTGAGGAACATGGTGGTTTATGCCACTGCAGGTACTTGAAAGAGGTAGATACATCGAGTGTCTACTTACAAAAGAAGCCATTTTAAGTCCTGATTTTGAAACAAAAATGGTTTGCTGATATGGGAGATGAGATGGAGTCCCTACACAAGAAATCAGACATGGGATCTGGTGCATACAGCCTTCGGGAGAAAGGGGAGAAAGATTAGTTACTTGAAAAGGGTTCAAGAAGAAGGAGGGATACACCGCAGAAGGAGTCAAGTATAAAAGCCAGGGTTGTTGCCAGAGGTTTGAACCAAAGAGAGGGAGTGGACCTACGAGATCTTCTAACCAGTGGTCAGACAGACTCCATCCACAGTGTTACTAGGCGATAGTACACAGCAGAACCTGGAGCTTGAAAAGCTTTGAGGTGAAGACAGGGTTCGACTGGAGAGCTGGAGGAAGAGATATACATGACATCAGCCGGATGGGTTCCAAGTTCCACCGGGAAGGAAAATCACGTCGGCAAGTTGATTAGGTGTCATTTTGTGGTATATGGACTGTTTTAGCGTCATGTCTCCAAGACAGTGGTACAAAAGGTTTGACAGCTATATGGTGAAGTGGGGCTATTACTCGGGCTCTATGATTTTGTTGGTCTACACAATAGGATCAAGGGATGATTTCAATTAATCTCTGGTGCTTTATGTAGATGATAGCTGATAGATAGCAAAAGAAGAGTATGACATTCAGAAGATGAATAGGTTTTTACTTAGTGCTGAGTTTGAGATGAAGGATATGGGAGCCGCTCGAAGATTTAGGGATGCAGATCATTGAGACAGAGAAGAGAGAAGGAAAATTTCTGTCACAGAGAAGCTACACTCAGAAGGTCATTGGCGAGGTTTGGCATGTCTTCATCTAAGGCTATTGATACCCCAGTGCCTTGCAAAATCCATTTGCACTGCCATGTTCGCTCCACAGTCAGAAGAAGAGAAGAACTATATGTCACGAGTCCCTTATGCAGTGCTTGTAGGAAGGATTGATGCTATGGTCTGGACAAGGGCCGATTAGCACATGGCAGTAGTGTCGTGAGAGATTACAGGGAAAAACCAGGCGAGAGCCAGAGAAAATTGGCAGGCTTTGTGAAGAGAATTTTACGGGTACCTTAGAGTACATCTAACGTTGGTTATTTGTATTTGGAACGGTATACTCAGTGCTTGTTACATGGCTATATGATTTGACTATGATGGAGGATGTTGAACAGAAGATCGATGACTGGGCTATGCGTTGTACCCTTGGAGGATCTTGTCTCAGTGGAAGGCAACTTGCAACCTACAGGACTTTGTCTACTACGGAAGCGGAGTAATGGCCTTGATAGAGGCTTTGCAAAAGAAAGGATTCGGCTGAAAGGGTGGTAGGATCTAGTATGCATCATGATAGGCACGGTGTTGGACAGTTTGAGAGCCAATTTGTCTAGCAAGGTCAAGGGCCATCCATGGAGAAAACCAAGCATATTGACGTGAGTATCATTTTTGAGAGCAGTGAGAAGAGAATCAAGGTGAAGAAAAGAAAGAAAGTAGGAAGCTGATAATTCCTGATGATTATGTCACCCAAAGCAGGTTCCACAGAGCAAGTTTCAACACTGTTTGGACTGCTCAACATCAGAAGATGTTAAATTGCCTGCGGGGAAATTATTGAGGAAAAGAACGGTGGAGGCTGGCACATAATCGGGCGTCTGAAGAATCTGTTGGAGAATTCAAGTCAAGGTGGAGCTTTGTTGAATGCCTTGATCAGAACCCGTTAAAAGGAAAAGAACGGGGGTTCTCGCTGACCGGTCAGAGAACAGTAGGGGGGGTCAAGCGGGGGCGAAGCCACCCTGGCATAGGGGCTCCGGGGGGGGGGGGTGGGCGGAGTCTCCCCCGGCCGAACGAGTATACAATGTTTGTTGTATTGAGACCCTTATATCTGTCAATCTGTTATTTTGGGCTCAAAGCCTGTTAGGGCGTAGCTAGCAACTAGATATAGACGCTATGGCCACCCTATTCGGTATTTTGTTCTTGCCTCTCCATAATAAAACTGCTCCCCTCTTCCCCGTGACGTAGCCAATTTATTGGTGAACCACGTAAATCTGTTGTCTTGTTTTTGCGTTTATATTTTCTCGTATTATCTCGAAGTCCGCATAACACTTTGAAAACCTAAAAATGTGACTTCATAGTTTTGGAGCATGTGAATACTCAAAACCCCCTACTAAGTAAATTTAGTGATCTGTTTTTAGCAATAAAAAAAATGCAAATAAATATGAAAGGAAGGGAGTTAAGTTTTTTTTCCTCTTCAAATGTAGCCTCTAGACAGATTTTCTTCTAGGGAACAAGAATTGACATTTAGGAATTAAAATATGTTAATCTTGCCCCAAAAACCAATTAGCCCAGCCAGTATCTGACATCAGTTGAAAGTGATTTCCCACTGCTTGCTGTCCTATTTTTCAAATATATGTCACCTAGATTCATACAACAAACTTTGGTTATCCTCACTGTATTATATTTTACAAGGGTACTAAACAATTCATACTTCAAAAGATGTTTAAATTAAACAATTGCAAGAATGTTTCGCTGCTTCTATGAGCATCCTTAACACACATATGGATGCAACGCGAACATACGCGATTTATGTGATGTAATTTGATTTGATACAGAGTTTAAAACTTGTGATCTAAAATATGTCTGTATAGTATGACTACATAGAGATTTGTGGTTCTTTTTGGAACTGGAGATGATTTTGATGTATACCAAACATGTAAAAGAAGAGAATTTGTGTTTTGCCAAGTCAATTTTCTTCTATCAATCTGTAATTGAAGTATGAAATACAATATTTGTCTGCAATTTTTGAGTGTATGCTATTGTCGTAGAAAAGCAACATTTTCATCAGTTTGCACAAAGAACTATCCACTTGGACTAACTTTAATTAAGAAAAAACAAATGTGAAAATATAAGTAATAACTTGAAAGAATTACATGAATCAACAACACCACCCCATCAAAGTTTTAACTCCTTTCATTATTTTAAAGGAGAGAAGTACCAGCATGGTTATGGTGGAGAAGATTATGAGCAATAGCATCCCTTGCAAGCCTAGCATTGGTCGATCTCAATTGAATCTCTGGAACCATTTCATCATCAATGAGCTCGAAATTGAGTTCTGGATCCATCTCCTCATTCCTCATCTGGCAAATATTATGCAACACGCAGCACGCCCCTAGCACCACTGGCAAATCTTGGAGTTTCACCTCTGTTCTTTTCTGCAAACAAGACCATCTCCTTTTCAACCTTATAAACGCCTCCTTTGCCACCCGTTGAACCTCACCAATCTTCTCATTGAAAGCATGTTGAGTCCAAGTTAGCTGCTGCTGTGTATAAGGCACTAAAACCCAATCCATTAAAGGGTATCCAGAACTACCAACAATCCAAACGTTGTTCAGTAACCCTGTATTCGCCCTCTGGAAAAGGGCGGATTTCTCCAGTACCTGATCATCAGGCATCGAACCAGGCCAACCGATACACACATCAGTAAACACCCCTCTTGGATCAACAACCCCTTGAACTGTAATCGAATACGATGTCTTCTGATTCCTCTCTGTATGCCTCTTATTGAAATAAGCTGCAACACTAATTTTCGGAGCAATTATAGGTATATGAGTTGTATACATTGATCCCACAACATTTGTGATCCCTGACATATCCTCATACTCATCCTTTATATCCCTCATTTTCTTCTCATCAGGCCATTGAAGATACTTAGGCATCAACACAGTTCGAATCGCAGTACAAACCTCTAGCACAAGCTTATGGCAAGTCGAAATCCCCAATCCAAATCTCTTGGATACCAATCTCAGAGGCTCTCCAGTAGCCAATCTCCATATACAAACAGCAACACGCTGCTTCACAGGTACAGCATCTCTTAGCATAGTATTCTCTTTCGCAACCACAGAACTCAATTCATTACATATCAATTCAAATGTATCTTTCCCCATCCGAAACGCTTTCTTAAACTCCTCTTCAGGGAAATCAGGACTGTTACATTGATCCCACCAGGCTTTTGACCTATTCTTCACCCACAATCGCCTATGAGGCGCACCTTTATCGCTAGATTTATTACTGGAAACAACTTCTTCCTCTGCAGCTGCAGAAGCAAGGGCACAAGCAGTAGCAGTAACAGCAGCAGAATTCCCTCTCCCTTTCCTCTTTCTTACACCATCTAACTGTTCTAAATCAGAATGATGCTGTTGAACATTAGAATAATAATCCCACATCACTTTCGTAGTTTTCTTATGATTGGCTTCGAATAAGTGTTTTTCCTCTTCCTCTTCCGATTTTTCTTGCTCTTCAAGTAACAACAAAGAGGTTAATATCTGTTTGAACTCCTTAGTTTTGACAGCCCCTTGATTTTCCGACCCAAATTCACCATTTTCAGCAGCTGCACCACTATTAGTTGGGGTTTGTTGTACGATTTCTTTCCTTCTTCTACGGCGTTTATTGGGTAGATGATTCATGATATAAGAAATTGAAGAATTTTCTTCTGGGAAACAAGGTTCATATATATGGGATAAAATGTGGTGTGAACGCATAGAGACTTTGGGGCTGTTGAAAATACTACTCTCTATATATATATATGAGTAGAAAACAATTAATTAATGAAGAAAAAACGTGTGTGAACGCGTTTTTGGTTTTGGATTTGAAGGAAGTTTCGAGGGGGCAAGAAAACGGATTTTGGCTTTGAGACCAAAAAAGATAAGAGGTAGGTAGGTGATAAAAGACGGTGATTTGGGACTTTACAAGAGTTGAAATGACATTTTTTCTTTACCAACATACAAATCTTTTGACAAACATGTTTTTCTTTCTCTTTTTTTTTTATATATATATAACTTTTCGATTTTATATTAATTCAATGTAATGAATATTAATTTAAAATAATTCTTTTTAAAACATGATTAATTAATATAAGAAGAAGAAAACAGAACTCATAATTTAGAGTTAAAGTTATAGGTGAGTGTTTAGTATCTCAATTTTATAAGTTATAGTTATTTTATTTAATTATTTTATGAAGTTTCTTGCTTTCACATTGTTTAACGTTTACCCTCTCTTGTCTTGAGTTGTTTTATTTGATTTATTAAAATTAAATTAATGTAATACCGTGGATATCTTGACCATTTTGCTCTAGGATCTATACTAATTTAGTAGTTTACTAGTTACTTCATTTTTAAGCAATATATTTGTATCTGATTTATATATATATTAAGAAAATAATAATTAATATAGTTATTTGATCATGGTACTTTTATTAATTGATATTTTCCTATTTGATATTAGGTCTTGAAAATAATTAGGAAATAAATAATTAAAGCTAAAAAATATGGAAAAAAAATAATCTTCTTTTTTAATATTTAAAAAAAGATAAACTAAAATTATTATTTATTAATAGTAAATAAGTAAAAGTATACAATTTTTTTGTGAGTGTGTTTCGCATTTGTTTAGATAAAAATAGAAAAAAATCAGTTGATATTAATTTAAATGCTTCTTCATCTTCATTTACTTACTTTTTGGGGATGTAATTGTTATGATACCTTTTAAAATAATTTGTAGCAATACCACATTAAGGTTTAAAGATCGAATAAAAGGGAAATTGATAGGAAATGACATTATTGAATTACTATTGTTAAAAAAAAGTTACTGTTTGTGAATATATCTTCTTCTTTTTTTCTTTTACATTTTTTTTCTAATTGAACTTTGAATGGTTCTGAACATGTTAACGAGCTTGACAAATTACTTTTCTTTTTCTGATTTTCCTACTTTTAATAAAAATAAATAAAAACATTCTACAAGATGAACGTTACATTTCTTTTGTTCAACTTTTGACTTCTTGGAGATGTGTGATTGTGTAAGTTATCATTAAATGTGATATACTTTTTCTTTTCTTTTTTATTTATCGTAAGTTTTCTTTTTATAATCAAATAATAATAGTATACGTTTCAATATCAATATGTATTTTATTTTATTTTATTAATATGTAATTATAATATTTTTTTTATGTAAATTTTACTAGTTAATATAATCTAATTAATTTTAAAAATTAGTCAATTTAACTTTGAAAGAAAAGAATAACATATAACCATTTAAAAAAATTTATTAGAGAGTGAATTAATTTTGTGAGAAGTTCCTTTTGGTTCTTTTCATAGAACATTTATTATTATTTTTTCTGGTTAGCAAAAGAAGTAAATTATTGAATGAAGTTGCTGATTTGATTCTTTAATTATTGAAGATTATAGTAGGTCCCATTAATAAATTAAGAATCTGATCAGACTCAGTTTCGTTTTTTTTATACAACTAATACTCTACTAATTTAGGGAACAAGGTTTTCTTCCTATGTTTGACATCTAGCACCTAAATATTTTATGTTCGAGTTTCAAATTGATTCAGATAGCATAGTCATTTGGAAAGTGACACTGATTTTTTTCAATTAAAGATGATTGAAACAGTTATATCAATTACATTTAGCACCTAAATATGCTATCATTAAATCTTTGTCTAAGAGCTTCATTATTTGTGTAGAATTGCATTTAAGTAGTATATTTGATCAATTTATGTAGAGACATAAATAATTAAAATCATTTGAGAAAGGCAAGAAATTTTGTCAATCTTCACAAACAAAGTGTAAATCAAAATAAAGAATTGCTATAGCTTCATAAATGTATCACGAGGGATAAATGATGTAATCTTTACCATAAAAAATAGAGTATAATAAACCAAAAACAACCTAGGTTATTTTGTGAGCGCTATGACCCTTTTTCAACAAATACTGTATATTTAATGCAATATTTCAAAAGCGTCATGATTAATAATTATTTTGATGATTGTGTGATTTGCAGGTTATCTTAATTAATTTTATGAGTTCTGTATCATTTTGCATCAAGGATAGGTATTTCTGTTTATCAATATGTTAGGACAGATGAAAATAATCATCTAGTGTGTTTTGTCTCTCGTGGAATTCAAACCTAAGACCTCGTGACTCTCAACCACTTTTATTAATCAATAAGTCACAAGACCTTAAAAAAAGATATGTTAAATCCGCCCGGACCCATGCATGTTGGAGAAAAGAAGTCTGAGACAAAAGAGTATTATTTCCAACAAATTTAAAGTGACAAAATAAATTGCAATCACAAATAAAATATGAAGAAATATAACTTTATTGATAAATATGTAGATACAATTCCGTCCGTTCTTCCTTAATTTAATTCTTCTCTCATAAAATTTAACATAATTCAAGAGTTGATAGTGACGTATTTATCAAGCTAGCTAGGATGATTGATATTGATCTCCATGAACATTCCATAAATTTACCGAATATCCGAAATGTCTCTTTAATAGAATATAATAAGCCTCCCCCCCCCTCCCCCCCTTTCAGATAGAGTTTATGGGTTGAGTACCTCTTGATTCTAACTAAATCGCACTACCTCTTTAGAATCGTTCCAACTAGAATTGAACACGTCTTGAAGAGTCACAAAAATTTTCAATAGCTACAAGTATTTCTAACATATGTAGTATATCGGTTTAGTGGCGAATTTATATATCAACCATGTCAACTCATGATTTCTTTGTAAAATTAAATATTTTATGTATATATTTTTAAAATTTACTATAATATATTTGTTAGCATTGTGTTACAAGAAGGCACAATGATGTACAAAATTAACTATATATACATATTAAATTATTTACCTAAAACAGTACGGATCAGTAACCATTTAATACATTTTTTTTGTTATTTTACTGATTTCTTTAGCTTATATTCTAAATTTTTTGAGATTTATCTGGGAGGAGGAGAAGTAAGAAGTTGGCAAGTATGCATGTGAAGTGGGCATGAATGTCAACGAACGACAGTTTTGGGGTTGCTGTTGTTACGCGGTCACAGCTAAATTACAGTTTCTTAATGTCAATATTAATTAATTATATTCTAGTCTAGGATTTATACAATGCCAATTTGTCTTCCTAATTTTTTTTATTTTTATTTTTGATATGATTAGTCAAACAAAGATGTAGCTAGCATGTGTCACGCATTCTATAATCTAAATATATATATATGATTTGACTGTTTCAACTCACCCAAAAACTAATATGTGTGTGAAGGGACCAAATTTTGCCAAAGGTGGTTTACGGTCACTTGTCTAATTGCCTTCCAGTCAAAGTGGGGTTGGCCTAAATCCATAATGTTTTCACACCCTCAAAATTGAAACTCAATACAAGATCATTTTATTTTTTTGACTTTTTTATTGAATAATATATTGAAGTCTGATTAATTTAAATTTGTATCATATAAAATTTTATCTCGAGGAGTTTGGCTGAAATCAATAATGTTCCCTCTCTAAAATTGGAAAGTGAACGATTGATTCTGACTTGATACCAAATTTTAAAAATATGTATATTTATTTACTTTATATAATATTACGTTCTAAATTATTATATAAGTAAAATGTTTTTTATCTTGTGATATTAGACGTATCATATGAAAAATTAAATTTAAAAATTACAAAAAGAAACAGAGATCAAGCAAATTAAAAAGAAAAGTAGATTAAATAAATTAAAACCAGAGGATTTGAGTTTTGTGTGAAACCAACCAATATCATGGTGGACTAATTAAACTTTAGTTGGCTCATAATTGCGCTAAATTGATGTCATGCTACCTACTTAGGGTACATAAGTCATGGGCCCTAGGGCTGATTAAATTTATTCTAAGACATTTTTGCTAAAGTAATCAATCATATGTGCTACTCTTTTCTACAAATGAAAGTGACACCATTATCTTTTCATTTTTGTACATCTAATAGCATCATATTATAGTAATACAGAATAATGTCATGATATATTTCTAATGATAAACTTTAAAGTTCTTTTTTCTCCCTAAGCTTCTTATCGAATAAAAACGATACGTGTCATATGAATAAGAAGGATGAAGTAGTTTTTTATATCTCATGTTAATAAGAAGGATGGATCATTTCTTTTTTGTTTTAGTTTCACCTGTGATAGTTTATTCAAGAGTCAAATTCATGTCAGAAAATTTAAAATTAAAGATAAAACGTTTCTTAACAAAGAAGATTCCGTAATTAAAAAGATTCGAGCTTGAGACGGTTAAGGCTTAAACAATACTTCTTCCGTGCTCATATTATCACTTTTCGTTTTTACATGATTTTAAGAAATTATAAATAAAATAATCTATTTACTATTTTATCTTTTATTGATATTGATGGTTATTTAGATAAACTTTCGAAAAATATGTTTAATATTCATAGGGCATATAAATTAATGAACTTCTGGAAAAAAAATTAAAACTTCTAAAAAAATTTCAAGCTTCCAAAGAGTATTTAATTGTAGGGATAAATTGAGAAAAATAATAATTAATGCGTAATAACTTATAATTTAATAAATGGACAAGTAATTTGGGTAAGTAAGATGATCAAGTGATGTAGAGTACCTAGCTTTAGCAATTAAAATAATGTTGTCCATGTATATTAGCTAGCAACTACATTAAAAGGGAGATAGAATTGCAATAGGTCTCTCCTTAACACATCATCTTAGTACTTTTAATTAGAGCATACTTGTTTTCGTTTTACGGTTATAGTATGATTATTTAGTAGACGTTTGAATTGATCAATATTAATTATTCTGACATTCTTATATTTACTATTTTTAAACTCTTTGTGAACTTGAAAGATCAATATTGTATAATCAGAGGTGGATATGCAAGAAGGAAAAGTGGAAGCTACCAACAATGAACTTACCGCTTTTTGATATCTCATGATTCTGTTAGTTTAGAAAGAAAGGAGAAAGACACATCACTCAAGGCAAGCGCTAGGTCAGAAAAGCGAGTCCGGAGCCAAAAGGTAAAAAATTTCAAAAGAACATATTAATTTTTTAACCAAAAGGGAAAAATTGCTCCTAATAGAGTGATTTCGACGTCATTACGTAAAAAAAGTTAAAATTGAACGTCAGCAATTTTCTTTAAAAGTTAAATTTTTTTTGTTAAATCGCTTGCTAAGATAGCGATAACATTAAAAGAAAAATCATTTTAAATATATTGCTGCCTCGAAGAAAGCAACATTTTTTTTTTCAACTGGAAGGCATTTGAGCAAAATTAGTAGAGTGCGGAGTTAAAAAGATAAAAAAATTGTCAAAAATTTCAAAAGGGCATATCATTTTTTTTAAAACCAAAACGGTAAAATCGCTCACGATGTAGCGACTTTAACCGTCTGAAAAAGCAAAATCGCTGCAATAGCAGCAATTTCTTAAATTTGTTTTTTTTTTAAATAAAAAATAAAACAAATCGCTCCAAATGGAGCGATTTTCAAAATCAAAATAAAAATAATATTTTTTTAATAAGTCGCCGCTTTTGCAGCGACTTACATTATTATTATTTTTTTTGCTTTATTTTTTTTAAAAAATTGAATAATTTTTTTAAAAAATTTTTAAAATCATTGGCAGTGATTTTTAATTAGTTTTTTTTTTAAAAAAATCAAATCATTGTTAAAGGCAGCGATTTAAACTTATTTTGTTTTTTTAAAAATTTATTAAAATCCTGCAAAAAAAATTAGTCCGATTAAATTAAGTTTATCAAAAAAAAATATTTAAGTGTAAATCACTGCAATTTAAAAAAAATAATAAAAAATAATTAATTAAAAATGGCTTCCTTAGCGATTTTGCCAAGATTTGATTTTATTTTTTTTTTAAAAAAACAAACACAAAAAAAGAAGTTAAGCAGCAACTTATTAAAAAATTATATTTCTTTTTTAATTTTGGAAATCGCTCCACTTGGAGCAACTTGTATAATTTTTTTTTTTTAAAAAAAAGATAATTTAAGAAATCGATGCTACAGGAGCGATTTTACTTTTTTCGACTATAAACTCGCTACATCGTGAGTGATTTTACCGTTTTGGTAAAGAAAAAATTGATATAACCTTTTAAAATTTTTAACAATTTTTTTTACCTTTTTAACTCCAAACTCAGAATTAGTACGTTTTCTTCACTTTGGGTGTAGATTGGAAGATTGCTGACTAGTTGGACACAAAAATAGCACACCCCATTTTACGACAAAGTCTGCGGCGGCCGGCTAACTCACAGAACATGCTAAAGCCATATTTGTAGTCCATATGAGAAGACTTGGACCTCTTTTAATGGGAACAATAAATATTTACATTGTTAAGTACTCATTTCCATATTCCATTGAAACCATGCTACAATTGTTAAGTACTCATTTCCATATTCCATTGAAACCATGCTACAACATTCCTGTCCATTTTAAAAAAGAAAAATATCACAGGACAGGCAAAGTAACAACACCACAGAACATTTTGATTTGGCACTTCTGTAACTTCTTTGGGAAGAGGATATTGATAATCAAAATGCCATAATTTCAGCAAACTAGTTTGGCCCAGTACCAATATCATTGCCTCCAAAATGAATGCCGAATAACTTCACAGTAGCGATTCCGTCGTTTCTTCAGCTGGAAGATCAGCTCAAGTAAGAGATTTGCCAGCCCATTCTCTTTCTCGTCGTTTTTGCTTTGCCATCATTTTATTGAACTTCTCTTTCCCTTTCTCCAACAAAGGATCGTGTACCACGTAATCATTGGGGTCCTCACTCCGAGACATTTTGTCCTGCCGATAGAACCAATAATTTAAAAAGGAACAAAGAACATAATAAGCATGAATGTTTCTGTCATTAACATTTTATATTTTAAGTGAAAAAGTTTGATTCCTATTAAATTCTCACCGACCCTCCCCCAACCTTCTCGAAAGCAAGACAGAAAAGCAAGCATGTAGAGGGCTTAATAATGGGGAATTGCACCATAAGGTACCAACGGCCTTAAGACCAAGTAACTCTAACCAGGAACAAAATATAAACTTTTATACCTTTCCAGGTTCAGGAGTGAATATTAATGTAACTGCTGCCCAATCAGATAATTCTTCCTCCTTGACCTCATTAGCAGATTCATTGGCTTTAGCAGACAGTCCAGCCTTAAATTTCTCCAATTTTGCTAGCATCTAGCAGAAATACAAATAATGGTTACCTGCAAAGTTGCTTGGAACAAAGCACAAATATCCTTTCCACACAAGTCCAAAGTTAAGTCAGAATGAATCTAATTAATGTCTTCTAATTTTTACCATGAAAACTCAACATTTTCCAACATACTAGAATTTACATAAAACATGATTTCAAGTATTCTTTTCCCCCTTGAGATGTTTAAACATCTCAAAAATGCAAGAACAACTGTAACAGAGACCATGGATGGACGCCAATTGGAAAGAATCCAACGCAAACCCTGTACACTATGCCACCGTCTTAAAAATAAAGCATTACATATAATTAGTCAAAACATAGAAAACAGAAAATCAAAGAACATTTAGTTTATTTTGGCCATAGTGCCACGGCAAAAAAAAACCCCTTAATTGCCACATGTATCAAGAGGGACAAAAGTGGGAAATGACTATTGGTTCAATGCAATAGTAAATCGTCAAATTCTTTTTTGGTCAGGAAGTAGAATGGGAGAGTATATGAAAACAGATCCCTAATCACATCTCATTGAGTGAAGCTGGACTTTTTTCCAAAAATTCCTTCTTCCGTTCAGAGGGAAGAAAGTATTTTAGTGTGTGTACTGGTAAGGGTGGGGGTATTTCCCATCCCTGGATATCATCTAACTTAACCAATACTAGTATCTTAAGCTCAATAAACGATGTTTCTTTATATGTGTCAGCCTGTATGTGCATTCGATTGTCTACATCCTACAGATGAAGACCTTTTTTTAAATTTACTTCATTATCTCTTGTATATTATTTTTCGTTTTGTTCCCAATCAATAAATTTAAGAACACAGACCAGAAAAGAAATTGTAACAATATTTTCTGGACAGCCAAAGAACAAGAAATAGATGCATACGTCTTCTTCGTGTCCTTTTCGTCCTCGTTTCTTTTGCTTTAGCAGCTGCCTTTCTCGTTCAGGGCCAGACAACAACTGTAAGTCTGTATTTGCATTGGCCATACGTTCAGCTCTTGCTTCAGAGCCTATACCTTTTCTCTTTAGAGACAACTTATCCACTTTTGGCTGGTCATCATCATGTTTAGCATCAGACCTGCTAAAATCAAATTATGAGATCACTGAGCTGCAACTAATGAGCCTCTAAATATGCTAAAGGGATAGAGGCACATAGTTTATGTTAGAAAATATCACACAAAGGACTTTCCCATGAGTCATCTCTGCACCAAAAGAGAATATAAATCTGCAAATCAAACAGTTCAATATGTGGCACAAGAGTGGATACACAGTTTTTTTAGTGTGACATTAATGGCTATCAATATGCCAAGCTCAACCACGGATCCTTGGACACATAGCAAGCAACAAAATACTCAAGAAAAGTAGTGTATCGGCAAAGGGGATCCCAGTATACCTTATGGAATGAGCATGTAGTGATTCTTTTTCCCCATGAAGCAATAATTGAACAAATTTCGTGAGAAGAATCCCAGTATACAAGTGGTATACCAATTCGAAGGAACCTATGCCAAAACATAATTCTCCACAAGTTGTCCAAGGAGTCTATACTAATAGGCACCTAAAGGGAGCTTAAAGATTTACCAAAAAGAAAAGACATAACCTCATTTTTATTTTGTACAAAAGCAGTTTCCACCCTTTTAGAAGGAAATGCCAGCAAACAAGGCTTTCCCTCAGTATATAATCTGTTTTTTGATAACCGAGAAATCCCTGAGGGCCAATGATGCATGGGTCAAAACCTGGTGGATAATAGGTCTGAACCTCTACCCTTCTCCATTTAATACAAGGTTTTTGTCTATGGAAGGGTTCGGCACATGATGTGTGACCTAACCCACACACAACATCTTGCTCTTACCACTAGACCAATGCCCTAGGAGCTTCCCTTAGCATACTAGTAATATAGAAAGACGTAATCCATCATTTCAATCAAACCTGAGGACTTTCCTCAACCATCCAATCCATTTACTAAAGTTCTCATATTTAAGCTCCAATAGCTTCCTATTTCTCAACTTAACACCATCAATAACCTGCTACCCAAAAAAACAGTATTAAAGGTAAATATGAAGCAGAGGGTTCATCGAAGACCAAAAACATTAACAGTTCATATGGAGTCGGTGACTAGAAGACTATCACGAATTTACAGCTCAAATATTCAGCAACAAAATTAGCATCAAAATTGGAAATAGTGAAGAAACTCCCTTTTGGGAGGATAACTAACTAGGTAATGGCCCCCTCAAGCTCATGTACCCTGATATATTTATCCTAAACCAGCAACAAAGGGCTAGCACTAGTGAAGTTTAGAGCAACTAGGAACGGAATCTAAGTTACAGGAGAGCTTTGAATGACTGGGAGCTGACAGATTCCTTGAGTTCCTTCAAATCATCAATCAGTTCACTGGAACAGTTCAAACTCAAGACAGATTGAAACGGAGAGCAGAACTCAGGTAATTTTAGTAACAATCTGACATTGTTTTGGCTTTAGAAGCACATTTGGAAAACTAAGACCACATACCCATACAAAGTGACATATTTTGTTTGGTTTGTAGTCAAGCAAGCTTATTTGACTTAGGACAGGCAACAGAGAAGGGTTATAAAACTTTGTTCTATCTGCCACTTATATGGAAAAATACTACAGAAGATCATTCCTTGAGGAAGATGTGATTAAAGGCAGGGTTCATCGAAGACCAAAAACTTAACCAGTAGATATGGTGTCAGTGACTAGAAGACTATCAAGAATTTATGGAAAATATTCAGCAACGAAATTAGCATCAGAATTGGAAATGGTGAATATACTTCCTTTTGGGATCATAACTAGCTATGTAATGGCCCCCTTAAGCTCACATACCCTGATATCTTTATCCTAAACCAATAACAGAGGGCTAGCAATCTTGAAGTTTGGAGAAACCCATGATGCAATCTAAGTTACAGCCTTACAGGAGAGCTTTGAGTGACTGCAGCTGACAAATTTGCTGAGTTCCTCATAATCATCAATCAGATCACTGGAACTGTTCAAACTCGAGACAGATTTGGATGGAGAGAACAGAACTCAGGCATTTTTTCAGTAACAATCTGACCTTGTTATGGCCTTGGAAGCACATTTGGAAAACTAAGACCCATACCCATACAAAGTGACTTGTTTTGTATGGCTAGAAGTCAAACAAGATCATTTGAATTAGGACAGGCTACAGAGAAGGGGAATACACCTTTGCTCTATCTGCCACTTGTGTGGGAAGTATGCAGAAACAAAAGTCATCTCATTTTGCACTGCCAAGTGACTTAACAACTTGGGGAGATCGTCCTTGCTATTGTTGGTCTGAGCTACTCAGTGCCAATGACTACTCTTGACATGCTTCGAAGCTGGATCAGAAGGGGAGGAACTAAGGTAGAAAAGGGAAGATGGAGTATGATCCCAGGCTGTATATGGTGGACTATGTGGAGGGAAAGGAATCTAAGATGTTTTGAAGGAAATAGCAACCAAATTCAGAAGATAAAATAGTTCAGTACTTGTGATTCTTCCTTCTTTTGGTGTCAAAACAGGAGAGGCCAAAGGTGGACAATGAGCCTGCGGTAATGCGCAAGGTTTCAGCAGTCTGTGCATATATAGCAAACATTTGGTGTTCTAGATTAGCGTTGTGTCACTTTTATAACTTTGGCTCACCAACCATTACTGAATTTAATAAATAAGTATTGTGTTTTTTTTTTTGTTCTTAATCAAAAATATTAAAAAAGTAAGTGGCGGTAGCGGTATTCTTAATGTTGAAAAAATACAACATTTACCGAGGTTAGAAAAAAAAAAATGGAGTCAGGAACTTAATGATATAACGGGAATAAATTTGGGTTTTCCGGGGGCTGTTTTTGATATGTGAAAACCTACATTGCTGTGTTGGGTTCTAAGTGGCTTTTTAGAGTTTGGGGGCTTACTTGGTTTATACTCCCCTCCATTCAAATTAGTTGTCGACTTTTCCTTTACGTGTTCCCCCAGCCTGTCTCTTTTTTGTTTTGGGACCTCTTTCCTTTTCCTTTTCCTCCCATGGTAAGACACCAGATTACGGCCCCTTGGGTATTCGCCCTATTTTCCCTTCCGACCCAGCTTCATCTTCTTTCCCCGTTTTCACTTCCTGCTCCCGTCCCCCCAGGCCCTCCCCCCCTTGCCCGGCGGGGGTCGTTGTTCCCTCCGTGCGTACTTTCCCTCTGCGGCCCCCCCCCTGCACGCGACACGTGCGCGGGGCGCGGCGCGGTGCGAAAGGCAAAGGCGCGGGGGGGGCACTACGAGAGGCCGTGCTAACGTGACGGGCGCGCGTTACGCGACGCGGAGCCGAGAGAGAGTGGCGCGCCCCAGACTCATCGCGGTGGCGACGGCCGGCGCGGCCCCGGTGTGGCCTTGCGGAACCCGCGTAGGAAGATCAGACCGTCAAAACTGAAGAACAGCACCGAGGCGGCCACCTGAGTCCAGACAGAAGAGGAAAGCGACGCTAAGGCAGCGGGCGTCTCCCGACACGTCAGAGCGACCCCACGACCACCGTCGCAAAAGACGAGCCGCGCCCCCTATTACTCACCATGGAGACCCTGATAAAGATAGCCCCACACCCATCTCGCTCGCGCTGCCATCGGCAACAAGCCGCGTAACTACGAGTAATACCCCTCCCGTCAGGGCGCTTCTTCCAACTACCCGGTCCAATATCCGACTTGCTCACACCTGTCCAGACCTTCTGCACCCCCGGACTCTAAATCAGGACTCTTACTGCCAACAGGAGGGGGAGATGAGCTGCTCAAAGGCTACAGGTGCACGGAAAATCGAAGGCGAGCAGCAATTACCCCGGCGACGCAGGAGGGCGAGACCGAGACAGCCACAGAAACTGGGAGAAGGAACAGGCCGTGACACGAGACAGACGCGGTGGCAGGAACCGCGGGGGGACGGAGGCCGGAGAGAGAGGGTACGCGAAAAGAAGGGGCCCGCCTTGGCGCAAAGAGCGGGGGAATGCAACGTGAGAGACAGGGACTAGGCTGCGGCGGGGGCGTTGAAGGACCACCACCACCAGCCCACGCGGGGGATGAGAAACGTAAGCAGAGCGGTTCCCAATAGACAGCCGAAGAAGGAAGAAGTAGTAAACTATCTGTCCATTCAAGTCTAATGGCCACATATAAACACCAACTTAAACTGATCGCTTACAAGAAAGATAGCGAAGAGAGTAAAAGCATATTCATGTAGTTTAACAGGTAGCACCTAGAATAAATACTGAACAAAAACAGTTGCTCACGAAATTAGATGTCAGACACCATTTGTATTGTAATATAGCAATGTGTTAAAAGAATGTTAAAAAAAACATGGAAAGATATAAGATTAGACCTGCACCTTGAAGGAGATGGTGAACGATTTCTTGCATTCCTGTTCTCTGAATAAACCGAAAATAAATGACAAATAATTAAATTTCTTTTTGACACGTGCAAAATGAAAGAAAATTGGCAAAGCTTAACTAAATGAATCCACGTGGGAAATGAATTGTATACAACTATACATGTAAAACTATGATGCGCAAGGACTAAATAGTTGCAGACCTATAAATGTACAAATTTGCGCAATCTACATGGTGCAAACATTCTGATCTGTGGTAAGTTGTCAATGGGAATGAAATCCCAGTGGATGAATTGTATACAACTATACATGTAAAACTATGATGCGCAAGGACTAAATAGTTGCAAACCTATAAATGAACAAATTTGAGCAATCTACATGGTGCAAACATTCTGATCTGTGGTAAGTTGTCAATGGGAATGAAATCCCAGTGGATGAAGAGACAAATATTGAGACTCTACTACAGCTGTTCAATTGCAAGGTTAGAGCTCTTCTGACCACCAATCAGGAGTTTCCCCTAGGTGCATGTAACAAGGACCAAGCAACATAGAAAAGGTGATAGAAAGACTAAAGAAGAGAATCACAAAAGGCAGAAAAGATATTTGTCGGAAGAGGGCAAGGAAGTATATTAAGAGCACAATCACGCATCCTCACATATTTCATGTCCCTGTTACAGACACTGGTTAGTGTAATGTATATCTGAAAAAACTTCAAAGCAACTCTCTATGAGATTCCAGACAAGCCAGAGAAGTTTCACTTGGTTAGTTGGGAGACTGCTACAATGCCATAGAGGCTGGGATGCCTCAGGTTGAAAGACCTACATGTCTTCAACGGAGCACTAAGAGTGGTTATGTAAATTCGAGAGAGAAGCACGCTCTATAGAAGAAGATGATAGCAGAAAAATTAGTACTAAACAACATTCCTACCCTTTTCTGTGCTGGTTGTGGAGGAATTATTGTATGGGGGGGGGAGGTGGGGGGGGGGGGAGCGGGGGAAGAAAAAAGAGTTTTAACTAGTAACATTCAAATTTTAAATTAGAGGACAGGAGAGAGTCAGCTTTGGGGGTCATAGTTGGTGTGAGGATAATAGAGTGAGGACCGCTTATCCCAATAAACCAAGTTCCATACCAGATGGAGATGATAGTTTAACAGATCCAGAGCCAAAAGTGAGATTTCACTGGGACCGAGGCTTTGGAGGACCCATCAAGATTGGCAGATATCAGAATTTACAGAAGTCTGATCGAATTGCAACACAAACAAGGATTCATGGAGGTTGGGGTGGGAAGAAATGGCAGGTTCTTAGAGAAAACAACATAACAAGCTTTTGATAAGGGAAAGGCAGGCTACGCACACCTTTTTGGTTTGAATTCCCAGGACGCCAAGGAAAACATACACTTGGTTTTGCACCAACTTAAGTGGTCTTAACAGCTAAATTTAAGAGAACACATATGTCAACTGGTGTTCTATGTGCAAGAACTCCGGTGAAGATGTGGATCATCTCCTTTAACCTTGTCAGGTAGCTACTTGATTTTGGTGTGATAACTTTGAGATAATTTGGAGTTAACATGTCAACACCAGATACTGTGAAAGAGGCATTGTTCGGCTAGGCTTTTGGAGGAATGGCAAAAAGAGGCATGATGTGGGATATAGTTCTACTAACACACACGAGTCACATGAAAAGAGAAGTAAGAGAAGTTATGAAGTGATAGAACATGATTTGTTCCATTTGAAAAACAGTCTATTAGTTGTAGTTTCATTTTGGTGCAGTCATAAGCTTCTAATTTATATACAAGATCTGGTGCCATTCATAGAACACCGTATTTTGTCTAGGGTCTCTGCCTTTTGGAATACCACTTGTACAGTGAAGCTTTCTCCATCACCAGTAAAATTTACTTTAATTAATAAAATAAGTTCAGTAAACTGCATTATTTCATACAAGTCAACCAACAGTCCGCACAATGAAAGCATACGTAGCAGCACCCAAAATGCCTTTGAATTTTCAAGATAATCGAAGAAAATGCTTGGTCAAACGAGTTTATACAAAACAAATAAAACGAGACCACATTGTGCAAAGTGCTTCAGTAGTACTTTTAGTCTTTGAATTTAGATAGATGTTTTTACCACTGAGCAACTTCTGTTTGGGTGTCGGATCGCCAAGTTCTTTCCTCCTTTTTAGTATCTGCTGACGCATTCGTGCATCAAAGCCAGCCTCATCTTCATCACTGTTAAGGGATTCTTGAAAACCTTCTTCAGATTCTTTACGTGACGCTTCCTTCTTTGATCCCAAAGCTTCTCTGATGGTCAACTGCACATCCCTTGTTGATTTTCCTTCAGATGAGTCCTGCATAAGTTTCCTCTGTGTTATTACTCTGAAACATAATAAGTAGTGAAAAAAGGTAGCCTGGTGCAGTATACTCCCACTATACACTGGATCCAGGCAGGCCAAACAAAATTGAGTCTATTGAATGTAGTCTTACATTGCATAAGAGACTGTTTCCATGACTTGAAACCTTAACCACATTTAAATTATAATAATCGGCCGAACCACATCGAGTCTATTGGAAGTAGTCTTAGCTTGCAATTTTTGCAGGACACTGTTTCCATGACTTGAAACCGTAACCTCATCTAAATAATATACGATCTATGAACACATCATCAAAAATAATCTGGTGCTTATGACAGCTTGCTTAACAAAAATTCCAAAAGTAACACTGATTCAGGAGATGACAATGACAATAAAATCCAAATGTGCTGACCATGATGCTGAGAGAGACACACATCATCTTACAATTCCAAGGTTTGAGATGTTGAAGGGGAAGTCATTTGGACCAAAATAGGGGACAAAACTGTAATCAGCACAACAATAATGATGACTGCACCTCCATGCAATGATTCAAATAGGATATGACAGCGGTTGAATATGGAATGGGAGCCACAATTATTACCAATATTTTTTGTGAACAAAGCGTATCTAATTTTAATAATAAAATATTACAAGGAACAGATGAGAAGGGATCCAAGCGGAGCTATTTGTGGTAAATCTGGAGGAAATGTTTATAACATAAAGTAGCATTGTACATATTAGAGCAACATTATAGTAATTTTGGAGTTGGATTGTAGTAAGCCAAAGTCTAATACATAAGACACCAAATATGATAACAATGACAGGTAGGTTAATATACAATCATCCTTGTTAAGTTCAAGCTATTACACAATGATCAATGAAGTTTACCCCTCTCCTGTTGGGAAAAGAGAACCATAGGTTATTGAGTAGAGCTTTACAATGGCGTGGATCAAATTGTGAAATGGGCTATTTAATGCTTCCAAGATGGATTTATACTAAGCATCTGCTTTAGAGCAGATATTTGAGGCACTAGGATGCAATCTTAGTGCTTCTTAATGAACTCTATTTAAGAAAAGCATATGATTTGAGCTTAACAAAAATAATACTTGTCCAATCTCAAAAAAACAAAAGGAATACTAGTGATGAGCTAGTAAAGGAATGTTCTACATGGAGGCTAAGGGACCCCAGATGCTAGGAAAAACTAGTAATACATCAGGTGCCTCTTTAATCCTACAGCAACAACAACAAAAAACCCAGTGTGATCCCACAAGTGGAGTCTAGAGAGGGTGGGGTGTACAAAGACCATACCCCTACCTTCTTGCCCCTTTTATCCTATGCAGACAAATTCAATTCTGCTTGGCTAAAGCTTTGATGAAACTAGAACTGAGCTTCCATTGCTTACCATGTATCAGCAACAAAATGAGGTACAAAAATAACCTAATTGAATGTCTTTATATACGTAAGTTCCTTACCCAAGACTCTCATAAAAAAAAAAATTGCATTGCAGCTATAGGGGTAGAGCCCTTGCCTACTTCTGTAGATAGAGAAGATGCAGAGTTGGCATATCACGGCAAACATAGAAAAAATATAGGCATTACCAAAGCTTGATCATGTTTTCCATCCTTCAGCAGACGTGGATCATCCAAGACATCGTGACTGCTTCTTATCCTTGAACTCACAGCTACAAGCTCTTTCTCCTCCTCTTCTGCTTCTTCTCCAAATGAAAGCAAGTTCAACTTTCTGAGTGAAGCAGAAAAAGATTTGGTAAAAACATAAGATATTGATGAAAAGATGTTTCACTTTCTAGAAAACTGCTTCAGTTAGAACTTAGAAGTCAGGAAAAAGATCTTACTTGGTAGCTTTCTGTTTTGCATCTTTCTTCTCAGTTGCAACTCCAGAAGGCAAAGCTTCTGCAGGCTTTGCTCTTGGCACAATATCCTCAAAAGGGTTCCATAATACCTACCAATGATTCAAAGAATAAGCTAAGCAATTAAACATTAAACTATTACCTAATCCAGTGGCAGTAGAAGATCTACAAGTCCAAGACTGCCCAAACATAAGAATGTTAAAGCAAAATTTGCAAAAAAAATACATCTCCTAAGCTAGATATAATTGAGAAAACAGAGAGAATTCCCACAGATCAAAGAATAAAAAATTTTTGTGACAAAAAGAGGAAGAATAAAAGAAGCGGAAGCATAGTCAGATCATTTTATTTACCATTAATATGGCATTTCCCTTTTTTAATCAAATAACGTCTTACAATATAAGAAATAAAGAGCTAGAGAAATGGACAAAGTTCTCACAGAAGATTAATTAAGACAAAAAAGCCGCAGCGAACAAGAGAAATTCAAAGAAGGCAATTGATGCTGTAATGGGGAACAAGAGAAATTCACAGAAAAGCATGTAGAGGACAACCAAAAGACAGAAAAAATAGTTCAAAAAGATACACATCTTCTGGTTACACACTGACCATAATTGATAGCATCGCTGCTGGCCTACTTGCATTTTAAGATTGACAGGCTTCAATGAGAAATCAATAAGATGCTTATTGGGGAAGAAGAGCTCAAAAATGAGCCCAACAATTATGGTGAAGAGTGGGCTAAGTGCTACACATATTTCATGGTTCAAGTCCAAGGGGAGGAAAATTGGGCCAACATGAAAACCAAGAGAAGGAACTTACATGCGACCCAAGAAAAGAGTTAAAATTTCAGCCAAGGCTGCGAATAGGGGCTGAATTCATGCCCAAAGGCTGAGAAGGATGTGCAATGCAATTGATACCCAAGAAGGGGCTGCATTAGGCTTGAGTTTTGGTGTTTCCTTTTCGTCTTAGGTAGTTTTGGGAAGAAGTGTGACATTATTTTCTATTTATTTTTCTAGTTTGATTTTAATATTTATCATTTCCATGAAAGTAGGATTTGAATCTCATGCTATTTGCGATAGATTTTCCTTATATATAGGGGTGGATTTTATTATTTTTAAAAAGAACATTATCATGAATAAGTAACTCCTTAAAATCAATGTGTTGTAACCATATGTTCTCTGGGATAACCCCCAATTACCCCCCCCCCCCCACACACACTATCTACCATTAGAGGACAAACGTCTGAATATATATTTTGACAATGCCTATATAATAGAGTCAGGAACTTCTCTTTCCAATTGCTAGAAATCAAAATTCTATTGATGTGTGAAGCCGCTTTCTATTGTTTCATGTACACTTTGCACCAGTGTTGTGGACGGCGAGAGGCGACAAAAGGCGACAAGGGCCTGCCTCGCCACGCGGCGAGGCGAGCGGCGCGGCGGTTCCTTTTTGAATAAAAGGCGCCAATTTAAATAACCAAAAATTAAAAAATATTTAATTTGCATATTTTATCCAAAGTATTAAAGTAATAACCACATATAGCAAAATTCAATTCAAAAACAAATAGAATGTCTAAAAACTAAAGACCAACAATTTAAATACCAATAAACCAAAACTTTAAAAAGTCTATCTTCTTCAAAATTATCCAACTATTGAAGATCAAAATCGTCTACATCATTTATATGATCTTCTCTTCTTCCTCCTAGTATTTCTTCATCAATTAGTGTCCGAGTCCTACTTGAAGTTGAACTTAAAGATGTCTTGTAACTCCTTGCCCTTTTCAAGTACTTGTGTGATCTTGAAGAAGTCCCCTAGATGATAGATACTCGCGGTCCGCTCCAATGTTGTAGCAACACTACCCAAGTAAGATCATCTCCTCATATACTAGTTCATATATTGATCTTCGGGGGCATTTCCAAAAACTAAACCATTCATTGAATCACGTATGCTTATCCAAGCGAATTGGGATCAATAAGCGCACGAGCATCTCACGGCGTTCAATGTTCTTTGTACGTAATGTTACCACTAGATCATGGAGACGCGCTATTGTAAGCCTATTCCTCTTTTTGGAATGAATCTGTGCAAAGTATTGATATTAACTAGTTGACTATTGATAAAATATACTATGGAAAAATAGGATATAAATTTTTATGCGTGTTAAACAACAACTCCAAATTTCGCTCACATCCAGATGAGCTACAAGTTACGGCTTAATACTTTCATGTCAACTTTTCAAGTTTGGTGTTTCACTACCAAATAGTGACACCATTCAACTATAATAAAAATAAATGTAAAGGTAGTGGACTATAAGTAAGGCCAAATAATGATAAGTAAAGATCTAAATCAACCCACGTACCCGGTGACCTTGTGTCTCATAGCTCTTTTAAGAAAGGCACACACAACAAAATAGGCCATCCGCCACTTTGTAGCTTAGGAAGCTCAGCGATTAGTGCATCTTGTATTTTTGTTATCACGGACCAAACTTTCAACACATGCATTAATACTCGGCAACCAAATCTGAATAAGTTCCCTCTTCTTCAGCTTTATAAATATAATTCCTGGGTTCAAAACATGGCCTGCAGCATGCAAAGGCCGATGGAGGTGTTCTGACCACCTTGCTAGCAAGAATTGCTAACACTTCGCACTAATGGCTTCTGGAACCCACGAAAAACCATGTGCAATAGCTTCTTTGGTCTCTATCCATGCCTCATAAATATAAACCCATTGGTGGTTTTTTCTCCCCCATCCGCCAAACAGCACCTTTGTCAAAGGGCTACAAAACTGTAAGTGCCCGAACCAACATCATTCCAAAAGTGGATAGAAATAAGAAGATTGGCCAAACTTCTTTCCCCGAAGTTTCCTTGCAAATTTTACGTGAATTTCATTGGTTGAGAGGACTAAAGTTTCAAGTTTTTTCTTGAATGTACATAGCTAAAAAGTTAGACAATGCAGTTGCAATATCATTGTCTTGGCCGGTTCACCAAATTTCTTCTTTGGTGCATTTTCTCATCAAGTTTAACCCAAACAATGGTCTTTGAACTTAATGTAAGCATGGATTCTGATGGCCTTCTTTAAAAAACTGTTATAGAAAGATTAAATTAAAAGTAATTAGTAGCTAACGAATTATTGAGAATTGACTATAAAGGAAAAAATGTACAGGAAAAGGTTTTTTCCAGTGACAAACAGGATGGACGGTTTGAGGACAGGAAGAATATGGATGTAAATTTCTCGTTTTCCCCCCTCATTTTTGAATATGTCACCAATGATCAAGTTGATGCAATGAGCGGCACATGGAGTCCAATAAATGTGTGGATCGCACCATCCACTTACTTCCGCTTTGACCTTCTCACTAGCATGATAGGTGATAAATTTGTTTACAAACCATACACACTTTTCCGGCCAATTCTTCGATTAGTGCTTCAATAAAACTTGTACATTTTGGTGGAATCGGGTAGATTCATTGCTAGCATCAACCGAACCAAAGAAATACACTACCGATTGGAGACGATTCACCAAAAATATTGATGATTCATTGGCCATTTCGGTGCCGTCCATTTGTCCATCATAATGGAACAACCAGAATTGTCCATGCAATTTATGCTCATCAACAAATTTTTTCTACGTTATCCACCTCTTTTTTAAGGGAGTGGACTCTAAACTTGCAGTGGTATAGTGTGTAGGAGGTTCATTTCCGGGGCCAGTGTCCACCGCCTCAATAAATTTATCAAACGATTTGTGATTGACGCAATTAAATAGGGAGACCCGGCATCATACATCCAAATTCGCAAAAGCATCTTACCGCCACGCTCTCTTAGATAGTTTCTTGTTTTCTGCGATTCCTCCTCCTTTTTTAACAGCTCCTTGTTGTGTGGAGTTTTGTGAAAATAGAGGTTCAAAAGGTCCTTTCGTCACACTCCGTGCGGTGGATGAACCTCCACTAGAAGATAATCTTTGAGTTTTGGAGGGAGGCCTCATTTCACGCATAATCATCCATTTCATCCCAACATCAAGATCATCAAGATCAACAAAACTTTGTCCGGTTGCCTCATTTGAAATTTGGGATTATTAGCTATTTGTTTTGCATATAAGCCCTTATTTTCTCTAATTATGACGCCAGCGGCACATGTTTAAAATTTTTGAAAAAACCCACTTAAAAATGTTGTTGTGTCGCGTTATTCCATCATTGAATAGTACTCCCACAAAAGTTACAGTGGACCGAATCTTCGTCGCGCCTTGAGTGCCATAATTCCATCCATATGTCCATTTTTTGTAGCATACGCCATTTGATTATCAAATTCAATTAATTCGTGTTTAGGATATTGGAATAAATAATTGGTCGTAGGAAAAAGAATTTTTTAAATAAACAATTAACACTGTACCCCATACTGAGTTCCTTTCACTGCTGCTTACGCAGCTTCACCAAAACAATAAAAAAAAAAAAGAAGAAAGAACAGAAAAAATAAGAACAAAGAAGAAGAAGACAGGAGACGCGGACATACCTGAAAACAGAGAGTAGCAGGTCGACGGCGAGGGAGAAGAGACGCGACAGGAGGGAGAGCGAGAAAGCAGAGACGCGACAGGAGGAGCAGCGAGGGCCGGCGAGGGGGCAGCGAGGGGCCGGCGAGGGAGCAGCGAGGGGCCGGCAGGGAGAAGAGAAAGGAGTCAATCGATCGATCTCGAGAGAAGAAGAGTGGGAGGGTCAGGCAATTTTTCGAAAGTAAAAAAAAAAAACTAATTTGACTAAGATTATAAAGTCAACTTTTTTTGTAATCAAAAAAGGCGGCGCCTTTCTCTCGCCCATTTAAGCCGCCATTATCAGCCAGGGCTCGCCTTTTTTTTCCTGCCTCGCCTCGCCAGAGACATGGCGAGCCACCCTCGCTCGCCTCGCCTCTCGCCTTTGGCGACGAGGCGAGCGCCTTTCATAACACTGCTTTGCACCCAAGAGAAATCAGTGACGTCACAATTAGAAATGAAGCTGGAGAAATCACTTGATATTTCCTCCAAATTTCTATGTTTATTTCTTATTTCTTTCACAAATCTAATGGTAACAACATAAACCCACAGAAGCTATCACTTTCCCGCATTTCATACAATTCATCCCACAGATCTTGTAGAGAAGTTACAGTCTTATGTAGCTTCCAGAAAGTGTCCCATTCAAAGTTATTCTGATCATTTTGAGATGGCAAAATAATGATCGTGTCGCTTTGGTTTGCTCAACAATGGACATCACCCTTAAGCTCATAAAATAAAAAATACCATCCTATGTTCCTCCAGAGTCTAGAAACGCCCATTTGACCCATCCACCACCTCATGTGCTTGGGGCCTCCTGTTCCATTATCATTGCCATCTTGGCTGCAAACAAATCGCAGAATGCCTCCATTTCATATTTTACTCCTTTAAAGATGTATCCTCTTCTTGGGACACTTCAACCCCATCTGAACCATGCCATAATTTCCATAAACATATCTGCAAAACATTTCAGGCACTTCCCTTCCACCCTCCGCTAATTCCACGTTCCTTCATCATAATTTACAGTGGAGAAAGATACTTTAATTCTAAATCCCTTTCTCAACCTACATTCTTTCTCGATTCTCAGCAATGACCAAGTGTTTCATTCTCAGAACACAGAAATGGAATTCCTACAAAAATATTCTGAATGTTAAAGATCCTAGAGTAGTATGTCCAAGTTCACTCAAATTTGGCCAAAGAAACTAAAGCAAACATTACATTACCAAACTAAATGGAGAAGAAAGTTATACGTAAAAACAAGCTATCTATTCTGAGACCCTGAATTGCACAATATCTTCGCAGCAAAAGTTTTATCCAAAAATGATGTCAATATTGACCACTAATCCAATGACCTCAGGTTGGCTTTATGAGTTTGGATATTGATGCAATCACAACATACATGTAATTAGTTAAACCATGAGAAAGCAGAAGCGCACTGGCAACAGATGTGGAAAGTGCACAATATAGTCAGGTAAACCACATGAAAATAAGTAAAATGACTACAATTGAGGCCCTCATTTGTTTTCATTAAGATTAAGACATTTGTGGTTCCGAATGATTAAGATGTTGTATCTAGGTCTGAAAACTAGATGATTAAAATAGTTGTTTTTCAATATATGAATGTGCATAATTTATTTATATTTTAACATCATATATACATAATTTAAATAAGAAAGTCATTAATCATTTCTCAAAGCAAATTTAAAAAGAGGAGGCTGTTGGATTTTGTAAATACAAGAATCAGAATGAAACGTACTTGCTGATGGTAGAATCTCTACTTTGAATGTTGTTCTTTCTCTTTATTTTCTCACAAAATATGGGTGTTTTGTTTTCTCTTTGTTTGGCTTAAGTTGTGGACATCTTGTTGGTCTTCTTAAACCCTAATTTCGCAACAGAAGCCATACTGATAATACACTCCATTATGCTCTCAGGCACTTTCCCTGAGATGCTCTCAGGGAAATAATGAGAAAAAGAGTTATAGCCTGGTCAAATGGGATGTTGTAACAGTGGGTAAGAGACAAGGAGGATTGGGTATTAATAACTTGAAAAATCAGAGCAAGGCTCTCAGAATGAAATGGTTGCGGAGGTTTTGCACTGAAAATCAATCCTACTGGAAGGAAGTCATTAGTGCAAAGTATGAAGAGGAAGACTACTTGATGACCAAAATTGTTACTACACCTTATAAAGTAAGTGTATGGAGGTCCATTAGATCCTTGTGGGATGATTTTAAAAAAAAAAGTATAAGGATCAAAGTGGCAAATGGGGAAAGAACTGACTTCTGGATGGGTGGATGTATGGCATGAGGCTGGCAGGCTAGAAAATTTGTTTCTAGATATTAGTACCAGAGTGTCACACCAGCACAAGTCCATAGCTAATCACTGGTCTCCTCAAGGGTGGAACTTCATTTTTAGAAGACGCTTAAATGATTGGGAGATTCAGAGTGTTGCTGATTTTTACAACACTATTGGTCCACTCAATGGATTGGAGGGTGGTCAGGATACTTAATGGTGGAAGGGCAACAAAAAAGGTATTATCAAGGTGAATTGTGCTTATAAATGGTTGAACAACTCCTACCAGTTCACAAGTAACTGGCCTTAGAAAGGAATCTGGAAATCCAAAATGCCCCTCAAAGTATCATGTTTTGTGTGGTTATTGGCTAAGGAAGAAGCTCTGACCCAAGACAACCTAATAAAGAGAGGGATTCCATTGAGCTCAAGGTGCCTAGTTTGTGGGGAAACTGCTGAGACAGTTGACCAACTTTTTCTACACTGTAGAGTAACTAGCCAGCTCTGGAGACTTCCTAAATCTCAAGGGCATGTCATGGTTCATGCCAAGCAAGATCACTGAAGTCATTCAGAGTTGGGAAGAAGCTGGAATGCAGTCTAAGAGCATTGTCTCTGCTAAAATTTGGTGGGCAATCTGGTAGGAGAGGAATTCCAGATGTTTTGATAGTATAGAAAACAATATGCAACATGTCAGCTTAATTGCTTGTTGCTACTGTGTTTTCGGTGTAATCAATTATACTCCAATGAAACTATCTCCCTAATTGATGTACTAAACTCAATTCTAGATCAGATAGCTGAGTTTGATGATCTTATTGTAAATATGGCTCAGTACTGCCTATTTTCTGTTGTAGTAATATCCAAAGTTACCTGTTTAAAGATGGAGAATTGAATTCGAGAATACCCAAACAGGATTTGATAATTTATTGGTTCAAGAGAAAAATATTAGACTAATTGATTGATAATTGCAAGAGAAAAGGAAGGAAAAAGTTGTCTTGAGAAAGAAAAAAAGAAAATAGAGCGTGAGTTTGAGAGAGAAATAAAAGTGTACTTTTAAAATCTGAATGGTATTAAGACTCTTTCACAGATCTACGTCGGTCAGATGTAGTTGGACCTATTAAGAGATACTTATTAAGTAAAAACAAAATGCACGTAATGGGCTTAGGTCTGAATCTTTAGATGCAGACCCCCACAAAGTGAAAAGTGAAAACTAATGAGGCCTAAATAACATAGAGTCTATCTAACTACTACTTTGGTTATACCACAGATGAGCAATAAATTGATGTGCCTCAAGTCAAGCATGAGTATGTAATTTAAGAGTAGACACAACCTCAACGTCAGGCAGTGAAAGAGAGCACAAACAGAAATCGAGGTACCTCTACAGAGAGTATCTTAGGTGGAGGATCAACAGGCCGATCATCCTTGTCGGTTTCAACTTCACCCAATGTAATAAGATTATATATTGAATCCCCAGTTACCTGCAAATAAGGGAATGAAACTTTAAATTTACTGAAATAAGTTAAAAGTTTTGATAAGATGTAGTATGCTTGTTGTAAGGACACAAGTTGGTTACTTTTCCAAAGATTGTATGCTTCTTGTCGAGAAAGTCACAACGATCCAAAGTCATAAAGAATTGACTTGCATTTGAATTTGGTGTGCCTGCACCGGCACATGCCACCAAACCCCTATGTTTGAATCTTAAACGGGAGTGAAATTCATCAGGAAACACACCGCCATATATACTTTCACCACCTGCATGAGTTCATGGCAATCACCTCTACCGATGCATGCTAAAAGAAGATATAAGAAACCAAACTAATGATAAACTCAATAAGTGAGCTTTCAGTGAAGTTGACATTCTTCATTTCACTCCACACTGAAAGAAGATTTTATCTAAGATCTAGACAACTACCGCAAGGAACAGAACAGAAATAATGCCATTAGATAAGTGAGGACAGAGTCCATTCTTGGACCTTAATCATTTCTCTTTAAATGGGCCAAGTGTTCATTCTTGGAGCTTAACGCTTTCTCTTCTTTTTTTTGAAATTGGTAACTTTCTGTATTTCTATATGCTATTAAGATCAAGCAGTACATTGGTTGAAAGAGGATCAAGAAAAGTTTATATTATTTTTATAACGGTTGTATCTGGACCACTTTGTGGGCACTCGACTATTTCACCAGGTACCTACTATCTTCTACTAGTACATGTACCGAGTAACTCTAATAACAAAGGCTTAAGCAAATGAAAAGAAATCGCATAGTATTGCTGGGATTTATATTATGACCTTCAAGGTTTTTACCCACTTTATAGACTGCTAGACCACACCCTTGGGTACAAAAGAGAATTTTATGTGAGGATTCAGTAGCTTGAGTTGGAGTGTAGGAAAGACAAAACAAGGGTTTCGACAAGCCCCAAAGTACAACTATTAAAGAGAAGCACAACCCAAATGTATTTGGAAGAATCGAGATATACTTTTCCTGAATCCAAAATGTTTCTCTACTTTTTCATCTATCATCTGAAAACAAAAGAATATCATCAGCAAACAAATAAACTTGTGGAGAGCGGAGCCTATAAAAGTTTAAAGGCAGCGATCTACATTTTTTGTACTGATTTTCCCACTTTTTACAAATGAACAAAATGTAGGAGAAACATATTAACATCAATGATATCCTTCCCGTTAAGAAAAAAATGGAAACCTCGACCAAAATATGCACCCACATTTTGGTGTTTCGATTAGCGTAGAAGGTTATTAGGTAGTGTAGTGTGATCTTGCTTAGGGTGGTTGGTGTTTGACAGATACTAATTGTATAAGTGTCGTTCTTGTTTGGACCCCATCGATATTTATTATTATTTTGAATAATCTATTCTAGTGGATTGTTTATTGCGTTTCGATTATTGCACTATTTTATTGTTGTTGTTGTTCCCTTCTAGTAGACTTAACATTATTTTCTTGTGATGTGCTATATTTTCTTCTTTATAATTGGAATAGTTGCATCTGAGCGGAAGGTCTTTAAAAAACAACCTCTCAACCTTAGTGTTTTGGAGAGCAAGAAGCGGAAAAAAGCAAAGAGGGCTTGCTTCACCGAAGCATGAAGCGAAGGGCACACTTCTACTAAAGCGTTATTTAGTACAAAAATAAAGAAATATTAAATATGCATATATAAATAACCAAGAACTCCATAGAAATAACAGATTAATCTTTCAATTCTTAAATTACAAAGTAAATAAAAGATAGTCAATAATCCTCATAATCATAACATATTAAGCAAATGCAACCAGCAAAACCAAAATAAGTCAAAAAAAGAAACAGAGCGTAATAGGGGAAAGAAAACCTTAGAAGTAGTCACTGAAAGGCTGAAAGAGAGCCCAGAGAAGAAATAGAAAAGAGAGGAGGAACTTATCGTTTGAGTCGCAACAACAATGTTGAGATGCTTGAGTTACAAAAGAAGAAGAGAAAAATGTTTGAGTGGCGACAGACAACTGTGTTATACAGAAGTTTTAACTAAAAATCTAACAACGCTTAAGTGCGCTTTTTGTCGCTTTCTCTTTAAGCGCGCTTCTCGCTTCGCTTACTGAAGCGCTCACTTTTTTAGCAGCACCTCTCTTCAGAGCATAAAAGTGTCGTGCTTGTGCCTCGCCTTGCTTCGCGCTTTTTGTCGCTTTTCACAACACTGCTCTACCTCCACGAGGTAGTGATAAGGTTTATGTACATTCTACCCTCCCAAGACTTCACTTGTGGGATTTCACCAGGTATGTTGTTATTGGGCCATAAATATTAGAAATAAGTATAAAGATGTTTATCGATATTAGATAGGGAGAAGAGATTTTTCAACCTAAAAGACATAATTTTGCGATTTTACGCATATCTAAGATGGTTTAATGGTCTTCTTTTTATCAAGAGTATTTTTCATTCATTAACAGTCAAACTGGCCCTATACAAGTAAAAAACATTTTTTAGGTAAAAGTATTCATTGATAATAACAAGGTCAACATGGCCTTATACAAAAAAGGAGAAACCTACAAAATATGGTTCTTTTTGAAAGATACCCGATAATATTAACAGGAACTACGTGGTTGCACGAAAAGAAGGGATTGAAGACTACTACTCAATTGAGCAAAGTTCATCTACACCCCTTCAAAAGTTCCCTCTCTTTCCAGCCGACCCACAGTAACTCTAAGGAGTAATGTTCTGCCTTCTTCTAGCTCCATTCTTCTAGCTGAACATCAACTCCATAGATCTTGGCATTATCCAAGAAATGCCAAACCATCAGAGTACATCCCCTATTGGCAAAGGAAACAACAGCTCAAGCTGACAACCATTCATTTTGTAAGAGTCTTCATCATCAAAATCACCCTTCTAGTAGTTAACCATGTGAAGAAACACACCTTCCTCGGTACATTAGGTAACCAAACCATATGGGAACCTCTCCTGCGCCCTAACCAGGAGTTTCTCATAAAAGGACATAATGAGAACACTTTGTTATTCCCCCACTCCAAACCCGAAGCATCAGATTTGCCGACGGGCTCGCACTGCCCTAAAATACTCATCCCATTGTGACCCCCAACATTGTTGATCAAACTTATCTATTTGGCAAGATACCTTATACAAAATCGGAAATTCATCCTTAAGCACTAAACTTCCACACCACTTATGCCCCCACAAACTAACTCCCAACACCGACCTTAAAACCAATGTCATCATAAAAGGCTTCCCCCTTCATACCACACCCGAAAGGCATGGCAATCCTATTTGATCTCCATCCCCTTTCGTATGTATCCACTATCACCTTTCTCCATAAGACATCTCCCTCAACTCCAAATCTACACAACCATTTACCCAAAAGCGCTTTGTTAAACACCTTCAAGTCCTTAATCTAAAGCCCTCCATGCCGTTTACGAGAAGTCATGGTCTGCTATTGAACTAAGTGAAACTTTTTGCTCCATCTACCACATCCCAAAGAAAATTCCTTTGCAACCTTTTCTAGCTTCCATATAACAATAGTACTAGGTAGGAGCGATGACCAGGGACATGCAATATGTAAGAATACTCTATAAATGCTCATACTAAGCACTTCCTCGCCTCCTTTGGAAAAATATCTTTTTTGCCATACCTCTTCTCTACCCTCTGAATAACCGAATTCGGAATTCCAAACACCAAGATCCTTGCTCACCGCGCCTAGAGGTAAACCAAGGTAGGTAGTAAGAAGAACCCTAACCAAACATTGTAGAACTTAGGCAAGCAAATCAATGTTATCCACTGCACCAACAGGAATGATTTTGCATTTTCTGAGGTTTATTTTAAAACGCCGGAAAGAGAATCTCACCTTCTAACCCACTACTAACCCCTTCCCCATCGCCCGTAAGTAGGAAAAACGTCAACCCCCAAATAAGCATAATATGGAACTTAGTATCATTTTGGGTCCTCCACAAGAAAAGTAGCACAGGAATTGTCCAACCAAGATTTAGAAATTGAACCTCCGACCTAACCTAGTGAAATTGGAACCTAACAAAGGTATACCTACCAATAAGAAAATGATCATCAATAAACTCTGGAAACTCCTCAACAGCCATAGACATCTCCCAACAACCCAACCTTTCCTCCGAAAATCTTACAATACTAAAATCCCCCAACATTCAAGGAATCTCCTCTCCCCCCTCTCCTGCCAATGCCGTTTAATATAAATCCTCCCAAAAAAAGTAAACACAACACCTTAGATCCTTCCCCTACTGGTTTGTATACAAGTAATATACCAAAAGGTAATCTACAAAGTCCATCCAATCCTCTATACAACAAGGAATTTTCTTATTACATGAAAAAAAAAATAAGGGAATGAAGACTAGTTTCCAGAAAAAATAAGGGAACAGAGACTACACCTCAACTGCGAGAAACTCGACTCTACCTTCAAAAACTCTCATATTTCTCTCTCTCTCCACACCACCCACATTAACGCAAACAAAACCACCTTGTAGTATCACCAAAACATAAATTACAATACCATGTCATTAATTCTCGTTGAACTAATCACTACATTATTAGTTCCTAGACCCTGAACCAAACACCCCCTATCTTGCTTATGCGGAATTTTATGCAAGTATTATCACCCATTATACTTGAAACCAAAAGATCACTAACAATTTCAGTTCATGCACTAAACAAATGAAATGCATAAATAAAGTTTGAAGTTCCTAAGAAGCCTAACCTCCAATTAGCCCTCTAGAAATTACTACTAATTATCATCAAATTTTAACTATTTGAGAAGTCCAATTACATAACTAAACTCCAGTTAGCCCAAAAATCGAAATTAAATCAAATAATCACCATTTCAAAGTAAAATTTACACACAAAAATTCGGAAATTCAAAGTAAATCAACTTCAAACAAAATCAAATCAAATTGACAACTGAAATAGACTGAAAAAGGGTTATTTTTGTTACCAGTGCCGGTGCCGGTTGGGTCACCGCCTTGAGCAAGGAAAGATTTGATAACACGATGAAAAATGGTATTATCATAGTAACCTTCGAGACACAATTGAACAAAATTCCTTACAGCTTTTGGTGCTTCTTTTGGCCATAGTTCTATATCTATTGGCCCATACGTCGTGTTAAGTACCACTTTCCCCTTCGTCGGCGGTTCCAAAACGTACACTGTCGACATTTATGGAGGTTTTCTTCTATCTCAACCTCTGCTCCCAAAAGGAAAACGTTCAATTGTCAAATTTAAATACGTCTTCGAAACGACGTCATTTCGTCCCAGACCTTTCTTTTGGCTTTTTGGTCCGCTTTTATTTATGAAACTCGTATTGTGCAATATTTTAAAATATAATAATTTTTAAATTTAGAAATCACAAGAATATAAATTTTATAGAGTTGCAATGTAATACATTATATATATATATATTAATATATATCTAATATTTTAATTTTATATATATACTGTCCTGTCCATAAATTGTAAATCCTAATGTATGTGGAATGAGTATATGTTCTTCAAAGAAAAGTTATTCTATTAACTTCTCCTTCTTCCAGTATAATGAAGATTAATAACATATATTTAGCTAATTCAATATATGCATATCACGTGTTTAAGTTTATATTTTATTTTATTTAATCTTAACTAATTAATATATATTTTATTTTATTTTATTAAATCACGTAATAAAGAAAATTGCATTAATATGATGTAAACATCCGATGAGGGTAAGTCTTTTCTATATTTATACTAATTAATTAAATTAAAAATTCATATATCAATCTAAAATCAAGTATTAAAAATTTTATCTCTAATTTTACCTAAAATTTAAATATAATTTATAAAGCATCTCAACATCTTTAGCACACTCATCTCTCATTAAATTCTGCAAAATAAGACGATTTACATTTAATCTAACACAAAATCATAAAATAAGAATGTACCGAGTATTGAATTCGAGTAATCAATTAAATTAAAAAATTCTATAATCAAATTAATATATACCATTTAACTTCTTTTTTTTAATCATATTAACATTATACCACATAAAAAAAATTATTTTCAATGCAAGGAAAAAATGAAAGAAGCAAAAAATAGTTCATCTTCCACGCCTTTGATTTGGTATAAGTCTTTTCTTTTATTTTATGAGTTTTTAAATTTGTTTAGCCTTTATATAAATACATATAACTTAAACATGGCAAATAATTTTAGAATTTAGTATTAAAACTTTTAAATAATTTTAAATAAATAATTAATATATTATTTTTAATAATAATTATATAAAGTTTATAAGTTATAAGCATCACCAACATACTATAATGAATATAACGTGAAAATATATATGACAGTTCATTTTAAATCAATTTTAATTTAAAATTTTGAAAATAATATTATCAATTTTATCTTAGATTTAAATACATGTGGAGAGATTTTATAAGATGAATGACAATTTAGAAAAGATAAGAAAAGTTCGATAAAAAAAATAGCACTTTGCAAGTCATCATCCATTTATGAAAATCTCCTCAACATGTTAGGTTGATAGAGAAATAACAACTACACCACAAGCTAAGATCTATATATCTTTAATTTCAAAACTAATTATCAATATAAATTTTTTTAAAAAGAACATTTGATGTTAAGATTAATAAGAATAGTTGCAAATCATATTATCAGTGAAAAAGAATGTTGTTGAAATTAATACAGATAGATACAAATCTTCTTATCACTAAAAAAGAATTTTATTAATATTAATAAAGATAGTTACACATCATCTTATCTTTGTATAACAAAAAAAGGTATATTGATAAGTTTAAAAGGTTTAAGAAATCTACAAATTAATTAAGTTTACATGAATGGGATAGAAATGAGAGTAGACTACGTGTATTTAGTTGATTTGTTATTTCTTAGTATTTTTTAATTAATAAATTATTTTTTTAGAAAGTCATCAATTATGTAATAATAATAACCTATTGTTAGAAATCCATGACTCGTGGATAATCCATAAAAAGTTGATACAAATGAACCATCATTCATATTCACTAGGTTCAGACCTTTTTGATAATATTATTGCAAAATAATTTTATTATTACTTAATATGGTGACTTTGGTGTAAGTGATTTCTCACTCTCTAAATTAAAATAAATGGTTCATTCACTATTGTTAGGGTGGATAGAACAAATGAAACTTACATACCCTTTGAAATATAAGAAATTCCATCTTCTTCTATTTACTTCTCTTGTCCGTCGTTCTCTTTTATGATTATATTTTTATGATTTTGATTTTAATAACATGTTATCAGCACTGAGTCCTCTCTCTAATTGAGAGTGAGTTCTTGTTTTCTTTAAAACTCTATATTATAGGTTGATCTCGTTATGAAGATCAAAGTATAGATCATTAAAATCAGTATGTATTTTCTAAAAAAAAATTTATTTTCTAATGCTTTAGAAGAAATAGTGTTCAGTGTCACTAACATAACACAAGAACCAAAGACATATAATTACTATTGGTTTAAAATGATATGACAATGCTATACAAAACTTTTCTTAAATGGACGAAGGTATAAAATTTAATTAGCAACGAGTTTGATATTATTTTTGATTGTTTTGAAAGACCTCAAAAATAAATCATGTTGTATGATTTATTATACCGTTATGGTTAGTGATAAGACGATGGTTCATAGTTTCATCGCACAAAAGGGATAAGACATTCATGTTAAAGTCCGGATGAACCATAATGAAAAATATTTTGAGGATAAGATGATAGATTCAAGTTCTATTGCACAAAACGGTAAGACATCAATTAGAGTTTTGATGCACCGTAGATTGGTTCAAGTCTCATAGAATTATGGCGTAACACACCTTAATGGTTAGTCTTTGATTTGAGCCCAATCACCATAGCGATGCATAAGAATGATTGACTAAGAAAAATAATCTTTTTTGATGAAATGTTTTTGAAAATTCATCATATTGAATTTGCTCCATTCCCTTGAAAAGAATGTGTATCAACATTTGATAACTCAACTCTAAATCCGTCTTTGACTTTGCTCCATCCAATCATAGAATATGGTGCGTGAAATGTTAGTCCTGAAATGACAACATATTCATGATAGACAAGGGCGTGGAGGGACTAATATAATAGTCATCATTGTGGTATGATAAAAGAAGAACACTAGGAGTTCTTCAAATAGTCCTTCAAAATGTGAAGGCAATTTTATTATTCAAAATGGTATGAACGGTCATTAGACTTGTGTGGTTGTCAACCCAATATTTGACAAAGTTTATAAAACCCCTCTATCATGATACAAGAAGATAAAGTGATGGTATACATTATCTTTCAAAGTGATGGTTAGGTGTGGTAAATGGAAATATGATTAAAACTTTTAAAGCCTGGACAATGTGCTTATAATGCAAATTTTATGAAGTACAAATAATATTAGTCCATTCCTTGAAGAGAATGTGACTTGTGATGAGTATCGTGAATGCGCCGACCATTCTATAAGAGAATGGGTCCAGAGGTGATAAATCATTATGGGTTGAATTGCCCAACTCACTCTGTGGAAGGTTTTGAAAAAAAAAATGATACAGATGTCACTCTCCGCATCTCTGGGAAATTTGAGAGAAAATAAATTTTTATTTGGCAAAAATGGCTAATTGTAATTGTACGTTATACGTCACTATGGTTGAACTTCCGAAAGTGGCAAAGGAAAAGAAGAATAGTTTTTGCCTATAGGGTTGTGGTCATTATTGTGCAGCAATACAAATTTTTCATTGGTTGGTACCTATGGTACAACAAAAGTACAGCAAGAAAGACGTCTTGCTATGTAAGTTGTTTGACATTACAATAATAATAGTATTTCCTCCTTGAAGAGATGCTCACCATAGGATGTGGTCATGCAATATGTTGATAGTACACAAAATTAATTGCAAACTTCTAACGAGTTTGTGCTATTAGCGAGGATATATTGGGGTTGTATTAAGTTCTAAAAAAACAAAAAACTTTTTAAGTTAAGATAATTGAAAACTAATATTGATACTATAATCCCTACAACCGAAGAGATGTTATCAATGTTTATGTAAAATAGATTACCCCACTTTTCCTCTTGTTTTTGTTTCATAGCAAAACATGTCCATGCTGATGAATCGCATGTAAAAAGTAAATTATAAAGTGTACTAAAATACAGATCAGTTGACATGACCTGGTTGACCATTCCCAATTAAAATTTGAGCAAACGTGATTGAGAATTCATTTGATTTTAATATTATGAAGATAAAGATTCTTCAGAATTCTCTTTTGTTGCTTGTTTCTCTTGAATAAAATGAATCATGTTATACAGCTAAGGGTTGAGATTGTAATCCCCTAAAATTTTTGGCACATAATAAAAGGGTGAAATATGGGGCCCGTTCACCTGTCCTGTGGATCATTTGCAACTATATGAATTTGATGCCTCTATGCGATGGTCACTTGTATTTTGCGTTTTCAACTTACAATTGATTTTTTAAAGTTGTTTGCGCTTCGAATTGTTAAAATTAAGAAACCGCAGTTCCAAACTTGATCCGCATAAAGCACGATCTCAAACACGCTATATTGTTGTTTTCTGTAGAGGCACAATAAATCCTGGCGATTCATAAAGCAAATGTGGCTTGCTAACGCAAAATAAAGCCCCCTCCATAAAACATTCGAAAGTGCGTCTGGTTGAGATCAATGAACACACACCATATTCAGAAATGTTTTGATTTTTCTTTGAAAAAGAATAATACCAACCAACAACTTTATGAAGAATTTTGGAGACAAACATGACAAGAAATTACGGTGATGTTTTGATCATGGGAGGTATTAATACGCCTTGCACTCTTTTTCCCTTGACCAGGTTTTTTTCCACTGGTGTTTTCCTGGTAAGGTTTTTAATGAGGCAACAATAGTGCATATCAAAAGTATGTTGTCTCTTTTTTTCCATCTTCACTTAGAATTTTTTCTAGTAAGATTTTAACGAGGCAAACATTATCTATGGACATCCAATGGGGGAGTGTGCTAAATCCATTGAATAGTGATAGTCCATAATGGTAAATGAACAACCATCCATATCCCCACTAGGTTCAATGAACCTTTTTTGGATATAATGTATCTATTTATTATGATACTTACTTTGTGACTTTCGGAGTGGATTCTCACTCTATACATAGGATTGTTCATTCACTATTGTAGATAGACAAATGAAATCTTACATACAACACTTGCAATAAGAAGAAAATTTCTCGTTCTTCTATCTACTTCTCTTTGTCTTACTTTCTGTATGATTAGTTTGTTGATCTTTTGACTTAATAACAACTATAAGATTTTGTTTTGGGCAATTTTTATGTGCTCATTTTTAGTAATTAATTCAGCAAATTAAAATTTTAATGTTTTTGGAGATAATTTTCTCTAAAAAATATTGAAAATTTGAGAGTAATTTTGGTGATGACATGTGACATTACTTTGTAAATACATCTGTTTTTGGCAATTTTATGTGACTGATTTTTACGTAATTATTTATCGAATTAAAATTATAATGTTTTTGGAGATAATTTTCTTTAAAAAGTATTGAAAATTTGAGAGTAATTTTGGTGATGACATGTGACATTACTTTGTAAATATATCATTTTAATATTTTCAATCTATTCTTTTTAAGAAAATGATAACTCCAAAATATTTTCCGTTGAAATACCCTTTTTTATTTACGAATACTAATTTCTTGTTAAATTTAATTTTTAAAAGATTCTGTAAAGGCGACCTGTTTAGTCGTTTTGAGCAGCTATTTTATTTCTGAAAACTGGCATAGAGGCACCAAAAAGCGGATTCCGCGACGACGGACCTTCATGGTCCACTACGGAACGTCGTGGAGTTCTCGTCCCATGACACTTAAAATCTGAAATTGGGGTTGGGTTACTGAAAATCGACTTCTCTGAACGCCAACGACGACAAATGGCAAGACGGACCGTCTCAGTCACGACGGCCCGTCACAGGACTTACTAAATCAAAAAAAGTTCCTAAGTCTCTTACCCTTGCGACGGACAGCATGAAACGGACCCTTCCGCAGGCACGACGGCCCTTCACGGCTGCGGTCATCCATTCGGGGGTCGGATTTCTATTACATAATTAAGGTGGTTTTGGACTATTTTCCTGCTTTAATTATAAAGTAATGGTTTAATGTTAATAAGTCTAATTACTTTGAGGGATAAAGAGGTACCTTAATTAATTAGTGATTATAGTGCCATCTTTACAAACTTAATTATCGATGATACTAGGTCAAAGAAGAGGGGGTTTTGACTAAGAAAAATAAAAGAAACTCAATAGAGAGAGAGGATCGAACGAGATAAGAGGGAGAAATCGAACGAGGAGGCAAACAAGGCTTGGAAATTACTTGCTTGATCACGAGTGCTCGGTGGAGGTCCAAAGGTTTAAATGGTTTTTACACTATTCGTATTAAACTCTTGTAGCGAAGATATGTGTTGGGTAGTATTAGAGAGTCCTTGCTTTATGCTTAATGTGTGTCATGCCTGAATCTGATTTTATATATATGATTGTGATGAAACCAGCATATGAAGCTATTGATCCCAAATCTTGATAAAAAACCTTCTCTTAGTTAATTGATGATGCCTTGATAAAAAGAAGCTTGATGAACTAAATTGATTGATATGATGATGCCCTTGATATAAAGAGGCTTGATGGATTAATAGAAGTGAGATTAGTGATCGGAGGTGTCAGTACCGACACATATAAGAGTGGGACGGGGGTCACGCAACCGACAACTGATGATGTAGGGGATCGGAGTGTCCGGTACCGACAATAGAATTAGTGGGAACGGGTGTCACGAAACCGACACGTAGATGTTAGTGGGAACGGTGTGTCACTACACTGACACGTAGATATAGGGGAAGCTGAGGTCACGTACCGACACTAGAATTAGCTGTGGGACGGGTGTCACGAACCGACACGTAGATTTAGGGTATCGGGTGTCACGTACTGACACATAGAAATGTAGGGGATCGGTAGTGTCACTTCCCGACACAGAGAATTAGGGATCGGAGTGTCCAACGTTCCGACACAGAGTCTTAGGGATCGGAGTTCACTTTCCCGACCCTAGTAGTAGGGGATCGGAGTGTCACTTAACCGACACAGAGAGGAATAAAGATAATGAATCTTGTAAGATGCTAATATACGCAACTAAAAGAACATGTATCCCCAAATGAAGTCGTGGTCATGGAAGGGTTGATCCTCACAGATATGTTCGGTGATGCTATGAAGATTTTGTACTTGTTGCTATCACATGTTAAGAATATTAGTTATTTTGTGATGTTATCTGAGATATATTCCTTTCTTTTTGAGTTGCCGATGATATCAACTCATTACTACTTGTGGTTTCCTGACCCCCTACTTTTATGTTTTCTTCTTGTATAATTGTGGAATGCAGCAAACGTGCCGTCATTTTCGACTTCAACCGTAATTCTAAACCAGTCTTTCGTCACACACCGGATCTTCAGGGTGAGCTAATGGCTTCTAGCTTGGACTGGATCTCCTTCCCTCATGTCTTTATGTCCGTTGAAGTTTCGGCATAGACTAGCTTTTATTTGGTTTTAAGCTTCTTAAAAATAACGCTTATTTTTAGTAAAATTGATCCTAATGTTCTTGTGGTGATGAACTTCCAGATGTTGGGGAAAATAATAGATGTTGAAATCTTTAAGAAGTTATTGATTTGTCTTTTAATTTATGACTTTAATTCTTCCACATTGCTTTTTGTTGATCTTAAATTGAAATGATAAGGTTTAGATGGTTGGTCGCTCGCATAGGAGGGTAAATGTGGGGTGCCAGTACGCGGCTCTGTTTTGGGTCGTGGACATATTCACATTTTTTCATTTTTATGATGAGGTGGATCGTACCTTTTGTGTTTCCTAATGTATAGGTAGGAGATTATATATATATATTCTCCTATCATATATATAACAGAAGAGAGAGAAGGTGAGGTTAGAAGAAATTAGGGTAGTTAAGAGTTTTTACGCCGATGATGTAGGTTTGTTCTTTCTTATTTTTTTAAAAATGATTTTACTTAGGTCATTTTAACTATTCCTTTCATTAATGTTTTAATTTGCTTCTTTTCCATAAATTGTTGATTTTTTAATTCTTTTTATCATGGCATGTTTTGATTTATTTTTCTAGTCAAATAGTTTATTTTGTTGTTCATAAGTTTTTTAGTTGTTTGTTTTTATGTTAAATTAAAACCATTAAGTTTCTTAATAAAATCATTTTAAAATTTTCTAAAATTATCATTATTAATTACAAATTATAATAATATTTTTACGTAAATATGTGTGTATTACGATTTAAGTATACACTTTGAACGTGATCGGCGCTCGAGAACCATTGTTGGTCTCCAAGCGAATCCTCATTCTGGCTCACTGCAAGCGGAAAACTAATTCAAGCATACACATCTTAAAATTGGATAAAATTCATAGAATTTAGATACAAACCTTTAACTTAAATGATTAATTTTAAATATAATAGAATATTTAACTAGCCAAAGTATGCAATTCAAGTCTTTAAAACATTTAACAAAATAATAAACAGACTTCTCAAACTCTACTGTCTATCTATGAAGCCTCTAAATGACAAAGAAGGAAGTCGAAACAAGACCCATAACATCATGACGAAACTGAAAAGTAAATGAAATGCTCCAAAAGTAAGGAGGCTCGCCATAGCTAACTGGAACTGCAAGTTATATCAACAAAGCGTTGAATATATGTATATGCATCATGAAACGATGTAGGTCAAATGACTTAGTACATGAAATTTACGACCATGTAAAGGAAATTCTAAAACATAAACATAAGCTTGAACTAATGAAAAAGAAACATATTTAATTCTTCTCAGCTCAACTCAATGAGACATAGTTCAACCCAATAATAAGAGGCTCAACTCTGAGAAGTTGGGCTCAAATCAACAATAAGATACTCAACTCAAAGATAAGTAACAATAAAATATGCAATATATGAAAAAAATTTAAAACAATAGATAACAACTCAATGTATTGAAAAATACAATAATAACTCAGTTTGTTTATAAAAATATAATATAACTCTGTGGGAGATTCTCTAACCGACAACCATCACTATGAGTCAAGTGATGATACATCTTTTTTCTCACGCTGCCAGAACTATCATATACTTTTTCATGTATAAAACTCCTCAACTAAGTGAATCAACTAAGTTATGTTTAAAAAGCAATAATGAATCATCTAAAAAGTATGACCATTTCTAGCTACCCACGTCGGTTACATGATTTATGAGGGTTGTGAGTTGTATGAACCCTATGTCATATCGGTGCTCAATACTACTCTCAAAATGTACTAGCTCATATGTTAAAAACATAATTATTTTTGTTTTTTGAGATTATTGTTCAAAAATCTTTTTCTTAAAAGAGATGGTACTCAAACTGCTCAAAACTCTTTTGAAAATCTCAATTTCCTCTCATCTTAAATGTAAAAGCATTTAATCATGGAAATACTGAGTTCTCATATATTATTTTAAAGAGAATGAACTCAGTTCTACTCTTCCTCAACACAGTGTTCAAGTCTTTAAAACAAATTGTAGAAAAGGCTTCTTAAAATATGGTTCATGCCGAATTATGGACGTGAACGACTCAATTCAAGATTTTCAATAACCATACATAGAACTCAATACTTGAAACTCAACAACTTCAAAACTCAATGAATCAATGATACTACTCATCTCAAGAATGACTCGAAGGGCTTATGCAAAATTATGAGTGTGAACTACTCAACTCAACGTCTTAATGATACCTCCGTCTCAAGATTGCTCGACTCATAGGGTTCATGCGGAATTATGGGTATGAACTACTCAACTCAAGGACCTTCATGGGTAACATGTAGTAGCCCCATGATTAGGAATATAATGCCAAAATGATTAAAACTCAAGACTTAGAACCTGAAGATACTAGTCCTCTCAAAGATACACAACTGATTGAGTTTATGAGGAATTTATAGGCATGAACGAGTCGACTCAAGGGTTTAAATAAAAATGTGGAACTCGTGTATATGACTTTTCTCATTCTCATACTTACTTCCTCAAAACTCAGTTTAAAACTCAAGTGTTGGCTTTGAAAAAAAAACTTCTCAAGATTTATAACTCAAAATAGGGTTCATGTTGAATGATAGACATGAACAAAATCTCAATAAAAATATAGAAACTTAATAATTAGGAATAGGATTTTTTTTAAAAAAAAACATGAACTCAAGAACTCAAAATCAACTTATCTTAAAAATACTCAAATCTAGGGAAAGAATCCCAGATTACTCTTTTACTGATCTGAAAGTAGATATAAGGCGTGAGAACGAACTAGTCCAACACTATGATAACTATACATACCTGGAAGAACAAGATTCTTGAAGAATATTGAAGAAGAACTTGATTAGAAGTCTTAAAAGCCTGCTTGAAGGTAAATGATCAAGAAAAGATTTCTTGAGATTCTTGAATTAGTTTCTTGAAATCTCTATGACCAAGAATTATGATTTCCATTAATGATTTACAATTTTATGGAGGAATTTGAATGGGAAAAAAATGGAATTCTTGGATAAAGACTTAAATTTAAGAATAATGTTGAAAAAGATTGAAAGAATTTGGATGGAGTATTTTACTTTTATTTTTTAAGGGTTTTGCCCTAGGGTTTGAGAGAGAAGAGACTGATGGATTAAAAGATGGAAATTTAATTGTTCTGAGCCTTTTATTAGTCAAGAAATTCATTTAGGATTTTCTTGGAGGTAAGAAAATAAAAGTGATCTCTTCTAATGTTTTTTCATCGGCTAATTCGTAACAACATTGTATCAGGTTGCTAAAATAATCATAACTTTTTGTTCAAAAACTGAATTGACACGAAATTTGTGGTGTTGAAAAGTAGATTCAAATACTTTTAATTTGTTAGGTTATGAGCCACGTAACTCTTTATATTCTAAGAGATGATCATTTTAAGTTGAACTAAGTAAAATCTTATGTCAAAACTTAATCAGTAAGAAAACTTTCAACTCAACTTTAATGACCATAATTGATATCCAAAATCATTCTCATACTAAAAAATTTATCTTAAAGTCTATTAAAAATTAAGAGTCACTCAGTACGACCTTATACACAATTCAAGCATGATTTGAGCGTAACTTAAAATTTTTTGAATTATTACATGTGCATAACTTTTGAATAGTATCAACCAGGAAAATGATTTATGCCCGTTATGTTACATTATATAATTATAGTAACTACACCACAAATTAAGATCAATATATTTGATAACAAATTATTATCAATATAAAAAAATAGTTGTATCTTCATTTGATGTTAAAATTAAGGGAAAAGACACAAATTCCTCCCTAAACTTGTCACGAAAAGTCATTTACACATTTAAACTATCATGACGACCTATTACACACCTAATCTTGTTTAAAGTGATATTGATACCCACTTTGAAGACATTCTCAGTTTTACATGAAAATATGTTATACACGTGTTTTGACACGTAAAGTATATTATTTTAATTTTTTAAATTATTTTTTCTTTAATATTATTTTAGAGATATGAAAAAGTAGAAATCTGACCATTCTTCCTCCTCTCACCATACATTTTTCTCTTTTTATAATCCATTGAATGAAAAACGAGAAATTTGAAAAGAGAAAAGGTAGACAATAAAACGATTATGAAGTATAGAGATGTTGGCGACAACGATAGGTGGAGGGACAACACCATTGTTGCCAGTGAACTTCAGATCTGTAAATTTCAGATCTGCAAAGAAGACAAATAGAAATAACTTTTTTAAATGGATTTTGATAATTTTAAGCAATAGAATACTGAATTTTATGTATAAATGTGATAGGATTTTCAATAGAAGTCATTATCTTTCTCATGATTTTTTTCGGTGATCTTCTCTGATGACTGCGAGTAGAAAAATTACAAAATTTTACGTAGATTTTGTTTTATTTTGCTGCTTCCTTTTGGGTGAATTTCTAAAGAATTTTTCTGCAATCACACGAACAATTCAACAAACAGAGAGCACGAGCTATGTGTATTGACTCAAAGAAAGTGAGCACATGATTGTAGATCTTTTGAAATTTTTGTTTTAATTCCATGTTAGTTTGATCCTTTTGATGTCACAACTTGAGAAAAACAATTGTTCTTTTTAGAGTTTCTCTTTAAGGATAGTGTATTGGATATGCTTCCAAGGATAAAGTAAGGAAATCATCAATGGTGACAAATAGAAATGAATTGGTGAAGAAGAAGAAATAAAAAAAGGAAAAAGGGATGGATTTATCCCCGAACTTTAATAAATGGTAGGTTTATGCCCTCCGTTATACTTTGCATACACATATGCCCTTGCCGTCCAATTATAGGTACAAATATACCCCTCTCACTAACGGATCCCTATTTTTTTACACGTGTCTTAATCATATTAAACTACCCATTTGACCCTTTTTTAAACCCATATCCGAACTATCCGCCCCATAATCCATAACTCACTCAATACACACTAAAAGAAATCCTAATTAGAACACCCAAATTAACATTCACCCAAATATCTCACACACCAACTTTTTTGCAACAGACTCGTTGTGGATTCAATATATACAACTTTAGAGTGGATAATGATTGAGCTTTTGAGGAGTCCAAGATCCATGGAGAAATTACAGAATTAAGTGCGAGGATTAGCCCAAGGGAAAGTAGAGATAACAGAGGACGACTTAGGAAATATACAGTATCTCAAAGCAATAATCAAAGAAAGTATCAAGCTTAATCCACCGTTTCCAATACCAGTTCCTCGAGACTTCAAATGGAAGACCGTAAAAAGATAGATATGACATACTCTAAAACTCAAGTCCTTATTAATGTTTGGGCAATCGGAAGAGACACTCATTATATGAGAGAAACCAGAGGTGTACCCGGCCTACGGATTCGTGAATAGTGATATCTTTCAGAGGACTAAAACCTTTAAGTTGATTCCGGTCGAAGTGGCAGGAGGGGTCCGAGCATTCCTTTTTGCTTCTTGTGATAATTGAGCTAGCATAGCAAGGCTTGTGAACGAATCAATTTTACATTACACAAGAATGAAAAAGAGGATTTGGATATGAGTGAATGCTTCGTTTTTGTTTTCTACTTCCAGTGCTTATTATGTCATAAAATAAGGACTAAACTACAATAATTCTAAACCAATTGGAAAGTGGCATGCAAGAGATACTTGGTTGATGGTAATTGGAGTGTTTTTAATTAAGATTTCTTTTAGTGTGTTGTATTGGATGTGTTATGGGTTATGGGCCGGATATTTGGGTTACAGGTTAAAAAAAGGGTCAAACAGGTAGTTTAATAGAATTAAACACGTGTAAAAAAAATAAGGATCCGTTAGTGAGAGGGGTATATTTATACCTATAATTGGACGGTAGGGACATATGTGTACGCAAAGTATAACGGAGGGCGTAGACGTACCATTTATTAAAGTCCGGGGGTAAATCCATCCCTTTTCCCTAAAAAAATATATAAAAATTTTAAAAAAATTGAGGCCACTAATAAAAGGACCAAAAAAGAAAGAAGATTGATATAATTAATATATTGAATTTTTTAATACTTAATTGTATAATGACCAATAAAATAGTGCCACATGTTTAAATTTGTCATTTTAACATACATTTTCTTCTTCTCACTCTCCTTAAAGAAAATGAAAACACTTTCTCTGTCATGTCACCTTCAAAGGGAATATTAATATCACTTTGAATAACATAAGGTGTGAAATAGATCACCATAATAGTTTAAATATGTAAATGACTTTTCGATACAAGTTTAAGGAGAAATATATGTATTTTCACTAAAATTAATTAGGGCCCGTTTGGATGGGCGTAATTAAAACAGTCTTATAAAAAAGACTTTTGAAAGTGTGAAACTTATTTTTAAAATAAAACAGTTATGTGTTTGGATAAAAGTGTTGAAGTTTTCTATGCCAAACGTGAAAAGGGAAAACTGGAAGAAAGAGATGTTAGGGTAGTTGGTAATTTGGAGATTGTATAAAAAATATAAGGAAAACACATAAAATGTGGTCAACTTAAAAACAGCTGATAAGCTAAAAAAAAAAGCACCTCTTACCCAGCTTTTAACTTTTGGCTTAAAATAAGTTTTTTTTAACGTAAAATAAGTATTTTCAGTATTGCCAAACAGCTAAATAAGTCAAAAATCAGCTTTTAAGTCAGTTTGACCAGCTTTTAAGCTGAGCCAAACAGGCTCTTAGAATAGTTACAAACATCTTATCACTAAAAAAGAATGTTATTGAGATTAATAAATGTTGGTTTTTTTTTTTTAAAAAAAAGGAGGTCAAACTAAGGACCGCGTGTGTTTTACAATTTCTTAGTATTTTTGTAGTTAATAAATTTAATTTCTTTTAGAAAATCTGCAAATTATTAATGATATATAACTGTCAATTTTTTTTCAATTTAATGTGAAATTTTTCATATAATTATAGTATCAGATGAAAAATATATTCTTTTAGTGATATTATTTTAACCAAATATCCAAACTGAAAATTCGATAATTATTTTGATGGTGCGACACTAATTGTTAAAATATAATTTTTGTTGTAAATCCATTGTATATGTGGATGATCCATTAGAGTTATCCAATAAGTAATTGGATTATGATTAGTGTTCCAATTGTGAAATAAGATTTCAAGGTGAATAGAACCTGATGATAAACTATGTATAATTCCAAGGTGACATTTGACTATGATATCTTTTTTTCAAAAACCAATATCAATAGAATATAATTGACAATGTATGACACACTTGAATAAGAAAAATTCTCTCCTATATCTTAGCTTCTTGTTTTTTCTATTCTGAGCTTTCGTTACAATACGTTATCAGCCAAAGTTGCTACTTGCAAAGGTATTATATAAATATTTTTATTTGATTCAAATATTCTCTCATAATTTCATTATGTCGAAAGTTATCCAAACTTGAGGTTTGTGGCATTAGATATTCTGGAAAGAATTTATTTCATGAGTATCGATTGCTGAGATTCACTTGGCTTGGTAAAGGTTTGATGCCACTATTACTAAGGGAAATGAAGCATCGAGTCAAGATAAGGCGAAGGCTATGATTTTCCTCGTCATAATATGATGCGGGCTTGAAGATTGATATCTGACGGTAAAAGATTCCACTTTGGATTGTGGACTGATTAAAGGGGAGATATGACCACCTCAAAAGGCCAACAGTGTTGCCAAAGAGCTCGTTATGAAGTGGATGCAATTACGGTTTCAAGAATTTAAGACCGTAATGAATACAAAATCTGTTGTTTCAGGCTAACCTTACCAGTTTAAAATATTGTGGGGAGATACTTTTAAAATATTGAGGACATGTTGGGAAAAGGACACTTACTACCTTTTATGCCTCAAATGTGATATTCCAGACAGCAATATCGTGAAAAGGATTTTCAGGAAAATAATTGAACTAATCTCATGTCTATTTGGTGGCGAGCACATAATGCTCTTTTAATGAAAAATCATGAGCTCATCCCACTGGAGCTGCTCCATTACCGGAGGCAATGTCGTGGAAGCACGTAAATCAATCTTGAAGGTAAAAAGAGATGATCATCGGGGCTATAATAATGCGCGGGGACGTGGCCCCCAAGATTAAAAGAATGATACAACTAATCGCCAAGGTGGTGGTCATAATAAAGGGCGAACAAAACATGAGTTTCTCAAAAATAACCCCAAAAAGAATGTCATCGTTGTCGCATGAAAGGCCACTTGGAAGATGAATGTCGCACCCACATGAGCCATTTTGTAAGGCTCATATCAAATTCTTTTAAAAAAGAAAGGGAAATAAAAAGTGGTCTTTCTCTCCAATGCTCGGTTGAGTCAAATATGACTCTTAAAAGATGATGATAACCGGGCACATCTCAGAAATATGATAAGATATTGAAGAAATTTGGCTTTAAGTTGCCCTTGTCCATTTTGATGGCCTTGGTGACATTACTCTATTGGAAGTTGAGGACTTTTTGGAGTCGAAATTGATGTTTGATCTTTTCGCTGGGGAATGGAAGTTGTAATATTTTACTTACGTGTTGTTATTATTATGTTATTCATGTTGAAAGTATTAAATTTTCGTTGTTAATTTTGTTTCTTCGTTCTTGTAATGTATTTTATTTTAATGAAAATTAATAGAAAATTTCCCAGTTGTCAGTTGGATTAAGATGAGTAATGGAGTGTATGTACTCTTGAATTAGTGACTACAACGCATACAATATTAAAAGAAAAAATACTTTTCTAATTTGGTTATGAAATTGACATATGTCCACACAATAATTCAGGTAGTACAAATTAATTGAGGCTCTGGAAGAGAGACCTTATTACTACCTGGGAGGGGAACACATATTAAGCATGTGATTAAGCATTATATGTAGTAAAGTCTCAAAGAAAACTATAAGTTTAAAGTTATTCGCCAAAATAGCTATCATGGTTGAGACGGCAAGGAAGGAAAGGTGAAATACCTTTACATACTACAATTAATGTAGAGACGAAATTGTGCATGAAAAATTACCTGCCACTTTCTTCTGGGTTGTAATACAGTATAAGTACAGTTTGAACCACATGCCCATGGTAAACAAAAGGTTTACAATTTTAATGATTTTATTCATTGGATGATCGTTGGGTCATCCCAGATTAATATGATGCGCAAAAATCCATGCGAATTCCACATGGGCCCACACCTTAAAGAAGCCAAAATATCCTTCATCAAAGGCAATTCTCTTGTGCACGCTTGGTCTAAGGAAAGTTGATCATTAAAACCATCAAACAGTTAATGGGTTGAAATTGAATCCCCTGCGTTTCTGAAACGTATACAGGGGATATATGTGACCAAGTCAACTTGCATGTGGAACCTTGAAATATTTATGGTTTGATAGATTGCTATACAAGATGGTCACATGTGTGTTTATTATAACTCGCACATGGCTTTTGCGAGATTGCTGGCCAAATAAGAAGATTGAACAGGCATAATTTCAGGACTACTACCAATAAAGACCAATCGTCTAAGATAATGCTGGGTTGAGTTTTACATCTCAGTCATTAATGGACTATTGTATGCCTACTGATAACAGTTGAAATCCAGTTGCGCCTGTTCACAACAAAACTGTCTAGCAGGAATCTGGATTTAAAACGTATGCAATGATAGCTAGACCATTACGAAGAGACACAAAGTGATCTGGTCTATGTGGGGCATGCTATTTTGCATGCAAGACAGCACTTTGCGCATAAGGCCGACCAATTAAATGAATTCTCCCCATACAATTGACTTTGGTCACAAGAGACAAAAATTTTCCATCTAGGAATTTGGATGTGAGGTGTAGTCCCAATTGCTCCACCACAACGCACAAAGATGGGGCCCCAAAGAAGGTTGGGAATATATGTTGGGTATGAATCTCCTTCAATCATAAAATATTTGGAGCCTATGACTGGAGATTTATTTTAGGCAAGTGATTGTCATTTGAGCTTGTAAAATATTGACTTGTATATGACAGTTATTAATTTGATTGTGTTTGTTATATTAATGTGGTATATATCCGCTTGTTTACTGCTATGATATTATTTGAATTTCAATATAAATTATCTTCTATACACTCCAATATAAGTCTTCTGAGATACTTTATTCGAAGATGCGATTATGCTACCGAGCCATGAGATTCCAGAGATGCGACAATGCTCCTAGGAAGAATTCTATAGCAACACATCTTAGGATGAAGATGATGAACAGTGAGTCCGGAAAGTCCTGCTACCGGTAAACTGTCCCTTCTCAACTTGAGTTGTCCACTCGTTTTATAGACAGTTTAGACACCTATTCCATTAAATTGCTAAACTTAGTAAAATAATTCTCCGACATTTATTATCCTTAATAGGATTCACTTTATTTGCTTCATATGCATTTTTAATTCAATGCAGCTCAACATTGGGTTCAAGTTTACGTGTTATATGTTACAAATATATTATTCGAACGTCGATCAACGTTTGAATAAATTAGTAAACATTAAAAAAAGGGTTTTCCTCAAAATGTAATAAATATAGCAATTATTTGTAAAATCTCTTTTTTTAAAAAAAAATTAATTGAAAAAGAAAAATTAAACGAACCACGCACACCTGATTCTCAACTCGATGAGATACGTAGGCAACCCTCCTTGGGTTCGGTGATCTTTAAAAAAATAGTTTAAAAAAAATATTTCTTATTAAAAATAATGTTGTGTTTACAATATTCCTGAACTACACAGACCTGATTCTTGTTTTGACAAGATATGAGATAGCCTTATTATTTTAAGGTTTGGTTCAAAAAAAATCTAAAGAAAAAGGTCCTCGTCATAAAAACTTGGGCAAAGAAAAAAAAATTTAAAGAAAAATTTGACTTAAATGGTACCGACATTCTTAGAGGTATGCATAAAAAAATTAATAAAGTGTTAAGCTATTTGACAAGACGGACTAACTTTGTTATGACCTATAGACTTCTTTTGCGATATCTTGAATATTAGTTATACTTAAGAAATATTTACTTAAAATTAAGGGTTAAAAACTTCGCTCATTGTTGTTCTGTGCTTTGTGGTGTGCTTTAGATATAACATTCAATAGAATGACTTTTGATCTACGAACATGGCCTTAAATGTTGGTTAAATGAAAATTGTGAGCAACATTTAATGAAAAATCATTATATGTACTTTCTTTGATACGAGTTGTGCCTTTCAAGCCTACCAAATGACATTTATCCATAGGACCCTCCCCCCATTTGAACCTCACCAAACATTTTTGTTCTAGAAAACCAACCACTTACATATATCATTTTAGGCATCAATCCATTATTTTCTGGATTGCACCTCCATAGGTGCACCATCAATTAGATACACAGCGCCGATGACACCTAAGTTGGATAGCAAGTGAAAAGACACCACCCCCACGTATGCCCCGCCCCAAGTTCAAGCAAAATGGACAAAACAAGACCCCCACAGAATTCAAAAATCAAAGGAGAGAAAATGACCCAACCCAACAAAATGGAATGCGGAAAAAGATTTCAAGAAAACAAAGACCAAATGCGGCAATGAAAATATTGAAAGTTGGCAAATTTAAATGAGAAAATACATCAACTTTACCCCAAATAAAAGTAGCACCCATACTTTCTCCAAACTTTACATTTACAAAGCCAATAAACAAGTCATTTGATCTCATTTTATGTGTTCTCACATCGATAGATTACTTACATAAGGGCACAAAAAATATGGTAGTCTCAACCACACAGTCCATACATTGAATATCTTTTCGAGTGGGGAGTGCCTTTGATGTATAGAATATCCTAAGACGAACACGTCTTGTGCGAAGAAAAACTTCATTTGTTGCGAGGGAACTTGAAACAGGAAGATATGAATAATTTTATCTCTTAACTTAGGCAAGATGAAACTCAGTAAAACTAAGTATGTTACTGACATCCCCCCCCCCCCCCCCCCCCCCCCATTTAAATTCTTAGTAATACTCAAAACTGACCTCAAAATTTTCTGAGTGTGAAGATGACTCATTAAACAATTACACTATTGTTGGTACCAATTAAAGTCAAAACACTGTCAACCATGAACATTCATTTCTCAAAAGATGTCTTTTGTAGAAAGAATAAAAATAATTTTAGATTTTTCTGAACTACGTTTAACCTGATTATTGCCATACAAGATACGTAGACAGTCTCACAATGGGCTCCGTCTCACAAAATAAAATCTTATATTCTCAAATAATCAAAGATGGATCATTTTTTAAAAAAAATAATTTAAAAATGATAAATTAAAAAGACTTTTAAAGTTTCTCAATTTATAAATTGAGCATAGTTTAATTTGTTAAAAAAATACTACCGTTTCTATGATTCAAACACTTTGTCATCATTCATTTCTAGGAAACAAATTTCCTAACTGCATATTGTCTTACATTTCTCCTGTGAACTTGTATTTCTCATTCATGCTAGTAATTCATAAAAAATGTTTTCTAGTGCAACTAGACTAAAAATAAAAAAATATTGTGGTGATTCCAAATGATGATTTTGTATAATAAGATATTCTTCAATATAAGATTTAGAGTTAGCAGGACCCTCTTGGATAATGTGACTAACAAGACCCGCCTGGATAATGTGACTAGAAAGACCCTCCTCATAATGGGATTAATAGGACCCTCCTAGATAATGGGATTAGCAGGACCCTCCTGAATAATGGGATTAGCAGGACCCTCCTGGATAATGAGACTAGCAGGACCCCCCTCATAATGGGATTAACAGGACCCTCCTGGATAATGAGACTATCAAGACCCTCCTGGATAATGGGACTAGCAAGACCCTCCTCATAATGAAATTATCAGGACCCTCATGGATAATGGGACTAGCAGGACCTTCCTAAATAATGGGATTAGCAGGACCCTCCTGGATAATAGGACTAGCAGGACCCTCCTAAATAATGGGACTAGCAGGACCTTCCTGGATAATGGAATTAGGTTACTTTCTCCTAGGATAAACATTTCCTAATCTAAGATGTTATTTTATTTTCTCCTAGGATAAACACCCTAGTCTGAGACAATTATTTTTATATTCTCATAGAATAAATTTTTCCTAGTGTGAGTTTATATTTACATTTACTAATAACCCACAAAATTTTTCCAATGAAAACTGGGGCAAAATTTTTGTTTATTTCTTTTGTTTGTGATGGTTTTCAGGTTTCTTTAAGCGAAACATGAATTTGAAACTCAAGAACAAAGTTTCAAATCTTTCAGAATAATCAACCCGATGATGGTCAGAATCAACTTCTTCAATACATGTAATAGTCTGACTTCTTCACATCTTTTAATAGTCAGCTTTCAATCAAGAAAACACGCAGTCATTCAAGAGCATCTTCAAATTGTCATTTTTAATAGTGTGAAAAGTTCAGTCTAAGTGGCAAGTTCAGCATCCAATCCAATTCAAGGTTAAGATACTCATCCAAAAATCAAGGTGATATCTTAAAGTCAAGATTCAAGTGAAGACTCAAGAAAAGTTGCATAGATAGGAGCTTGTATATTTATTTTTCTTTTGAGTATTTGCTTTCAATTTTTTTTTATGTAAGGGCATAAGAGTCGCTAGCTGGAGTTTCGATGGAACCTATTAATTCCAATCATATTTCATCTCCTGGCACTACATGGGGCCTGATGCCTTATAAACCCGGGATATTTTTGGATGTCAAAACAAGGGACTCGATCGCAACAAAATTGGGTATTGCAAATAAGAGTTCGGTCAAAAATTGTCACTGTGTCTTTGTCTGAAAACTTCTTCGTGTGTTCCGGACAAAGAGGGGAAACTGTAGACCACATAATTTTTGAATCTAATTGAAAGTTTTTATACCCTTTATAGAATTTAAATATTTTTTATTAATATTTTGACTTTTATTTTATTTTATTAAGTTTATTTTTAAAAGATTTGAAAACTACAGAAAATAATATCACACTTTAAGGTACATTTTTATTTATTCAAAGTTTAATAATAAATTAGTGATTTTAATTTTTATATATTTTAATCTAGCTATTTAATTTTTCTTAATTAATATTATTATTATTTTATTTAGTAACCAAAAAAAAAACTAACCATTTACCCCACTACCCCAACCCACCTACACTACCCCACTACCTACTACATACCAATATCTCTCTCCCCCCCCCCCCCCCACTACTAGCACAACACACCTCACACTATATATCTACAATCAGCCAATAGAAGAGGAGAAGAACGTGAAAAGAAAAAAGAAAAAAAATATACATACAGAAAAGGAAGAAAAATCACCCACAAACATAAAAAAAAATCAGCAAATATACTCACATTTTATTTTATATTTTGTTGTCACTCACAAATAAAAGTTGAAGTTGAGGTTTACTTTCGTGGTTTCGAGTTCGTGGTTCTTTATTGAGATTGTTTTCTTTTAGTGAAATTTTCGCAAGAGGTACAATTTAATGTTTATTGTATAAATTTAATATCTGATTATACAAGCACTGATTGTAAATGGTTTGAAGTTATCCAAATTTCAACATGTGGTTAAACAATTATGTTTTTTAATATGAAGTTATGTTCAAATATTCATAGCCAACTTTATGTTAGATCCTTTATATAATTATATTTAGTGTGAATTGTTATAAACAAACCGTAGTTTATTTCATACTTAAATAACCCATAGTTTATTTCATACTCAAGTAAAATTATTGTGCAAATATATTCTTATTTTGCATATTTAATTTTATAATGATAATATGTGTAATTATTATGTAAAGATGTTAATTTTATAATGATAATATGTGTAGTTATTATGTGAGATGTTAATTTTAGTTAGTATGTTTTTTCTTTTAATGCCAATGACGTTAAAAAGGAGATTAAAAAAAATTATATGAAAAAGGAAGAAAAACATAATAATAATAATAAAAAGGAAAAGTTTTAAACAAAAAACGTGAGAAAGAATATAATTAAGAAAAAAAATAAATAAAACAAAATGAAAAAATAATAAAAGGGCAAACGCGAGCCCCCCGCACCTCCAAAAAATAATTCATTTTTCTAAAAAACGTGCATTGAAAAAGAAGAAAACTTTTCGTTTAGAAAGCTTCTTTGTCAAAAAACAAAAATAAAATAAAATTAAAAAAACAAATAAAAAAACCTTGAAATAATAATAATAATAATAACAATTAAAAAATAATAATAAGGAAAAGGTAAAAAAAGAAAAGACACGTAATGATAAAAAAATAACAACTAAAAAAAAAGTAAAAAAATAAAAAATTTCTTACTTTACTTTGTTTGATATAATTTATGCACGTATATATATTTTTAGTTAATGGATATATATTAATAAAAGAAGGTAAATTTTAAATATATTTAAATAAATCAAAGAATGAGGGTTAATAAGATTTTTATTATTAAGTTAAATAATATACTATCCAAAATTAAAGTCATATAAAGTTAATAAAGCGACCGTGCTAGAACCATGAGACTCGAGGGGTGCCTAATACTTTTCCTTCGGTCAACAAAATTTCTTACCCAATTTTTAATTTCGCAGATCAAACAAAGAGTCATTTCCTATTGGTTAGGGATTTAAAAAAAAAGTAACTTGGAACACCATAACTTAATGTCAAGTGGCGACTCTGAAAAAAATAAAATAATCCCTTTAAATGTCAGTTTAATTGGAACAACTCTTTCTTTCAAAACAAGCAATTTAATTTTGAAGGAAAATAGGGGTCGTGACAGAATGTGATTTATGTACAAATTTCAGTTTCTTCTTATTTATTAATGAACTTACATTATTACCCCTTCCATTTAAGTTTAAATTCAACTTTATCAGTGAATGTTCAATAATCCAGAATTTTAATGCCCTTCTTTATTTTTCTTTTCGCGACACACAATTTTTTTGTGTGTTTTAAAAAAAGATCAAGCCTTTAAAAACATTAAAAAAAAAATCCATTTTTAGATGCTTAACAAGGGAAGAGAACTAAGGACACAAAATTAAGACATAAAAACAAATTGCCGAAGTACACCACCCTTACCCACACCTGATCACACAAATCTTCAGTCTATACTTATTCATAAGTGAAATTACATTATTACTCCTTCCGTTTAAGTTTAAGTTCAACTTTGTCGGCGAATGTTCAATTCTCCACAATTAATCCACTCCCTATTTTTCTTTACATGACCTACCGTTTTATTTAAAAATATGAAACAATTAATTTTTGAGTTGCCACTTAATTTTTAAAGTGAAATTAAGAAATTGATTTTTTAATAGATTAAAACAAAAAATCAATTGAAAATGTTTGAAGGGGTTCATGGTTCTTATTAATGTTCTTATTAGGAAGGAGTTTAAAGCACCTAGAACATTCATTAACACGCGGTTATTCGATAATTAACTATTTCACTAAGGTTTTAAAAGATAAGTGAAATTAAATATTTACTTAATTTTAAACGGTTAATTCAAATGACTATTTTTTGAGTTGAAATTTTGAAACCTTAGAATTAAATAAACACATAAAAGATACATAATAACAAGTAATGAGATAGGGTAAGAAGATTTGGGCCTAAACCTGAATTTGTCCGCCTAAGCCAGTATTTGAGCCTATTTTCATTTTGGGCCGAATCTTTCCATCTTTGTTTTTAGGGAAAATTTTCAAAATGTCAATATTTTATCATTTAAGAGGGCTCATTAGCAACACTTTCAATATTTAGTAAAAATGTCAAATTTTAGTTTGTCATGTATCTTATTTATGTTTTTTTTTTTATATAAAGAATATAATTATTAAACAACAAAAGGGGGAGAAAATAAGGGAGAGAATATTTCAAAAAAAAAGGTAAGGATCCACTAATTTTCTCATCAGTTACATTTTCAAATAAATTCAAATTTTGTTCTTATGGTTTCAAGAATTGTACCTTTTAAAATTATATTCATTTCCACACATTATATTCTATTTATAATTATTATAGTTTTTTATTAGTTTGGATTCATTACAATAGGTATGGACAAATGTATCTATATAGTCATTAAAGAAATTTATATTGTATTTCATATATTTTTTTACTATATAGTTATTTTTTTCTTCAAAAAATCTTGTATGGCATTGATTCAAAGTATTTTATTGTATTTTTATTAATCTAGTTTTTATTTAGAATTTTGCATAAATATATATAAAATACAAAAAATTAGTATGAGAAAAAAGTGAATGAAATATAAATTGAAAAAGGAAAAATTGAATATTTGGTGTACTTATTCTTAATAAAAATTTACATAACCAATTGACATACCTTATAATAAATAACAAATTAGAAAAAAATGTTCAAAATTCAGAAACAATGCAACATAAATTTTTGAATGAATACTTCCTATTATTGTAAAATTAATACTAAACTAAAACAGTATCAAATTCAATGTATACTTCCAAAATTATGGAATACAAAAAATAATAAACGATGAAATACAAAAAAATAAATACTAATTGTCGTACATTACATATCTATCCCACACAAAAAAAAAAAAAAAAACAGGAATACAAAAAATGGATATTATATATATGAAATAACAATTCCAAATATATGGATACAAACAGACAATTAAACAATGAATACAAAAATACTACTACTAAAGTAGACAATTAAAATCAATATACGCTTCCAATTTTGGAAGACAAAAAACATAAAACTTATGAAATACACCCCAATCAAATCATATAATGTGTGCATCGACATAACTCTCACACACACAACAAAAAAAAAACAGAACACAAAATACAAATAAAATATATGAATACAAAAAATAAATACTAAACTATAACATGATAAAGGCGTCCATATACACCTCCAAACGCAGTTGTAACATGAAATTTTTTTTATTCCTAAAAATTACTAAAAACAAATTAAACTAAACATGCAAGACACAGAACATGCCCAAAAAAAAAAAAAAAACCTCTTCTCCAACAAATTGGTCTTCTTAAAGCATGGTTATTGAATTTGTGTCGGATTTTTTGCACATCGACGGATTCAGAGATTTTTGCAGTCGTATAATCCTCATAGATTAGAAGCGGAACCACATTATTGTTGAATTTGAGTGAAAAAAAATTAAATGATGAAAAGAAGAAGATACGTGATTAATTTTGTCCAATACCTCCTAGAACTTCTCTGAAAACGTCCATTAAAAGACAATTATGTAGTTAAAAAATATTTTAAGAGCAACAAAAAATAAAAACAAACACTAAAAATCCAGTATGTTAAATAAATAAGAAAATATGATAATACGCAAACAATGTTAATCTTCAAATCCAATATGTTAGAGAGAGAAAATTGAAAAGAAGCGTAAGAAAAGAGAGAAAAAATCTGGGATTTGATTAGGAAGAAAGTAGAGAGAAATTGATAAGCTTAAGAAAAGAGAGTAAAAATTAAAAACTGACATTAATATCTATCCTAATTACTAAATATAGAAAAATTTCTAATCATGAGCGCGAGGAAAAATGTAAATAATGAGAGGAGAAAATTTAAGAATATCAAAATAAAGATTTATTTTAAAAAATAAATGGACATTGGGACATAATTTATCTAATATATAAAGTATGGATATATCCTTAAATAAATTAGTTTTTTGACTAGTTAAAATTAAATTTTCCTTGTTTTTATCCTAACTAAATTTTGACAAATTTATTTCTTTGGCCTCCGTGTCCACGACCCCAAATCGGATCGCGACTCGCCACACCCACCAATTATCCTTCTATGTGAGCGAAACCAACCAATCTAAACCTTAACATTTCATGTAATATCAAAGGTAGAAAGTAATGCGGACGACTTATAAAAACTCATTATAAAAAACCAATTCAATAACTTCTAAAAAATTTCAATCAGGGTCTATTATTATCCCCAAAAAACTGGAAGTCATCATCCAAGAACATCTATGAATCAAAATTACTAAACTAAGAGTATTCTAAGAAGCTAAAATTAACAAAAGCTAGTGCCATGCCGGGAACTTCAAGGCATCAAGACATGAGGAAGAAGATCCAGTCCAAGCTAGAAGCGTTAGCTCACCCTGAAATACGTGTAATGAAGACTGGCTAGAGTTTGCGGTTGAGTTGAAGGACGACGGTATGTTTGCTGCCCACTTCACCCAACATAACAACGAGAAAAACATAAAAGTAGGGGGTCAGTACAAACACACAAGTTACTGAGTAGGATCATCGGCAACTCAAAAAGAAAGCAATATATCTCAGATATCATCATAAAAATCAAATTATTTTTAAGGGTCGATAGCAACAAGTATAAAAGATCATTTATAATAGCACCGATCATATATGAGGACTAAAGCCTCCACCCCCCCCCCCCCCCCCCCCCCCTCCCCCCCCCCCCCCCCCCCCCCCCCCCCACCATACTCTTTTGGGACACATGGTTTTAGATTGAGTATATTAGCTCTTTCAAGATTCATTATCTATATTCCTCGTGCGGTACGTGACCCACTCCAGATCCCTCACGACTATGTGTCGGAAACGTGACACTCCGATCCCCCTAATTCTTGTGTCGGTTCGTGACAACACGATCCCCTAAAATCTACGTGTCGATTCGTGGACACCTGATCCCCTAAATTTACGTGTCTGTTCGTGTTCACACCAGGTCCCCTACATCTACGTGTCGTTTCGTGACACCCGATCCCCTAATTCTCGTGCATCGGTTCGTGACAAACCGTCCCAACCCCCACTAATCTCATTATATTAGTCAAAATCAAGCCTCTTTTATAAATCAAGGCAGCTCATCTCATTTACTTTAGTTCATCAAAGCCTCTTTTTACCAAGGACATCATCATTTAACAAGAGATTAGGGTTTTTATCAAGATTTGGGATTCAATAGCATTATCATGCGTGTTTCATCACAATCATATATATAAATTCCACATTCATTGCATTACACACAATTAAGCCTCTGAAGGACTTGATAATACTACCCAAACCACATATCATTCCGCTATTAAGAGTTTACTACGAATAGCATACAAAACTATAACCTACCTCCACCGACGATTAGTGATCAAGCAAGCAAATCATCAATCCTTGTTGTCTTCGTTTTCTACTATCTCTGCTCGATTTTCCCTCTCTTTCTGTTCTTTTGCTTTTTCTATTAAAACCCTCTGTCTTTTACCCTATTATCATATAATTAAGTATAAAAAAAGAGGCAATAATAAACCCACTAATTGAAACTCAAAGGTTTACCTCTTGTAACCACCAAGTAATTTAGGGACTTATTAACTTACCCTCTACTTTATAATTAAAGACAGGGAACTAGTCCAAACGCCTTAAATTAATTAACAGAAATCTACCCAGACTGGGATATTAAGCAGCCTGTGACGGGCGTCGTGCCTGCGACGGTCCGTCCTGCTGATCCGTCACCAAAGTTCAAAGATCTGGATTTACTGAATGGCACCCCCCTGTGACGGCGTGTGCCACGACGTTCCGTCCTGCCATTCCGTCGTGGAGTCAGAGAGTCGATCTAGACCCAATTTTCTACATTTCTAAGTGTTTTGGACGAGACCCCCTCGACGGTCGTCGTGCCCATGACGTGAGTGTCCGTCGTGGGGTCCGTCGTCTCAGCCAGTTTTCCAAAATAAATCTTGTTCAAAACGACTAAACACAGGGGTCGTTACAATAGGGATACCAATTTACCATCGTTCGTCCGCGAACGATCACGAGAAGTAAAAACAAGAGTAAAAGAAGTACCTGAATTTTAAACAGGTGTGGGTATCTTTTCGGCATATCAGCCTCCTTCTTCCCAAGTGGCCTCTCAACTGGTCGATTTCTTCCATTGACTTTTGAGGATGCAATCCCCTTGATCTCAACTTGCGAACTTCTCTATCTAAAATGGCAACAGGCTCCTCCTCATAAGGGACAAGTTTATCATTCAAGCAAACTAATCCCACGAATGATGTTGTAGTTTCCATCCCCATGGTATCTTTTTAACATAGGACACTTGAAACCGGATGCACTCAGATACGCCCTGGATTCAAGGCTAATTCGTAAGTCACCTCCCCTACTCGCTTCAGAACTTCAAATGGACAATATACCTCGGACTAAGCTTACCTCTTGTACAAATCGCATCCACACCCTTCATGGGTGAAACCTTCAGCAAGGAATTGTGCTTATTCACCTTCCATGAAATCCAAAGTCTTAACCTTTCGATCTGCATAGTCCTTTTGCCACTTTGAGCCCGCTAAAAAGCTTTCTTGAATGGATTTCACCCTTTTCTAACCGAATCCCTCAAAAGGTGCAGTACCCCATGGTCTAACCTCGAATATCAACTAACCATGGCGAGACCTACATTCTCCTCCCATACAATGCCTTCGAAAGGAGCCATATCAATATTGAGTGATAGTATTATTGTATGAAAAACTCCGCTAAGGGCAAGAAGTTATCCCACTGAACCACCGAATTCTATCACACATGCTCCGAAGCATATCTCCAATACTTGAATCGTTCACTCAGGAATGGCCATCGGTCGAGGTGAAATGCAGTACTAAGGGCCCAATCTAGTGCATTAATTAGTTTTTTTGACTAGTAAACTAAATTTTCTTGTTTTTCCTAAGCTAATTTTTAAATTTATTTCTTTGGGCCTCCGTGTCCCGACCCAAATCGGATCCGCGACTGGCACCACACTTATCCTTCTATGGTGGAGCGCACACCAATCTAAACCTTAACATTTCAATGTAGATTCAACAACAACAGAACGTATGCGAAAGACTTAAACTCATTATAAACCAATTCAAGAACTTCTAAATTCACAACATCTTTATTAATCCCAAAAAATCTGAAGTCATCTCACCATAACATCTACTGATCAAATTACTAAACTAAAGTGCTCTAAGATCTAAATACACAAGCTATTCCTTCCGAACTTCAAGGCAATCAAGACATGAGAAGAAATCCATTCCAAGCTATAATCGTTAGCTTCACCCTGAAATCCGTGTAATGAAGACTGGCTAGAGTTGCGGTTGATTTAAGAGACTGTATTTTTGCTGCACTCCCAAATCAAAACTAAGAAAACATAAAGAGGGGGGTCATTACAAACACAAGTACTGCGTAGGTATCATCGGCCAACTCAAAATAGAAAGCCTATCTCTCAGATATCTCATAAAAATCACCAATATTCTTAACAGTGATAGCAAACAAGTATACACATCATTTATTTAATAGCACCGATCATAATCTATCATGACTCAAGCATCCACACCATACGTCTTATTGGTAACATTTTCTTTAGATTTGAGTATAACTTAGCATCTTTCAGAGTCATTATCTATATCCTCTTGTGTCGTACGTGACACTCCGTCCCTCACTACTATGTGTCGTAACGTGACACTCCGACCCCCTAATTCTATGTGTCGGTTTCGTGACAACCCGCTCCCCTATCTAACGTGTCGCTTCTGACATACCTGATCCCTAACATCTACGGTCTGTTCGTACAAAGCACCCTTTCACCTAAATCTACTTTCCTTCCCCTTCTTGTGACTGACACCGATCCCCTAATCTCTACGTGTCGGTCGTGACACCCGTCCCACTAAATCTCATTCTATTAGTAAATCAGCTTCTTTTATATCAAGGCATCATCATCTCATTACTTAGTTCATCAAGCCTTCTTTTACCAATACAATATCATTGAACAAGAGATAGGTTTTTGATCAATATTTGGGATTCAATGCTTCATTCATGCCCACCTTGTTTCACAAATTCACAATCATATCTATAAACTCCACATCATGCATACACACACTTAATCATATAGAGACTTTATAATACTACTCCCAAACACTATCATTCGCTATTAAGATTTTACTACAATAGCATAAAAACTATAACCTACCTCCACCGAAGATTCGTGATCAGCCCTCAAATTCCTCAAATCCTTGTTTCCTCTTCGTTTCTCTCTCTCTTCGCTGATTTCCCTCTCTTTCTTGTGCTTTTTCCTCTTTTTCTTATTTAAAGCCCTCTTTCTTTTAACCCTAATTATCATATATTACGTAATAAAACTGGCAATAATAAAACCCACTATGAACTCAAGGTTACCCTCTTTAACCCCAAGTAAATTAGACTTATAACATTACCCCTCTACTTATAATTAAGCATGAAATATCCAAGAACCCCTTAAATAATAACAGAAATCTGCCCCAGCCTGTGATTACGCGCCTGTGACGGGCCGTCGTTCCTGCGACGGTCCGTCCTGCTGCTTATTCCGTCCAAAGTTTCAAAGACTGGATTTACTGAATGGCATGTGACGGTCCGCGTTTCCCCCGACGTCCTCCTGCATGCCTCTTTACGTTCAGAGAGTCGATCTCAGTACCCAATTTTCTAATTTCTAAGAGTGTTTGAACGATACCCCCTCGACGGTCCGTCGTGCCCATCGAAATGTCCGTCGTGGGGTCCTCGTCACTCAGCCAGTTTTTCCCATAAATAAAATCTTTCTGTTCAAAACGACTAACAGGTCGTTACAATGATAACCAATTTTTCCCATCGTTCGTCCTCGAACGATCACGAGAAGTAAAAACAAGAGTGAAAAGAAGTACCTGAATCTTTACACAGGTGTGGGTATCTTTCTCGCATAATCAGCCTCCTCCTCCCAAGTGCCTCATTCAACGTGGTCTATCTTCCATTTAACTTTGATGGATGCAATCTCCCTTGACTCAACGGCGACACTTCTCTATCTAAAATGGCACCAGGCTCCTCCTCATACGACAAGTTCTCATCAAGGCATAAACTGGAATACTCAACGAATGCATGTAGTTTCCTTCCCATGGTATCATTTTTAACACTGACACATGAAATACCCGGAATGCACTCCGTACAGCCCTGGAGTCAAGGCTAATTCGTAAAGGCACCTCCCCTACTCGCTTCATACTTCAAATGGACCCATATACCTCTCGACTAAGCTTACCCTCTTTACCAAATCGCATCACAAACACCCTTCATGGTGAACCTCAGCAAGACTTGTTCACCTTCATGAACTCAAGTCTCTAATAACCTCTAACCTTTCGATCTCATATTCCCTTTTGCCTACTTTGAGGCCGCTAACAGCTTTTCTTGAACTGGATTTCACCTTTTCGAACGAATCCTCAAAAGGTCAGTACCCCATGGTCCAACCTCGAATGCATCAAACTAACCAATGGGAGACCTACATCTCCCCATACAATGCTTGAAAGGACCATATAATACTTGATTGATAAGCCGATTATTGTATGAAAAAACTCCGCTAAGGGCAAGAAGTTATCCCAATGAACACCGAATTTCTATCACACATGCTCGAAGCTATCTTCCAATACTTACTTGAATCGTTTCACCGCCAGACTGTCCATTCTGTCCCTCGGTCTGAGGTGGAAATGCAGTACTAAGGTTCCAATCTAGTACCATATTATCACAGGGCCCTGTGTCCCTCCACAACTTAGAAGTACCTGCGTACGCTCTATCTGATCTGATGGAAAGTGGAACTCCATTCAACCGAACAATTTCTGAGATGTAGAGTCTGGCTAACTGGTCTCCTGCATTTGTAAGTCCACCTAACCCGGAATAAATGAGCAACTTAGTTAATCTGTCCACACGTTACCCAAATATAGTCAACTTGCCCAATGTCTTTGAAGACCACCACGAGTCCATTGCAATTCTCTCCTCACTTCCATTCATGACTGGGCATTCTCTGAAGTGTTCCTCCTCCGGGCCTCTTTGTTCATACTTTAATTGTTGACCATTTTTGGACATTTGGCAACAAACTCACCAAATGTCGCGCTTCCATTCTACTCCACCAAAATGTTGGCTTAGGGTCACGGTACATCTTGGTTGCCCCAGGATGTATAGAATATCCAGAACTATGAGCCCTGTAATATATTGGGCTCACATCATCAACACGGGGTACACATACCCTCCCTTAATGTCCTCAAAACACCTTCCTCATCCATTAGTGCTTCTTTTAAAAGCCTCCTCCTCGCAACAACCTTATCCAATTCGCGTATTTCTCATCATCACACTGTTTCCTCCCCTGATCTTGTCAAGAAACGAAGATCTCGCCCCCCACACTGGGATGCCAAAAATCCTCCCTTCTCATTTACTTCTAACCTCATAAGAGTTTTTTCATTAGCCCAAGAGTCCTTAACCTCTCTAGCCAATGGGCAGTCCTCGTAAACTTGTACGTGGGCTAAACCTAACCCATGCTCCATGCTTTTCACGTACAGGCTGTCTGCCACACATCCTTATCCTTTCCCGATGATACAAGATGTTCACATCAATAATCCTTCAGTAGTTCCATCCACCTCCTCTGTCTCAAATTCAATCGCTCTCTGAGTAAGACCATACTGTACTACGTGATCCGTATAGACTACTTCACACTTAACCCCATAATAATAGTGTCTCCATTTCTTTAATGCAACACCACCGCATCCAACTCTAAATCGTGGGTCGGATACTTAACGTTCATTGCACCTTTAATTGCCTCGAAGCATAAGCAATTTACATTCTCTTCCTTCTCTTGCATTAATGCCACTGGCACCCAAACCATAATCAATCGTCACAATAAACAATGGAAGTTCTTACTTACCTCTCTACTTGGCAGGTAAGGACATGTGCGGTATCACAAGGTCTTGAGTTTCTGAAAGCTTCCTCATAATATTCATCCGACCATAACAAATGGAACATCTGCTTTAGTCAGTTCGTCACTTGGAAGCAATAAAGAGAATCCCTTGCAAATCGACGGTAGTACTACTGGCTAAACCAACACGCTTCTTATTTCTGACACATTTGGTAGGTCTTAAACCCGCAATTCTTCACTTTTGCGATCTTAGAAGGATCCATCCCACCATCACTTATCATCCTAGAAACCACGTGCCCAAGAAGGACACTGCATCTACTAGCCAAACTCAACAAAAACTCACACTTGGAGAAATTTGCATAAAGTTTTTTAATCCTCCACAATTCCAACACAATCTCAATGCTTCTCATGTTCCTTCTTACCTCTTGGAGTATATTAGTATAATCATCAATAATACGCTCACAAAGAGATCCAGATATGGCTTAAAAATCCCCGTTCATCAAGCTCATGAAAGCAGCCGGGGCATTCGTTATTCCCAAAAGGAAATTACCAAGAATTCTAATCCCATAACCTGGTTCGAAAAGCATCCTTTTGGCACATCGCTGCCGTATTTTCAATTGATGATAACCAACTCAAGTCAATCCTTAGAGAATACACCAGCAACCTTGGAACTGATCAACAAATCATCATTCGAGGACGAGGAACACTTGTTCTTACCATTTACTTTATTTAGTTGCGGTAGTCTATGCACATCCCAAGACTCCCCTCCTTCTTCTTCACAACAACAGGAGCACCCCCAAGGGGATGCACTTGGTCTAATGAAACCTTTGCTCAACACTCTTGAAGTTGATCCTTTAACTCTCTAACTCCAGCGGAGCCATTCTATAAAGGGGGTATATAAATTGGCGATACCCGGTTCAAGATCGATGCAGAAGTCAATATCTCTATCCCCCGGTGGCATCCCGGAAGGTCCCTTTCAGGAAAACATCTAAAAACTCGCGAACTATCGAAACCGACTCAAGTGGAGGTACTTGGTTAGTATCATCCCGTGAGTGGTCCAAGAAAGCTAAACAACCCTTTTTTATAAAACCATTCCCTTAAGCATAAAAAAGTCATAATACGAACCGGATTGGAAGTTTATCACCCTCCCACACTAACGATCGGTCACCAGCCTTGGCTAACGTCACAGCGTTTAGCATTACAATCTAAGATAGAAAAATTTCGGAGAAAGCACAAGTCATACCCAGAATTACGTCAAGTCACCATTTCTATGATAACCAATTCTACATCAGTATTTCTTCCCCACAAAGTCACAAGACAAAGATCTATACACATTTTCAACTATCACAGACGCACCCACCGGAGTAAACCCAATAGGGCATGTCAAGCAATTCACAATGTAATTAAGACCAGTATCAATGAGAAGATACATTGAAAAACGTGAGCCCAGGATCAAATAATACAGAAGCGGCCATGCATCGCAAACCAGAAGATTAACCCTGGTGATAACAGCATCGATGTCTCTTTTCTGCTTCAGACCCCAGGAAAGCGTAACAATGGGCCCTATCACGTGTCTTGCCGTTGCCCCTACCATGTTGTGCTGGTAGTGACTCCAGTTTGTCGCGTTACCCTCGGCCGTTTGGTGACCACCATTACCTACCTTTCGGCCACCACGCCTCCCAGCATAACGACCTCTACCATGACCAACCTCTGCCTCTATCTATTGGGGGTCTATAAACTCTCTTTTTTTGGACAATTCCTTCTAACATGGTCCAGTCTCCCCACCATCCTAACACTCTTGAGTCGGGCATAGGTCCTCTCTAGAAAAGTGTTTACCGGTCTGAGGTGGACCCCCCAAACCCCCCAACTACATTCTAATAGTGATACTGAATTGGTCGGACTGAGTACCTCCTGAAACCCTGTCCGCTGAGTAGCACCATTAAACTCACCTCCCCTTACGAAACCTTTTTAGATGTCTATGCCATGGTGAAGTCATCTAGCTTCACTCCCTCTACCTCAATACGACATCTAACCACTTCTTGAAAGATTCCGCTGTGGACGCAACCTGTAAGGCCTGACATTCCGCAACTCTGATCTCAACCCCTTCACAAACGGCGAATTCCGCTCTTGTGGTACTGAACATAGTTGGGTTCGTACCATTTGATAAGGCAACGAAATTTAGCCTCATATGCAGTAACTGACCACCTAACCTGCTCTAGGCTAAAAAAACTCATCCCTTTCCTATCCCACCCTCAAAGTACGGGGGATATACTTCCTCTCCATAACAAGCTAGAGCCTGATGCCCAAGTCATAGTGGTGCCTCCTGTTGTTGACAACTCAACATGTGACCGCACCAACATTTGGCGTTCCCTTGAAACTGTAGGGTTGTTAACAACTCAACACCAACCCGTTCTATTATCCCTCTGGGTAGTTAGCTCATGACAGTCAACTAGAACTCATTCATCCATCAGATTCATCACCCTTGAAGACCGGTAGTTTCAATTTCAAGACTTACGAAAGTTCATGTTGATCCATATTGTCATTCTAGGCCCTCTTTGTCAGTCGAGGAAACGTGCCTATTTCCAATGAGCCATCCATGCGGGGAGCGCATAGTAAGTCCTCATGTGTACCGCCGGAACCTGAGGTGCTGGTGCAGAAAACACTGGGTGTTTGACCTTGATCAGGTATACCCGCTAAGATAAGCAATAAACCTGATTGATCATTTTCTGGGGTTAGGTTGGGGTGACAATTCCTCATTCCTCATTCTGGCACTTGTTCATTCTCCCCATCTCCCTTCTCTTACGTAACTCTCCTCATTCGGTGGAGGGTCCCGCCCTAGCAACCAGATGGGCCTAAGGTGCTCTCCTCTTCCTCTATAGGACGTCCCCCACGGCCTCGTCCACGCCGTCTTGTCGCTACTTCTCTCTGAGCTCAGCCCAGTGGCTGGCTCATACGCTTCTTGTCTTGCCAGTTTTGGTGGTTGGCGTAGTCGTTGTTGCTCGGTTCTAACATCTGCGAACAAGTGAAGATGGTCAGATACCAATTTGTATCACACTAGTACCAATTGGATACCAAGTAAAATCACGACAGAAGAAAGACAGAATGAACGTTTTCCGACAGTCCTTCTAGCCTCTCAAAGAAAGTAAAGGCGTCCCCCTACCGTCCTCCTTAAGACTCTACTAGAACCTGTTTCGTGTGTGATGAGACCAACGCCTATGCTCTGATCATCCCAAGTTTGTCCGACCCAAATCGGATCGCGACTGGCACCCACACTATCCTTTCTATGTGCGCGAACCAACCAATCTAAACCTTAACATTTCCATGTAATTCAACAGAAAGTAATCGTAATACTAAACTCATTAATAAAAACAATTCAATAACTTCTAAATTCAAACATCATTATTACCCCAAATCTGGAATTCATCATCACCAAGAACATCTATGATCAATTTACTAACTAGAGTATTCTAAGAAGCTACATAACAAAAGCTAGTTGCCATGCCGGAACTTCAAGGCATCAAGACATGAGAAGACAGATCCGTCCAAGCTAGAAGCGTTAGCTTCACCCTGAAATCCTCCGGTGTAGAAGACTGTGCTAGATATGCGGTTGAGTTGAGACGACGGTAATGTTTGCTGCACTCCACAAATAACAACGAATCAAACATAAAATTAGGGTGTCAGTACAAACCCAAGTACTGAGTAATGTATCCATCGGCCACTCAAAATAGAAAGCCAATATATCTCAGATATCATCATAAATCAACTAAGAGCTTAACAGGTGTAGCAACAAGTATAAACATCATTTTATAATAAGGCACCGATCATATCGAATGAGGGACTCAATCCTCCACAACATACTCTTTTTGGGAAACATGTTCTTTACGAAGTGAGTATAGTAGCATCTTTCAAGATTCATTATCTATATCCTCTTGTGTCGGTACGTGACCTCTGATCCCTCACTACTATGGTGTCGCACGTGACACGCCGATCCCCTAATTCTCCGTGGTCGGTTCGTGACAAGCCCATCCCCTAAATCTAACTCTACTTGGTGGTTCGTGACACCCGATCCCCTAAAATCTACTGTGTCGGTTGTGACAACCGACCCGATCAACCCTAAATCATACGTTCGTTTCGTGACCCCGATCCCCTAATTCTACCGTGTCGGTTCGTGACAAAACCCTGTCCCACTAATCATTCATCTATTAGTAAATCAAGCCGTCTTTTAATATCAAGGCATCATCATCTCATTACTTTAGTTCATCAAGTCCTTCTTTTAGACAAGCATCAATCATTTAAAACAAGAATTAGTTTTTATCAAAAATTTGGGAATTCCATAGCTCCATCATTCTTGTTTCTCACCAATCATATATATAAAATCACATCACTCTACACACAACGAAGTCATATAGAAGACTTTATAATACAAACCAACACATATCATTCGCTATTAAGAGTTTACTACGAATAGCATAAAACCATAAACCTGCGTCCACCGAAGATGTCGTGATCAAGCAGCAATTCCTCAAATCCTCCTTGTTGTGTTCTTCGTTTTCTCTCTCTCTTGCGCGATTTCCCTCTCTTTCCTTTTCTTTTGCTTTTTCTTATTTCAAACCCCCTTCTTTTACGCCTAATTATCATATAATTAAGTAATAAAGATTGCATAATAACCCACTAATTAACTCAGGTTACCTCTTTTAACCCCCAAGTAATTAACTTATTAACAGACCCCTCTACTTTATAATTAAAGCAGGAACATATCCAAAACGCCCCTTAAATATTAACAAAATCCAGACCTCCCCCATCCGACCCAGCCTGGGATTACGCATCCTGTGATGGGCCTCGTGCCTGCGACGGTCCGTCCCGCTGCTAGCCGTCACAAGTTCATAGTCTGGATTTACTGATGGGCCTGTACGTCCGTCGTAGCCCTACGACGTTCCGTCTGCCATTCCGGCGTGACGTTCAGAGAGTCGATCTCAGTACCCCCCAATTTTCTAATTCTAAGTGTTTTGGTAACGAGACCCCCTCGACGGTCCGTCGTGCCCATGAGGTCCTCGTGGGGTTTCGTCGTCCAGCCATTTCAGAAATAAACTCTGCTGCGCAACGACTAAACAAACAGTTCTTTCACTCCGTCCCATCTTCCACATGTCCTAAACTATCAGCAAGAACTAGTTGATAATGGGCTTAGCCCAAGAATAACACATTTTTTTATTTTTTTTAAAAAAGTGGGTCTTTGGCCCAATCTTTTTTGATTCTCCGGTGTACTGTATATTCTTTCATCTCCGGGACCTATTTGTTGATTCTTATAGCTGGCCGGCTCGAATAAAAATAAAATTAAGCCTCCGTGGCCCAAAGAAAAATTCTAAGATAGGGTTTGTAGAATCCGACCAGATTTCCCATGCAAACAAAATGGGTACAACAAGTCAAATATCAACTTACTCAAATCTATCTCTCTCTCTCTCTCTCTCTATATATATATATATATATATATAAATGAGGATTATACAGGAGGTGATGTGGCACCTCTCTATGACCTCCATTCATTTTTTCTTATTTTTCTTTCTTTTACTTTACATTTTTTCTTATTTTTTTCAATTATTTTTTTCTTATAAACTCATATCTTTTTAATTATATAAATTATATTATTAAATTAGCATTAATAATATTCATAACCCTCAAACCTTTCATATTCATAACCTCTTAAACATTTCATATTCATAACTTCTAATTATTTAATATGAAAGGTTACTTAACAACTATAAAATCACACTAACATTGGTGTTATTTTGTAGTCATCTTTGGGTAGAGATGAGGTGGACGAACATGTTTACAATATTTGTAAGTTTTTGAGTGCCTTATTTTTTTCACAATCAATCTTATTTCCATATCATTCCTTTTAATAACAGTAAGGCTAATATGTTTCATATTTTTATTCTTCTTCTAATAAATTATTTGTTTTGTTATCTTTGAGATTTATTTTTATGACCTATATGTATTTGTTATTATTTTTTTCATGACTTCTTATATATATAGATAAATGATAACATCAAGCGGTGAAGATTAGGGGTTTTGGAGTTTTTATTATATTGATTATTTGCAAAAATATTATGTAGGATAAGAATTATGAATTAAATGTCATTTTTTCCTTATTCTTTATGAGACTATATTTTATTTGTGTAACTTTTGAGATTTCCATTTTACTGGCTAAGTAATTTAATTTGTTATTTTTTTCTGACTCTTGTGTAATAGGATGAAATTAAAATCTTTAGAGATGGAGATTAATGGATTTTGATCTATATAGTGATTATATTATTCTTTATTTTTAGTCCTTAATAAGTCATGTTTTCTATTATATTATTTCCTTTTGAATATTTTAAATGTTTTATCAAAATGATTCTTATGTTTTTAATGTAATTTCTCCGTTATTCTTTATCTTTTTCTTCTTTTGGTAGCTAATTTTTAACTTATTTAAATCAGATTTGCCGATTATAGGAGATGTATCCCTAAATAAAAAACAAAAATAAAAAAAAAAAAATTAAAAAAAAAAAAAAACTAAAAAAAAATAAAAAAAAATAATACAAAAAATAATTAAAAAATAAAAAACAAAAAAAAAATAAAAAAAATAAAAAAAAAAATAAAAAAAATAAAAAAAAAGACAAAGTAAAAAAATAAAAAAACAAAAAAACAAAAAAACACAAACCAAAAAAAAAAACACAAACCCCCCCCCCCGACTCGCTCCCCCCCCCCCCCCCCTCACCTCCCCCTTCCCCCCCCTCCCCCCCCCCCCCTTCCCCTTCTCCCCCTCCCCTATCATCACTCACCCGCCCCTCCCCTCCCCCCCCCTTCCCCCCCCCCTCCTCCCCCCCCCCCCCCACTTGCCCCCCTCCTCCCCCCCCCCCCCCCCCCCCCCCCCGCCCCTCCCCCCACACCTACCCTTTTCCCCCCCCCCCCCCCCCCCTCCCCCCCACCACCAATCTCCCCCCCTTCCCCTCCCCCCCCCACCACCCCCCCCCCCCCCCCACCCTCCTACCCCACCCACCACCCCCCTTCCCCTGACCCCCGCCCCTTAATACTCATCCCACCCCCACCCCCCCCCCCCCACCCCCCCCCCCCCTGCCCCCCCCTCTCAAAAGGAACTGATAACCCTCTCGAAAGTTTCGTTGTCCTCATCCCCCATACCCCCACCCCACCACTCTCACACCCCCCACCCCACCCCCACCCACCCCCCCGCCCAACCCCCCAACCCCCCCCACTATTTTAAAAAAAATAATTTTGAAACTGGTTATACATTTCTTGCATATTTGAGTATTACAAGGAAAAATACTTTGAGATGCTCTAATATAATACCAACTCTTTCTTTGTTTGAATCATACATTTAATATTTTTGTTTATGTTCATGAGATAGAAATCCTGCGTTTTTTTAAAAATACATCTAATTTATTCCCTTAGCCTCTATATGATTCTTGAATAATTTAACTATATATAATGATGACCTCTCTTCAAAAATAAATTATTTGTGTAGTTAAATTTTATCTCTTCTCTCACTTTTTTTATTGATAATATTAGTTTATTGTGTCTGTGGCTTATAATATTTTAAAACATAGAAGTAGAAAATGAGTAAATGAATATCTATATGCTACTTAAAAAGTGTAAATTAGGTATATAGCATATTATGTAGTCATATTTTCAAGTTATGGCATAAGAGTTTGATTTTCATTCTATAACACTTAATATATCAACTTATAACATTTCTTTAAATTAAAATATTGTAAATATTTATTCTGTAAAATTAGGATGAAAAATAAAATTAAAAAATGATTAATTAAAATTGGATAATTTCCATGAATGTAGTTACTGTTATTAACTGATAACAAAATGTGCACCTTTTAAGGGATTTTAAAAATATAATTAAGTAGATATGCACCTTAATTATCTCAATCTGTTTTAATGGTAATTATTTTTGATTTTTTATCCTTAAAAAATTGTATTATGTTATCTTTCTTTCCATAAACGTTATTCATTCTTTTTTTTTCCAGAAATTGAACTATATTCATATATTCGAATTCTGTCATATTTTATCATTTTTTTTTTGAAAAAAACAATTAAATGAAGGTTGAAAAAGTTTAGATTTGATTTAATGGGAGAAAATTGTGTCAATTTAATTAAACATGGGGCAAATGAAATTAATCAGGTTAGTTTTTTTTAATATTTTAGTAATGTGTCGTATTTTTTTTCCCATGTATATTGCATATGTTAAATTGATATTTTTTTTTTGATACATTTATTCAGTGTTTCTACTAATAAATATTTCATAATATTAAATGTATTTTCATGTGTAAATAAAACGAAGAATGATGTTAAATGTGATTACTGGTTAAAAATAAAAATTTTTACAGTTTTTGATCAAAATCAGAACAGGTCCACATTTCAAACCAGTTAAGCAACAAACTCTTTTAACCCAAAATGTAACTCTTTACCATTTACTTTAATGATAAACATGTCATCCCTAACATTTTCATTCCCCATTATAAATAAGTGTCTCAACAATTGACATTGAATTTAATGTGATGCAATTATAAAAAAATTCAAAAGGTGTTTCATCTAGGAATTTTGAAACTTATCTTGACCTAAAAAGGTCAACAAATCCGCAAACACATTCATGTTAATACATGAAGACAAATGTGTTTGTGTCTTCTTCTCCTAAAAAATTGTAAAAATTAATACTGTTAATCATACACATATTCATACACATAGTATACAAAACATAATGCAGTTAATCATACACAATTCAAAACAAACTTACAAACATAATATTGAAAATACATAATTCATACACATAGTATACAAAAGATAATGCAGTGAACCATACACAATTCAAACAAACGTACAACATAATATTGAAAAATACATAATTCATACACATAGTATACAAAACATAATACAATATAATCATACACATTTCAAACAAACTTACAACATTCTTTCATACACACATATATTCAACACCAAAATATACAAATCAAAACATAAAGTATAACTAATTATGGGATTCTCTATTCAACAGTATCAAAAACTTGATACAAAAAAATCATACATATTTCATACACATTTTATATATACAGTGAATCATACAGTGAATCATACAAAATTCATACAGTGAATCATACACAATTCATACAGTTAATCATACACAATTCATACAGTGACTCATACATAAAAATACATGTTTCAGCAATTGATATTGTAATATGAAGAAATCTGTAATTTCATACAGTGAATCAATACACAATTCATACATTATTTATTTACATAAAATTTATATTTTAACTATTTTATACCCAAATAACAGAAAATAAAAATAACAGAACATAAAAAATTTTTAAAAAATTAACTTTTACTAGCCTTTGAACTTTTTTTGGGTTAACTGTTTCTTTTTCTTCTTGTAAATGTGAAGTTTCGATTTCAGATGCTCTTGGTTTTTTGGTTTTGATTTTATCAACTCTTCCACAAAATCAGATTCAAATCTGATGATTCCTCGATTTCTTTTCCTTTCCTCTTCTTTCCTCTTTCTTTCGTCCTTTTCTCAGATTCATCTACTTTTTTCTTTTCTTTCCCTTTTCTCTTCTTCTCGTTTTCCTTTGGATGTTTTTTTTTCTATTGTTGATTTCCGTGATCTAGATTTAACTTTAACAGATGAAGGTTGAGATTGTGTTTGTGATAAAATTTTGAAAGATGAGCAAGAAAATCGTCTGAGCTTGCTTCTTCATTCAATCTTCTACTTTTTCTCGGAGTTTCGTTGCCTCTTTTCGACATTGTACGGTTTATTTATTGCAAGAGTTGATGATTTGAGTGCTAAAAATGAAGATTTGAATGCAACTATTTGAGAATTCTTGAAGAAGAGTTAAGAGAGAAGTGATTTTGAGAGAAAATTTGGTTGATGAAAATAAAAATTTAGGCGGTGCGAATTTTGGTGAAAAGTTTTGATAGGCGTGCAGAGGTAATGATTTGAAAAGAGTTGGGGAAGAACAAATTTGGGGAATATAAATTATTTATTTTTTAGATAACGTTTACAGTTTTATTTTAAAACTGTAATTGTTTTAGATTTTGATAAAATCCCTATTGTAGTTATCTAAAAAAGGTAACTATATAATATTTAATTTAAATTACATTAATTAAGAGTTTTGTTTTAAAAAGGTAACTTAAAATAAGAAATTTAATTAACTACATTGGTTTAAATAAGGTAATTGAATTATTTAAATAAGTTAATTAATATTTTAAAAAATTAATGAGAATAATATATTATTTCTTGATATGTATAACTTGATAATAATATGCTATAAGTAGTTTATTATTAAAAAGTTTGTTTATAACTTGATATTTAACATCTTAAATGTGTGTGTAGTGTTATTTTTATTTAAAAAAATATGTACATATACTTTCATAATCCAGTGAAATAATTTTTATTAACAAGAATGATAGAACATAAGAATGTAAAGTTAATTTATAATTTTGAAAATACACATGGTTTTATTAAAAATAAAATTCTTAAATTTTTCATTTTTGTTGTTTTTCTTAGAAGATTTCAAGTTATTCATTAATAAGTCTTTATATTTTCATATTTGTTATTTTTCGGGAGTTCTAAAGTTATTTCAAAATTAAGATTAATTTATAATTTTAAAAATTTAGTTGGTTTCCTACCTTTTTATTTACTTATAATAAAATATTTGTCTCAATATCTCTAATTTGTTTGTCTTTTTATTTTCTATAATTAATGTTCTTTATTAGTATAATAATGTACAAATATTACTCTTATTATGTTACAAAAGTTCAAAGTCATATTATTAATCCTCTTAATTATTTTGACTTTTTATTCTTAAGAATTTATTATATTAAATGTAATATTTATTTAAAATGTGAAATATACTTTTTAATATTTTGTGTTTAAGCCAAATAAAATTAAAAGAAATAGGAATTTTGTATGTGTCATTTTCTTGAATCTTTTTTGCTTAGTTAATTCTCTCTTTTGTTCTCTTTATATTATTTTTAGATTTTACATTTTTTTGCAATATAAGTTGTCCCAAAAATAATTGGATATCTAAACTTAAGTATAATGATAATAATTATAATAATAATAATAAGTATGAAATTTAACTAATTAAGATTTTTAAGAAATTTAACTAATTAAGATTTTTAAACTTTTCTTTATTTAAAATTTAATTATTAAAAAGTTACTAATACAAATATTAAATTAATCTAATATTGTACAATAAAAATAATAAAAAATGTGATGATTGAGTCATGACGAGGACAAGTAATAGTAATTGTGAATAATGATTTATAATAGTGTTGACTAACTATCTAGTAATGAATACTAACTATTAATAGCAATCAGAGTTATATATTGCGGAAAAATTATACTAAGAATATAATTTATAAAATTACAAATAAGCATAAAAAAACGATTATATTTAAAGTTTACATAAATATATGTAAATTATACTAAGAAAATCTCAAATAAAAAAGAAAAAAATGACAACAAGTTTACATTTAAGTAGTTCTAATATTACCCAATTCTTATTACCTTCCCTTTTTTTCTATAAAATTTATTTTTAATATTTAACTTTTTGAAGTTCACATATATTGATTTCTTAATAAATTTTATATTTAATCTAAATATTTTTCATAGTTTCTCTTCTATAAAATTATGTGATTAACAAAAATTTTTTTTATTAAAATAATTATTGATATTAATATGTTATTTTATTTTAATCCTTTTCATAACCGATCGAAACACGACTAAATACACTAGTAATAAATGAACACACAAACTCCACTAGAGGGAGGGAATCATACAGGAAGAGAATGGACAATAATAACTTTAAAGAGGTGATTAAAGGAGTCCAATAATCACTTAGTCATAAACAAGTATCATGCTAACTAATAATACACATGTGAAAGACAAATGATGCATTCAAGTGTAAAAAAATAAAATAAAATAAAATGAAGTTACAGATCCGCATCTTAAAACAAAATGACTATTAAGACTTGCAATTTTATAGAGAGAGCGAATAGAAAAGGAAGAGAGCAATCGGGAAATGAAATATATGGAAGAATAACATTAAATCACATTAAAGAAGTAAATCACCTTTAGGTTATTAATCACATTCTAAATTCCAAATCTGCGAACTGACGATTCCACCACCATTAAAGGATCCTCAACCCGCGAACAAGAAGAAAAGATGTGTATTTCTCTTGCAACTCACTTCATTTGATTTCTTTTTCCTATGCCTCTCTTACATATCTGTTCTCTTTCTTTCTTCCTATCCCTTTTTATCTTACAACTCTCTCCAACCTCAAACAATGTATAAGGAATTTAGAGGGAGAAAGATGACGATAAACAAATTTAAGTTTCAAAACTTAATTCATCCAAATTCGACAATATTCCCAAATGATTCTCTAAATTTTGAACAGATTGAAGGCTCAGGATCAATCAATTGTCCTTGGCGGACTGTTGAATCCATCCCATTTTTTAGTCATCTTTAGCTATTCAATTGGTACAAACAATTGTTAAAAAGGAATAGTAATTGGTGACTACATAGTGTAAAATTCCTTACTATAGTAATATCAATTGCTTCTCTTGGTCCGTGGTTTTTTCCCTTATTCAGAAGGATTTTCACGTAAAATTCTTGGTGTTGTTATTTTTCCATTTTATTTCCATTACTTTTACCATATATATTTTTGTACTCATCCGCGTTTTCCCAACAAGGACGCCGCGGCTGGAAAAGGTGTTGGAATAGTACTATTGCAGAGGGACATTGAGGAAGAATACAAAAAAAAGCAGCGTGTTCGTTTTACTAAATTAAATCGTGTGCTAATATTAAATAATGTTTTACTATAATGTATTATATATATTATTAAGTGCATAATACATTTTATTATTTATTTTTTAAATTATAAAATTATTATATTTTAAATTATTTGCGCGGGCATCGTATAGGAAGTATATATGAACAATAATAACCAAAAAATTAAAAGTGTAAGCATAAAGCATATATAACATGGATACTCATATCATTTATTTTTATGACCTCGTCAAACTGATAAAAGATGAAATAATGGATTGAGAGGTCATGTTCATTTGATTTCATGATCATATTAGAAATCTTATCAAGAAGAATTATGAAGTCGATAAGGAAACAAGGTGAATACATAAAACAATGAGGGGATGTAACTTTACCTATTCAATCTCTTTTCATGCTAACAATAGTCTCACAAATTTTTAATGACATTATGAACTATAATCTATTCCATATTAATAATTTACGTCACACACCCAAATCGATAATTCAAAAATTAAAGCACTACGACATACATATATATATGGGCCATGAAACTTTACAACCTCAAAATTGTGGTGTTATAACACCCAACAAACCCTTTTCAATCCAACAATATAGGTATTTATAACATATTTAGACAGATAACAACATCCTTCATCACATAGGAATCCAACAATTTACTTTGACAATTAATACTTGACTTAAAGTCATTTCTTCATTCTCTACTATATAGCTTTAAAATCCAAGTTGGGGTGTAGGATGACGTTTTGGCGTGCAAATTTAGAATTCATACTCTAGGGTTTTTGTCCAAGATGGAGAATAAGGAGTCATTTGTGTCACGACCCAAAACGGTCCGCGACTGGCACCCACACTTACCCTCCTATGTGAGCGAACCAACCAATCTAAACCCCAACTTTACGACCATAAATATCAAAATAAAATGCGGAAGACTTAAACTCATTAATGAAATAAATTAAATAACTTATAAAAACTCAATTCTTATTATTCCCAAAATCTGGAAGTCATCACCACAAGAACACCTATGATCAAATTACTAAACTAAGAGTATTCTAAGAAACTAAAATAAACAAAAGCTAGTCCATGCCGGAACTTCAAGGCATCAGGACATGAAGAAGAAGATCCAGACCAAGCTAGAAGCGTTAGCTCACCCTGAAATCCGGTGTAATGAAGACTGGCTAGAGTTGCGGTTGAGTTGAAGACGACGGTACGTTTGCTGCACTCCACAATAACAAAGAAGAAAACATAAAAGTAGGGGGTCAGTACAAACACAAGTACTGAGTAGGTATCATCGGCCAACTCAAAATAGAAAACAGTATATATCAGGTAACATCATAAAATCAACTAATATCCTTAGCATGCAGCATTTACAATTACCATAATCCTTGGTTACAACACCAAGCACATCAATGAGGACTCACGCCTTCTCATCATACTCATTTGGGAATTAGGTTCATTAGATTGAGTATATTAACATCTTTCAAGATTCATTATCTTATTTACTCTCGTGTCGGTACGTGACACTCCGCTCCTCATTCTATCCTGGTACCGGAACGTGGCACCCGATCCATATACTATCCTGGTGTCTTGGAACGTGACACTCCGATCCATATACTATCCTGGTGTCGGAACGTGACACTCCGATCCTCATATACTATCCTGGTACCGGAACGTGGCACCCGATCCATATACTATCCTGGTGTCGGAACGTGACACTCCGATCCTCTATTCTATCCTGGTACCGAAATGTGGCACCCGATCCATATACTATCCTGGTGTCGGAACGTGACACTCCGATCCTCTATTCTATCCTGGTACCGGAACGTGGCACCCGATCCCCTAATCTCACTACTTTCGTTCATCAAGCCTTCTTTTATACCAAGGCATCATCATTAACAAAGTAGATTAGGGTTTCTTCAAGATTTAAGATTCAATAGCTTCATCATGCTTATTTTATCACAATCATATATATAAAATCACATCATGCATGCACACAATTAAGCATATAGAAGGGTTTACAATACTACCAATACATATCATCCGCTATTAAGAGTTTACTACGAATAGTATAAAAACCATAACCTACCTCCACCGAAGATTCGTGATCAAGCAAGCAAATTCCTCAAATTCTTGTTGTCTCTTCGTTCGTTCTCTCTCTTTTTCTGTCTCTCTTTGTTCTTTCTATTTTTCTTATTCAAACCCTCTTTCTTTTACCCTAATTAACATATAATTAAGTGTAAAAGATGGCAATAATAACCCACTAGTTAACTTAAGGTTACCTCTTTTAACCCCCAAGTAATTAGACTTATTAACATTAACCCACCACTTTATAATTAAAGCAGGAAATAGTCCAAAACGCCCCTTAAATTACTTAACAGAAATCCGACCCCGCCTCGGATTACGCAGCCCGTGACGGGCCGTCATGCCTGCGACGGTCCGTCCTGCTGCTCCGTCACAGAGTTCAGAGACTCAATTCCTTTGAAGAGTCTGTGACGGTCCGTCGTACCCACGACGGTCCGTCCTGCCATTCCGTCGTGACGTTCAGAGAGTCGATCTCAGTACCCAATTTTCATATTCTAAGTGTTTTGGGACGAGACCCCCTCGACGGTCCGTCGTGCCCATGACGGTCCATCGTGGGGTCCGTCGTCTCAGCCAGTTTTCCAGAAATAAAATCTGCTGCTCAAAACGACTAAACAGGTCGTTACAATAGATACCAATTTACCCATCGTTCATCCTCGAACGATCACGAGAAGTAAAACAAGAGTGAGAAGAAGTACCTGAATCTGTAAACAGGTGTGGGTATCTTTCTTGCATATCAGCCTCCTTCTCCCAAGTGGCCTCTTCAACTGGTCGATTCTTCCATTGCACCTTAATGGATGCAATCTCCCTCGATCTCAACTTGCGGACTTCTCTATCTAAAATGGCAACAGGCTCCTCCTCATAAGACAAGTTCTCATCAAGCAAAACTGAATCCCAACGAATGATGTAGTTTCCATCCCCATGAAATACCGGGTGCACTCCAGAGAGTGCTGGAGGCAAGGCTAATTCATAAGCCACCCCCCCTACTCGCTTAAGTACTTCAAATGGTCCAATATACCTCGGGCTTAGCTTACCTCTTTTACCAAACCGCATCACCCCTTTCATGGGAGAAACCTTCAGCAAAACCTGTTCACCTTCCATGAACTCCAAATCCCTAACCTTTCGATCTGCATACTCCTTTTGCCTACTTTGAGCCGCTAAAAGCTTTTCTTGAATGGATTTCACCTTTTCTAACGAATCCCTCAAGAGGTCAGTACCCCAAGGTCTAACCTCGAATGCATCAAACCAACCAATGGGAGATCTACATCTCCTCCCATACAACGCTTCGAAAGGAGCCATATCAATACTTGAGTGATAGCTATTATTGTATGAAAACTCCGCTAAGGGTAGGAAGTTATCCCAATGACCACCGAATTCTATCACACATGCTCGAAGCATATCTTCCAATACTTGAATCGTTCGCTCAGACTGTCCATCGGTCTGAGGGTGAAATGCAGTACTAAGGTCCAACCTAGTACCTAATTCAGCATGCAATGTTCTCCAAAACTTAGAAGTAAACTGTGTACCTCTATCTGATATGATGGACAGTGGAACTCCATGCAATCGAACAACTTCTGAGATGTAAAGTTTGGCTAACTTCTCTGCATTGTAAGTCACCTTAACCGGAATGAAATGAGCAGACTTAGTTAATCTGTCCACAATCACCCAAATAGAGTCGAACTTGCCCAATGTCTTTGGAAGACCAACCACGAAATCCATTGCAATTCTCTCCCACTTCCATTCAGGAATGGGCATTCTCTGAAGTGTTCCTCCGGGCCTCTGGTGTTCATACTTTACTTGCTGACAATTTGGACATTTGGCAATAAACTCAACAATGTCGCGCTTCATTCTACTCCACCAAAAATGTTGTCTTAGGTCACGGTACATCTTGGTTGCACCAGGATGTATAGAATATCCGGAACTATGAGCCTCTGTAAGAATAGTGTGGATCAAATCGTCAACACGGGGTACACATACCCTTCCCTTAATTCTCAAAACACCTTTCTCATCGAGTTTGGCTTCTTTAGCCTCTCCTCGCAACACCATATCCCAAATTCGGCTTAGTTTCTCATCATCAAATTGTTTCCCCTTGATCTTGTCAAGAAAAGAAGATCTCGCCTCCACACTGGCCAAAAATCCTCCCTTCTCATTTACTTCTAAACTCATAAAGTCATTAGCCAGAGTCTGAACCTCTCTAGCCAATGGGCGTCTAGAAACTTGTAAGTGGGTTAAACTACCCATACTCCCTGCTTTTCTACTTAAAGCATCTGCTACAACATTAGCCTTTCCCGGATGATACAAGATAGTAACATCATAATCCTTCAGTAGTTCCATCCACCTCCTCTGTCTCAAATTCAAATCTCTCTGAGTAAAGACGTACTGTAAACTACGATGATCTGTATAGACTTCACACTTAACCCCATATATATAGTGTCTCCATTGCTTTAATGCAAACACCACCGCAGCCAACTCTAAATCGTAGGTCGGGTAATTACGTTCATGCACCTTTAATTGCCTCGAAGCATAAGCAATCACATTCTTCTCTTGCATTAGCACTGCACCCAAACCAGAATAGGATGCATCACAATAAACAATGAAGTTCTTACCCTCTACTGGCAAGGTAAGGATAGGTGCGGTAGTCAGCAAGGTCTTGAGTTTCTGAAAGCTTTCCTCACATTCATCAGACCATACAAATGGAACATTCTGCTTAGTCAAGTTCGTCAATTGGGAAGCAATAGAAGAGAATCCCTTGACAAATCGACGGTAGTAACTGGCTAAACCAACAAAGCTTCTTATTTCTGACACATTAGTAGGTCTTACCCAATTCTTCACTACTTCGATCTTAGAAGGATCCACCATCACTCCATCCTTAGAAACCACGTGCCCCAAGAAGGACACTGAATCTAGCCAAAACTCACACTTGGAGAATTTGGCATAAAGCTTTTTATCCCTCAACATTTCCAACACAATTCTCAAATGCTCCTCATGTTCCTTCTTACTCTTGGAGTATATCAGTATATCATCAATAAATACGATCACAAAGAGATCCAGATATGGCTTATAAATCCCGTTCATCAAGCTCATGAAAGCAGCAGGGGCATTCGTTAGTCCAAAGGACATTACCAAGAATTCATAATGCCCATACCTGGTTCGAAAAGCAGTCTTGGGCACATCTGCTGCCCGTATTTTCAATTGATGATAACCAAGTCTACATGAGTATTACTCCCCACAAAAGTCACCAGACAAGACCTATACACCTTTTCAACTATCACAGACTCACCCACCGGGGTAGAAACATGAATAGGCATGTCAAGCAATTCACAAGGTAAATTAAGACCATTAGCAAATGAGGAAGATACATAGGAAAAAGTGGATCCAGGATCAAACAATACAGAAGCTATGCAATCACAAACCGGAAGATTACCTGTGATGACAGCATCAGATGTCTCCACCTCAGATCGCCTAGGAAAACCTTACAGTGGGCCCCATTACTTGTCTGTCCGTTGCCCCTACCATGTTGTGTTGTAGTGGCTCCAGTTTGCCCATCACCCCGGCCGTTTTGGTGACCACCATTACCTCGGCCACCACGTCCTCCAGAATAATGGACTCTACCATGATTACCTCTACCTCTAGCTATTGGGGGTCTATAACTCTGTTTTGGACAATACCTCTTGATATGCCCAGTCTCCCCACACCCATAACACTCTCTGGATTCAAGCATAGGTCTCTCAGAGAAGTGTTGACTGGTCTGAGGTGGACCCCCAACTACAGTCTGTAGTGAAGACTGAATTGGTCGGACTGAGTAACCTCCGGAACCCTGTCCTCTAGAGTAAGAACCATTAAACTCACCTCCCTTTCGAAACCTTTTTGATGTCGTTGCCATGGTGAAGTCATCCGGCTTCACTCCCTCTACCTCTATCACGAAGTCTACCACTTCTTGAAAAGATTTCGCTGTGGCCGCTACCTGTAAAGCTGAAATTCGCAACTCTGATCTCAACCCCTTCACAAAATGGCGAATCCGCTCTTGTGGACTGAAATATAGTTGGGTGGCATACCGGGATAATGCTCGAAATTTAGCCTCATATGTAGTAACCGACATCCTACCTTGCTCTAGGCTCAAAAACTCATCCCTTTTCCTATCCCTCAAAGTCCGGGGGATATACTTCTGCATAAACAAGCTAGAGAATGATGCCCAAGTCATAGGTGGTGCCTCTGTTGGTTGACACTCAACATGTGACCGCCACCACATTTTGGCGTTCCCTTGAAACTGATAAGTCACAAACTCAACACCAAATCGGCCAACTCAAAATAGAAAACAGTATATATCAGGTAACATCATAAAATCAACTAATATCCTTAGCATGCAGCATTTACAATTACCATAATCCTTGGTTACAACACCAAGCACATCAATGAGGACTCACGCCTCCTCATCATACTCATTTGGGAATTAGGTTCATTAGATTGATTATATTAACATCTTTCAAAATTCATTGTCTTATTTACTCTCGTGTCGGTACGTGACACTCCGCTCCTCATTCTATCCTGGTACCGGAACGTGGCACCCGATCCATATACTATCCTGGTGTCGAAACGTGACACTCCGATCCATATACTATCCTGGTGTCGGAATGTGACACTCCGATCCTCATATACTATCCTGGTACCGGAACGTGGCACCCGATCCATATACTATCCTGGTGTCGGAACGTGACACTCCGATCCTCTATTCTATCCTGGTACCGAAATGTGGCACCCGATCCATATACTATCCTGGTGTCGGAACGTGACACTCCGATCCTCTATTCTATCCTGGTATCGGAACGTGGCACCCGATCCCCTAATCTCACTACTTTCGTTCATCAAGCCTTCTTTTATACCAAGGCATCATCATTGACAAAGTAGATTAGGGTTTCTTCAAGATTTAAGATTCAATAGCTTCATCATGCTTATTTTATCACAATCATATATATAAAATCACATCATGCATGCACACAATTAAGCATATAGAAGGGTTTACAATACTACCAATACATATCATCCGCTATTAAGAGTTTACTACGAATAGTATAAAAACAATAACCTACCTCCACCGAAGATTCGTGATCAAGCAAGCAAATTCCTCAAATTCTTGTTGTCTCTTCGTTCGTTCTCTTTCTTTTTCTGTCTCTCTTTGTTCTTTCTATTTTTCTTATTCAAACCCTCTTTCTTTTACCCTAATTAACATATAATTAAGTGTAAAAGATGGCAATAATAACCCACTAGTTAACTTAAGGTTACCTCTTTTAACCCCCAAGTAATTAGACTTATTAACATTAACCCACCACTTTATAATTAAAGCAGGAAATAGTCCAAAACGCCCCTTAAATTACTTAACAGAAATCCGACCCCGCCTCGGATTACGCAGCCCGTGACGGGCCGTCATGCCTGCGACGGTCCGTCCTGCTGCTCCGTCACAGAGTTCAGAGACTCAATTCCTTTGAAGAGTCTGTGACGGTCCGTCGTACCCACGACGGTCCGTCCTGCCATTCCGTCGTGACGTTCAGAGAGTCGATCTCAGTACCCAATTTTCATATTCTAAGTGTTTTGGGACGAGACCCCCTCGACGGTCCGTCGTGCCCATGACGGTCCATCGTGGGGTCCGTCGTCTCAGCCAGTTTTCCAGAAATAAAATCTGCTGCTCAAAACGACTAAACAGGTCGTTACAATTTGCTTATTGGTCAGTTATGTAAGCAGAGTTTAGTTATGTAGAGATTCATCAAAATAAATAATCAATTTCTAGCATAACAACTACATTTCAGTACCAACAAAGACGATTGACACCATAATTTCATAAATAACTTACAAAATCAACAACAACAACAAAAAAAAAGTTACAAACTTCAACACCATCTTGTAAAATGCTTGCAGACACATATGTTGTATTTGTGATAATTCTGATGACTTGTGACTTATATGTCAATTATCATGTGAAATTACCTATCTACTTTTTTTAATTGTGATTATCCATCCATTTCTAATTTTAGTCGGTCTATGATGTTTATCAGTACATAATGTTTGTGTTGATGCTACTCTTACACCATATTTCATGAGTGCAGACTATGATACTGAGGTATTTATATTTAACAACACTACTCCAGATCTGAGGGTAAGCTACTTTTGTCTGGACTGTTGTAGATCTTCTTCATTTTATGTTTTTATTTCTGGACATTGAGACTATCACTTATTACGTAATTATGTTAATTCTTAGATATTTTTATTAGATAATTTAGTACAATGACTTTCAAATTCTAGAAATATAATAAGCTCGATCTCGATGTTGGATGAATCTACTAATTTAGTACAATGACTTTCATATTCTAGTTCCTTCTCATTGCTTATTTTGTGCTATATTCATAGGTTTTTGCTAATTTAAATCTTTTCTGTTGAGTATGTTGCAACTAAAACTCCATATTACATACTTTACAACTAACATGTCATTCTTTGTACTTTTATATACAATTAACATGTAAATTTTTCAGTATTTCTGTCATTTAATATTTATAGACCTTACAACTAACGAGTAATTCTGAATACAACTCTATGCGCATATTGTAGATTCACTAGCAATAAAGCATATTACTCATGTTGGTAGAATTATTGTATTGAATAAGCTAAGCCTCTTTCAAGGCATTCAATTGAAGATGAGCAAATGATGAAGTATGTACCAAACGTAACGAACTTCTTGAAATGTTACAGAGGAGAGAAAGAGTAAAAAAATTAAATTGGAGATTGCTATGTGAACATGAGTAGAGATGTACTAGGTTAGTTTAGATTGGAGATTGTTATATACTATTCTATCTTTGTGTTTTTGTTATTTTCATCTGATATATTATGGAATCTTGATCCATTGTACTAACATTTTGGTTATACGAGATTCATATTAAAGATGGTCATGTCTACTACAGTTTGAACACCTGTTCACCCTTCTTAGTCAAGCTTTGAAGTGCCTACTTTATTTAGATTTATGAAATATTTGAAGAAGTATCGGTTTGAAACCCTATATCAGTCCGTGTGATACCGGATTAACAAAAATTACGTACTTGCAAGGAAGCGTGCAAGTGGGTGAATGCATCACCAACCAAGATAGTTGAATCATTTTAGGTAACTAATAACAGATAGTATTAAATAAATAGTATAAAATAATATTAGTATTTACTGTGTACTAATCCTAGTCCTATTAGGATTAGTACTCCTTAATCCTAGTCCTATTAGGATTAGTACTCCTTCCTATATCTCCTATATATATATCCCATGTATTCCCTTATTAGGTTAACACTTTAATACAATCAATATTCCTTCATGGTATCAAGAGCCAGAAAATCTAGATCTTCTTTTCTCTAGGTTTTTTTTCTCTCTTTAGGGCACCGATCGTTCCCTCTCTTCTCTTGGGCGGCGGCAGCCATGAAAATCGAGGTGGATCCTCTCGATTCACTTCCTTCTGGCGTTAAACTCCTTCTCAGGCATCTTCATGCTCTGATTCCCGAAAAATTATCAGACATAAATTACCCTACATGGAAAATCACCGTTCTTACAGCCCTTGAGGCCAATTACCTTCTCAAATACGTCGATGGAAGCACAGAACCGCCGCCAGCAGTCATCACCGCCACAGAAAAATCAGAAAAAAAATCCGGCCCATGCCGCCTGGAAAGCCGTGGATGGACAGATCCGATCATGTTTGATTGCGGTCATCTCTCCCACGGTTCAGAAACACGTCTGATCCTACACAACTGCTTCAGCCCTATGGACGGCCCTCGCAATACGCTATGCATCAATTTCCCACTCTCATATTTTTCAATTGCGTGATCGTCTCCACACAATTACCAAAGGCACAAAAACTATGGCGGAGTATTTAGACGAGGTCTACACCATCATCACAGCCCTCAACACCGTGAACGAAATCATTCCCGAAAAAGATCTCGTCATGTGCGTCGTTCGGGGGCTCCCATCAGCTTACTCCTCCATTAAACAGGCGGTTCGCATCAGTCCAACGCTCGTTGACCTGACTACTCTCTCCTCGTGGCTAAAAAGTGAAGAAATCAACGTGGATCTGGAGAGCAAACGTCTTCTCCGAGAAGCCGTTGTTATGGAGCCGGCCACCGCCCTCACCGCAAGCCAGAACTATCGCGGGGGGCGTGGTGGCGGCCGCCAGGGGAGCCGCGACGGCTACGGCAGAAACAGCGGAGGCCGCGGGCGCGGCGGTCGGCAGGGCAGTCGTCCGCTATACGACGGTCAACAGCACGGCATCAACAACATCCTGCACTCCTTCGGCAGCGGCGGGCAGTCATCTTCTAGCGGCGGGCAGGGCACTTACGAGCGGGATCGTCCAACTTGTCAAATCTGTCAGAAAATAGGACACACCGCTGTTCGTTGCTGGTTTCGGTATGAGGAGAGCGAAAATAGTGATAACCGTGCCAATTATTCATCTCAAGCCGGCCCTTCCTCTGAATGGCTGTTGGATACTGGGGCCAACATGCACGTTACTTCTGATCTATCCAAGCTTAACGCTCCAAATCCATATCATGGCTCCAATGGTATTACTGTTGGCAACGGTGAGTCCCTTAATATTTCTCACACTGGCACGGGTACCATTAAAAACTCCACCGGTATCTTTCACCTAGGTAACCTTACCCACGTCCCTTTTATTAAAACCAATCTCCTTTCAGTTCACCAATTCACAAAAGACAATAATTGCTCACTCTTGTTCACCTCTAATGATTTTGAGATCCTATATAATACTACCAAGAGGGTGATTTTTCAGTGCCCCTGTGAGCATGGTCTGTACGTTCTTCCTGGCACAAGTTCGTCTGCCCACCCAGTTTCAAAAAGCGTTCCTGTGGCTCTGGTGGCTCTTTCGGCTGATGGCCACAGTCTGTTGTGGCACAGTCGTCTGGGTCACCCGTCTACTCAAATAATAAATTCTTTAATGTCTCAATTAGGATTTTCTTCCATTCATGTAAACAATTGTAACTCCTGTTCAATTGCTAAATCTCATAAATTACCTTTTACTTTATTTGAGAAGCGTACAACTGCACCTTTTCAACTTATTCATTCTGACCTATGGGGTCCTACTGCTGTTCCTTCATTTGCTGGTTTTCGCTATTATATTTGTTTTGTGGATGATTTTACAAAATACACTTGGTTGTACCCACTAAAACACAAATCACAGGCATACACCACCTTTGTCACCTTTGAAAAAAAGGTCAAAACACAATTCAATTCTCATGTTAAACTTTTTCGAAGTGACAATGGAAAGGAATATGTAAATAACATCTTTGGCCAGTTTCTGCAATCCCTGGGAATTATACATCAAACCTCCTGTCCATACACTCCCGAACAGAATGGGGTGGCTGAGCGTAAGCATCGCCATCTTATTGAAACGGTGGTTAGTCTTCTACATCAATCTCATCTCCCTGTCTCCTTTTGGGTAGAAGCTCTAGCCACCGCAAACTACCTCATTAACAGAATGTCCAGTCACACCCTCTCCAACAAATCACCCTATCAACTCCTTTACCAAGAACTTCCCAATTATACCAACCTCCGCGTCTTTGGGTGTCTTGCCTACCCTTGGCTCCGCCCTCATATTACTCACAAATTACAACCCCGATCCCGTCCTTGTATTTTTTTGGGCTATCATCCTACATCCAAGGGTTATCGCTGTCTCGACCCACAAACTCATAAAGTCTACATATCTCGTCATGTCAAATTTGTCAAAAATGAGTTTCCCTACGAGTCTATTTCCTCATCCACAAATACATCATTCATTGGCGTCCTTTCCCTTTTTCCAACATACTCACAGGGTCCCTCACCACCTTCCCCCACACCTCCACCCACTACCCAACCATCCCTCATCACCCCTTCGACCGTCACCCACAATACACCCGCTACCACCACCCACACTCACAACCAACCCGAACCACCCCATACCCACAACATCTCCAGCCTGATCCGTTTTGGGTCCTTCCCGGCCACCCCCGAATCACCACCGCCCGTGCCACCCCCCAATACTCATCCCATGTTAACCCGTGGCAAAGCCGGTATATTTAAACCCAACACCTTTCAGGCTACCATACTACCAAATACACCCCTTCCCGATAGTGAACCAACAACCTACTCTGTTGCCTCAAAAAATGCTTATTGGTGTCATGCTATGGATGACGAGTTTAAGGCTTTGACTGATCAGAAAACTTGGGTTCTTGTACCTAAGCCCCATGGGCGGCACCCAGTGGGCTGTAAATAGGTGTACACAATTAAACACAATGCAGATGGCAGTATTTCCAAGTACAAGTCTTGTTTGTTTGCTAAAGGCTACAATCAGGAGTATGGGCTTGATTACTCCGAGACATTCAGTCCTGTTATTCAGCAGGAAACCATTCGCCTGGTACTGTCACTTGCCGTGCGCAACAATTGGCTCATCAATCAGTTGGATGTTTTCAATGCTTTTCTTCATGGCATGCTTGATGAAACTATCTACATAACGCAACCACCAGGCTATGTTGATCCCCGCTTCCCTCAACATGTTTGCAAACTCCAGAAGTCTCTGTATGGGATCAAGCAAGCCCCCCGTGCTTGGTACACACGTCTGAAAACGTTCCTCCAGGGACTCGGCTTCACGTGTTGCGTACACGACACGAGTCTGTTTACTCGACATTCAGCACACGGTACAATCATTCTTCTTGTCTATGTAGATGATATCATTATTACAGGCTCTACTGCAGCTCTCATTCAGGATGTCACTCGAGCTATGCATACTACCTTCAAAATGAAGGACCTTGGCCCATTACATTTTTTTCTGGGAATGGAGATTTCTCGGACAGGCAGCGGCTTGTTTCTTCATCAGTCAAAATATGCTCGAGATTTATTGCAGAAAGATGGACTGGAAAAATGCACCAGTCAACCAACACCGATGGCAGTCTCTTCGTCTACGAATGGAGCCGACACCCCCTTTGCAGATATCACCCACTTCCGCAGCCTCATTGGGGCTCTACAGTATCTGTCCATTACCCGTCCTGACATCCAGTTTGCTGTTAACCGAGTTGCTCAGCGCATGCATCAACCAAGTGAACATGATTACCATTGTCTAAAACGCATTCTCAGGTACATTTTTGGCACTCTTGGTCGTGGTTTACTCATTCGACCCGGGGACTTGGAGCTTCGAGGTTTCTCAGATTCAGATTGGGCGAATGATAAAAATGACAGAAAATCTACATCGGGGTTTCTCGTTTTTTTGGGGCCGAACCTGATCTCCTGGTGTACAAAAAAACAACCCAAGGTCTCTCGGTCCTCGACTGAAGCTGAATACCGCGCCCTTGCTCTTCTTGCTGCTGAGACCATGTGGGTCACATATATTCTTCGCGAACTCCGCGCCACTCACACTGCTCCTGCTCTCTATTGTGACAACAAACCAACCATCTGTGTGGCCAAGAATTCCGTCCTACACACCAGAATGAAGCATGTTGATACCGATTGTCTCTTTATTCGCGATGAAGTTCAGGTCGGCACCATGACTGTGCAGTATGTACCCACTGAAGAACAACCGGCTGATATTCTCACCAAACCTCTCCCGAGCCGACAGCACGATTACCTCAGTTCCAAGCTTCCGTTCGCTTCCGCTCAGCTCAGCTTGAGGGGGGATAATAACAGATAGTATTAAATAAATAGTATAAAATAATATTAGTATTTACTGTGTACTAATCCTAGTCCTATTAGGATTAGTACTCCTTAATCCTAGTCCTATTAGGATTAGTACTCCTTCCTATATCTCCTATATATATATCTCATGTATTCCCTTATTAGGTTAACACTTTAATACAATCAATATTCCTTCAGTAACCTTATAATCCTTTATGTGAGAAAATCTTACACATTCATGTATTAATTAATAATTATGTGAGAAAATCCTTTCAATTATTTATTTATTTATTATTAGGCTAATTTACTTGAAGTTCCACGTTAAATTAACTAATCTCTTATTAGAAGTTTCTTGGGTTTGGTTGTTTATTATTGAAGGTTTGTTAAAGGGATTTCTTCGATTGCCTCTCCATTGACGATATTAACCCAAAAGAAGGTTAAGTTCATATTTATATATGATCGGAAGCATGCGAGAAGAATTTCCAAAAATTAAAAGATACTTACTTATATTGTTGTGTTGACTCTATCAGAAGGAACCAATTTGAGTCTTTAGAACATTCTCAATGAACTCAAAATAAAATCTCACTTAGATTTATTTCTTTGTCATTTATGAAAAAAAATAGGTAGAATGGCAAAAAAAAGAAAAAAATGTTAAAGATGGTTGACCAGATACAATTTACAAGTGGATGACATTTTCATTTCCATTTGACCAAGATTTCGTATACGACTCTCACTCCTTATCAAAGCACACATATTTTTTGCGCACATTGAAGTGAATAAACAATCTAAAGGTATGTCCGGAAAGTTGACTCTTGGGTCTGGAACCTATGGGGTTGCTTCGAGAAATCCTTACTGAATCATATGTACTGGTCTGTATAATCTCATATTTCGCATATTCTTAACTGATATTCTGATATTCTTAACTGATTTATAACCTTAAATGTAGTGGAGGATTTTGGAAAATCCTAGTAATTTTTGTTTAGAGTTTTTTCACATAAAATTTCTTGTATTGATTTATCATTCACTTTCTTCCTTCATCCTTTGTGAAAAGTATAAATTAGGTATATAGCATATTATGTAGTCATATTCTCAAGTTATGGCACAAGATTTAGATTTTCATTCTATAATATATAATATATCAACTTATAGCATTTCTTTAAATTAAAATATTGTAAATATTTATTCAGTTAAAATAGGAAGGAAAAAAAATTAAAAAATCAGTAATTAAAATTGGATAATTTCCGTGAATGTAGTTTTTGTTTTTAACTGATAACCAAATGTGCACCTTTTAAGGGAATTTAAAATATATTAATTATAGATATGCACCTTAATTATCTCAATCTATTTTAATGGTAATTTTTATTGATTTTTTATCCTTAAAAAATTCTATTCTGTTATCTATCTTTCCATAAACGTGTTTCTTTTTTTTTCTTCAGAAATTGGACTATATTCATATATTCGAATTCTGTCATATTGTATCGTTTTTTTTTTTTGAAAAAACAATTAAAATTGATGGTTGAAAAAGTTTAGATTTGATTTGATGGAGAAAATTGTGTCAATTTTAATTAAACATGGTGGCAAATGGAATTTATCGGGTTAGTTTTTTTTAATATTTTAGTAATGTGTCATTTTTTTCCCCATGTTATATTGCATATGTTAAATTGATATATTTTTTTTAATGAAACATTAATTCAGTGTTTCTACTAATAAAAATTTCGTAATATTAAATGTATTTTCATGTGTAATTAAAACGAAGAATGATGGTAAATGTGATTACTGGTTAAAATTTAAAATTTTAAAGTTTTTGATAAATTTAGCAAATTTTTTATTTTTGAAACATTAGAACAATATCTGACATTTTGTATTAATAATGTATACATTTTGTATTTTAATGTATATAAATAGTGTATGAACAATATATACGAAAATCAATGTTTATAGTTGTACGTAGCTATTATTGATTTGTAATATAGATATGAATTCTGTATAAAAATTGAATTAACTGTATATTATTTTTTATATTAAATTGGATAAATTGAGTATGAAATTGTATTTTAGATTGTATGTAGTATTTAGTTGTGTAGAGTGCAGTATGTATAAAAATTGTTTTAATTTTGTATTAATTTAAAATTCTGTTATTGTATATATAAGTGACTTGTATATAATTTTGTGTGATTTGTGTATTAATTTTGTAGTAAACAATGTATTAATTGTGTATTAATTATAATAGTGTATAAACAGTGTGGTAATTGTGAGTTAAATTATGTATAAAGTGTGTATTATTTTTTGTACAAACTGTATGAAATGTGTGGTAAACAGTGTATGATTTGTGTATTAATTTTGTATAAAATGGTATTAAGTGTGTAATAAACAATGTATTAATTGTTTATTAAATTACAATAGTGTATAAACAGTGTAGTAATTGTGTATTAATTGTGTATGAAGTGTGTATTATTTTTGTACGAAGTGTATTAATTGTTTATTAAATATCCATTATGCATTACTTTGAAAGATTGTGGGCAGTATAACGAATGTCATAGAGTTATAGTTAATGATATAATAAATTCTGATGTTAGATTATCACAGAATAACATAGATCTATACTCCAACAATTCTATCCGTTTGATCGGAATGGATTTAGACGGAGTTGTCAATGATAATAGTGAAGTAGATAATGATATAATATGTGATCATTCTAATTTATTTGTAGCTGAAAATCAGATTTATAATAATAAAGAAACCCTTAAGGAGGTTATGAGGCATGTTGGACTTGTTGAGAAGTTCAGCTTTCGGGTTGCACGTTGTAATGCATCTAAGTAAGGTTAAATTTTATTTTTGTTTATTTTTGTTTTGTTACAATGTATATATATTGTAATGTATATTTTATTAAATTTTATAACAGTTATCATCTGAATTGTATTTCTAAGAGTTGTTCTTGGATGATGAGGGCATCTAGTTTGAATAAATCTAGTTTATTCAAAGTTCGGAAGTATATTGCTCAGCATACATGTTGTGTTAGAGAAAGAGTTTATGCCAGACGTCAAGGGATAACTGACGTTGTAGCTATCTTGATAATGGATAATTATATTGATCCATCTAAGGTATATACTCCAAAAGATGTAGCTGATGATATGTTGAAATTGCATGGTGTTTCGTTGAGATACATACAGGCATGGAGAGCTAAAGAAAAAGCAGTAAAGTTGGTGCGAGGAGATCCAGCAGAATCTTATGCAAGATTACCTGGTAATTTCGAATATAATGATAAATTTAAACATTTGTTTATTTTGTTGTGTAGTAACAGTTTCGTGTATTATTTATGTATAAAATATGTATTTTTTATGTATGAATTGGGCTGTTATTTTCAGGTAATTTGGAAAATAATGATAAATTTATACAGTAACAGTTATGTGTATTTTTTATGTATAAACTATGTATTTTTTATGTATGAATTGGACTGTTATTTTCAGGTTATTTTTACATTTTGGAGCAAACATATCCAGGATCTGTTTTGAAAATAAAAAGGAATGAAGATGATACATTCTTATATGCATTTGTTGCTTTAGAAGCATGTATTAGGGGCTGGGAATATTGTAGGCCAATTGTAGTTGTTGATGGTGCTGCATTAAAATGTTCATATGGTGGTACAATGTTAACTGCAAGCACATTGGATCCGGGAGGTAAAATATTAGCCTATATAATTTTCTAATTATATAATATAATGAAAAAATATATGAATGATATTTTTGATTTGTGTGATATTTTTTTTAAAAATTAATGAGCAGGTCATATACTTCTGCTGGCGTATGCGATAGTAGATTCTGAAAATGATGCTTCATGGACATGGTTCTTTGAGCAATTTAGAGAAGCATATGGAGCTAGACAAAATATGTGTTTTATTTCAGACAGAAATGAAAGCATATAGAAAGGGCCAACAAATGTATATTCTGAATCAGAACATTATGCATGCATATGGCATTTATCAGTCAATGTTTTGAAGAATTTCAATAGAAATACTGAAGAATTGAAGATGTTGTTCTTTTCATTGGCAAAAGCTTATACAAAACAACAGTTTGAGACAATTATGGGAAGAATAGATCAGATAGATACGCGAATACGACCATACTTGTTTGATATTGGTTATAGCAAATGGTCAAGAGCTTACTCGAATTGTAAGCGCACATGGACCATGACTTCAAACATCGCGGAGTCATTGAATAATGTTAACAGATTAGCACGGAGGTTACCGGTGATTTCACTTCTTGAGTTTATGAGGGTGACAATTCAGAGGTGGATTCACAAGCATAATGAGGAGGCTGATAAGACTACATCTAATCTGACAAAAAAATATGATGTTTATCTATAAAAAAGTATTACGTTGTCGTGCAATATGAGGGTATGTTTTTCACTGTATTGTATTTTTAATTCATACTAATCTTCAGCATGTACAAAATATTTTTTTTTACACAGGTGATACCTTCAACTGTTGATCTGCATGCTGTAGCTGAAGGAGCAAAGAAATACATAGTAAATTTGAACACAAGGATGTGTAGTTGCGGAAGATTTCAACATTATGAGATACCATGTGGTCATGCAATTGCTGTTCTCCGGTACAGGAAGTTACATGAAGCAGATTTCTGTTCTGCTTTTTATAGCCTCAAGAATTTCAAAGATGCTTATGTCATTCATGTCGAGCCTATCCCGTGCGAGAGTACATGGGATATACCAAGTTATATTTCAGATCCTAAATTGATGCCGCCTGGTCCAAAAAGAGCAGCAGGAAGACCCAAACTTGAACGATGGAAAGGATTCGCAGATGTGAAATTCAAGAAGACAAAAAGCACATGCAGTAGATGCCATCAGGTTGGACACAATAGGAAGACTTGTTCAAATTATCCTGTACAAAAACAATGATGTCGTAATGTTAAATCTGTGTTTTTGAGGCATTACATTGTTATAAAATATTTTTTTATTGAATAATATTACTATTCATACAAATGTCATACAGTATTCATACAGTTTTCATACATTATTCATACCAGTAATATACATACAATTTGTTTCTGTTTGTATTTTGAAAAATATATTTTACAATTTGTCATAATTCATATATTTTTTCATACAGTATTCATACCTGTAATATAATTAATATTTGTTTCTGTTTGTATTTGAAAGTGTATAGTATTCATGCAAAACAAATTTATGGAATAATTTAACATTACTATGTACTATATATCAAATTTTAATATGACATTCATAATTCATATGATTTTCATACATGATTCATACAGTTTCATATATGTTAAAGTGATACACATTTAGTAATAATCAGTAATAATTTATATAAAACCATCAGTAGTCATAATAAAAATACAAACAGAAACAAATTGTATGTATATTACTGGTATGAATAATGTATGCAAGATGGTGATACACATTTATTAATGTATAGTTGTATGATATAATTCATACATTTTTCATACAGTATTCATACCAGTAATATAATTAATATATGTTTCTGTTTGTATTTTGAAAGTGTATAGTATTCAAGCAAAACAAATTTCAACATTACTATGTACTATATATCAAATTTTCATATGACATTCATAATTCATATGATTTTCATACATGATTCATACAGTGTTCATATATGTTAAATTGAGACACATTTAGTAATAATCAGTAATAATTTATATAAAACCATCAGAATATTCATAATAAAAAAACTGTGAAAATACATAAATTGTTCATAAGTTAAAAAAAAAAGTCTTTCAAATAAATGTACTATGTGCCATGAAGATTTCTACTTCCTGATACGGAATTTTGGAGTAGGATAATTGGTGGTGTCCATAACTTGTTCTTTATGAGTTCGAGGTCCACCCTTCTTGCTAGCAACTGTTCCTGTAACTTCACTTTCACTGATTGCGCCTTCATCATTCTTTGATTTTCCATAATGCCAAAGTAATGTAGAATATCTTTGATGATGATATGTTGAATCAATATCAATATGTGACATATCAAAAACACCATTGCTCATGTATTCGGCAAATAGAGATGTGTATAAACCACAATCACTGTAAACAAATTGAAAAAAAAAAATTAGTAATGAATATATAGCAATTTCAATTTAAAATGAATAAAAAATAATGTAAGAAATATACATACTTTGAACTTTCTTCTTGTTGAGGAACATGTGTAACATTCTTGATACTTAGAGGTTCAGAGTGAGACTTCTGTTGATAATCAGGGAGATTATTCGCATACAAATCAAGCCTTTTGCCATAAAATCCTGTGCTCGTCAGAAATAAAGGAATCATGGTTGCAAGCTTATCAACGGCTTCTTTGACTTTCCTTGAATGAACAGATCCTCCCATCATCGAATCATATACATATAGACATCTACTTTTGATTCGGAATACAACAAGAAACCAATGGAATTTTTCATTGATGTTGACTGGGATGATTACTTCATCAACCCTATCCCACGGAATGTTAGCAAGCAGCTTATATCCTCTAATGCATTGTCCAACATCATGGTCCGGTGATATGCATCTCATGTCACATTGTGATTGTCTCCACTGTCTCTCAATGTTATCAACCCATGCCATAAACCAACAATCAACAGTACTATAAGAAGTGACTGTTTGGGAGTATTTTGCCTTCTTTCGGAGATAATACATTATTGTATTAATATGTTGTTTTAACAAAAAAAAATACATATCTGATTCATTCACTGTTCACACATATTTCATATTGAAAATATACATACAGAAAACATACATATATCACATATTTCATACAGAAAATATACATACAGAAAACATACATATATCACATATTTCGTACAGAAAACATACATACAGAAAACATACATATATCACATATTTCATACAGAAAATATACATACAGAAAACATACATATATCACTGCAACAGTACTGTAAGAAGTGACTGTTTGGGAGTATTTTGCCTTCTTTCGGAGATAATACATTATTGTATTAATATATTGTTTTAACAAAAAAAATACATATCTAATTCATTCACTGTTCACACATATTTCATACAGAAAATATACATACAGAAAACATACATATATCACTGCAACTCAAAAACATAATATTTAGTTAAAAAAAGGTCTTACCCCGTCCTCCCAAGGTCTGCCCGGTTGACTCATTATGTGAAAAAAATCTTTCTCTCCGATTTTGACAACGCCAAAGTCCATTTTAGGATGAAATGTGTTTTTTAATCTTGGAATATGCTGATTTTCTATATATGTTTAAAAAAGAGTTATATTAATTTAGTAGTTTAGAAATTAAATAAAATATTTTTTATCATCGTACAAATTACCTGCCACGTCTGCTCGACACATCTTTGAAAATCCATTTATTGAATTCCTCAATCATTTCATCTGGTACATCAAACCCATTGTGATTTTGGAATGGATGTTTGATTTGAAAGAATGTAGGTACTCTATTTGAACTGCTTTCTCCTTCCGACATTCTGATATAAGGAGAAGAATAGTATTTACCCACATTCTTATTTCTTGTTCGCAGATTTGGAGTCGTGGTGGCATTAAGAATCGGATCAAGGGCAATTATTTGTGTCATGGTAAAATCAGGATAATCGTCCAATGTTGGTGGTTTTGATTTTGACGTTGTAGATGCATCAACATTTAAACAATCATCCGTTGATTTTTGAGCTGCATATACATGAAAAAATGTTAAATAAAAAAAAATTCTAAAATTTGAATTTATGTGATAAAAATGAATATATCGTACCAGCTGTGTTTGAACTTTGGACTTGTTGTGGAATTGTCTCTGTAGGCATATTTGTTGGATCAGATTGTGCAGCATGATGGTTGACGTTATCCTGAAACATGTATTCATACACATGTAATACAAAACTAATGCAGTGAATCATACACAATTCTAATAAACTTACAACATATTATTGAAAAATACATAATACATACAACAATCTTTCATACACAATAGATTTAATACCAAATATACAAATCAAAACATAAAGTATAACTAATTATGGATATTACTATTCACCAGTATCAGAAAACTTGATACAAATAAATTTATACACAATGCATACACATTTCATACATATTTTATATATACAGTGATAGTATACTGAATCATACACAATTCATACAGTGGATCATACACATTTCATACAGTTAATCATACACAATTCATATAGTGAATCATACATAAAAAATACATGTTTCAGCAATTGATATTGTAATATGAAGAAATCTGTAATTTCATACAGTGAATCAAACACAATTCATACAATATTTAATTACACAAAATTTATATATTAAATATTTTATACCCAAATAACAGAAAATAAAAATAACAGAATTTATATATTTTTCAAACAAAATTCATACATAAAGTATACACAGATATATATACCTCTGGTTGTTCTTCAGGTATTTGTTCTCCTCTTGACAATCGAATCTCATCAATTCATTTTGGTGGAGTTATCAATATACATCTTGATATCATCCATGTGCTTGTGAACCTTATCGGTGAACATAAAAAAAATTATACATGAATAGTTATGTTGGAACTTACAGTGATTTTGAGTACTTTCAACTCTGTCTTAACCTGTTAATTAAAAAAATAAGTATTTGATATGTGTACTGTAATTTCAAAAAAAATTATGTTTATTTGAATATTTTACTTGTACCTCTGCAATATCAGCTCTCAATTCTTGAACTTTATGTTCACTGTCAACAGCACGATTTTCCGATGATCTTGGATTTTCTGAATCATGGTGGCTGCTGGACTGATTTATAATGGTTTCGTCCATTAGATTTAACTCTTCTTCCGAGAAGACAATATTTCTGAATTTATGCTGCATCAAAAAAAATGTATAATGTATAATGAATTATATTGAATGTAATAACATTGTAAGAAAAATACCTGATTCCCATGTGTTCTGAAAATTCTTTTCTTCAAATTGTCAAAAAAAATGACGTCATTCGGTGTCTTCCAGTTCAGGATTCTCGGTGTGCGATTTGAAACACGTATAGCAATTGTGTTGTCAAATGGATGACAACACTCATAAAACCATATCTACAGTGTTATGTGGAACTGGCTGAATTTGAATGACGATGGATTTTTTTTGAATTTTTTATTGCAAGCTTTGAGTGTTAAATTAAAACACTCATTTGCCCAAGGGAAAGTGGCATACTGTCCAGACTCTACCAAATCAAAATACAATTTTGGAATTGTTGTCTTTGAAGGGTCTGATGCAGTCAGAAATGAAGAAATAAAGTACAGGATCCCGATTTTTAGTTTATCATCTTCTTCCCAAAAATTTTGCAATTTAAACTTGTAATAAAAATCAGACTTGGATACTTTATTAAAATCTCCAAAATTTTCAGCAATGAGTCTGTTTTGAACATGTGGATCTGATACAAAATCAGAAACAGGTCCACATTTCAAACCAGTTATAGCAACAAACTCTTTTAGCCCAAAATGTAACTCTTTACCATTTACTTTAATGACAAACATGTCATCCCTAACATTTTCATTCCCCATTATAAATAAGTGTCTCAACAATTGACATTGAATTTTAATGTGATGCAAATTATAAAAAAATTCAAAAGGTGTTTCATCTAGGAATTGTTGAAACTTATCTTGACCTAAAAAGGTCAACAAATCCGCAAACACATTCATGTTAATACATGAAAGACAGATGTGTTTGTGTCTTCTTCTCCTAAAAAAATTGTAAAAATTAAATACATTAATCAAACACATATTCATACACATGTAATACAAAACTAATGCAGCGAATCATACACAATTCAAATAAACTTACAACATAATATTGAAAAATACATAATTCATACACATTGTATGCAAAACATAATACTGTGTATGATACACAATTCAAACAAACTTACAATATAATGTTGAAAAATACATAATTCATACACATAGTATACAAAACATAATACAATATAATCATACACATTTCAAACAAACTTACAACATTCTTTCATACACAATATATTGAACACCAAAAAATACAAATCAAAATATAAAGTATAACTAATTATGGATATTACTAGTAAACAGTACCCAAAAACTTGATAAAAAAAATTCACACACATTTCATACATATTTTATATATACAGTGAATCATACAGTGAATCATACAAAATTCATATAGTGAATCATACACAATTCATACAGTTATCATACACAATTCATACAGTGAATCATACATAAAAAATACATTATTTATTTAAACAGAAATTTCATACAGGGAATCATACACAATTCATACATTATTTATTTTACACAAAAATTGTATTTTAACTATTTTATACCCAAATAACAGAAAATAAAAATAACAGAACATAAAAAAAAATTAAAAAATTAACTTTTACTAACCTTTGAACTTTTTTTGGGTTTAACTGTTTCTTCTTCTTCTTGTAAATGTGAAGTATCGATTTCAGATGCTCTTGGTTTTTTGGATTTTGATTTTATCAACTCTTCCACAAAATCAAATTCAGACTCTGATGATTCCTCGATTTCTTTTCCTTTCCTTTTCTTTCCTCTTTCTTTCGTCGTTTTCTCAGATTCATCTTCTTTTTTCTTTTCTTTCCCTTTCCTCTTCTTCTCATTTTCCTTTGGATGTTTGTTTGTTTTTTTTTCTGTTGTTGATTTCACTGATCTAGATTTAACTTTAACAGATGAAGGTTGAGATTGTGTTTGTGATAAAATTTTGAAAGATGGAGCATGAAAATCGTCTGAACTTGCTTCATCATTCAATCTTCTACTTTTTCTCGGGGTTTCGTTGTCTCTTTTAGACATTGTACGGTTTGTTTATCGCAAAATTTGAAGATTTGAGTGCTAAAAATGAAGATTTGAATGCAAATATTTGAGAATTCTTGAAGAAGACTGTTAAGAGAGATGAAATTTTGAGAGAAAATTTAGGCGTGCGAAAATGGTGAAAAGTTTTGATAGGAGTGCAGATGTAATGATTTTGAAAAGAGATGGGGAAGAACAAAAATTTGGGGAATATAAATTTTTTTTTTTTAGATAACGTTTTACAGTTTTAAAAATAAAACTGTAATTGTTTTAGATTTTGATAAAATCCCTATAAATTTGTAGTTATCTTAAAAAAAGGTAAGTATATAATATTTAATTTAAATTACTTTAATTAAGAGTTTTGTTTAAAAAATGTAACTTAAAATAATAAGTGTAATTAACTACATTGGTTTAAATATGGTAATTGAATTATTTAAATAAGTTAATTATTATTTTAAAAAATTAATGAGAATAATATATTATTTCTTGATATGCTATAACTTGATAATAATATGCTATAAGTAGTTTATTATTAAAAAGTTTGTTTATAACTTGATATTTAACATCTTAAATGTGTGTAGTATTATTTTTATTTGTGAAAATCACTGATCAATTTGGCAATTCAACTTTAACACGTGGGTATTCCACTTTTGAGTTTTGAATTATTTCCGTCCATTTCCATGTTGTATTTTTTTAGAATCAATTTGATTAATTTATAAAATTAAATTACACTATATCAATTTAATATTTTAAAAATAAAATTTTTAAAACTATACCTAATGTATTATAAATGGCAAAAAAAAAAAGGTTTATATCTAAAGGCACTCATGCATTGTCTAGTGTCCAACTAGGATGACTACTTAGCTTTATTAGTAATTCAAGAAATGTAGAAATCCTTGGGTGGAATTTGCAATGACAGATGGAAAATTCTTTACTTGGGATAAAGATAAAAAGGGGCTGATCCCAAAGTTTATCTCCTCAAGAAAAGGATATGCAAAGTGTGTATTGAGCATAAATTGTGTATAGAGAAAGGCATAATGAAAAGATAACAGGGTTGCCAATCACTTTTTCCCTTTCATCTACTACCAATGTCAGTGTACAAGTTAACATTGAAAAAACTACTAAACATGCATTTATAGTAATACCCTTTTAGTGAGATAAATATTCACATTCACAAAAAAATATTAAAGACTTTATCGGCGTTAATCAATAGTAATCAGACTCAATATTGTTATAGACTTTAGGGACATTTATAAAAAAAATATATATATATTAATTGTCTCCGAAAAATATATTTAACGACAATTAAAACACAAATTGTTAATTAATTGTTGCTGAAAAATTATTTTTAATATAGAGTAATTTAATAAGATTTTATTAGTCACTCTATATATAAAAAACTACAAAAATAAATTAATTAATTAAAACTTGTTATACTCCGAAAATGATTATGTAAAACACGATAGTGAGACTGTTTCACCCTCAACTAAAGGTTTGGGATTTAAATATGGATATGAAGAAAATCTTGCTGAGAGCATCACCTCATGAATAGGCCCTGCATTACGCAATTCAAATTTAATAGAGACTGCAATGCAATATGTACTCTATACACCGAGCGAAAAACACAAAAATAAAGTAAACATGAGTATGTAGTCACCACTTTCTGCAGTGTGTAGGAGGGAGGTAAATTACAAAGCTTTAAAGCAAACATCATATCTTTTCTATCCAAAAGGAAGCATATATTCATGTTCAACTTTCAGAAAGAGCCTCAAACAAGAATGAATAAGATTCTTGTAAGGGCTAAAAAGTCTATAAAAGCAAATGCCACTTAGCATCACAAGTTTCTTCAATCACAATTTGGCCTAAAAATGAAACATTCCATGACAACAAAATGCTTATTTCTGGTACTTTGTGTTGCAATATTTTGTCTAACAAATTCCCAAGATACTAACACAATGCCACCAGCAAGTTTACTCTGCATAAGTGAATGTAATACATGTCCTGTTATTTGTTCTACTCCACCACCTTCCCCTATCAAACTCAACCCACCACCTTCACCATCAACATCAATACTTGTACAAACACCACCACCACCACCACCACTTTTCGCCCCACTACGCCCCTCACCACCATCCTCTCATTCACCATCACCACCGTCCTCGTCGCAGAAAGAACCTAAATCTCCTCCACCATCTTACATGATATACACTGGTGCTCCTCCTCCTCCTCATACTTCTAATTGTCCTCCTAATATTATCAATATACCATCAACTCAGGTGCCACCAGTGCAGAAGAACTATACTTATCCTTACTACTATTATTTTGCTTCAGAGGCAACTTCTATTCCACTTTTTCAGGGCTCCATTGTTTTGGGATTTTGGGTCGTTTTCCATTTATTTTGTTGGTGAAAAGAGAAGCAGGGGATTCTTGAAATATCAAAATGATATATGTATATTTTGCATTCTAGGATATATATTTGACTTAATGGATACTCTCCTATTATAATTGTATTTAGTAATTCATCTATTAAAATTGGGGATACAACATCAATAGAAGCAATGTTCATCTAAAGATAAGATTGTTTCTATACTGTCAATTTCAAGATTGTCATATAGGGATCAGAATTTTCATCAAACAAATTCAAAATATGAAAAAGTAAACACATAAAGAAGTTAAAAGGGATTCAAATAAATTTTAACTATAGTATGATTTCTATCGAAGAGGGTACGATAAACCCTTTTACTCTACTTAGCTCTGGCCCCGGGGCGTATGGACGTTGCTATACGGGAGTCACTGCTAAAAAAATACATATATTTGTAGATAATGCTAGATGAGGCTGCTCGTGCTGGGCACGCGCCCAACATAAGAATCGACTTAAGGGTTGATGATGTTTCCAACTTGTTCACTTTTTCCGTGGCTTGTAGCATCCACTAATTTTCTACAAATAGATAGCTGCAGTTCGTAAATAGGACAATATATATTTATTGTAAAACACACAAACACTTGCATCACAAAGGTAAACTTGGAAATGGGGATGGTAAATTACTTGTTTCCTGAATATTTCTCAACAAGGTCAGGGCTTCCTCATCATCAGACGTTACTGTCAATTGATCAAAATAGGCCATCATCATCTTCATCACTCTCTAATCTATCTTGATAGCCGAAGGGATGCCTCACGAGCAGACCATAAGACCAGTTTTTGTGGATTCATTTTTCTAGAGTAGAAACTGAAGACACTGAGGGTACCTAGCTCGCCGTCATGACATCACCTTCATCTTCCTTGTCCGCTCATCAATCGCGAGAAAATATTAATACATCATATACCAACAAATGATTATCAAAAGGTATTGCATTCAGAAGGTTTATGTCCTAATAATGTGCAAATAGGCACAACCAGAACAACTTGTCGAGAAAACATGTTGAAAAGATTCATTCGACTATTTAGCATGCCTTTGATTGGGTTCAAAAGAAATTTTGATCAAGCACAATTATCTATAGATTTCTATCTAAAATATGATGCGACTATTGTTATATTATAGGTGTTTTGATGGTCCTCACAAATGAAGGGACTTGGTCCCTGTCTGAGTTCTTTCGTCCAGATCTGTAATAGGGTAAAGCTGTAAAGTTGTCGTGTCAAAGATTGGTGAGGCGTCAGCGCACTACACCAATATTAATGGACGAAGGTGTTTGTTCAACGGATAATAACTCTTTATGTTTGATATTTTCAACATGACAAACACCATATTAAATTCATTCATTCAAAGAAGAAAGTCATCCAGCAAGCCTTTCAAAAATTCATAAAGAAGTTTGCACGGGATCTGGTCCCTACAAGATTGTGTATGTGAAAGGACGACAAGACTGCTGTCATAAAAGTTGTCACTTCTGATGTGGTAGGTGCATGTCCTTCCAAAAAGACAGGCTCTCAGTCAATGGGCGGTCCCAAGGAGTTTTTGTGTGTTTCATACAGTCTTCTCACCAAAACACAAACTCAAGATTTGGCAAACTAAATTTGGATTTTCTCTTCTCTGAAAATTCATAAGCTTACAAAGCGAAAGTCATCTTCAAGGAAGAACTCTGCTCAACTCAACAAAGGGACTTGATAGAGTGAAGGAGAGTTCATTGGTCATATGAATAATGCTTACTGTTTATGGCCATATGAATGAATGATTGTACAATCATGTGAGGAGTTATGCAAGTTGTATGTCATTATCAAAAATGTGAAAATTGATGTGTTTATGCTCTTAGATGTTTTGATGATCTTCTCACAAGTGCAGGGACCTGGTCCTCTGCAGAGTATGAAACTCGTCCAGGCTTCAAAGTGCTGGACAACTGTAAAAGTTGTCTGCGTCAGGAAAGTTGGTGAAGCAGCAGAGTACTTCACCAATCAGGGACGACTAGGTTGTTTATTTGATGGGTAATAACTTTTCTTGGTACATATCAAACAAACAACAACAAAATTCATTCATTCATTCAAAGAGAAAAATTTCAAACTTTGTTGAAGATTAGTGAAAGTGGTTTGAAAAGTCCTATTGAGAACAGGTCGTGGTTTTCCTCCATTGAGCAAGGAGGTTTTCACGTAAAGTTATTTGTTCAATCTTTACTTTCAGCACTTATTTTACTGTTGTTATTGTAAGTATGCTGAGAACTTGATCCCATCGAAACAAGTGGACGCATACATTCCAACAACTATTAGTTCCAGTTGTGCAACCAACTTTAAGAGCTAAATGCTCTGTTATGTGGAGTTGTTAAATAAAACTTTATAACTAAATATATATTCATGAAAAAGTTGAACGGAGTGATTATGCTTGCTATATTACACACTAATTCGATTTGGCTATATATTCGTGGAAAGGTTACGTTGAAGGAGTGACCAATTATTGGCGATATTCAATTATGTGTTAAAGAAACATTTTATTTATAAAGAGGAAAAAATAAACCTAAAGATGGAACAAAAATGAAGAACCGATTGTCTATTTTTGCATTTGAATCCTCAATTAGCATTTCTGTTGGAGTTATCCAAAACAAAGAAAGCACTTTAAGTTTATGAAGTTTCTTCTTTAGCTATAAATTAAACACAAATTGACATATTAAACAAAAAAAAAATAATTCACTATGGCTACTGAGGATACATATAATTGATCAAAACAACAAAATAAAAGCAAAAAACAGCAAGATTGAGGCAAAAAACTTTAAGAGATTAAATATATGAATTTAAGAGATTACAACTTAAGAAAGCTTGGAAATTGTGGGTGAAGACTAAAAAAAGAGAGGATTACAAACCTTTAATTTCCCCTAAAATCTATTTTAGAGAAGTTCTGTCGGCATAGAAAAGGCAGGTGATTGCTGGATTTTCTCTGAGAAGAGACGTTGCAGATGTAGGAAAAGTCAAAATTACCCCTGAGTAAGAATTTAAAGACATTAAGCTGCCATGTTGATCTCACCTCTTCACTGACACTTCTATAATACTAGATATGTAGAGGTGGCCCGTGCCAACATTGAAAGATTTTTGTTAGTTAGATATAAACATATAGAATGTATGAGTCGGATATATATATATATATATATATATATATATATATATATATATAAAGAGAGAGAGATGGATAGATATATTATATATATATGAAATATGGTTGGCAGTTGTTTTGTTCGTTGTCATGATTGTGTTATTTAGGTTGGATATCTACAATATTTACATAATGCTGTATTTTGACTATTAGTCAGTGTCATTCAAAAAGCACCTGTGAAATAAGATGGAAAATGAATTTAGTATATAGTTATGGGGAGGAGTTAATGTTGAGTGTAGTACTGGTTTGTTTAAGAATTTATCATTGATTGCAAGATTTAAGTACCTATCAATTTCTTATAAGTATGCAGCAAAGTCCATGCTATCAGCACCAAAAATGTACGCCATCAAGACAAAATGTGTTGCCAACCATATTGTAAAAAAGTATTACACTATAACAAAAGGAGAGTATCAAATGTTGAAGAAATACATATACAATAATCAGTTTTAAAACAAATTAGACAAACAACATTTATTACTGCATAGCAATTGAGAGTTGTATAGAGAGAATACCTTTTAGTCTTCTTTCATCATGATTTGCTTCAGCTTGCGTTTACTGCTTTCTGGAGTTGTTGGTGCGGTGATGGGCAGTGGCGGATTGCTAGCAATATCTTTCTCGGTGATTGACATGATAAACAGTTTTGCTAAAGATGCATCCTTGTTTTTGGCAAATAACTTCTTTATTTGGACGGTGAATGTCTTACCTAGCAATTTGTGTTGCACGGATACGAGTGACAACAATTGTTTCTAAAAGATGGAAGAAATCATGTAAGATTAGATTTTTAAGGAATAAACAAGAGGTTGTAGAGTGTTTTACCTTGATGCAACGTATGTCATGAATTTCTGCTATAGTTAGAGACAATAGTTCTTCTCCAATTTTATCTGAAATCATGGTTGTTGTTGAACCAGTATCATCCTTCATGGTTACTTCAAATTGGCATCTGGGCAAAAGTCAATATATTTATGTTTAACAATAATTTTTTAAATTGAAAATTGTTATTTAGTTAATCATCTTTTTATAACCTTAAATATATTTGTTGCATACACTTTTACTAATCGTTCATATGCTCATATGTTATGCAATCAAATAATTCTATCAAACAAAGGTATGTCTTAATTTTAGTAGTATGCTCTCAATAATTTTTTAGCACTAAACTCAAGTCCTTATATTAAAATAAAAACTGCATGCAATAATAGGTCGAAATACTAACATATAACACTAAGGGTCGTTTGATTGACGGGTAAGTTATCTTGATATATCTATGATTTTACCTGCTTTGGTCGCTTTCTTCATTTCTTCCAAAATTTTATTTTAAATATTATTGGCCTACTCTTCTCTGGATATTGTATTATAATCATTGATTTTAACCTGCACATATAGTATATGATTTCCCTTTCAAGGGTATGTACCTACACAACAATCTACACGTTGCACCTCCTTAATATGCATATATATAATGTGGTAAAATTATACTCTAACTTATCCAATTCGTCTAAGTGATACCCGGTGGAATAGTCTAGGTTCACGCATACTGAGCTAGACACCAAGATTGCATAACTCAATTACATTACCAACCTAGTCATCATTACACGAGCCAACATAGAAAAGAGAATTAATCATATTCAGAAGCATTTTGAACTAAATTTCATGTTGCTTTGGTAAGATATCTTATTGTTTCTAAGTCAGCTTCTACGGATATAGTGCAAGTAAATACTTCAGAGTCTTTGTGCAAGTCGTATGAGGTGAGAGTCATACAAGGAACGTTTGCGTTTATATGTCTAATGTTGATTCTTAGGCTTACCACCTACCCACCTTATTTGTTCCATACATTTAGTTATCTGTTGCTATGGTTTGTCGATGATTATGTGAATAAGACTACCAGCGGTAATATTTACTCTCTTTCTGACTCAATTGAAATCAAATAAAAGAAAGAACTTTAGATGCATTAACTATTATAATTCGAACTCGGCCACATGGGTACTTTTAGGCTTATATAAATGACCACAACTTGTTTGGAACCAAGACATGTCATCTTACTATTTGGCTTCAAAACTAAAGAGTAAAGATGGATTCTTATTAATCTAATGATGAATTGGATTTATTGAGTAGATGTACTGTTTTGAGAAAATGAAAACAACTTTTTATCCATCTTCCAACCAATGGTAAAAAGGGTTGTCGAATTTTCTTGTAGTTATTTGATATTTTCTCTATTTGTTATTTATTGTGCATGGCTTGAACTTGTTATTATATGTTTTTCTTCTTCTGTTACTAAGACAATTGTACACCAGGGAAAGCATCCAAGAGTAAAATAACGCTAACTTATCCAATTCGTCTAAGTTTGAACAGACTAATTAATGCATGTATTTTACTTATCAAAGTCATATAAGTAGTAGTAAGAACACTACAGTTCTAGAAAAGTTATCTTGTGATTCTATGATCTGCAACCAAATACGAGATAAACTCATCCTAAAATTAATCAAAGTCTCACACGGGATAAACTCATCTTTAGATATATACATATGTGAAAACTATGAAAGTTTAGCAATTGATATAAGGAATATAGATTTTGAACTCATGACTTCAAAAATATAGCTAAATCAGTGCTAAAAATTTTAAAAATTTAACGTACCAAATTTAAATTCAAGGACGTTATGGTTATGCAGTTATTGATCTTACTAATATGATTTTCATACCTTGGTGTGAGATGTGTTGTCGACGGCAGGTTGTACAATAGAATGTTCTCTGTGTCCAAATCCTTGGAAATACTTGCTTGCAGTCAGAGCCGACTAAGACACAGAATTTTTGAGTTTCATTGGATATTAACAATTGAGCTTGCACGTGGAATACTTGCCCCTGGGCATACATATGAAATGGTAAATTATATTAATATTTCATTTCATAAAGAGATTTAAGATGTAGATGATGCATATTGTTGCTGGATATTGACAATAGGCACTATGGGTTCTTCAAATGGCATAAACAAAAGAGAGTCTGTAGTTGTGGTGCTTTTTGTTGTGTATGCGTTGAGAACTGGTTTTATTTCATCAGACCTGTATGTAAAAAATGTTAAAGATGTGAATACATTTATTTGTTTATAGAGAGGTGTATTTTGAATACCATGTCTTTAATGCGATAGCTTGTGGGTATGGAGGATCATTCTGGATTGTTGTACCAAATCTATTTGAAAGGCCTGCATATTGTTTAATAGTTGGTGTTAATTGGATTAATATCTTTTATAGGAGCTATTGTTAATATGTTTGATTTTACCTGAAGATGATTTTGATTTGGCCACTTTTCTGGCAATAATTACTAGAAATTCTTGAAGTTCTTTCAGATGTTTGAGAAGTTTATTTCCATATAGGTCAATGAATTCTTCCCAGAGACTTCATTAAAAAAGAAGAAGATAAACAGTGTTATAATAGATCATAACTTACACAGATACAATCAAATTTGGGAAAAAGTTCACGAAAGAAAGTAAAGAAATATGTGTTACAATTGTTGTATATACACAAATAAAATGAATATAATCAAAGTAGAATGCAACATTCTTAATGTTGTTTTCCAATTAGGGTCAAAGAGAAAGCTGAAATTGCAAGAACTTGGTAACACTATGAGATCCGTTATTAGTTTTGTAGTTTTTTTAACTTTACAGGATGAATTTTGGCCCGCAATTAGAATTACTCTACATCTTTAATAATTATTTATATTGTCTTTTTTATTCTGGTCCGCAATTACCATGGCTCAAAAGCAACATCTTTCTGATAAACATTACATAAAGAGCTAAGCTTACAAATGGTAAAGTATTAATAGTGGTAATCAAGTAACATCTACAATGAAGAAATAGATGCACCAGAAAACTTTGTGAAATTGAGTGAAATTTTAGATCCTTAGATCAAGCCATATACATGGTAAGGTAACATTCCAATATGAGATGCTTGCAATCACAGAGAAGGGAATTTTTTTTAAAAAAAATTTACTTTCCAAGAAAGAGGGTCAACAGACACCTAAATCAAATTTGGACCTTCAACTTTGACGAAAAAGAAGATGACATCACTATTCATTAATAAATTCAATTATTTGACACAAGCACATAGAAAATAGAAGGATATAAGATGGAAAGTAACATTGTACTTACTCATAGTCGATGATGATGAATTCTTGAATTCTGCTCCCGTTTGAGGCATATGATGGAGGACTACCATTTATCACGAGGGCAATAATGTATTGCAAGAATTAAAGAATTATTAGTAAGTGGTAATAGTTATGAAAAATGAATTATATGTCTGGTAAGTATACTGTAAATATATTTTGAGAAGTACCAAATTCAAAGCCTATAGCTTGATAACCGAAACTGTCAAACGATGTAGTTTTTAGCAGCGTTGGTTGCAGCAATGGTGGTTCAGGGGGTATGACTTTCTCTATTGGTTCAACAATTGTGCCCTTATCAATTGTCCAACTGAATTGATGAAGAGAAATTTCATACGCCTTGATCGACTCGGAGACAAATGCTCTCGATAGCAAATATGTTTGGAAAGGAACAAACTCATTTGCATAATGTGCGATATATGTACCGTGCATGATAACTTGTATTTGAGTTTCCTATGAGAAATTTAATGAAATTAGAATAATATTAGGTAAGTGAAATAACATATAGTTGGTATAAAAATTCAAAAGTGGTTTGAATTGTTGGAAAAAGTTATTTTTTATGGGGAATATAAAATTTAAAGGATATGAGTATGAGGGGAGCTTTTGCCATGGACGTGTTGGTTTAATCAACAAAATGAAGGCTACAGTAAAATATGTAAGTACTGATTTGGTAGATAATTATTTAAGGAACACAACAACAACAACATTAAGCAACACTTTTAGCACAAAAACTAATTCTCAAATATCAGTTCACATATTTATCAGGTTTTTCTGTGCGTTTACAAAATCAGTTGAGGAAAACATTCTTTATCAAAGTCTCCAAAAGCAGTTGAGGAAGACATTCTTTATCCTCCCTCATTATTTGTATAATAATATTTCATTTATTCTATAATCTTCAACACTGTCGTTCCTAAAAATTTGCATGTGATTTCTCTTAAAAAAACAATTCAATTTCTTAAATTTAAAGGTATCCGCTTAGGTTTCAATTCAATTTTTTTTCTATATTTTGCAAAGAAAATCAATAGCATCAAACCCAAACAGTAACTAACTTCTCTATAACACAAATTATGTCTACAAAAGAAAGAGAATTAAAACGTGGATTTAGAGTGATAAGAAGTGATTCATATCAAAATTGATAAGCAATAGAACAGAACTTCAACGTAAAATCAAATCAATCAATAGACAAATTTATTTAAAAAGAAACTTCAGAATTCAACTTTACCTAAGTTCTACAAACAGAACCAATTACATTTAACCCAATCTGTAACTTTTCTACAACAAAAGAAACGTAAAATGTAGATTTACAGTGACAACAAGTGCTTTACAACAAAACTCACAAGGAACAATATTTCAACTAAGTAGAAGAGCATTGAATTGAAGATTAATGAGTGAAGACAAATTACAACCATTAAAAAGCAAAGTAAAAATGGTATGCATATTTTGCTACAAACTAATTTGTGAAAGTAGATGAGTATTTGTTAGTTTAGTGACAAATACCTATTCATCCTGTAATATTAAAAAAAAAAAAAGACAAGAAATTTGAAACGGAAATTCAAAATATGCCCAAATGGATTAACATTATTGGGATTTTTGTAACATGGAACAAGAATCACATACCAAATCAAATTTGGGTATATTCACCCACCTAAATCAATCTCAATCAACCAACTAAAAGGATAATCCAACATCAATAACAACATCCAAAAGGATAATCCGACATAAATAAAAATTTCAAACGGAAAAATAAGTGAATATTCACACACCCAGATCAAATTTGGAACTTGAATATTGATTGAAAGGAAGATGAAGGAAAAAGAAAGCTTAATCGAAACATGTAAAATGTTACCTGGAGAAGGCTAGCAAAACTCACAAGGAACAATATTTCAACTAAGTAGAAGAGCATTGAATTGAAGATTAATGAGTGAAGACAGATTACAACCATTAAAAATCAAAGTAAAAATGGTATGCAGTATATTTATTTTGCTACAAACTAATTTGTGAAAGTTGATGAGTATTTGTTAGTTTAGTGACAAATACCTCTTCATCTTGTAATATCATCAATTGATATTTCTTGTTTCCCTCCCTGGTGGTTTGGTGATGACATTTATCTACCACGTGAACTTTAAAAATCCATTCTTCTGTGTTCTCGTCGATTTCGTTGATATTCAATCTTTCTGTCATGGCTGGTAACTTAGATTAAATATGCAAGACAACATCATTAATATAAGAATAATGGAATGAAATAGAAAAATATATGAGATCAAATAATAGAATACAATAGGTTGTCTACCTATGAAAAATGTAAGATAGTTTTAAGAAAAAGTTTTTTCTATAATTTTGTCATAAACAATGTTATATGTAGATGTGTCATCGTTGTTATCAGCTATTGGTGGCCTTACCAATATCTTAACACAATTAGAATTCTTAGCTCTTGATAAAGCAACATACAATTGACCATGAGAAAAGACAGGTTCACGTAAATAAATGCCAACAAAATCAAAAGTTTGGCCTTGTGCTTTATTAATTGTCATTGCAAAACACAAACGTATTGGAAACTGTATCCTTATAAATGGTAGAGGCAACTTTTCATCTTCTGATGTTAGTAGTGGTATCCTAGGACTGAATACATGTTTATTTTTAAAATCACCATTAAATATTGTGGCGCTGATAACGTGTGATCTGAAATCATTACATATTAAGCGTGAACCATTACATAAACCTTCACATGGATTTAGATTTCTTAGTAACATAATTGGACAATTTTTTTTAACGTTAATTTGTAAGGAGGTAAACTAACGGGATTCAAAGTATGCAATAAGTCTTCATATTCACTTTGATCCTTTGGATCTATGGTCTCATCGGTAGTTATATATGTTTTTCAGTAGTTGAAAATTGAGTGATTAACAAATCATTTATTTTGTCAACAAAATCATTTTTTGTTGTTAGAATAGCACGAGAGGTGATGAAAGAAAGATTTGAGTAAGAGGTGTGCGAATTCGGATAAGTAAATTTAAATAAAAGATTCAATGAATCTTTTTCATTCTCGAATGGTATGATTAAAGAATGAGGAATTTGAATTTTGCCTTTATCAAAAAAAAAATTGATTTCATTACCAATTCTCATTAGGTATTCACAAAAGGCTGGATCTGTTTTTGCAAGCATGTTTTCTAGCAAATGTAATTTTTCAAGTTGATTCCAAATTTGAGAGCATAACAGACTTTGATTAATGAAGTCTTCTCTTTTCCCACTACGAACAACAGGAAGAGTTTGCCTGAAATCCCCACTAAAACAATAACTTTTCCGCCAAATAGTATTATTGTTTCCATTAAATCTTTCAAAAGTAAGTCAAGAGCTTCAACTACTTCTTTTTTTGCCATTGAAATCTCATCCCATACTATAAGTTTTGCATCACGAATTAAAGATGCTAGAGAACTTTGTTTACTGATGTTACAACTGAACTTTCCTTCGATTATTGGAATTTTAAAACGGGAATGAGCAGTGCGACCACCTGGAAGCAGCGAAGCTGCAACACCTGAACTTGCAGTTGCCAAAGCTATAAATCCTCTATATCTAACCGTTGCTAATAGAGCACGATATAAAAAGCTTTTACCAATTCCTCCAGGGCCATCTATAAAGAATGCACCTGATTTATTTGAAAATATTCTTTCTAAGATTATATTGTAAGCTTTTTTTGTGCAGTGTTTAATTTATTTTGTAGAAGCAGATCATCTTCACTCACAGTAAGATTTCTTTCAAAGTAAACATCTGTAGCTTCTTTTGATAGTGCGGATGTTTTAATTAATTCAGAAATTTAGTTTAAATTCATTAATATCACAACCAACTGAATGAAGAATATCATTAATATGCGTTAACACCCTATAACGAATTTACGTTGTATTAATGTTTGGAATTCTCATAAAATCCTCTGATAAGGATATTTCAAATTTTTCCCATAATTCTTTTGGATTACTTGAGCTACGATATATCAGTAACATAGCAAACAAATGTCTAAGACTTGCTGGCATTTGATAATCTACAGCCTCAAACATACATTCTATTAAATTATTATCTGAAAGTAATAATCCTCTTTTTCAGCTGCTTCTCTAAATATTGTACATAATTTTCATTAACTGTTAGCAAGTCTTGATATGATTTTGGTCCTCTTATGTTCATTAAAAGTAATCTAAGGTAGTATCTTTCTCCTTCAGTAGGATGACAAGTGACAACACGTCCAATAACATTTCCACGCTTACAATTGTCCACATTTTATTTGTTTTTGACCAGACAAAATATTCAGGAAATTCTCGATATAATAAGTTTAAAGTTTTCGCTGCATCATTCACTGTGTTCATTACAAAAAATTCAGTTAACATTATTTTTTGAATCATTGGATTATTTATAATTTTACTAATATTATCAATATTTTTGAACGAAACAAGTTGTTGTCCATCAAGATGTAGTTGAAGATGGTATACTTCAACTTCTATATCAAGAAATACATCAATTGTACTCATATTTGTTATGCTTGGTAATTATTCATTTTCACAATATTTTTGTCTAGAAGAAGAAGCACCTAAAGGTTCAACTTTCTGAATACCACAATGCCATCCATTTTGACCATATGGAAATAACAGTGGATACTGCAATGGATCATAACAACCGTAATAATAATTTACCAATTGACTCCTATTGCTATTTGTATATACACAAATATGAGGGGTGAGTGTATAATTTTGATCATCTTGCTCTACCCATATTCCAGAAACTTCTGATGCAGTTGGTAAGTTGTACACTCTTTGATCTAAACCAGCATCGAATTTTAGAGCAATATAGAAGTTAGATAATTGTGGAATATTTATTAGTGACTTTAGGAATATGGAGTATGGATTAGCATTTAATATTTCCATCAGTTTTTGTAAAGTACCTTCATTCAGTTTGTTTGAACATTCTAATTGATTCCTCAATTCATTTTCACTATCAAAGAAATATAATTGTAAATTTCTTCCTTTCTCAGTAGCTGGTACTAAGTCATCTATAAAGTGATACATTTTTCCTTGAACTCGAAATGTGGATATACCTTTATATTTTTTTGGCTAGTTCTTTGTCATAACTAACTCCTAGAGATGTGAATGCAAAAATGTTATTGTAAGTTTTTATATAAGTTTGAAACTGTTCAGATTCATTCGTATTTCCTAAATATAGATTTCTTAAAGTTGTTGGTGTTTGATGCGAAATAAGCCGCACAACGCCATTGCCACAACAAAATGATGGCAGCTCATACTCAAATCTTTTTGCGGTGCATAATTTACACCGGGGAACATCTTTTATCGCGTGGATGGTTGCCATGTAATTAACTTCTGTTGAACTACATCCTGCATAATGTAGTTAATTCTTAAAACTAATTTTAGTAGATAAAGATTATTTAGATTATAGCCTATCCAGCTATTTTACCTCTATTAAGAGTTTGCTCATGTGTAGATAATGTGGTGGTGCTGGAGCTAGCACCGATGGAGGCATTATTCTTGATGGCTGAGTAAGCCTGTCTGCAAGCTAGATAGGTATCTTTCTTATTGGATTGTGCCAGTTTATATAATTCACGCCGTCTAGCTTTTTTATCAGCGTGAGCTTTTTCAGAATTCAGATGTTTTCTATTACTTTTGTCTGACATTTGTAGAACTGTTATCTATCCTGAATATGAGATATAAATTATATGTTAACTTTCATTTTCTTACTCATGCACAAAACAATTTAAAATAATTATAACAAACCAAATTATTCTTTGCAGAATTTAGTAAAAATGGAGAAAATTACTACAGAAGGCGAAAGAGAAGTCATAATAACGGGTGGAAAAGAACATACCTGTAGCGCTGAGACTTCAATAGTAGTAATTGCAAATTCCTATCTTCACACTGCACGCAAAAACTAATTGTAAAAGGAATTTAGTATTTTCAACAAGTTGTATCTATCAAATATCATCTCTAATAGTTCGTCTCAAACGTATGATATTAGTGTAGCCATATGAATATATGAAAGCTTAGACAAACAAAACAACAGACTTATTAAACTTAAATACTCGAATGAAACTATTAGTATCAATCGGTAAGTCATAATGGCATTGTTAGCATATTGTAGTTTGTATGAGCTCATAATCAGTATAGTTGCTTTTGGCAGAGTTGATAGAATTTCTCTGATGAGGATGCTAAAGCTCTTTTAAAAGTAGGGAGAAACTGAAAACTGATAAGAAAACTTTCATATGATTTATTTCTTAAAGAAGTAGGGGGCTTAGCTGTTGTTACACTTAGAAAAGGTAAACCGAATTCAATTAAGACATCTATTACGAGCAGTTATAAAAGGTAAACTGACTACATTTAGAAAATGTATTCATGTTTTCCAGCAAAATACATTGGCAAAATTTTAAGTCCTAAACACAATGGCCATACTGCCTATAATATTAATACCTGAATTTGTGTATTTGCATTGCTCTTAAATAATTGATAAAATTCAAATCGTATGTCATAATGCGAAATAATTTAAATGCGTGTAAAGCTAACCGACAAGTGGCAATATTTTTATAAACGAAATGAGAAGTAGGAACATGTGTGGTGGATGATTTGTGTGTGTACACACTAATGAACCCCAACCAAGGCTGGAAGAGTGGGTTGTAGCCATGGCCATGGAAAATTCCTACTTATTGTCTCTCTTTTAATGGGTAACTATTGAGTAAGTTTTATATGATATGAAAGTACTGCTAACATGTAGAGTTCCTCAAAAGACTTTTTTCTGCTGCAAAAATTCGTCATGTTACTGTCAGTCATTCCATTTATATGCACTGATGATGATACTTTTTCAGAAATATTATTTAATGCAATTCTATCTCTAATATTACATACTATTTACTAAACTATGATCTATAATCTATAGCTATACCTATATCCTACAACAGAATGTCTCTTGGCTTTATTGTTTTCTTTATTGGCCATGATTGGAGGAACAGGTCTTTAATAGGCTTATCAGTTTGTCCTAGTCTGCTTGACTTTAGAGAATCTCCTAGTAATGCTACAAGACCATAGATGCCACTTCTTGAAAAATAATGCATATGGCCCATCATTAAATCACAATATGATAAGTCATTATTAGGATACCAATCGAGCTTAATTTCTATATGTTGACTGAGTAATATCTTCTATACATTATAAGGTCACTAGTTGAACAGCAAGACAATGTTCAACATTACACTGTCAATGGATATAAATTAAATCCCAGTTTACTATCTTGCTCATCTTTCCATTGTAACCGAACAGATCGCGGAATTTTTGAGATCTTCTCAAAAATTTGTCCCCGTTGCAGATCTCGAAATGTCTTTAGTTTGGCTTGCTGAAGAGAAGGCTTCTTCTGGAGAATTTTTGAGTCCCTCTCAAAAATTATGTCCCTGTTCTATTGTAAAGGGGATAGAACTCACTGGAGATATGACCGAACCCTTGTGGCGCCTACGTATCCCGTTGAGGCAGGAATCAGGTCAAACGTAGTTCCCCTTAAAGGTTAACATGAATAAAATTTACAAAGAAACCGACCGAGGACGACATAGGCCGCCTACGTATCTTATTCTTGAGAATTCAGGTCGAACGTAGTTCAGATACAAAGAAATAATTAAAGGGGGTAAATGGGGTGACCGAAGCCGACATAGGCCGCCTACGTATCTCGTTCTCGACAATTCAGGTCAGACGTAGTTCGTTACAAAGAGGGATAATAATTCAAAATAAATACAATCAAACAGAACGATTACAAGTAAATAGTAGAAAAATGCAAAAATGAAACTTCACGCATAGTATCTCTTGACAGCATCTGAGTTGATAGGTTTGGGCCATACAGCACCATCCATCTCTGACAGGACCAACGCACCTCCAGATAATACTTTACGAACCATGTAAGGACCCTGCCAGTTTGGCGCGAACTTTCCTTTGTACTCGTCTTGATGAGAGAAAATGTGCTTAAGAACCAACTGACCAATTTCAAAATTTCTGGCCATGGCAAACGGCGACCATCCTCTTCTCATCAATCAAAGCTAGTTGATCAATCCGTTTACTAACCCATTCGGCGTTACTTAATTCAGCTTCTTGGATGATCCTCAATGACGGTATCTCGACTTCAACAGGCACGACTGCCTCTGTTCCATATACTAGAAAATATGGAGTAGCCCCAGTCGATGTTCTGACCGTCGTTCGATAACCCAATAGAGCATATGGCAACATTTCATGCCAACCTCGCTGTTTGTTAATCATTTTCCTCAAAATATTTTTGATATTCTTGTTGGCGGCCTCTACAGCTTCGTTCATTTGGGGGCGATAAGCAATTGACTTTCGATGAATAATCTTAAATTGCTCACATATCTCCTTCATCAAATGACTGTTGAGATTTGCACCGTTATTAGTAATGATGGATTCTGGAACTCCAAATCTGCATATCAGATTGTTGCGGACAAAATCGGCTACCACTTTCTTGGTTACCGACCTGTAAGAGGCTGCTTCCACCCACTTGGTGAAATAATCAATGGCAACCAAAATGAATCTGTGTCCATTAGAAGCGGACGGCTCTATAGGACTGATGACATCTATTCCCCAAGCTACAAATGGCCAAGGTGAACTCATAGCATTAAGTTCGTGAGGTGGCACCCGTATCAGATCATCGTGCACTTGACATTTGTGGCATTTTTGTACGAATTTGCAACAGTCATTCTCCATAGTCATCCAAAAATAACCGGCTCGAAGAACATTTCTTGCCAAAGTAAGTCCATTCATGTGTGTACCGCAAACTCCAGCATGTATCTGTTCAATAAGTCTCACAGCTTCAGCAGCATCCACGCATCTTAAAAGACCCAAATCCAGAGTCCTCCTATACAGGACCTCTCCACATAGGAAGAAATTGAGATCCATACGACGTATCTACTTCTTCTGATTAGATGTAATGTCTTCTAGATATGTCCCAGACTCCAAGTACCTCTTATGTCAAAATACCAAGGCAAACCGTCTAGTTCCGATCCAACGTGTGAACAATGGACTGGATGTTCGTTCAAATCTATATCCAGCGGGTCGATGTAATCAGTATCCGGATGTTTGATCATTGAAGCGATGGTGGTAAGAGCGTCAGCTAATTCATTCTGTATTCTGGGAGTATTCCTGAACTCGATCTTGCGAAACCTTTTACACAGATTCTGCACATACTGTACGTAAGGTATAATCTTTGGATTTTTCACAGCCCATTCACCTTGAACCTGGTGAATCAAAAAGTCTGAGTCTCCAATAACCAGTAACTCGTGAACATTCATGTCGATGGCCATTTTCAAACCCAGAATACAAGCTTCGTACTCAGCCATGTTGTTTGTGCAATTGAATCGTAGTTTAGCTGCCATAGGATAGTGTTATCCATATTCTGATACTAAGACTGCTCCAACACCTTTACCTTGGTGATTCGCCGCTCCGTCAAAGAATAATCTCCAACCTGGATGCGCTTCAGATATATCTTCACCCACGAATGACACTTCTTCATCGTGAAAATACCTCTTGAGTGGTTCATATTCTTCGTCGACGGGATTTTCTGCAAACTGATCTGCCAAAGCTTGTGCCTTTATTTCCTTCTGAGTCACATACACAATATCGAACTCACTCAACAGCATTTTCCATTTAGCTAACTTTCCAGTCGGCATCGCTTTCTGGAAAATGTACTTCAATGGATCCATTCTGGAAATGAGATATGTAGTATATGAAGACAAGTAGTGCCTCAATTTCTGGGCAAGCCACGTCAGAGCACAACATGTTCTCTCCAGCAAAGTGTAGCGAGACTCGTATGGAGTAAACTTCTTGCTTATATAGTAAATGGCCCTTTCCTTCTTCCCTGTCTCGTCGTGTTGACCAAGTACACATCTAAAGGCACTATCCGAAACAGACAAATACAGCAACAAAGAACTCCCTTCTCGTGGAGGAACCAATACTGGTGGGTTAGACAAATAGCTCTTGATAGCGTCGAAAGAAGTTTGGCACTCCTCAGTCCACTTAGTCGGGGGCGTCTTTCTTAAACAACTTAAAAATAGGCTCACACACCACTGTTGATTGTGCTATAAACCGGATGATATAGTTTAACCTCCCTAAGAAACTCATTACCTCTTTTCTCGTTTTCGGCGGAGGTAACTCTTGAATTGCTTTGATCTTTGAGGGGTCAAGCTCAATACTTCTTCTGTTGACTATAAACCCCAACAACTTCCAGCTGGGACTCCAAAAGCGCATTTGGCGGGGTTTAGCTTCAAGCTGTACCAACGCAAACGCTCGAAGAATTTTCTCAGGTGTGTCAGATGATCCGAACTCTCGCGGGATTTGATAATGACATCGTCCACGTACACTTCAATTTCCTTGTGAATCATGTCATGAAAAATGGTCGTCATGGCTCTCATATAAGTGGCACCGGCATTTTTGAGGCTGAACGGCATCACCCTGTATTGATATACACCCCAAGGTGTGATGAATGCTATTTTTTCCGCGTCTTCTTCATCCATCAAAATTTGGTGGTAATATGCGTAACAGTCCACAAATGACTGCATCTCATGTTTGGCACAATTGTCAATCAAAATATGTATATTCGGCAATGGAAAATTATCCTTCGGACTAGCCTTGTAGAGGTCTCTATAATCAACACAAATCCTGATTTTTCCATCCTTCTTGGCGATCGGAACGACGTTGGCTAACCAGGTTGGATATTGCGTTACTTCCACCGATCGAGACTCTATTTGCTTGGTGATTTCTTCTTAATCTTCAAACTCAATTCAGGCTTGAATTTTCGAGTCTTTTGTTTCACCGGATCGAACCCTAGATTGATTGGTAGCTTATGAGATATGACATCAGTACTCAAACCCTGCATATCGCCGACTTCCCAAACAAACACATCACTGTATTCGGCAAGCAAATGAACTAGGCTCTCCTTCTGAGTTCCATTCAGGTAGGTGCTGATCTTAACCTCTTTGACACATTCTGAATCTCCCAAATTCACTGTTTCTGTCTCCTCTAGATTAGGTTTATGCTGATTCTCGAATTGTCAAAATTCTTCTGCAACATAATCTGGTTCCCCATTTTCTTCTTCATAGTCGTCAACCTTGTCGTCATTTGTCTCATTTGGTTCATTTAGCTCATGACATGACATGACATTGGCAGGTCTGTAACTTATGTTACTGAAATCATAAACAGACAAAATTAGGAAAGTAAAGTATACAAGCAACTAAATAAACAAAGTTATAAATAAGGAGGCTTTCATTTAAAACAAAATGCAAACTTTGGTCATGGCACAGGGCCATGTCGCTTTTAAACATCACAACGAAAACTCAAAATTCAAACAATTAATAAAAATGCGGAAATGGTGGGTTTCGGGCCTCTTTCGAACAACCACCGATTTTAGTATGCATAAAATAACTCCTTTCTACCCAAGAATTTGGTACATCAGGATTGGCATGGAAGTCCAATTCTGCAGCATTTCCCCGGGTTCAGCATCACGAATGCCAGCTGGCTCGACCTCCTCCTCGATGATAGCATTGATCTCTTTGAAAAGGTCACAGATTCCTTCCCCGCAGTCTTCAGGCTCAGCATACTCACGGACTGGGAAGGATTGATACAAATGTGGGATCGGTTTTGCCAACTCTTGATCCTTTTTCTTCTTCATCTTCACATCGTCATCTGTGGGGATATACCCCAAACCATATTTTGATCCTTTGGCAAGGACCGGAACAAGTTCAATGATCCCTTGGGAATTTCTTCCCAATCCAAAACCTGGCTCGAACCCATTCTGCAGCATTACCGTGGCGATCATTCTGTACACGGCCGGCATAGGAGTCTGCGGAGCCAAATCCTCATCGGTGGCATTTACCAACTCCACCGTGTAAAAATCCGAACCTTGCGGCGTCTCGTCAAAGACTGGCACCTGCTTGCCTGAGTGGTTTCTTTCACCATGAATAACTAGCTCCTCATTTTTCCATACTAGTTTCATCATTTGGTGGAGAGTGGAGGGGACGGCTCCAGCCATGTGAATGAATGGCCTTCCCAAATGAAGGTTATAGCTGGTGTCGATATCCAACACTTGGAACTTCGCGTCGAACTCCGGGGCCCATTTGGAGGGTTAAGTTCACCGCCCCCAATGTGTCCCTTTGCACACCATCGAACGCTCTTACATTAACCTGGTTTTGCTCTAATTTTCCGAGGTCAAACCTCAGTTGTTTCAATGTTGACAAGGGGAATATGTTCAAACCAGATCCATCGTCTACCAAAACACGATTGACGACCTTTTCGCGGCATATCACAGTGACGTGTAGAGCTTTGTTATGGGATCTCCCTTCGGCTGGCAATTCATCATCGCAGAAGCTGATGCGGTGTCCCCGAATGACTTGGTGGATCATGGCAGCTACGTTATCGCTGCTTGTACCTGAGGGCACATACGTGTCATCCAGAGCTTTCATCAAAGCCTGTCTGTGGGACCAGGAGCTCATCAGTAGGTCCCACACAGAAATCTGAGCCGGAGTCTTCTCCAAGTGTTTGACAATGGAGTAATCTTTAGGCTGCATTCTCCTCCAGAACTCCTCGGCTTCTGCTTCACTTATTGGTCTCTTGGCATGATCTTTCTTTTGTCCTCCGAGAGCAAGCTCATCAGGAGTGTAGCATCTGCCAGATCTAGTCATGCCTTGGGCCACGGCCGTTTCTATGACAAACTTGGGTTTGGCGAGAGTCTTCGAGAGCACCAAGGCAACAACCTTCGCAGGTGTCAGAATAACGAACTCTCCTTTTTCCCTGACGCTTAAAGAAGCGACAGCCTTTTCCAAGTCTTCCTGCGCAACAGGAGTAATCCTCTTGGTTTCACACTCATCTTCGTCTGTTTCTATCATGTTGATGTTTCCACCCCCATGATTCGGCAGTGGATTTATATTGACGTTCGGTGCCACAGGCTGGAGGGAGACCACTTCCTGGTCGATCAAATCCTGGATCTTGTGCTTAAGATTGATACAATCTTCAGTGTCATTTCCAACACTGTTGGAGTGATAAGCACATCTCTGCTCCGATTTGTAGAATCTGGAGTTGACATCCACGGGCTTGGGCCCCACAGAGTAGATGTATCCGGCCGCGGATAATCTTTCGAACAACTTGGTTCGGCTTTCAGCCAGCGCGGTAAAGTTTCTCGAGGGCCTCTTCTCAAACCTGGGACGAGAAGGATCATACCCGCCCTGTTGAGGGGGAGGAACCTGTTGATAATTGCGAGCATTTGGGCGAGGAGCTTGGGTTCTAGGGTAAGGATTTGTCTGGTAATTTGGCACTAGAGCTTGGTAATTCGGGAGGGGGCTTTGATATGCTGGAGCTTGGACTTTATATGTGGGGGAAGGTGCTCGATATCTTGGTTGTACGTTAGTGCAGCTGGGAGCGATATTCTGGTAAGGGTAGGCCTGGGCGTTCGGTCGGTTCGGTTCGGTTCTTAAATATCGGTTCGGTTTTTCGGTTTTTGGTTTGGCCAAATATGAAACCAAACAAGACCAAAATAAATTCGGTTTGGTTCGGTTATTATAAATTCGGTTCGGTTTATTTCGGTTCAATTTCGGTTTAACCAAATTTAATAAAAAAATAGTAAAACGACCATCATGATAACTAAATATCGACTCAATCGATAATAATAAAAAAACTATGAAAAGTCAAGACTCAAGACAACATCACAACAACACTAGAAGAAAGTTCAACAAACTTGTGTCCATCACTAAAATAGAGTTAGTTACAAACTGAAGTCATCATTATCTGGCTCATTGCAACTTCCAGCAACAAAGAGATTTAGAAAACCAACAAAACATCATTGCAACTTGCAACCTCCATTGCAATAGCTTCCAAGTTCTAGTCGATAGCAACCAAGAAAATAACAAAACATTAATGGACCTGCATTAAAACAGAACTGTTCAGACAAATGATCTACATTTCATAATTGAATATATAAAACTATCAAGCAAGTTATGTAAATAAGTTCTTTACTTACTCGTTACCGCACATCACTAGTTGATAGTTGAACTTACAAGCTACAACTATATATCAATTATACTAGATTCAGTCCCACTAAAAGCAAAATCTAAAAAAAATATGAAAGAATTTGTTAGTTTTTAAGAAACACAAGTAACAAAATTATTTTCAATTTAGTTAATACAAATATCAAATTCTTACCAAGTTCAAGTTGTTCAAGATACTCTAAATCTTCCTCAATATTGATTGGAAAAGACTCACTTCTAAGCCAATCTTGAACACAAATAAGAGATTGCACAATTTTAGGAGTTAATGAACTCCTAAAGGGATCAAGAACACGACCTCCTGTGCTGAATGCACATTCCGATGCGACACGTGAAATGGGAATGGCTAACACATCACGAACCATCTCCGCGAGAATAGGAAATCTCGGCTCATTAACTTTCCACCACATTAATATATCAAAGTCAGCACTATCTAGCTCAATATCTTACGCAAGATATCTTTCCAATTCTGATTTATTACTTGAACTTCCACTAACTTCTTTATGCTTCTCAAATTGTTGTTTCGTTCTCAATCTTCCTCTATTTAAAAAGTTGCCACAACCACTCACACTAGATATACTTGATAAATTGCCAGATGAAGTGGATGAAGATGGTACATGTAAAGAGCTTTTGGGGGATTTCTTGACATAATACTCAAACAATTTGTTCATGTATTTTTTCACTTCTGAACATATCTTTTCCCCAACTTCTTTTCCAAACATATCCACAATTGCAAATGGAACATAATCAAGCTTGTTACGGGGATCCAAGACAGATGAAATAAAGATCATCTTGTTCATTTTTTGTGGTTCACCCCAATACTTTTTGAACTTCTCATTCATACTTTCCGCCATTTCTTTCAAATTACGATCTTCATTTGTCATCATCTCTTTCAAAATAAGATTAAGTTAAGCAATTTCAACAAAGTGTGTATTGCTAGTGACATAATTAGAACCAGAAACCTTCAAAGTAAGTACATAAAAAGTTTCAAGAAATTTCACCATTGACCTCACATTTTTCCAGTCACCACTTGAAAGAATATTTGCAGTAGTTCCATCTTCAACACTAAATTCATCTTCAACACTAGTTCCATCTTCAACACTAGTTTCATCTTTGTTTTCAGAACAATCAGAACCAAAGGTACGAAGATGATTAAAGTATCCAATATCATAAAAACTATATCTTTCAAATGCAAGCTCAAAATGTTGTGCTATATCAAGCATCGAATATGTAGAGCTCCACCTAGTAGGAACATCTAAACATAATGATTTCTTACAAGTTATTAATTCAGATTCACAACATTCTTTAAACATTCTAAGTCTTGCGGGAGATTGTTTAATGTATTTCACGGCTTGTCTCACTAGCTTGACAGACTTACCAATTTCCTTCAACCCATCTTGCACAATAAGATTAAGGATATGTGCCATACACCTCACATGAAGATGTTCACCATCCATAATGTTAGTTCCCCAATTGCTCAATTTTTTAGACATTTCTTTCACAGTAACATCATTAGAACTAGCATTATCAACTGTAATAGTAAACACATTATCCAAACCCCATTCAAGCAAACAATTAGTAATGCAAGCCGCCATATCCACGCCCTTATGACTAGAAATAGGACAAAAATTATTCTTTTATGCAGAATCCAATTTCTATCTATAAAGTGGGCTGTCAAACACATGTAGTTTTTTTTTTGTATAGAGGTCCAAGTATCCATTGTAATACAAACTCTTGGACGTGCTTCTTTGAAAACCTTCTTCAAAAGTTTTTTTTCTTCAAGGTATAGTTCATAACAATCTCTCGTCACAGTTCTATGAGAAGGACTATGAAATTGCGGCATTGTAACTCTCATGAAGTTTTTAAAACCCTCTTTCTCAACAAAACTAAATGGTAGGTCGTCAACAATTATCATTTTGGCTAAAGCTTTCCTACTTTGTGCTTGGTCAAATTTCCAAGTGCTAATGACCCCTTCCTTTGATCCCGTTAAAGATGGTAGAAAATTAATTAGATTTTGACCTTTATCTACGGTGTCACGAGGAAATTTAGGACATGTTCTCAAATGAGTATTCATTGATGACGTACCATTAGATGATGTAGAAGCTGCATAAGCTTTTGCAGAATACTTGCATTTGGCTTTACTAGCTCCATTTACATCGGTGAACTTTTCAAAATGCTTCCAACAATTAGCTCTAGGTTCCATGGTTTTTCTTTTCTTTGAAGTATCAACATCAACTTCAACCTCACTTGGAGATGAGGTACAAGGTATGCTCTCATTTGAAGCTCCACTTTCACTTCCCTTACTTCCAGTTTGTGCCATCTATACAAAATTGAAACAAACAACAAGAACAATCAACATCTTACAACACTTTTTCACTACACAAAACTCCAAAAAAATAATAATATTACTCACACTATTATTTTCAATCTATATGAAAAGTACTTAAATCATACAATTAAGACTAACAAAAATCATTTAGTATAACCAAAATTTTTTATCATTTCTTCAGCTTCAATACCAAAACAGTAGATTTGCACAGAAAAGAAAAAAGCATTTTCACAAACTTAGTTATCTACTTTCTTTCACTACTACTACTACTACTATTATTATTATTGTTATTTCGATGTGTTTTATAAAAGCATAAGAAAATTACGGCTTACGAGTGACGAAACGAGAGATGAGAGTTAAGAGATGAATGAGAGTGGTGGCTGACTGGCTGTGGGCCTGTGGAGAGCCGGCGGGCGGCGATCGACGACGACGACTAGCAGTGCTGCTGGCTGCTGCGGCGGCTGGCCTGCGTGGCTGCTGGCTGCGGCGGCGGCTGGCCTGCGTGGCTGCTGGCGGCGTGGCGAGTGGCGGCTGGCAGCGGACGGACGGAGGAGTTGACGACGGTGTACGATGGACGGTGGGTCGACGTCGGTGGCAGACTGGCAGTGGACTGGAAGTGTTTGGTGAATGGTGTTTCAAAGAAGAAGGTTTCACTTTCAAGTTTCAAAGAAGAAGGTTTTACTTTCAGACTTCATTATAATTTAGGGATTTAGAAATTGGCTTGGAGCTTGGGTATTGGGTAATTGGGTTATGGGTATTTGGGTTAGGATTTAAGAATTTGAATAATTGGGCTTGGGCTGAGTAATAGGAATTTATGTAGTTGGGCTTGAGAGGATTAGGATTTAGGAATGGGTTATGGGGTAACAACAAATAAAAATTATGTATATATATATATATAATTTTGGTTTTTCGGTTAATCGAATTTTTAAATTTAAAAACCAAAAACCGAACCGAAATACCAAAATATTAAAATTCAAAACCGAAACCGACCGAAATAACCGAAAAACTAAAACTGAAATTAAAAATAATTCGGTTCGGTCGGTTTTTTCGGTTTGAACCATATTATGCCCAGGCCTAGGTAAGGGGGAGGAATTTGATAAGCTTGGGGGTAATTTGGGTATACGGAGGGAAAATTTTGGAGATTTGGGGGTGGATTTTGATATGACAAAAATTGGGCATCTGGATAAGTGGGGGCAGCATTGTAGTTGCCGGAATGATTGTATTGTGGACGATAGTTTTGATGGGACTTTGGCGGAGGCTTGGAGCGGTCTTGAGGACGCGAGGAGTTTCTAGGGACTTTTCTTCCCCCGTATGAAATAGCGGCAACCTCCTCTCTCTTCTTCCTCACCATTCCTGAAGATCCAGGCGAGGCGGACACTCGGGCTATCTTCCCCGACTTCAGGCCGTCTTCGATAGTCTCACCAACTTTGACTATCTCGGCGAATTTGGCTCTGATTAACAAGATGATTCTGTCATAGTATTCGGGCTCTTGCACCCGTACGAACACTTCTACAATCTCCTTTTCAGTCATCGGAGGCCTCACCCTCGCTGCCTCTTTTCTCCATCTGTAGGCAAATTCCCGATAGCTTTCTGTCGATTTCTGCTTCATTTTCTCTAAGGAGTATCGATCAGGGACTATCTCGACATTGTACGCAAATCTATCAATGAAATCTTTAGCTAGTGCGCTCCAACTGGGCCATTGTCGAGTTTCGTGTGACGTAAACCATTCCAGGGCCTCACCGCACAGACTCCGGCTGAACAACCTCATCAGTAAAGCTTCATCTTTGCCAACTCCCACGAGTTGGTCGCAGTACGCTCTTAAATGCGCCATGGGGTTGCCTACCCCTCCGAAGGTATCAAACTTCGGGATTTTGAACCCTTCAGGAAGGTTCAAGTCTGGGTGGATACACAGTTCTGCATAACTCAATCCGGCGACGTCTAGAATGCATTGCAACTCTTTCATTGCCCTTTTAATCTCCTCCTTTATGTCAATCCTCGCTTCTTCCCTCGCCTTCCACTCTCTTTCCTGCTCCTCGTAATGATCCAACTCGGAACCGTGCACCTCATGCTCGGCCGAAACAGGGACTTGGAATGTGGTTCTTTTTGGGAGGGGTGGAGCTATGGAAGGGCTCGGGACGTTCTATGCAGTTTGATAGTTTTGTGGATAGTTTTGAGGATTGGTATTTTGGGTTAAGTGGGGATGTGGTGTTTGGGGATTGAAGGCGGTCGGATTTTGATTTTGATTTTGAGGTGGTGGGGCTGTTTGAGTGTTCTGGGGTGTGGTGGCATTTGTGGAGGGTTGTTTGGAAGCGGTGAGGGAGTTTGATAGGATACTGAAGCGTACTGGGGGTTTTGGGTTGTCATATCTATCCCAGACGGGTTATGCACGGGTGTCGACGGCTGGTTCTGAGTTGGATCCAAGTTGGACGAGGGGAAGTACATAGGAGGTCTTGCGTCGATAAAATTAGGGCCGAATCCGGGTGGAGGCGTGTCATGCCTTCGCTGCATCTCGACTCTCATATCAGCTATCTGCTGCATCAGTTGCGCAATTAGCTCATTTTGTTCTGCCACGGTGGGCTGAGCCACCACAACATCTGTGAGGCTAACTTCATCATTGTTGTCTCCCATGGTTGTATTTACTCTGTTTGCGTTTGGTCCGGGGAAGTAATCTGCAGGACCTTTTGATCTGGTGAAGTAGGGGTGATCTGCCAGCTTTTATCGACATAGATCAGTTAAAGGTACCTGAGAGGTGAAACAACTCAAAGGAAAATTTTTTAGTGCATATTCGTAGTACAAAATACATAATATCGCACAGAAAGCAGATAAACACACAAGTCGCTTTGTTTGAGGATGTCTTCAAACCGTGAATGAGGATGGGAATATATTTTGAACAAACAGGAATTTGTTTGTATAATAACGTTATCTCGGGAAGGCTGAATCACGTTGAGCTATGGTCTTCTTGCAGCTGTTTTTCGATGCCCGTTGATCTTATCTTCGTATCTTCGAAACACGGAGGAGAATGAAAATTTTAAGCGATAGGGTCCGAGTCGGGAAAGGCTGCCTACGTATCTCACAAGGAGAATTTAGGCCCAACGTAGTTCGGGTTTAGGATGAAATATTTTCATTCATTCTTTCATTGCGATTACAGGGATTGAAAAACAACATTGAAATTTTTAGAAGATGACGATAACATTTCGGTGATTTCTCGTCTTGTTGTTGCGTCGCTCCGTTACTTTAAAGCAGTCGGAAATGGAGGCCTGTAGACGATTTCCTCTTCATCGTCTTCCTCAATCAATTCATTGTCGAGGCCACTGTTATCTGCTCCATGGTCACGAGCGAGGTATTTTCCGCTCTTTAAGTTGTCAAGGGTTGTCAATTCCTCATCGAGTGACGCACTTCTAGCCAACAGTACGGCAGTCTCAATATCTATCTTCGCCTCTCTTGCCTTTTTTCGTGCACCTTCAGACGAAGCAAGTTCAACCTTTTCCTCAAGCTTTCGGTTTCCATCTTAACCTCTTTATTTCTTTTTATCTGCGACGCCAGATCCTCATCCAATGTCACGGCTGCAGCTTTGTAGATTGCCGTGGTCATGTCTACTTTGAGTCCTTCCTCCTTAACCTTCTGAATTTCTCGAGTGACTCGCTCGATCTTTCTTCGCAATTCCTCTTCAGTGAGCTCTGTTTGGACGTTCTTACTTTTGTCCATAGCGGTGATTCACCTTTCCTGAGACGATAGAGCGGTATTTAGGATTTGTGGTACGGGAGATGGACTTTTGAGTGAGAAACTTGAGACTTGGGAGTTTTGGTCGGACATTTGTAATAGTGGCTTCCGTATATTCCTTGGGAATTTCTGGCTAGGAGTGGGTTTACGATATCCTCATTCAAAGCAACATAACACATAAGCATTTAAACACACATATATATCGCGTCCTAAACATGCATGTGACCCTTTTGTGCCAAGGGTAGGCCTAGCGATCTGAAGGATGTATTGCGCCATTTAAACAAACAATTGTATCCCCGAAATAAATTTCACTAAATATCACAGCGTTCATTACATAATCAAAATCAAACGGGATACATCTAGGAAGGGGATGTAGTGCAAATACATATATAAAGGCAATCCCACGCAGGGGAGTTAAAGGGTTGATGATTCAGCTCCTCTTTTGGCCTTCTCTACTTCTTCGCGGATAATGCACTTGCTGGTGAACACGTACGGCTCAACGAACACAGCTTTGGAAGATGTTGGTACGGCTCGTAAGGTGTTCATCTGCTCATCCAGAACAGTGTCCAAACGCATTAGATAAGCCCTCGTGTCAGCTAATTCTTGTGACGTCACAGCCAAAACCCTCTGATTTTCCAGTTCCCGAAGTTGGTACTCTCGCTCCTTTTGTTGAAATTCCTGCTCTCTCTTATGAAATTCTTGCTCCCTTCGGTCCCACTCTTGCTGAAAATGGCATGCGTGAATCTGAAGCCTTATCTGCACGTCTTCAATTTTTCGACCCGTACACGGTAATGGATCCACTACACCATGTAGATCATTGCGCAACCATGTCTTGTATTCGTCGACATACCCATCTTCATACCAGTTTTCAGCCACCTCCCACTTCATGTTGACACGGCCGGCCCATTCCTGGAGGATAATTTTAGCGAAAGGTATTTTGTCCTTTTCGTTGTAATCAACAATGAAAGAGCTGGCATCTCCTTGGACGGGTATAATTTGTACTTTCCCAAATTGTCGCATCACTTTCGTCAGGTTGTAAGGACGCAGTCCTCTGATGCCGGGAAGGACTAAGAATGGAAGTTTGGCCCCTTGTGCTGCTATCATCTGGGACTTGAAGCTCGGTAACACCCATTGTATGTCTCCCTCTTTCAAATCATAAAACACCCTTGCCCACGCATCCCTGGTGGTGTGAACTGGAAATTTACAGATACTCAAGTAGAACTCGTAATTATCGAGAGGACTTGTTTGACTTGGTTTGGCCAACTCCTGTGGTTGGGGGTCGTCTCTTTTACATAAATGTTCAGTCAACCACCATTGGAGTAGGATGTTGCAACCTTGGAAAAATGGGAACCCGTTTTTGCATAGACTCTAGGATCGGTAAATGTCAGCCAGAATGACTGGGGCCAAGCAGCAGTACTTCTTTTCTTCTAATTTTCTCCCGATTCCTCTGAACATGGCATTCACTACCATCACTACCCGGGTGTCGATTTCTGTTCCTTCACCTTTAGGGAACACCATAGTTCCCAAAAGGCATGCGGAGAAAGCGATAGCTTGAGTCTGTCTCCAGATACTGTAATCATGGAATTCATTCGGGAATAGTCTGAAATAATTATCGTGCTCCCATCTCTCAAAAAATCTCATTAGTGGAATGTTGTGGGTCTCTAACCAATTTGCATTCACTAAGAATAATATGTCTCTCAGTTCGTTCTTAGTTGGCCTATCTGGCAGGAGAATGTGATGATTCGGACATTTTTTCCTTTTGCCACACGTCCCAATCGAGTCAAGGCAGTCTTTGATTTCTTCTAGTGTGGGCGTTATTTCGACATCTCAAATCGGAAGACCATCTTCTCATCGTCCCAAAATTGAGTGATGACCTCGATAAACGTGGGCCATACCTTGAAGTTCATTATCGAAGGTAGGTGACCCAAGTAGATCGAGATCTCTCTCTTCTGACACTCCTTGAGATTGCCCCACCATACTCGCAGAATATCGGGCGCCTGGGTGACCATTTTGAAATGAACGAAATGACCCGACATCTACAAAAACATACAACCAGTTAATTTTCATTCCCCTCCCGATACAACAATCAGTTAAATACGCAATACATCCTTCAAATTTAAACACATAGGTATGATCGTCCTATCGAGCCGCAAGATCTTTGGACTCAAGGTGGTCTTTTCTAATGGGCCCAACACTCCTTGGGTGTTGGGTCGTCGTAGGCCAATGCGCTATTTTTTTGGATTGAGTTTCGCTCTATCTTAGTTTGACTAAGAGTGGGTTGTATTTAAAGTGGAATGGGTAACCCAAGCGGACTACTTGGGCTGGGACAATTAACGATCGTTGACTATCAAGTAGTTAACTACACTCGTCAGGGTGCCCCGAGAAAATCTTTGGTTAACGAACGACTGCGAACCTGCATAATCGTCCTTTAGTGGAAATAAAATAATTGTCGTTTGACGGAAGTAAGATATGTTATGCATGCAATGACAATACATGAAAGATTTAAACAATTTCGCACAAACAATAAATAAAACAATTCAAACAAGTAGTCAAAAAATCAAATCTTGTGGTTAGAACTGTTACAGTCCCCAGCAGAGTCGCCATTTCTGTTTTATTTAAAAAATACTATTACCATTATTTGGTTTAAAAATGGAAAAGATATTGACTAAGTTTTGAAAAATAAATTAATCTTATTATTTAAGAAAAATCAACTTTTCAAATTACGGAGTCGCCACTTGATTTTGATAAAATCAAGAAAAATTTCAAAAGATTTAAAAAACAGATTAAAATCGATTGAAAAGGTTCGAAGTTCAATGTACATCCCGAGAAGGTTCTAGGCCCTCGGGATGCACGCTAACTTGCGGTTGACCGGCGATTTGACTAAAATGACTTTAATATATATTTTAATTTTTTAACTTAGTAAGAAATCGTTTTGATCTATTCTTTAATTTTTAAATTTTTTGTTTCCTTATTACTTCTAAAGGAAAATATTTAAAAGAAAACTTAAGGAAAATGGTGACAAAAATAAGCAAATAAAGTGGTAAATTTTTAAAATAGTGAAAATAATTCAAGCAAATAATAAATAAAGAGGAGAAAATTTTGATCTTGGGCATTATTTGCCCAAATCCATTCCATTGGGCTTTAGCCCACCTTTCCTAGACTAATTTCAAATGTGGACTTGGGCCCTTTCAACAAATTGAAATCCTGCAAAAAATATTTCGGCCCCTTGGGCCTATTGAAAGATTGCTGAAGGGCCCTGGCCCATTCCTGAAAAAGGGTCATGAGGGGTACACAAATGTATATATATTGTATACAGTATAAATTTGACCTATTTTGGACCTTTCGAGCCCTGCACCTGTTTGAGTACATATTTTCCGTTATTTTCCCCCTGTATTTCTGCATTGCTCTGCGTATTTGTACCTGTATCATTTTTAAAACTTACTTAACAAGTGTATATCGTTGCCCAATAATGTATACTAATATATACGAGCTTCACCCTACGTCCGCATTAATTGCCTAATCCCGAATTTTAATTAAAATTAGCGTCCCTGTACGTTCCCCTGCCAATCATATTTTTTAAGCATATCTATAGTATATCGTTCCCGTATATCTGTGTATACAGGCTGTATATCTGCCTGTTTTTCAACTTTCGGAAGTTGAAAACTCCTTTTCAGGAGTGTAATTTCCCTGTCGTCAACTCAGATTTTGAGTTCGGGCCTCCTGTGGATTTTTGACCTGTATAACAGTGTATATATTGTGTATAAAGCCAGATACACAGCTTCAAAACAAAAATGGCAGCCAAGTTCCTGCAATCCGCCACTTCCAGCAGCTCTCTAATGTCGTATTTCGACCTGCAAATGGGTCTTAAGACCTCCTAGACTGGAAATGGGCTGACTCAAGGATCTTTTGACTCGGAGAAATGCGGGAGTGGAGTCCAAAATGGACTCGAATCGATGTCACATGTAAAGAAAAACGAAAGGAAAGGATTAACGACAACCACAAAAATTATCATTAAAACAAGATCATCTATAAAGCAAGCATTAGGCAAGAACGAGTTCTTTAAATTTTCAGACATACATAAGCATTTAAACCTACGGCAAACCCCAAAAATAGAGATAGGCAACATAGAATCAAAGCTTAAAGAAGTGACTTCATTATGCCAAAGATAGCAACAACACACAATTATTTGTAACTAAAGTATGCTTGAAACAAGGAAAGTCATGCTTTCATTAAGATGTAGAAGTCAAAAGAAGAAGAGTTGTCAACATGAAACCAACATATCATCCTAAGCCTAAGAAAAGAAAAGCAATAAAAGTGCCTTAGGCTTATTGAAACAAACCTCAAAACATCCTAATCAATTTTTGGGTTCAAATAACAAGCTCAAGCAATGTAAGAAACTTATTAAAGAGAACCAAACAAGAGAAACAAACATTGGACACCCAACAACACCAAATAATGCATTAGTTAACCTCACAAATACGAACTCGAGCCAAGGCCTATAACGACCAATGCATAATGTTACAACAACCTCCATCATCACATGAATCACGCTTAATGCTTAGAGTACACGATAGAATCAACATTTGACGAAAGAATTCTAAAACAGGGCATGCCAAACGACTCCAAAGGGACAGCACATTAAGAAATGGTAAAAGAACTTTTCAGGAGACACAAAGGAAACATAAAGCAAAAACAGAATGGGAGATAAACTAAACTGATATCTTTGTTGTTGAGAAATTGAATTAGTGCTAATGAATACTAAAGGCAACCATTGTCATGCTAACTCAAAATCACATCACTATATGAAGTAGCAGCAGAATCCAACCAAAAATGAACATAAGAGGCTATAACGACTAAAACAAAGAAGCCAAGGAACTCCAGACAAACTAAGATTATAGACTAGATGCACCCATTGTTCAAAATCCCAAAGCTTAACTACACGCAGCCATACAACAAGAAAAAAACAGAAAGAACATGCTGGGGAATGAGAGGGTTACCTTTCTCTGGAGCAGCGAACAGAACAAGCGAGCAAAGGAAGGACGATCCTCACCCTCGAGTGTCTATACCAACAGCAAACCGGACAGCTTCGACAGAATATGAATCACCAAACAAACTCGAATGACTAGGACCGCTTGAGTTGTTTACTTCAAGAAACTTTCTAATACGGATTGAAAAAAAAAACTCTTCACAAAATTTGGACAGAAGAAGAACAGTAGAAGATCTTTGCAATGAAAACTAAACCAAAAATTTTTCTACCCTTGTAATCTCCCTCAGTACTTCCGAAACAAACAAGAAAGCCAAAAGAAATTTTTCCTCTCCCAAAATCCCAACTTCAAAAATTTCAACCCCTATTCTGAAAACGGAGGGAGTTTATATAGAGGGAGAAATTTTTAGGGTTCTTGGGTTAGGAGGGAGGGGGATTTCAGAAGTCCTCAGGCCCATTCCGGATTCAAAATTTGAATCCCTTTCCCTTAACGGAGCAATACCCTTTTTCTGAAAATTTGCCCCATTCCGAAAATGGAAAGGAGGGAAGGATGGTCGAGATGAAAAGAAACGTCCTTGGCAACTACGTGGCTCGATCTCAGACCACAAGGACAGCATCGCGTGCTGGCGAGGACGATTTGTGTCGTCTTGCTCGTTGCAGAGCCGCGCGACAGCTGCAAGGCGCAGGTTTCCGTTGCCACGTCTCGTTTCTCCACGCGCTAGAGAGAGGAGGAGAAAGAGCGTGGGGGAGATGAGGGAGAGAGCGTGGCTGCTTTTCTATGTAGCTTCTGCGTTTCTGGGGCTTTCGCGTGGGGAGTTGCTAGTAATCGTGGGGGAGAGGGGAAGGGAAAGGGGAAAGTTTGTGTTGGGTCGGGTAAAAAAGTGGGCTGGATTAAAGTTGATTGGGTTAAACTAAAGGGGGATGGGCCTGGGAATTAGTTGGGTTGGAAAGGGAGAATTGGGCCTCAGAATTGGGTAAAGGTATTGGGCTTGGGAACTCAATTGGGAAAAGAAATTGGGCTTGTAATAATGTGGGCTGAAAATAAAGTGAAATGGGTTGATGGTGTGGGAATTAATTACAAAATGGGGAAGGGAATTGGGTTAGATTTAAGAGCTGGCCCATTATAGCTAATAAAAGGCTACATCTTAAATAAAAAATGAATTTGTATTAATTAATTAACGAGCTACTTTATTTAGTAATATAATTATTTAAATCGTAAAAAAAAAAGTGATTCAAAAGTATAATTATAATTTAAATTAAACTAGTTTAATAAAGCATTTAAAATGTATATTTTTTGATGGTTTTGAATAATCATGAGATATACGAATTATATACATAATTATGTAAATATGTATATTACCTAAAAATTATGACAAAAGTATTCGAAGTAACATAAAATTCATGTATTATATTATTATATTCGTAAAATTTATAAAACTAATTAATTTAAATTATTTGGAAAATTTAGGAAGCTCGATAATTAACTTATACCGACGCGGGTCAAAATTGAGTGTCAACACAAACGAAGAACTCAAACCATAATAAGAAAGAGCTCATACCTTTATCAAAAAATTAGGAAAGGCCTTTAGGCTTAAAAAGGTCTCTGCAACAATGAATTCAAGAACAAGAACACGTTTTACACAGTGCAGATTTGTAGTAAATTAAAGTACAAAATTAACTGCAGCACAAAGATTTAGGAAAAAGAAGAAAAAAAGGGTCCTAAGAATCAGGATGAATCAATTATAAAATGAAAATTCCCACACCACATAATCTTAATCTAAGCCGTTTGTTTTCGGAGGATCTTCAAGAGCTACACTTACAACAGTCGAGGAGAAGAAAATCAAACTATCATAAATCACAAAATAAATTTGAAGACCAAAGAAGACAAGACTATGCTAAGGATTATACAACAAAGGCCAACAATAACACCACAAGTAAGTTAGTCCCTAGCACGGTAACTCCTAATGATCATAGTAATGTTCCCTGTAATGTTCCAGTTAATCAAAATGAGCATGAGAAGGGTACGCAGTTTATGCAGGCTACAGGAAATAGACTAAACGAGAAGAATAATCCCAAAGGGAACGATTCTGTGGAACCCAAAATACCTCCTCCTATCAAAGTTACTTCCAACTTAGATATTCAGAGATCAAACCTGCAAAAAAACAACCAAAATAACTCCCAGCAATTTCAAAACAGTCAACCTATCAATAGTTCCTTCAGCAAAAATAATTCCACTCGAATTTCAGACCATTCACCCCCAATGTGACCCAATACTTGGCCTCTAGAATCAGATTTAATCAAAATTGGAATCAGAGTTAATCAAAATCAATATGTCCCACCCATAGACATAACCCCTCCTATTATTAGCACTCGACAAGGATACCCTTCCATAACCTTTCGGGGAGAAGATTTCAAAGTCAAAATGGCCATCAGATGCAAGTACATCTTAGTTGGTAAATTTACCAATTCTATACCCAAAATGGAGATAATCAGGAAGAGTTTTGTAGCCCAAACATATCCTGATTGAAAGACAACCAAAATTTACTGCATGTAAAAATATATGGGTTTTTCATAGATGATTAGAGGAAGACAACCAGAAATTTGAATTGGAAGACCAAACTAACACTACATCTGACAAAAGAGAACCAAAAGTTACTGCATGTGAAAATACATGGGTTTTTCATGCATAAAGAAAAGAAGACAACCAGAAATTTGAAAGAGGAATTCAAAATACGCCCAAATGGATTAACATTATTGGGATTTTTGTAACATGGAACAAGAATCACATACCCAAATCAAATTTGGGTATATTCACCCACCTAAATCAATCTCAATGAGCCAACCAAAAGAATAATCCAACATCAATAACAATTCCAAACGAAAAAATAAGTGAAAATTTTACACAACCAAATCAAATTTGGAACTTGAACATTGATTAAATAGAAGATGAAGGAAAAAGAAAGCTTAATTGAGACATGTAAAACATTACCTGGAGAAGGTTGAAGAGAGTGAATTTCCATGTGCGAAAAGTGAATCATTATAAATGAAGAATTAGGAGGAAGACATGCATATTTTTTACCAGAAGAAGACACGTTAGCTGAGAAAATGAAAAGGTAAGAAGAAGACACGTTAGCTGAGAAAATGAAAAGGCAAAATTGATTAACAAAGAGAAGACACCTAACCATATACATAATCGTAAAGACCAAAATAACGATTGAAGCAAGCATTGTAAAGACCAAAATAACCCTTGAAGCAAGCATGTTGATTATGCCTTTCCTAATATAGGAGTAAAGCAGGGGGGAAAAATTTAAAAAGTGATGCAAAATAGGTTTAAGTAAATAATTTTAGATGAAACTAATATCAATTATTTATCCGAGGATAGTTATCCAAAAGGGAAAGTATCATGAAGCATTGCGATTTGTGAACAAAGTCTATTTTAGACTACTTTTGGATATGAGATATGAAATCATAATATAAAATTAAATGATGTTACATTGAATTTTATTCTGAACATGTAATGAAGATTTCATAAGTTTTTTTTCTTTCATAATTATAAAAGCTCCACAAGCTATGAAAACTATCAAATTTTCTCATTTTTTACTCAATCTTACCAAATATACAAATTATACTCCTTCCGTTTCAAAAAGAATGACTACCTTACCTCTTTAGTCTTTTTCAAAAAGAATGATCTCTTTCTTTTTTATTTGTAACAACTTTTCACATGACATATTTAAGGCCACACGATTAAAAGGTAATTTTGTATATTTGACATAACTTTAATTTTTATTTTCTTAAACTCTGTGTCAAGTCAAACTAAGTCATTCTTTGTGAAACGAATGGAGTAGTTCATTACCAAAGATACATTGGGATATCCTAAGGCTTGGATTGTCACATATTTTCATGTTCTTTGTAAAAAATATTTGTGATTACAAACTTTCAAATATGCATGATTTTATAAAGACTAATTAAGCCCTAGCTAGTCAATAACAGTAGATTAGTAGTAACTAGTTATTCTTTATTATAGTCCTTTTTACATGGTACGCACACACGTTCTCTTTACATTAAGTATTAGTCTTTTTTTATGCAAAATTTAAAACGATGTGTCTTTTTTATAATATTTACGTAGGTTAATTTTATATTTAATAAAGTTGAAGTCATAATTTGAAATCCCAAATCATGTTTTATGTGTGGATAATCAATGAGTCTCACAAATAAGGTACGATAGGACAAAGTGTAAATTGGCCTTATCACTACCTCGTAAAGATAAAATAATTGTTTATTAAAATTTTCAATTGAAGTGCAACAATTTCACGTATAAAGAAGAAGAAAAAGGAAAACTGCAAAAACAATAAATCCTCAATTGACTTGTCTCTTCTTCTTCTTTATGAATTTATTTATATATATATATATATATAAAAGCAAACATAGCTACTCTATTAACAGTACATGGACGAAAAATTTTACAATGGGAGAGGTCCAACCAACAATAGTTGGGTGACCCTCATTGATTAATTGACACATGAATAAAGGTACATTTTTTTTATCTTTTTACCATCTCTCTCTTACTTACCTTTCTTTTCTTTTAATTTTTTATTTTCTTACTTCTAATAAATATTTCTGAAATTCATTTTCTTAAATTGTTGATATATTGAATAAAAGAATTAATAAATATTTATTTTATCACAATAACTAAAAAAAAAGAAGGAATATTTAAAATACAAATATCATGCAATATTTTTTAATAATATCAAATTAACTAAAAAATATTTAGTGTTTCAATTACTAGCACCTAAAAACAAATTAATTCAAATTTAGTTTTTCATTTTTTTAAATTCTGTTTTACTTTATATATTTATAGTCATTGTTATTTTAATTCTGTTTTAGTTCATATGATATTATTTAAAAAAATATTGCATGATATTAGTATTTTAAATTCTCCGTCCTAATTTTTTTTAGTTATTGTGATAAAAGAAATATTTATTAATTCTTTTATTCAATATATCAATAAATTAAGAAAATGAAGTTAAGAAATATTTATTAGAAGTAAGAAAATAAAAAAATAAAAGAAAAGAAAGGTAAGCAAGAGAGATGGTAAAAAGGTAAAGAAATGTATCTTTATCCATGTGTCTATTAATCAATGGAATTAATTTATTTTTTTTAAATACTCCGTCTTAAAAAAAAAATTAGTTATTGTGATAAAATAAATATTTATTAATTATTTTATTCAATATATCAACAATTTAAGAAAATGAAGTTAAAGAAATATTTATTAGAAGTAAGAAAAGAAATTAAAAGAAAAGAAAGGTAAGTAAGAGAGAGATGGTAAAAAGGTAAAAAAATGTACATTTATCCATGTGTCAATTAATTAATGGAGGGGTCACCCAACTATTGTTGGTTGGACCTCTCCCATTGTAAAATTTTTCGTATATGGACAACTTTCACATATAACAAACATAAAATTTATATTTGTATGTTATAACAAAGTTTGCATAATTGCGCTCCATATATGTATACAATTGAAGCAAATTGTATAAAATAAGAAAGAGAGAAATTATATACAATTTTAATTTGTATAAAACGGGAAAAGAGAAAGGCAAAAGAGACTTGGGCAGGAAAATATTTTTATTGTATAATTATAAGTGTATAGGACGATTATATACAATTTGAATTTGTATAAAATGAGAAAGTGAAAAAGGCAAAAGAGACTTGGGCAGGAAATATATAATTGAATCGAATTGTATAAAATGGGAAAGAGAAAAATAATATACCATTTGAATTTGTATAAAACGAGAAAGAAAGAAAGACAAAAGAAACTGGGCAGGGGAGTATTTTATTATATAATTGTAAGAGTATAGGACGAAAATATATGTATTTGCATATTTATATACAATTTTCTCTCGCTTTATATAAACAGAAACATAATTTGTACATTTCGTTTCTGTTTGTATAAGCGAGAGAGACGACGGTGACGAGCGAGAATAGGGAGAGTGGCGAGCGAGATCTGGGAGAGAGGAACGAAAATATATGTATTTATACAATTTCCTCTCGCTTTATACAAACACAAACACATTTTATACATTTTTTTGTATAAAAAGCGAGAGAGGCGAGCGAGACTACCACCAAACGAGAGTGGCGAGCGAGATTCCACAAGGAGAGTGGCAAAAATAGCTATAATTTGCTATAGGGTACAATTAATCAAAATATATTTATAGCATTTAATTTGAATTAATAGTTTGCCATTATATACAATTTTCCCATAATACATTGTTGTAGTTTAAAATATAACCTAACATATTTATAACCTAAATCGATAGAGAAAAATCGCTCCTTGTATTTCTTGATTTGTTTCCCAATCTGAAGACATCTCAGCTACTAAAATTGAAAAGATAAAGAAATTGTGAATTTTGCTTTATTAAAACAAAGAACATGTAATTTTTGTTGCATCTTTATTAATTTGTATTAAAATAATTAAAATCCAAAATATTAGTTTTATTTCTTTTCCTATTGACAACACAATAAAGTAATTATATTATTTATAGTCACCTACAATTTTGTTATGACCAAATTGATATAGTATGGATAAATAGATATCATTTTGAAAGTATTATCTAAATTATTCTGGCTAATTATTATAAAGTTTTTAAAATATTTTTTAATTATAAAGTGAGATCTTATTTGAACTTGATATATAAATAGATAAAATAGCAGGAAATAACATCTTTCTAGTTTGTAAATTTGTGGAATTCAAATCTCATTTAGAAATAATAACAAATAAACGTTGTCTTGAATTTATTATTGATATACAAAGATAAATTTTTGAAAAGAAATTGATACAATAGATACGGATATCGATTTATTCGAATTATATCTGATATATGTATGTGTGTGTATATATATGTGTTTGTGTGTGTTTTATAATTTCAAATCTAAGTATTGCACTCATAATTCACGTTTTCAATTTTTATACATCATACATATCTATAGTACATAGATATATTTGTGTTTTATACTCTTTTTATATCAACGTGTATCGATTTTATAGAGTACATGTATCAATTTTTAGTATCATACATATATCAGACGTACATGTACATGTGTTTTTTTGTGTTTTGTTGATAGTTCATACATATGTGACATGTACATGTGTGTTTTTGTGTTTTTTGTTGATAATTCATACATGTGTATCTATATATCTATGTTTCAGTTTCAAAGCTAATATTATATGTATTTGTGTGCAAGATTGAGAAAAAGAGTCGAGCAATTTTGAAATACATATAGGAGAGATATACAAATACGAATTGTATCATTATACATGCTATATAAGGTTGTTTCTTGCATTTTTCATCTCTTTCTCAGTTTCAATCTCATTCAATTCTCTCAAACTATAACTATTGCTATAAAATTACTATAATATGATATTTCACAATTATGATACAAACTATAACTATCTATGAAAAAATCTCAACTATTTTTTTTAGGAAAATTTAGCTAACTAGTCAAAAAAATTAACTTATTTAGTGATAATATCCATACTTTAATAATATTAGTAAACATGTCAAAAATGTCATAATTTTAAAAATAAATAATTGTTCTGATATTATTAATATTTTCTCTCTCATTATTTACACTTTTTTTCTCTCTCATATATTACACATTTTCCTATATTTATGTGATTGGATAGATATTAATGTCATTTTAATTTTTCTCTCTCTTTTCTTAAGCTTATTAATTTCTCTCTCTTATTTTCTTCTTAATCAAATCCCTAGATTTTTCGCTCTTTTCTTATTCTTTTTTTCAATTTCTCTATCTAACATTCTTCCAAATCAATTCTACATATTTTCGATTCAATATATTAATATTTTCTATTATTCTCATTTAATTTCGTTGCAAAATTTGATTTGAAGATTAACATTGATTTGGGTATAATTTTTTTTTCAGATTCATTATTTATTTACTTACTGATTTTAGTTTTTTTTTTTTGTTGTTCTTAAAACATTTTTTAGGATTTCAGACTACATAATTCTCTCTTCAATGGACGTTTTCAAGAGAGTTACTAGAGGTATTGGACAAAATAATCAAAGTTCTTCCGATTTTTCATCATTTAATTTTTTTTCACTCAAGAATTAAACAACAATATAGGTTCCGCTTCTAAATCTAAGGAGGATATACGACGGGGAAAAATGCCTGAATCTGTCGATGTGCAAAATTCCACACAAATTAATAACCATGAAGTTGAAGAAGACCAATTTGTTGGAGAAGAGTTTTTTTTTTAATGTTCTGTGTCTTGCATGTTTAATTTAATTTGTTTAGTAATTTTTAAGATTCAAAAAAATTCATGTTACAATGCGTTTGGAAGTATATATGAAATTTTTATTATGTTATAGTTAGTATTTATTTTTGTATTTTATATATTTATTGTATTTTGTGTTCTATTTTTTTTTTTGTGTTAGTTATGTCAATGTAACACATTATATGAGTTTGGTTGTGTATATTTCATAGTTTTGATGTTTTTTGTATTCATAAATTTGGAAGTGTATATTGAATTTTGTTGTTGTTTTAGTCCGTATGTATTTTTGTATTTCATTGTTTTATTGTATTTTGAATCCATATATTTGAAATCGTATTTCATTTATTTAATTTATTTTGTATTCTGTTTATTTTTGTGATAGTTATGTCAATGTACCACAATTAGTATTTATTTTTGTATTTCATAGTTTTATTGTTTTTTGTATTCATAAATTTGGAAGTATATATTGAATTTTAATACTGTTTTAGTCAGTATATATTATTTCAATTAATAGTTGTATTCATTCAAAAATTATGTTGCATTGTTTCTGAATTTGACATTTTTTTTAATTTGTATTTATTCTAAAGGTATGTCAACTAGTTATGTATTTTATTTAATAATGAGTACACCAAATATTCAATTATTTCTTTTCAATTTTATATTTCATTCACTTTTTCATCATACTAATTTTTTGTATTTTATATATTATTATACAAAATTCTAAATAAAAACTAGAATAAATAGAAATACAAATAAAATACATATTGAAATGAATACATACAAGAATTTCGAAGAATAAAATAACTATATAGGAAAAAAAATATATAAAAATGCAAATACATTTCTTAAATGACTATATAGATAAATTTGACATATTTATTGGAATGAATATAAATTATAAAAAACTATAATAAATATAAATAGAATATATTGTGGAATGAATATAATTTTAAAAAGGTAAAAATTTTGGAGAGAAAAAAAAATTAAATTTTATTTGAAAATGTAACTGATGAGAAAATTAAGGATGCTTACCTTTTTTTGAAATATTTTCTCCCTTAATTTTCTCCCTTTTGTTATTAAATAATTATATTCTTTAAATAAAAACAAATAATAAAAACATTAATAAGATACATAACAAACTAAAATATAACATTTTTACTAAATATTGAAAGTGTTGCTAATGAGCCCTTTTAAATGCTAAAATATTGACATTTTGAAAAATTTCCCTTCTTTTATGTGAAATGGATTTGTAAAATCTTAGCAAATTTATGCGGATCTGATCTGCCCAAACACCGCCTGTACGTTTGCTATCCTTGTTTTTGTTAATGTTCTATATTATTGGGCCCTAATTAAAAGTGTTAGTTTGATAAGAAAAAAAAATATTTTTTTAAAAAAAAGTAAATTTCTTATTTATTTTTCAGTATTTGATAAGAAAATAAAAAAAATATTATTTTAATGTATTTTATATTTTCTAGGAAACTATTATAAAAATGGAATGCAATGGAATATGAGGTGAGATGGTCACGAGTGGTGGTTGGGGGGAGGGGGAATGGATGAAGAAAAGAGAATAAACCATTCTACCAGCTTGTTTTTCTGTACTTCTAAAAAGGAAGTCAATTTCCTCATAAAAAGTTCAAAATAATACTTGGATAAAAGATTCAAAGTCATTCTTTATTTTTTACATTAAATATTAATAGTTTCCATATTTGTAATATTGGTTCATTTCTTTTTTATCTTTCCCCCAAATTTGTCTATTTCTTAATATTGTTTTTGTCCATAATTTTATGTATAGGATGTCCAATTGTCTCATTTTATATTTATTAGAAATAATCACTTTAATGTTAGTAAAGGTGAGAAGAAGAGCATCAAGTTTTGTTCGATAGAAATATTATTATAGCTAAATTAATAACAACTTGATATACAATATCGTAAAAATATAAAAAATTATGCTGTTGCACATGAAATCTGTTTCTACTAAATAAAATTAGATGTTTTCTTTTCATCCTGTCTTACATAGAGTTATTATTTCTCTAAATTTATAAAAAGATGATTGAACATTTCATAAATAAACCGTAGAAAAATAAGTTAAAATAGACCAAAGAAATTGGGAGAGGACAAAAAACACGATAATAGTGCAAGCATGAGGAATTGTTCGTACTTTATGTAAAAACTCAAAAATAATTTTGAGTCATAGGTGTCATTTGTTTCCATTATGATTTCAAATATCTAAATAAGGATCTGAATATTAAAATGTGTACTAAAACTTAGATATTTTAATCTGAATTTGATTTTTGAATCTAAGCGCTATAAAAATTGTTTGTTTTCAATATTTAAATGTACCTATAAACTTAAATAACCCCTTAATTCATTGTTCCCGACTCCGAGTATACCGCAAATTCGTCGGGCCTTTTTGAACTTCCATTTCCTTTATATTTTTTTTAAGCCTCCTAGCTACCTACCAGAAAACTTTAAAACCCTAAATCTTGACGGAAAAGGATATTCTCCAAGCTATAGAGTTGCAGGTTTTGGAATGGAGGAAACTAAGCAGCCATCATCACAAAAGATACAGATATACCCCACCTCCACTGGTGAAATATCTCCTTTCTGGAGAGACAAGTACGAAAAAGATGCAAAGAAGTACTGGGATATCTTTTACAAGCGCCATCAAGATAAAGTAACTTGCTTATTCTATCTAATCAACCCTTTGATCTGGATTTTGTTTCTGTGACTAAAATATCCAATTTCCATTTCTTTTTGTCTACTGTTCACTTGTTAAATCTACTCGTTGATGTTATTTTGCTGTTCTCTTGAAAAAAAAAAACAGTTCTTTAAAGACAGGCATTACCTGGACAAGGAATGGGGTCAATACTTCTCTGTGAGTGCATAAGACAATGAATATTATGAGTTTTGTTCTAAAAAAATGTGTTAAAGTTAAGGAGGATGGTACATTGAATAGTGATTTGTTCCTGTTCTTACTCTTTGCAGGGGACTGACGAGAAAGTCATTCTTGAGGTAATTCAAGTTTATCACACATTTGTTCTTTTTATCTGTCGAATATTCTGAGCCCATCTTTTTGAGGTATAACTAATGATTATCTCAGTATTTCATTCAGCACAATTTTGTGACAGTATGTTTTTCTTGTTAATATTTTCTACGTCTAAGTACTTGCATGTCTATTTCAGAAAATTAAGGTGATTATCTCAGTATTTCATTCAGCACAATTTAACTTTTGGTGTTCGTCAAGAGAATTATAGTTTTCATATTGCTTTCTTCCAGCAATCAAATGAGTGCTGTTGAAAGTGCTTTTAACTTTTTTAAGTTGTAGTTACCTTTCTTGTTATGCGGATCACAATCTAAAACATATTTATGTTATATTATTTGTTAAGGGAATTGGTTCAATTGTTCTCTTGTTACACTTGCACTAATGGAATAATGCTGATTACAGGTTGGGTGTGGGGCTGGAAATACCATCTTTCCTTTGCTTGCTACAATACCAAACATATTCGTCCATGCATGCGATTTTTCACCTCGAGCTGTGAACTTAGTTAAGGTATGTATTTCGGTCGTGTCAGTGGCCTCTCGAAGTAACAATTGTAGAAAGTATTTTCCCTTTAGTTGTTTAATTGTGATCTGAAATGAGTGGGAGGTTGAGAACATTTCAGCTTGCTGGTGTGCCTATTTCACAAAAATTGTAGTAAATATATTTCTAAGGAGTCATTGATGATATTTAGTTCATTTTGTTGCTTGTGTTGGATATGTGCTCTTTTTTGTTTTGAATATATTTACTTGATTAATATTTATCATATGAGATTTTTTATATTTGGTTCGTTTCAGAATATTATTCACATTGGCATGCTATATTATTTGTACAGCCGAGGCTCATTAGGATGCCTAAGAGTTCATTATATGTGGGTCTTGTTAGCTTACGTTGTAGATACAACTATTTTGAAATGTCTAGAGAGAGTGGCTCCTACTTCTCTCTAGAATCAAGGAAGCTGGAATAGGTCTTTCAAGGAGCCAGTATTAGAACTTGGGGGAAGATGCTGTGGAATTAGATAGGGAACCTCATTTTTTGCTGTCCAGTGAATATGTCGGAAGAAAAACTTTCTTGAAGACTTGCTTGCTCGGGACTTCCCCAAAATGGTGGGCTCACTGGATGCTGTTGGAAACTGGGCGGCGGCTGTTTGGGTGTAGCTAATGGGCTGAAGGTTACTCATTTTGGGTTTTGTTTTTCGTTTTGCAGATGAGTTTCAACCTGCTAAAGTTTTTCAAAGGGGGAGAAGGTGGATGGGTGACAACTTCTTGAAGTTGGAAAGATGGGAGGAACTTTCTGGGTGTGACGATCCACAGTTTACCAGAGACATTGTGGTGGTGAATTTGACGGGTCTTTCTGTCCATCTTTGGTGTTTTGACCTCTTCAAAAATGTGTGAGACCTGTGTGTGGGGTCAGAATATGGTTGCACCCTGGGTTTTGACCAGTGGCGCTGGCGCTTGGGGATGGGGAAGTGATGGTCTGTTCGTAGGGAGGGAAAGAGAGGAGGAAGAAGAGGGGAAGAGAATGGTTTGGAACAAGTGTCTGGAAAAGTTCACAATGCCTGCGATGTACGGGACTAGGGTCGCCTTGCATAAGGACCTCACAGTGTGGAATCCTATTATTGAAAGAGTTGAGAAGAGACTAGAAAGTTGGGAGAAGTGATACTTGTCGAAGGGTGGCAAGGAAGTATCCATAAAAAACACTTTATCGAGCATCCCTACCTACTGATTGTCATTGTTGCAAGCACCAATGATGGTTACAGAAAACAAGAAAGGCTTCAAAGAAAATTTTTATGGGACTAAAATTATCACTTCGTTAACTGGGAGGTTGTTAAAACTCAAAGAAGTGGGATGGTATAGGACTGAAAGATCTTATGGTGTTTAATAGAGTTTTACCAGGAAATGGTTATGAAGATTTAGGGTGGAGGAGAACGCCTTATGAGGGAGGTACTGGTAGAGAAATACGGCTCATCCAAAGGAGGGTGGAGGAGTTGAGCTATTACTGTCCCGTTTAGCTTGGCATGTGGAGGAGCATTTTGAAGCTTCCAAACTGGGAGTGGAAGAGTTTCAAAGGCTTTTGGAGTTGCTCTACAAACACATCAGGCTCAATCTTAGTGATTCATGGAGTTGGGCCTTGAGCAGCGATGGTTTTGTTCACTGTCAGAATCTCTCTATCAGAGCTTGCTCGTGAGAGAGAAGACATCTTTTCCAAACCTTTCAATCTGGATCCCTGGGATACCTAGGAAATTGTGTTTTTTTGCTTGGTTGGTGGTGAGGGGAGCGATTCTGAAAACCAATAACTTAAGGAAGAGAAATATCACTCATGTTAGCCGAGTTTTATGTGCAAGTGTTCTGGTGAAGAAGTTGATCATCTCTTGGTGCACTGTACAGTGACGTCGATTTTGTGGAGGATGGTTCTGAATTATTATGGTGTACAATGGGTAATGTCGGGTACCATTAGAGATGTTCTACATATTTAGGCTGGAAGACGTACTTTTAGCAGGCAAAAAAGCATGGAAGGTTGCTCCATTAACTCTTATGTGGGCATATGGAAAGACAGAAATATGAAAGCTCTGGAGGGGATAAAAAATGAGTTTGCACACTTGAGAAATAACCTTTTTAATTTGGTTGCTTTTTGGTGCATCCTTGTAGTTCCTTGTGGCTTCTTGTATAGATGATTGTCTCTTTTATATAGAATCATATTTTGATGTAGATTCTCTACTTTTTTGGTATACCTCTTGTTTATCGGAGTTCCCATTGTTAATAATATCACTTATCTTATCAAAAGCTTATGTTGCATTTCTTTCATTTTTGATGCCATCACCACATTACAATGTTTTTATAACGCTTGCTTGAAGCCAGAACTTATGTTTTCACCAAGGCAGAAGTTAATATATCAAAGAAATTTTTCCAATGCTACGAGGTTTTCCTTAAACATCTGAATTGATTGTGTTAAGGATGTATAAATATGATAAAGAGTGTATACCATGTAAATATAAAAAGATCTACAATTCCTATAGTAGTGTGATTAAGAAGATATCTAGTATGTACTTTTTTTCTTCTCTTGAGATAATTGAGAAGTCTATATAAATCCCACCAAATTTGAGGGTATAGTCAAGCCATCATTCTCAAAATCACTTCTTTTCATGATATCAAACCTTATTTGATAAAGAAAAAAATCCATCCCTATTCTTGTTTACCCGATGTTGCACCATCTTTTTTCTAGTCTCTTTTGGTTTTGGGATCTAGATCTATTTGTGTTTTGCTCATGGTATATATCCATTTTTATTACCCCCAATGATGAACACCACTCCTTATATGGAATGTCAAAAAGTTATGTGAAGTCCGATCGGGTGCTCATCATCTAGAGTAGAAGGATTCAAACTTCTGCAATTACTACCACAAGAAAGCTGCCCCCTAGGGCATCGAAGGATGTCACCCCGTGGCCAAATCTAAGGGGCTAAGCATGACTTTCTTTTTCTGTTTTCTGCAATATCCCCTCATTGCCTAAGAGCACTTGGTTGCATTTGTCAAAGCACGAAATCCATAATGGTAAGAGGAAAGGTATAACGCTTGGAACCCAAACATGCTAAGCCTCATTATCCTTTGCTGCAAGGATTACGAAATAGCAATATGCCTTAGAAACCAAAGCAATCTCAATTGAAGTCAATTCAAAGAGAAGAAAAAAGAAAATAGGACAATAGCTGACTAAACCTCCACTTCACTATGAAACGAGGCTGGAACCAAGCCCTAAATTTGAGACTTCGGAAAACTGCTTTAATTTTTGTTGTCTACGCTCCAAATGTTCAATTTTCAATTGTGGGGGAGTTTTAAGAGTCTTCCATGTTGGTTGAGGGAATGAGTTGTTGTTTTCTTATATGGTCTTGGACAATGCTTAGTTTATGAGCTAGTTTTTGCGGTTGTGTTAGGAAAAAAGTTCATTCTTCTTGATAAGTTGGATGTAAGTTTGTGGTTGGTGCCAAGAGTAAGTTTCTTGCTTTGGATGTGATGCAAAAGTGAAAAGGCATACACCGATTTGTGTTAAAAGTTTGTTGTATTTTTTGCAGTCGCACAAGGATTTTGACGATGCTCGGGTGAATGCATTTGTCTGTGATCCAACAGTGGATGACCTGATCCAGCATATTTCTCCTTCTTCAGTGGATGTTGTTACCATGGTACTAGACAAAAGTTCTCTTCTATAATTTGTGGCTATTCAATTTGCATCGACATACTTTCTGCATAACAAATCATGCTCACTCACAATCATTTACTTAAAGCATGCCTTTGTTCTTGAATGTTTGTGTTTGTTCCAAATTTAGTTAGACTGCACAGCATATATTTACTTAAACAAATAAGCTGACTTGTTAAGCAGATATTTGTTCTATCTGCAGTATCCCCTGAGAAGATGCCTCTGATGTTACAAAACATCAGAAAAGTTCTGAAGGTCAGATACCGGTTCTTAATTTCGTTGGTTTGCGCCTTTTGATTTCATTATTATGACTCTTATACCTGTTTCCTTTCCAGAAAGATGGCTGTGTCTTATTTCGGGACTATGCAACTGGTGACCTTGCTCAGGTTTAAACTTCACCATATAGTATCCTAATCTATTTCTTCAGCTTATTGTATGAACTTATTGATTTTGTACTTCCTCTACTGCAATCTAGGTAACACCTTTTGACTAGGCACAAAAAATTTAAGAAAAAAGAGAACTTTTGAAATTTGTGGTCTAAAACAAATTTTAGACATTTGTGTAGCTAGAAATTATTTCATTAAGGGTGAAAAGGAATTTTTAAAGTTTTGTTTCTAATTATAGAAACGTGACACTCTTTTTAGGACACACTAAACAGGGAAGTGTGTCACATAAATTAGGACAGTGGGACTAATAACTTTGGATTTACTTTATTGCCTTTGTATTTTGCGTAGTATGTGATATTGGATGGCTACCTTTGAATTTAACTTGAGTAAGTTTGGATTGTAATATCAGCTTTTTGTTTATTTTATCTTTGGGCTTACTGAAAATGTAGCATATTTGGGAATAATGTATACTTACAGCTAAGGTTTGTATTACCAGGAAAGGCTTACCTTCAAGGAACAAAAAATCAGTGATAACTTCTATGTCCGGGGTGATGGGACTGTAAGATCTACTATTAAAATTGATATTTCTCATAGTTTGGGCCTTATATTGTTGATGCGATCTTATGGCAGCTTATTTCTGTCAACAGAGGGCTTTCTACTTTTCTGATGATTTTTTAGTAAATCTCTTCAATGAAAATGGTTTTGATGCTGAGGAGCACATCTTGTGTTTCAAGCAAGTGGAAAATCGGTCAAGGGAGTTGGTGATGAATAGGTATATGATCGGTACTTTCTATTTTTACTTTCTCCATTCTGTTGTATGTGATGGTAGTTGATTGCATACATAATTAGATGTTAGTTTGACTTACATATTACACCAGTGATATTGAAAGAAAAAATTGAAGTTGTTGTGAAGTTTGTTTGTTTGAATGAGAAATATCACTTCAAAGTTCAAAATTTGAATAGATTAACTAGTTTGAATTTTTGAAAGTTGTGACAGCTGTATAAAATTGAGATGTCAAACATATTTTAACATCAAAATGCAACTGTCATATAAATCGGATAAAAACTGATAGAGTAAATATCACATTCATGTCTAAATTTTAATAAATAAATGAATTTTGAACAATTATAACACTAGCAATGTTATATGAGAGTGAATGTTGGGACACAAGTATAGATGCGAAAAATCAAATGATGAAGGGGGAAATGAAATGTCGTATTGAATCGCCAAAGCAGGGCTAAGGTGAATAGATATGAATGACGAAATGAAGTCTATTCCCCCTTACCTTAGACTGGCATGAAGCTTAAGCTTTCCTGAGGAATTAGGAACATGAAGAAAGAAAAGCTGGAACGAAAGGAATAGAAGATGCTTTGATGGAATATCAACTACCTACCAATCTTAAAAGCTAACTGCCTCATGTTTTTGTATAGTTGGGTTTATTAGTCCACTCGTTGATTTTGAGAGAACCGAATCAATTGGCTTTTTTCCCAGCGATGCCTCCAACTCGAGATTTTGATTTTATCCCCTCTAGATTGCCCTGATTCATTTCTGAACCATGTCCGCTCCCTGATTCTCAATTAACAGTGTAAAGGAGAGCTGACCTTTTGCTACTAAGCTTTTGTAACTATTATGCATCTACTTGATGCCTGCAATAGAACTAATTACTTCATCAAAAAAAAAGAAAAGGGTATACCCCATAGACCAAAAAGGCATAGATCGATAACACATTAGTGAGATGAGTGTTGTCAAAATGTGGATGCTAAGATGAATGTGCGGTCATACGAGATTAGACAAGATTAAGAATGATAACATTCTGTAGAAGGTGCAAGTAGCACAAATTAAGAATAAACTTAGAGAAGGTTGCTTGAGATGATCTGTTCATTGTTTTGGTTGACCTCCAGGTGCACTAGTCTATAGATGTGAAATCATGGTTGGTAAAGGTGTCAAAGAGGACACGAGATGTAAAATCACATGAAAAAGTTGTCTCAAAAGACAATCTCTTGGAAGCTATGCAGACTTAGCAAAAGATAAGACACTTGTGAATTTTACCTTTGTTACTGCAGTAATTTTTAATACAATAAATTGTCCAGGTTTAGAATTAATTTGAAATTTAAAATTTTTACTAGGTTGTTTTAGTTCAGAAATTCTAGCTTTTTTGAATTTTGAAGTGCAGATTTTCTGCATATTTATGTGCTCAATTCGAAAACCATGGAAAGTGATTTCAATCCAAAGAGAGACATTTTCAACCCTCTTTTTGCTGCCCAATCTTTTTTAAAACAGTGGTTTCAAGAGCTTTATTGATCTTACGAGATCTGTGAGTTTTTTCAAAGAACTACCATATCATTTTTAACCTGCCAAGGCTACTTTTAACATGCAAGGGTTATTTTTCTATCCATTTTAACCTAGCAGGGCTATTTTCAACCCGTGATTTTTTCAAGCACAAACTTTTTCAACCAATTTTTAACCTAAAAAAATGGCAAGCAACAGTTTTTCTTTCAATGCCCCACAAATTTCCACAGACAAAACCTATCAAATTTGGTCCGTGAGAATAAAACCATATTTTGAGACCTATGTGATATGTGATGTTTACAGCAACATTTTGCGAATCCTACATAAGTTCAGATTAAAGGATTTTCAAAAGAGCTTTTAGACACAACAAGTTGTTGAAGGTATTTTTTTTAGCACAAACACAAAAGAAGGGAAAGAAAAAAGAAGAAAATTTTGAAGTTCGAAAAGAATAAACAGAACTAAGCACCAATTGTCAAAGTCGAAAATTGAGGAGCATTTTTGCAACCGCAGTAACTAAAACAAAGGAGGAGTGTTGAATTTTACTTTAGTTACTGCAGTATTTTTTAATATAATAAATTGTATAGGTTTAGGAAAAATTTGAGATTTAAATTTTTACTAGGCTGTTTTAGTTGTTGAGAAATTTTAGCTATTTTGAATTGTAGATTTTTTCTGCAAATTATGCGCTCAAGTTGGCCATGTAAAGCCGTCCTACGCTTGATAAAATCGTTTAGACATATTTTAATCAATTCTTTTTGCTGCCCCATTTTTAAAAACACTAACAGACACCATGGAGAAAAAAAATTATATAGGAGATATTAATTAGTTGAGAATATCTTTTAGCCATATTAGTGCATGTTACTTTAGGTCGTAGATCTTTAGGAGTCTTTTCACACTATATTTTTTATTGTGGTAGGAAATATAGAGAAGTTCTAGTTATTTTTATTTTTATCTTGTATAGTTTTGGCCTGAAATGGATTTTGAATGGAGAAATATGGTCAATGAGGATTCATAGAGCTGACCTAACTTATTTGGATTGAAGTATGCTAGTATAGTTATTTGTTATTAATGAATTTGGAAATTTGAATATTATGAAATTTGTATAAAAATAAGGTGTCAAATTTTGCAACATCCCAAAATAAAAAGAAGGTCAAGTGAACTGAGGAAGTGTTCTCTGTATAGTGTATTCTCTAGTTGATTTAAATTTGCTTTTCATTAAACTTGTGCTGTTTTCTGTTTATGAGCTGTAGGTAGATTGGCCATGAATTATTGGACATTTGAATATTTTACATCTTATATCTTAACTTTCATGTAACAATGGTTCCACATTTGCTTTCAGAGAACCCCAGTTTCCCTTTTAGAATTTACATCTCTCTCAGCATAAATACTGGAAGTAACACTCACAGCTAGCTGGATGTCTTATTGTTTTTGAACGTCTGATTTGATCAGTATCCTATGTTATACTTTATCCTTAGTAAAGTTTCTTTGATCATTATCTACCGAGTTTCGAACTGCGTGCTAGGTGGCCCTTAGGGATTCCTTGATGTAAAAAAGGAAATGCTCCTATGGAATATTATGTTGGGCAGAACATTCAATTCTCTTAAATGGTGAAAGATATGTAAAATAGTTGACTAGTTTGTGTCTTGTCAGGGCACTTGTTGATGTCTTATACTGATCATCTTGAGCTGCATTAATCATGGAGTGGGAGGTATAGGGTTTTATACCCCTAACTTGATGAAAGTGATAGCTCTGTTCCTGGTTATGACCTCATTCAAACATAAATCAGTTTCTTAACCAAGTTAAGTGGATTCATAATGTGAAGAAGGAACAAGTTTGAAGAATCCTTGCAGCAATCCATTGGTCATTCCCACTTAATTCCTTTAGTTGACATGTACAGAAATGTAATATTTCTTCTCTGATCTGTGAATTGGCCCTTATAGGCTATAGCAGTCAATAAGTATCATTCCTTCCCCCCTTCTCTACCTCCCAAGTTGTCCATGGTCCAAGTCTTGCTTATTGAACTGAATTGCTTTTTCCCTTTGTGCTCAGTTCCTCTATTGGAGGTTTGCCAAAGATTTTAGAATTTTTCCGTGGGTTTTCGCTGTCCCCTCCAACCTTCATCTCAAGTATCACATTTTCTAATGAGCCGAGGGGCAACTTGTAGGGGAATTGTGGCGATCTTCCTTATAATGCAAACTTGATGTTGCTTAGAGCCAACATGTGGCTCTTTTAGTGCTTAAAGTTATTGGGTTTGTGACGTGGGTTCAACTCCTATCGTGGTAGGATATTAAAAAATACTTTTAGAGATCAGAGGTTTGTCACTGAAATGTAGGAAAATATTCTAGCATTTCGGAATATACAAGAGAAGGGTGTTTGTGCACAAAAAAGCAAGGACATCGGTGATTCGAACAATAATTTGGACCAGACCAAAAATGAGTAAATCCAAATATCCCTGGACAGGTGTGCATAAAGCACTTAAATGGTTCATCAGAAAAAAGCATATGATCCAAAACGTAATTCGAAGTTCATGGTAGCCGACAGAAAAAAAAGTTTAATTTCAATTTACCAATTCCAAAAAAAAAAAAAGAAGCTAATTGGTGTTGCTTTAATTTTACATCATAGTTCATAAGAAACACGAGGAGTAATATCAACATGCAATATACTCGTGGCTGAATTTGATCTTCTTTTGAACACACTGGAATCTAACTTTTCTCGCCACAATTATTAATACTTAGGCAATTAGAATGCAAAAGCTGCAAAGCCAAAAATATTGAACAAAATTTTAACAGTTAAACTCGAGTTGGGGATGTAGAGGTGACAGATAGGAGAACAAATGCAGTAACAGATGATTCAAAATTTCTAATACTGTAATTTGTTACTTTTTGGATAACTTCATTAGGCACACACTACTAAGAATCTGACAGGCTTGGACGAAGATCAATGCTAGAGTGTATTTCATTAATAATACTATCTTGTACTGGAAATCCCCCCTAATATCTCATATCCATTCTTCGGTGTACTTTTGGTGTATTAGATAAAAACATAATCAACTGCTGTGGTTTCAGGCGCTGGGTTCAAGCTGTATTCCGTGTTGGTAGTGGAATATCTGCAGGGAAAACCGAAAGCAAGGTGAAATACCTTGGTAAGGATAATGATAAGCCTGAAATACCAAAAATTATCCTTGAAGACTCAGCAAATGAGACAGAAGTTGACATATCTGAGGGGATGGCTCTTGAAATGTTTGGTATTTCATCTCCTAAGGAGGAGGTATGGATTTTCATTCACATCTAGTGTTCATTTTTTTTTTTTTTTGATAAAGTAAAGTTGTATTCCTCAACAATGAGGGTATGCTGGCAACCATCAAAAAGATTTACATCAGTGACCAAAAAAAACCAACTCAAGAAATTGCTACTAAACTAATAAAGAAGAGACAAAGTTTAAAATCTGTCCAGCATCCTCTATACCCTCCTCATTACACCAAAAACAGAAGGTCTTCATACAACGCCATTTGATCTTTTGTACTGATTCTGCAGTATGTTCCATACACCTCTTGTTTCTTTCTCTCCAACAGTGTTGTGAATGGCGAGCGCCTCATCGCCAAAGGTGAGGCGAGCCCATCTCGCCATTCTACACTGAGGCGAGGCGACCATGAAAAGGCGACCCATGGCGAGGTAATAGCGACTATAATGGAGGCACCTTTTTTATTTATATTTTTAAAAAAGATTTGACTTAACAATATTAGTCAAAATTAGGGTTTTTTATTCTATTTTCAAAATTTGCTGCTCCCCGACTCCTCTTCCCCTTGCGATCTCTTCTCCCGACTCCTCTTCCCCTCGCCGGTTGCGTCTCTTCGAAACTTCGAGTTGCTGCTGCACTGAGGACCTGAGGTATACCTCTTTTTTGCTGCTCCCCGACTCCTCTTCCTCTTGCGATCTTTTCTGTTCTTCTTCATTCTTCTTGAGTTCTCTTCTTCTTCAGTTGCTCTGTTTTTTTTTCCTTCATCACTGCTGAATCAGCATAAGTAACAAGGGAAAAATGTTAAGTGTGCTGACTGCTCTGTTTTTTTCCTCTGTTCTCTTGTGAGTTTTTGAATTGAAAATTTTTGCTAATATATGTTATTGCTATTGAGATTTTGGATATTTATATATGCAATTAAATATATTTAATTTTTGGTATTAACTTGCGCCTTTTTAAAAAAGGTGAGCGGCGAGCCGCGTGGCGAGGCAGGCCCTTGTCGCCTCTCGCCGTCCAAAACACTGCTCTCCAAATAGTCCACCATATACAAGAGGATATCATGTTCCACCATTTCTTCTGGATCTTACACCCCCCTCTTCTCACCCTTCTAGTGTGCATTCCTTCCTGTTGTTATGAGAGAGACAGAAATTGTGAGGATAACAGAGTTAATAGTTCCAGAAGGCAGTGTGACTAACATTTGTGGTTTTATGCGTTAACACTGACATCATAGTTGAGCAATCATGACCTATGCATATATTAGTGCTCAACTGTTCATGCATTGATCCAAGAGTGGCATGTAGATCCTTTTTATTATTCAAATAAACCAATGTTTGCGCTGTATCTCATCAAATTACTTCTGGGACCTGATCCTAGTTTGTAGATACAGGTTCATGATTAAATAGTAATTTCCGTTTTTCAAAGATTGATACTCTAGTCAAGTTGAATTAGGGATAGAGTTATCAAATTTCCTCCATTATGGGTAGCATATTCTAATATGAACCAGGTGGTTAGTCCTAATTGATTCAGAAATATGAAGTTGGGGGTGCTGGATCCCCCTTGTTTAAAGTAATTTTTAGATGTTATAAAATATTTTCCTCCAGTCACTGACTTGCCTACTTATCAACATTCTAGATTCTTGATGTCATCTCCAAAAAATATTCTTTCAAGATAAAGGTCCTCTCAAAAGAGTATCAGCATACCTGCAAATCAACTGGCTTAATGTTATGGGAATCAGCTCGGCTTATGGCTTCTGTGCTTGCTGCTAACCAGATTATTGTTTCAGGGAGAAGTATTCTAGAGCTGGGTTGTGGATGTGCAGGCATTTGCTCCATGGTTGCTGCTAGATATGCTAACCTTGTGGTTGCCACTGATGGAGACACAAAAGCACTTGATCTGTTAAACCAGAATCTTGCTTTGAATCTCCAACCACCAATTCCTGCAAGTCTAATTACAAAAAAGCTTGAGTGGGGAAACACAGACGATATAGAGTCCATCAAGAGGCTAAATGACAGAGGTTTCGATGTCATAATAGGCACAGATGTCACTTATATTGCTGAAGCAATCGCTCCTTTGTTTGCAACTGCAAAAGAGCTGATCCGACCTGGTAGAGGCGATGAGCAGGATAGTACACCAGCTCTAATCCTTTGTCATGTATTCCGCAGAGTTGATGAACCATCTATACTTTCAGCAGCGTCCGAATTTGGTTTCAGGTTGGTGGATAGGTGGCCTAATGCACTAACCTCAACTAGTACATCTCAGAACATAATCCAAAGTTGGTTCTCCGATGGCAGCCTTGAAACTTGTATTCCTACCACTGCACTCAATATTCTGTATTTCCGCAAGTTGTAGGTTTTGATCTTGGAGAAATTTTGTTATGTGCTTCCATAGAAAGGAGAAATATTCCAGAAAGCTAGTCAAGAGTTCTGTCCTGGTTCTTGAACTTTCAAACGTTCTCAAGCATTGATCTGTGTTTCGTTTTAGTCCATTGCTTATACATGCAAATTGATTTGCATATAGCTAAATATGGTATTATCGTCGTTTGGAAGTTGGACTTATTCTTATTGGAAGGATGATGAAGCCATGCTTCCCCCTTGTCCCAAATATTACAAGGTTCAGGGAAGTTCTTAGTTGTCCAAAATGAGTTATGTATACTTGATATTGGTGAGTTATAGTGAAGCTCCTGTATCTCTTGAATTCATGCATAATTTATTGTCTATTTGCTGAGATTCAAGAACCTTTTCATTGACTAAATGAAATTTATACTTTATATTGGTTTGTTATGATGCTGAAATTTGACATTCATTTTCTTTTCATCAACAAATATGCAGTTTTCAGTTTTTTTGAGAATATTTACGTTGAACAAATATATACTGCAGGCTCTGGCTCATATAAAATGGCATGGTGAGATCATAATACATAAATGAGATCAAATCACGTCATGTATGAAGAGAAAAAAGTTTATCCCCATATCTTACATGACCAAATGGCTTTCACGGCTGGTCATGCTAATATTCCTTCCAATCTATCATATCTTTTTAAGCAATTCATTTCACATATTTTTGTTATTTGCATTTCGATTCCAAATTTATATTTTTGTATAGATTGTTCTACTGTTGTCATTCTCCTACTGATTAAAATTTGGAACCACATGTTACTTAATGATCCATGTTGTCAGCGTATACAAGTTAAATTCTTTCCAAAATAGAAAAAATAAACAGAAACACAAAGAGAGTGTTCAGCTACCAACTTAAGGAGATGTATTAGAGAGGCTCTTATCATAACAAACCAAAGCCTCATGCACTCATTGCCTTTTACCTAACTGATTAATTTTCTCTATTAAAAACAACAATTTTACCCCTAAACACAACAAAGGCCAGATTTTTCAGATCAAAGGGGAAGTGTGTTTTTATTTCTTAAATTTCTTTCTTTTACTTAGTTCTGTTTGGATAAAGAAAACATCAGTTAAACATAGCTATCAGCTGAAGTTAATTTGTATGGTAGCTTTTGCTTTTTTACTTTTATGATTTTAGTTTAGTATCTCTTTTGTTGTCGTCCTTGTTTTCTTTTCTTTTTGTTCAGTTAAAAGGAGAAACATGATCTATATATTTCTCATTCCTTTGTTTCTTTGAGCTGTTTATTTACTTGAAAAAGACTCTGACTTGAAAAGTTGGTATAAATGATTTCATTTGTGGGAAGAGGACAAACACTTTTGACTTTAGTATATTGTTTTGATCTGCTGATGAAAATCTACTCTTTTGCCATATCATTTGTGTCCTATTATAATATTTGTTGTTTTTCTCCCAAATAGGAAACATGGAACTCATGCATCTAATGGAGAGGCTTAGGCCTATTATGGGCTTAAAAAGCTGGGATTACTGTGTTTTATGGAAGTTGAGTGAAGATCAAAGGTAACGCAGATTTAGAACACAGTATAATTTGAATGGTTTATTGCAAATATGTACACATAGTACGAGTGTTCTAGATCCACCTCTGCCTCTTTTGACAAAGAAAGACCCTTGTATAATTATGTGTGATGCAGGTTTCTTGAATGGATTTGTTGCTGCTGTGGCGGAGCTGAGAAAAATATGCATGGCTGTGGACAAGAAATATTTTTTCCTGATTCTTCTACTTCAACTTGTAGAGATGATATGTTTCAGCATCCAACAACAACTGCTTGTAATTTACTGGCTCAGGTCCCGCCTTCTCTGGCGCTAGACTGCGGGTACATGCTTGGCCTATACCTTCCTCCTTTCTATTACAAGAAAATTATCCAAATAAAGGGTAGTTCAGTGCACTAAACTCTAGCTATGTGCAGTCTGAGAACGAACCATATTGAGACTCTCCTTCATTTCTAACTCTTTGCAATAAAATTGTAGAGTTTATGCACAGACCTTATTATCTAATCAAGCAAAATGGATGAACTTTGTTCCTTTCTCGGAATCAAATATCTCTAATGTAAGAATTGCTTTGTTACTATCGATTTCATTGCATAGGGTTGATCTCCACTGAAAAGCACCTTGTTTCTCTGCATAATGTTGTTTGATGTTAATTGCAGGAAATAATGGGAACTAGAGCTCTGATTCCATCTCCTCTTGGATTGCTCGAGTTGTTCAGTACGCAACAAGTAAAACATATGCTTCCTCCCTCTTACACTCTTTTTCATCTATTACTTGCTTTCTTCCCTATTTTTAATGTTCAACTCCAAGAAAATTATGTCAAAAGCTACAATTACTGTCTTAACTATACTTATCAAAAATATTCATGGAATTAAATACTTTGATGTAAGATATTATATACAAATGAAAGCCTAAAACAGACATGGTAACAAATTTTACAGCTAGCGGAAGATGAGAAAGTGATAGAATTTGTCTCAGCTCAATGCAATATCTACTTGGAGCAGCAAGCTATGATGAATTCAACTTTCTCAAATGGAGTTGAAGAGAACAACACATCAAAGCCTTTCCCAACAGAAGGAGAAAGAGACGGAGACGATCATATAAAAGATTCCCAAAATCATTACAAACAGAGAGTGTCCCCTGCAGCTACATCAGATCACTTGTCATATGATTTCCCACTTAAACGAAAACAATTGGATACTTGTTCGATGAACTTCCTTCCACCGTTCAGTACTTACAGCACACCAGAAGTGGATAACAACACAGGAGGGAACATGTTGTTTGATCAGAGCACAAGTGATATGACACATTTTTCGGAGAATAGGTACATGAGTGAGATGGATGCTTATTTACAGAAGCAAATGATGAGAAGTAGTAGTACTCAAGCTGGAATTGATGATGAATCAGTCAAACATGATAACGGAAGATCGAATTCGGGATCTGATAGTGATCAAAATGAGGAAGAAGATGATCCTAAGTATAGAAGGAGAAATGGAAAAGGTCCTCAATCCAAGAATCTTATGGCTGAAAGGAAAAGAAGGAAGAAACTAAATGAAAGGCTCTATGCTCTTAGAGCTTTGGTTCCCAAAATCTCCAAGGTAATACATAATCTAACTCCCTCTGTTCCAATTTATACAACTCACTATTCTTTTTAGTCCGTTCCATTAGAATGATACATTTCCTTATTTGACAAATATTTAATGACCTTATCAACTTGGATCCCACTTATTTGACAAAAAATTCTAATGTGTACTCTTTATTTTGTACAAAATCTTCTCATATTTCTTAAACGACGTACACAGTCAACATTCATGGTCGAATTTATGTACAGTTGGATAGAGCATCTATCCTTGGAGATGCTATTGAATATGTGATGGAATTGGAAAAGCAAGTGAAAGATCTGCAGCTTGAGCTTGAAGAACATTCAGATGACGACGGTACTGGTGGAGGAAGGAATCCGGACCAGATTCACCCCGTAGTTTTAAGCCATAATGGAACTAAAAACAGGCCTAAATCAGATAACGGAAAACTTACAAATGGAAGCCAAAGAGAAATATCAACTAATTCTAATGGCAGCGCTGACCCTTCCAGAAAAAATCAAGATGTAGAAGAGAACGACAAATTGCAGCAAATGGAGGTACAACTTGTTCTATTTATATATATACATATGTATAATATACTACCGATTTAACTTATAAACACTTATGACAATAGCTCGTACTAGATTGTCCTTTTAAATATTGCTTCAAGAATATGTTTATGTCATTGCATATAGTATCACTAATACCTTGAGCATTATTTATACACAGTGTTGGTAATAAATAGATGCGAACCCATGATTTAAAGACTTTTGGGTATTCAAACTCTGGTTTCATTAATGGTTCGTCTAGCTGCCTTATACCAACAACACAAGGGCCCTCATATGCGAAAAGGGATTCAACTAGATTCAAACCCCGGTCTCATTAATGGTTCATCTAGCTTGTACCAACAACACAAGGGTCCTCATATGCTTTTTTTTGGGTGTACTGTTAATTATATTCTACAATGATTTTTGCCACTAACGTCATTTATATAGAGTTTTGATTAAAATCGTGGCATGTAGAGTGTTTTTTTAAGAAAATTATAATATTTTCAATCCTTGGAATGACATGAATCTTTGATATATGTTTATTGATGATATAGCCACAAGTGGAAGTTGCACAATTAGATGGGAATGAGTTCTTTGTGAAGGTGTTTCGTGAACACAAGGCTGGTGGATTTGTGAGGACTTTGGAGGCTTTGAACTCATTGGGCTTGGAAGTTACCAATGTTAATGCAACTAGGCATACTTGTTTGGTATCAAGTATCTTCAAAGTTGAAGTAAGTCAAAATATTCCTTTTTTTCCCACCCCTCTGTCGGAGCTCTCACCTTTTTGCTTCCTAACTGACCATTTGAACAATTCCCTCTTGTCCAAACGACAATCCTTCACATCTTTCGAGTTCTAAAAATGTTTTTTTGTTTGTTTCTTGTTTTAATTTGTATGTTAGCAGAAAAGGGATAATGAAATGGTTCAAGCTGATCATGTGAGGGACACCTTGCTAGAGCTGACAAGAAACCCTAGTAGAGGTTGGTCTGAAATGGGTAGAGCATCATCAGATAATATAAATAATAATTATAATAATAATGCAAATGGCACTACAGATTATCATCAACATCAACTTCATGATCATCACCTAGACAATAATAATCAACATAAGCAAACCAATTCTCATCACTTCCATAGACACCACCATCACTAACATATATTATTTTAATTACTATACTTGTAATAATGTACTTTTTCTTTTTTTTTTTCTTACCTAAGTAATCCTTGTTTAGTTTCAGAATAAGATGCATATTTGTGAACTTGTTGCTTTTTTAAATGGGACATTTAGACAAAATGTCCATTGGGTTTGTAATCCAAATAAAACAATTATCATTAAGCACTTCATTTTGGTCATTAAGACTTTTTCCTTCCTCCTCCTTCTACTTCTTCCATGTTTAAAGCTCGACTTAAACAATCTCGCAAATGTGAATCTCTTCGAGTAAAAGACTCGATACATTGAGAAGAGGTTATATCTAAATTTTGAGACTGTTTAGAAGATATTTGAGTTGGTTGAAATTGAAAAATATGGTTTGAAATTTTGTATACTTTATTGTATTAACTATTAACAATGTATATAGGTGTATATACTTCTCTGATACATAGTTATACATTACAATATTGATACATTATATATACACATGGATACATAACAATTTACATATGCAAAGGACCATTTTGTTGCTTAAACGTAATGGTAAGTATTTATCATTATTTAAAAATAATTACAGTCTTACCAATTTACCCATTACTACAATTTTTAATTAAGTAATTAAATTCCGTTGGAATAGAAAAAATAAATTCTATCCACCACTCTCCTTACTCTTCGTTTGCATTTTTTTTTCCGAACTTCTTGTAGAAACTATAATGGTTTTCCTCAAAGTGTAGAGACTCTTCGTATTGAACTCCATATAATTAGTCCCAAAAATTGTAGCTGAATCGGATATGGTGTTAAATGTTGACCCCCCCTTCATTCAAATTTATTTTTAATAACTGATATTCTTGACTTGTGCGTCACATGTACGATACAAATATATATATATGTGTGACACTTTTATAATGAGGATATAGGAACACAATAAAAAATCTACAGTATTTTATTTGACTTGTCTCATTTTTTCATTTTATAATTTCTCTCTTATTTTTGTGAATGAAAATACCTAATACCAAGTATCCCCTCCCCGGTTTCAAAGAAGGTTCATTTATAGGTCTAAAAAATGGCAGCCATTACTTGTCATGATTAAGGTGAGCAAAAATCGTATCAATCGGTAAATCGAATTGGGTTAATAAACTTTTTGGTTTTACAATCAGGTCGTTGGGTTTGGTTTTGTTTTTTTAATAGGGAAAATTGTGTATTAAGCAATAGGCTATTAATTTAAAATCAATATTATAGTTATTGTTTTATTTAATTTTAATTCGTAGCAAACACATTGTCATTCTGGCCTTTCTCACCTAAATCCCTCACCTCTCTCATTTTTATACAAACTCGTATAAATTTGTTTATATAAAATGAGAGGGAATGTATTTACAAGTACAATTACATATCTCTCTGTCCTATACACTTATCATTATATTAATACAAATCCACCCCTTCACAATTCTCTTTTATCTTTCTCTCTCACTTTATACAAACACAAATTATACAAATACAATGTATACTTTGTTTTTTTTTATAAAGTGAGAGAGGGAGATTTGACAATTACAGATGTCTTTAACTCGATTCAATTATATACATTTTCAAATTTTATGTAGATATACAAACACAACATGTCATTGATAAATATATGTAATAGTTACATATATACAATTATCTAACCGACATACACATACAATTCACCTCTCTCCACTCTCTGCCTCTCTCGCTCTATTTTCTCCTCTCTCGCCTAATCTCGCTCGCCACTCTAGCTTAACATAAAGAACATATACATATACAAACACAATTTTCATAGATACAGACTCTCGATTCAGACAAATCGTCGCGATTTATACAAATTCGATTCTCCATAGCAAATTATGTTTGTTATGGAGCGCAAATAGCAAAACTGTAGTTATAGAGTACTAATATGATTTTATGTTTACTATTCCTAAAATTTACTCAGTTGAATATCGAGTTATTGGATAAATCGATAATTCATTAAAACGGTAGTATACTTTACTACTTTGATCATACAAAAATATTAAATATTAATCTCAATACTTACTAGGAAGTGACTTGTTCTTTAGTCTTCAATTCACACTTTACAATAACTTTTACTTTATTACTTCATATTATAAAACACATCAAAAGCTAAAGTAAGAATTCTATACCTCTTAATTTCTCTTTGTATTATACTTGTATAGTTCTTTCATGTGAATTGTTATTGTTTCTATTTTATGAACATTTTTAAAGTTACATTATAGTCTTATCGCGTAAAATTATTAGAGAAGCCATATATTTTTTTTATAAGCACTTTTTATTGGTTAAACTGAAAATCAAATCGTGAAGGATCAAAATCGATATACGAAAATTGTTAAAAAAATCACATTAATTTAATTAATGATTTAACATATTTAAAAATTAAAAATCAATAAATCGAACTAATAAAATATAAAAACGAACGAATTGATGCATAGTCATGATAAGGGTGAGGTGTATTCAGAGAGGTGAAATTAAATTTATCTTTATAGATTTTAACATTTATAATGATAATTTCTAAGTGTTAATAATTGAATACACTGTTGGGTTTTATTTGCCCTAAATTTCTTACCATAAATAGGTTTTCCTTGTAGGAAAAAGTTTTGAATTGACTAATCCTTTTCTTGTAGGAAAAGGTTTAGGACTCTATAAATAGAGGCTTGTTCCTTCTAACTTAATCAACATTCACAATGTAGTCTTAAAGAGTTTTGGTTAGAGGGAGAATTTGTGAGTCACAAGCTTGATAGGTTATCACTTGTGTGAACTTCCCATGTATTCCGAGTGAATTGGTTGAGATTGTTTCTCTCTGTATTTTGTACTCTCATATTTATAGTGGATTGCTCATCTCCTTTGCTAGCTTTCGATTTACACCTGCTTATTTTCGGTCCTAACAAGTGGTATTAGAGCCAGATTCAATGATGGAGTCAGGATTAGTGGTTCGATAATCGATGATTGAACCAGGTTAGAAAGTGGTGTTCATCTTGACGGGTGTAGTTCTAGCCGCAACCTTTTTGACAGTAACGAAGATTTTGTTGGAGAAATTGTTTCAGAGAGGCTCTCTGTTTTGAGACATAAATTTTTCAAAGGAGATTATGGAGAGGAGAAGCAAGTTGTTGAAGATTAAGTGAAGAAGGTGAACAAATTTATTTTGTCAGAAATTCAGGCCAAGGGGGAGATTTGTTGGGTTTTATTTGCCCTAAATTTCTTACCATAAATAGGTTTTCCTTGTAGGAAAAGGTTTTGAATTGACTAATCCTTTTCTTGTAGGAAAAGGTTTAGGACTCTATAAATAGAGGCTTGTTCCTTCTAACTTAATCAGCATTCACAATGTAGTCTTAAGGGCTTTGAGAGTTTTGGTTAGGGGGAGAATTTAAGGGTCACAAGCTTGATACGTTATCACTTGTGTGAACCTCCCATGTATTCCGAGTGATTTGGTTGAGGTTGTTTCCCTCTGTATTTTGTACTCTCATATTTATAGTGGATTGCTCATCTCCTTTGTGGACGTAGGTCGATTGACCGAACCACGTTAAATTTTTGTGTCTTTTGGTATATTTCTCGTTGTCTTCTTACTCGTGGTCTTTTGAAGTTTGTTTTGCTAGCTTTCGATTTACACCTGCTTATTTTCGGTCCTAACATACACCTCAAAGACTCTCGAAAGGAAAGAATACTTTTTTGTTCATTTTAAAAATATAGGAAATTTCCGTACTTGCACCCCTCAAACTCTTGAAAGGGAAGAAAATACGGACCATCTCTTCCATATTGGCTCTTCTCCTATTGTTTTATTCCCAACTTTATACCATTTCCTCTTTATTTTACTCCAAACTTTAGACCAATACCCCTAAACGATAATATTACAGCAAATAAGGTTGTTCCTTATTTAATCAAAGATTTAGAATTTAAGTCTTGATTATAAAAAATATTTTCTTTCGAATGAAATCTAATGTGACGTGAATATAAAATATTCAGACTCTAATATAATATAAAAATCGGATAAAAAACAAATCAATATCCCTTCCATCTTGACTTGTGAGAAATAAATATTAGAACAAAGTTACAATGACATACATCAATATCACCCCAATACTGTCAAATTTATTTGTGGTGAATGGTGATGGATGTGCTATATATGTATCTAATATCTAAACATAAAAATGGTTATAAAGTCTCATTAATTCGAAATGCCAAAACAACAAAATCCATAGGAAACGGTGAAGAGGGTTGTTTGATAATTTACTACCCCTTGGGTCCATATTATATGGTGTTTTTTTTAAAAAGCTAGGATAATATTTTACATCCCTTAAAGAAAGATTCATTCACCCTTTAAAAGTAAGATATGTTTTCATTAAACCATCTATAATTAAAAATATTTAGTACCTATTTAATATAATTTCTTGGTCAGACTTAGGTATAAATTGACTTACGAAATTAAAGGTAAATTTGAAAATACACTAATTAATATCTTCTTTGATTATAATGAAAATTCACTTAATTTAGCGTAAATATAAAATCTATAACCACAATATTAATTAATATGGATCGGATCGAGTAGTGATTAAGAGATTAAGGGCCCGTTTGGTAGGAACGATAAGGGACAACTAATTTTGAGAATAAATTTTTATTGTACATTGATGAAGGTGTAATAACAATCTGAAATAACTAATTTGGAAATAACTTGTTTCTAATTACACGAGCCTCAAAAGCTTAGCGACCGGATTGATTAGCATTGGGGAACATGTGATTACAGATGTTGGAATCATGCTTATTAAACAAAACCAATACTTAAAATTAATTAATCCTATCAAGATTATTGAGTACGTATAACTTTATAAAATTAAGCATCAAATCTAATCCCCCACAAGATGGAATCAAACATTTATGATAAATGTGAGACATTCCGCAGACTCCGCAGTTGACACTTGACAGATTTTTTCTATCAAAAAAATTTGACAAAAAATATTCTTCTTCTTTTTTTTAATCTTTATAATTAATTTATACTGTTTTATTGATATAAAAATATAAAGCATATGTACTTTAAGTTGTGGCTTCATAAAATAATTTTTAAAAATTAATGTCTTTTGACCAAGGGTGTGCATGAGAGGGCATCTCATCCTTTATTTTGTGGTCCACTTTCAATGTGCCATACCACCACATTTCATGCGTCATCGCAACTTTCAGGATATTTCCAGCTTGCTCATTGTTTTCCAGTTCTCTTTTGACCAAATTCATTCAAAAATCATCTTTTCAAATTGTCACTCAATTTTAAATAATATTATTAAATGTAAGGGTAAAAGTAAGGACGAATATAATTGGGTTGGTTTGGATTTTATAAATATCAAGTTAAATTATTTGTATCAGATTTTTGAATTCATAAATCAAATTAAATTAATAAAACTCGGATTTTCAACTTCGGGCTTTTTCAAATTTTTGGATTTTTTTTGGATTTTTGGATTTTTCGATAAAGTATTCATATCAATATATAATTTACTTGTACTTCAAATATTTCTTTAATCATATCAAAATGCAACTATCTAAGTTATTTCTCAAGAAAATAACAAAAAATATGATATGATTAATGACACTAAAATATCCAACAAAATAATAATAATAAAATCACGTAAAATAAATATTGCAAATTAATAAGTCATAATGAAATTGATCATAATTTAAAGTCCTATATAATGCCAAAATAAGTTTAATAAGTATTAGTTACATGACTAAATATTAAAAGAAAGTAAAATTAGATTATGTATTTTAAATTGTCTAAATCTATGTAAAATTCTTTTTACATTAGTATTAATTTGATTTTTATTTAAACTTTATTATAATTACGACATGTATGAAACTATAATCTTTATTAGATCATTAAGAATTCTAACTTTCAAACATTAAATATATTAAAAGATAAAAACTATGAAAAAGTATAAAAGATATTTAAAAATCATATCAAAATAAGTATTTTTACGTATAAAATAAAATTTTAAAATTATAATATCAGGTTGGTTTAGTCTCGGATTGGTTTTTTTTAGTTGAAACCAAACCTAGTCGGGTTTTTTTTCTAACACTAAAGTAAAACAAAACTACAAGTTGGATTTTTTTTCCAATTTGACTCGATTTGTGGTTTAGTTCAATTTTCGATTCGATTTTGTACACCCTTAGCTAAAACTATATCCAAACTTGATAGATCATGTTGAGAAGTTTCATATTAGAGATAAATTGCTCTCTAGTTAAGGTAACTTTGTGCTTAAGAAAATCTGAATCTGAGACCTCTTGGTTAACAATGAAGAAATACTTATATATCACTTTATCATAACTTTTGTTGGTGACATCGTTGATTTAATATAACTTATGTCAGTTTAACGTGATTTATATATATCAATTATAACCGATGAGTGCATGTGTCACTTGAACGTAAGTAACAGTGTATGTAAGTTATAACAACGAGACATCTCTCGGTTATGTTAGTTTTATATAGCCGATTTTTAATAATAATTTCAGCGAATGAAATTACTGTATATATAAGTTAGCGGATCAAATCGTTTTTCAAATTAATTTATTTTTTTAAAATAATTGAAATGAATTAATTTTAAAAAGAGAAATTATATTCACAAAAATCAACATACAATATCAATTTTCTGAAATTATGTCTTCTCTTCCTTTCCAAATAATAAAAATGCATTTTCATATCCAAACTCTTTGGCCGAAGGAATTGGCATGTGATATTTCTAAGCTTTTTCTTCCATATAATTTTTTTTTATATATATACACACATCCACCGGTTATTCTCCAATTATAGAACAAAGTTTTGTTGGAAACAAGTCATAACTACTCTTTAAAAAAATAAATTGGGGAACAATAAGTCCTGCAACTTTTATTTTAAAAATATTACCAAAAAGCATAGAACTTTTATGTATTTAATATTTATTCGTTTTAAAGTATGATATTGCGCCGGAAAAGCAACAGTGTTAACTGATTAGATCGAAATAATATGTTAAAATAAGTAAAGCAACTAACTTTAATCAACAAATAATAAACAACCACCCAGCCATATATAATATATTCCTGTCTTTACGCTTTAAAAAGAATAATTTTTTATTTTATTTTAGATAATATTTTAATTTTAATTAACTATATCTTAATATATTAATATTAAGTTATATTATTATTTTTTAAGAATAAATGACAGTATGGTTCCCTAATAAGAGATATTCGAAAATAGTTGTTTTTTAGGTTGAGACAGCAAAAACAGAAGGGCACTAAATGTTGGTGCATGTGGTTAGCATCACCACTCAAATCTGAAAAAAAAGAAAAGAAAAAAAGATAGAGATGGGGATGTAGTTATCCAAAACATGTACAGGAGGTCAATGGAAATAGCAGTGATCTGATCAACCTAATCAAAAACCAATTGGGGATGTGCAGTATGTTGGTAAAAGAAAAAACACAAAACAAACTTATCTAACAAAATGTGAATACTACTTTCTTCACCTTTCTGGCATGTACAGTGTAACTGGACTCTTTCATTAGGCAAAAATAATTTTAAAAGATCAGAAAAATTAGGAGATATATATGAAAACTAATAAAGTTTATCTCGAAAGATAATAAGATAAATGAAAAATATATTAAAAAAACATAGATTTAATGAGTAATTTCATTATAAATAGTACATAATAGCGAGAGAAGTATCCTCACACAATTCACTCGAAATAAAAAAAGGTTCACACAAGTGACATATAGCGCTGTTTCTTCCCTACACAAAACTCGCAAACTCCCTTGGAGGCTGGGACTACGTTGTAAATGCTACTAACTACTAAGTTGGAAAGGAACGGGTTTTTATTTATAGAATCTTAAACATTTTTCTAAAAGAAAATGACTAGACAAATATGGAGATTTTATGTATTTTTTGACAAAGAAAAACCTATTTATAGTAAGAAATTTATGATAAATATTAACTATGCGGAAGCTAAAAAGAAATTTGATAATAAATTATAAAACAAAAGATTATATTAAAACACATACTCCCTCCATTTCAAAAAGGATGACCTAATTTGACTTGGAATAGAGTTTATGAAAAGAAAGAGACTTTTTAATCTTGTGGTTCTAAATTAAAATTATGTCAAATATACCAAACGCCCTTTAATCTTGTGGTCTTAAACATGCCATGTGGAAAGTCAAAGTTAAAATGTTGCAAAAAAAAGGGACATTCTTTTTGAAACAAACTAAAATTTTTTTATAAACATTCTTTTTAAAACGGAGAAAGTAATACTTTACTAGATTTGTTCAAATTGACATACATACAACAAACTAATTAGAAGAAAATATTAATAACAATTTATCATTCATTCTCTTTACATTTCACAATTTACCACAAGTTTATGTTGTAGTGCAAAGAAAGTAGGGTGTAAAGTTTAGGAATTCAACAAAAGGATCGAGGTAAAAATAAGATTGCCAAATGTCAATCTACATGCTCAAAGTGATAGGATAAAGCATAACAAATACATATCAAATAAAACTTATTATTATTATCATCTTTAATTAGAGAAAGTTTTTTTATTTGCCACAATAATATGTCGGACAAAGTTTTCGATTAAGATGCAAAATATGAAATATTTAAAAATTCACCTCACATGATATAAGTGTTAATTAAAATGGATCAATTTTACTTCTTAGACATGGTCATAGTGACTATAATATGACAAGTTATATTCAAAGTCAAATATATGAGCTTAAGTGTATAAAAAATTGCTCTTTTAATAAGGGATAATGCATAAGTATTCCCTTAATCTATGTCTAAAATCTCAGAGATACATTTATACTATACAAAGGTCATATTATCTCACGTAAGCCTAAAAGGGATAGAAAATTACTTATAAAATAAGTTCAGGGGGTAATAGGACCTTAGTATAATATAAGTGTGTCTCTGGGATTTCGGATATAGATTGAGGGTGTACTTGTACATTTTCCCTTTTAATAATTCATATGTAGTCGAGTGTTATAAAACAATCTTATTTATTTTCACGAGATAATAATAACATTTACAATTACTCTAGATTTTTTAGACCCACTTAATAAGCTTTTACGAAATATATATATATGGCGTTGTATAATCCATGTACATTCGCAAAAAAGTATTATGTAGATGTGTGCCCAAATATTCTAGTATAAACTAAGTTTAAGAGTCTTTACTTTTATTTTCTCCTAACAATATCTTTAGCACTTTATTATACTCCTAAAAAGAATTTAGTCAGTTCAATAGGACTAATCAAAAATAAAATATCGAGGAACCCGACTAAAAACTAAAATAAGTTTGTCAATAAAAAACAAACAAACAATGTAGCAAGATTAGTTAGCTACAATCCAAATTGAAAGCTCCAAAATATACAACCCGATATAGAAATTCTTAAATAGAGATGCTAATGATATTAAGACTTTAATCTGTTATAAACCATTCAAACTCATTAAGTAATTGTAAATAAGAAAGACAAATGTACTTTCTGAATGTAAAATATACAAATTTAATGATTGATATATATGAATAATTAAGATTAGGATCTCATTAAATGGAAACAAATTAAATTAGACCTATGTAATTAGTCGTAGAGTTTGGATTAGTTACATAATGTGTATTTTAGCTGATCTATCTATACATTGCAATCACAACCATTCATTAAACACATTTGTTATGATGTGATCATATCTTCTTCCTTCTTCATTCTCTTTTCTGCTTCTTCATCAAGAGCTCATTCGGATAGTCAACCAATTTAGCAACTAATTTCCTCATTTTTGTTTAATCAATTACCCGGATAGCGTGGCAAAAAAAGAAGTAGAGGAGGGCTAGACCTGACCTCTGTTGAATCCATCCCATTTTTTAGTCAACTTTAGCTACTCAATTGGTACAAGCAATTGTTAAAAAGGAATAGTAATTGGAGTTGAAAAGAAAAGATTTGGTAGTTGGCAAATTGGTAAGATTTGCAACCATTTTTGACTTTGCTATGTTTACATATGTCATTAGTGACATAGGTATGGTTTTATCCTTCTATAAATAGAGCATTCTTGCTCATTTGTAGAACACACCAAGTTAGAGAGAAAAACCATTTTGAGAGCAAAGTGAGGTATTCCATAGACTATACAAGAAAATAGTCTGTGAAGAAAAATAGAGTATGAGCGATATTTTAGTAAGACGGAAACCAAAAGAGTGTTGTTCCTTTTGAGTGTGTAGTAGTCACTTTGAGTATTGTATTCGTGACTACACAGTGTAAAATTCCTTACTATAGTAATATCAATTGCTCCTCTTAGTCCGTGGTTTTTTCCCTTCAGAAGGGTTTCCACGTAAACTCTTGGTGTCATTATTTTCCCATTTTATTTCCATTACTTTTACCATATATATTTTTGTGTTTGTCCGCGTTTTCCCAACAAACTGGTATCAGAGCCAAGGTTTTATCTGAGTATGCTCTGTGGTTGCAGCACAGTCTGAACTTCCACATCAGAAAAGATTTACTTTGATTTGCGATAACTATATTTTTTGGGGAAAACAATGGAAGCCAACACAAGTAGAATGGTTACTTTGAATGGTGTTAATTATGCCATTTGGAAGGGAAAAATGGAAGATCTGCTTTATGTCAAGAATTTTTATAAACCAGTATTTACCACTGTAAAGCCTGATAATATGACAGATGAAGAGTGGAATCTGTTGCATAGACAGGTTTGTGGATTCATTAGGCAATGGGTCGACGATAATGTGTTGAACCACATCTCTGGAGAAACACATGCTCGAACCCTATGGGAGCATCTTGAAAGTTTGTATGCTCGAAAGACTGCCAACAACAAAATGTTCTTAATAAAGCAGATGTTGAGTTTGAAGTATCATGATGGTTCTCCGATGACAGACCATCTGAATAATTTTAGGGGATTATGAACCAATTATTTGCTATGGGCATCAAATTTGACGAAGAAATTCAAGGCTTGCTTCTACTTGGTTCCCTACCAGATTCTTGGGAAACATTTAGAACGTCATTGTCAAATTCTGCTCCGGATGGTGTGATCTCTATGGATTCCGCCAAGAGTAGTGTCTTGAACGAAGAGATGAGAAGAAAATTCAAGGTTCCTCTTCGTTGGATGTCCTGATAACTGGCCCAGGGGTCGAAATAAAACTCGTGGTTCTCAGCATAGAGAACAAATAGGAGCAAATCCAATGAAAGACTTAAGGATATTGAGTGCTATCATTATGGCATGAAAGGGCACACAAAGAAGTTCTGCAGGAAGTTGAAGAGGGAGAACAAAAACAAAGAGGAAACTAATGAAGATGGCAATGGAAATTGCCTAGCCACCGTCACCACCGAAAATCTTGTGACCGTTCTTGATGCAAACATGATAAATATTGCTTGTGATGAGTCAAGCTGGGTTGTGGACACTGGTGCCGCATCTCATGTGACATCAAGGAAGGATTTTTTCTCTTCCTACACTCCTAGTGATTTTGGAACCTTGAGTATGGGTAATGAGACTGTTTCTAGGGTGGTTGGTATTGGTACAATTTGTTTGGAAACTAGTGTTGGAACTAAACTAGTTTTGAACAATGTGAAACATGCTCCTGATGTTCGTCTGCACCTAATTTCTGTTGGTGTTTTAGATGATGAAGGATATGTTAGTACCAACGGTGATGGAAAATGGAAGCTCATTAAGGGTTCCTTGGTTGTGGCTCGTGGTAACAAACGTCGTGGTCTATACTGGACTACGGCCTCTGCTTGTGTTGATATGGTGAATGCGGTTGAGAGCGATAGCTCTTCAACATTATGGCACAAGAGGCTTAGCCACATTAGCGAGAAAGGACTTAATGTTCTAGCCAAGAAGAAATTATTGTCAAATTTCCAAAGTGCTAAATTAGAAAAATGTGAGCACTGCTTGGCTGGTAAACAAAATAGAGTTTCCTTTAAGTCCTACCCTCCTTCGAGAAAGACAGAGTTGCTTGAGTTAGTGCACTCTGATTTATGTGGTCCAATGAAGACAAAGACATTGGGTGGTGCACTTTATTTTGTCACTTTCATTGATGATTGCTCTAGAAAACTTTGGGTCTATGTCTTGAAGACTAAAGACCAAGTGTTAGGTGTCTTTAAGCAGTTTCAGGCTTCAGTTGAAAGAGAAACTGGAAAGAAATTGAAATGTATTCGTACTGATAATGGTGGTGAATATTGTGGACCATTTGACGAATACTGCAAGAATCAAGGTATTAGACACCAGAAGACTCCTCCCAAGACTCCTCAGCTTAATGGTTTGGCTGAGAGGATGAACAGGACCTTGATGGAAAGAGTTAGATGTTTGCTTTCTGAAGCAAAATTGCCGAACTCATTTTGGGGTGAGGCTTTATTGACCGCTGCACATGTTATTAATCTATCTCTTGCTGTTGCTGTTGCTTTGCAAAGTGATGTACCAAATAGTATTTGGTATGAAAAGGATGTTTCCTATGACCATTTGAGAGTATTTGTTGCAAAGCTTTTGTACATGTGCCAAAAAAATGAGAGGTCAAAGTTAAATGCCAAGACAAGGCAATGCATCTTTATTGGATATGGCCTTGATTAATTCAATTACATGCTATATGATCCAATTGAAAAGAAACTTATGATAAGCCGTGATATTATTTTCATAGAGAATCAAACAATTGAACATATTGACAAAGCGTAGAAGCTAGAATCTTCAAGTTTTGGTGGTATAGTTCATCATAGTGAAGTTCCTCACACAAGTGTGCATGATGTTATTGGTCTTAATAATCATAGAGACGCCTAGAATCATGTATCAAATAAATATGTTCATGTTGATAATAATAATGACATTGTTATTGATGATCCTGTTGCTCATGAAGTTGTGGAGGAATCAAATATTTTGTTTTGGAGGTCCATAAGACAGCGGTTTCCTTCCTCCCATTATTCACCCAATGAGTATGTGTTACTCACTGACGGGGGAGAACCTGAATGTTATGAGGAGGCCATGGAAGATGAGCACAAGAAACAATGGATTGAAGCCATGCAAGACGAGATGAAGTCTTTGCATGAGAACCACACTTATGAGTTGGTAAAATTGCCCAAGGGCATGAGAGCTTTGAAGAACAAGTGGGTGTTCAAAGTTAAAGTTGAAGAACACAACTTGAAGCCCAGGTACAAAGCTAGATTGGTTGTTAAGGGATTCGGTCAAAGGAAAGGTATTGACTTTGACGAAATATTTTCTCCTGTTGTGAAAATGTCCTCGATTCGCACAGTTCTAGGTTTGGCTGCTAGTCTTAATTTAGAGATTGAGCAGATGGATGTGAAGACGGCTTTCCTTCACGGTGACCTAGAAGAAGAGATTTATATGGAACAACCTGAGGGTTTCAAAGTAGATGGTAAAGAAAATTTTGTATGCAAACTTAAAAAGAGTCTCTATGGCCTAAAACAAGCTCCCAGACAGTGGTACAAAAAGTTTGAATCTGTTATGGGGGAGCAGGGCTATAAGAAGACTTCTTCAGATCATTGCGTATTTGTACAAAAATTTTCTGACAATGATTTTATCATCCTTTTGTTGTATGTGGATGATATGTTGATTGTGGGCAAAAATACTTCCAAGATTGACGAGCTAAAGAAAGAGTTGTGTAAGTCTTTTTCTATGAAAGACTTGGGTCATGCCAAGCAAATTTTGGGCATGAGAATTACTCGTCTTAGAGATAAAAGGAAGATTTATTTGTCCCAGAAGAAGTACATTGAACGCGTACTGGAGCGCTTCAATATGAAGAATTCTAAGCCTGTTAGTATACCTCTTGCTGGTCATATGAAGTTGAGCAAGAAGATGTGTCCTACAGCTAGGGAGGAAAAAGAGAACATGGCCAAAGTTCCATATTCCTCCGTCGTCGGAAGTCTAATGTATGCAATGGTGTGCACTAGACCTGATATTGCTCACGCAGTTGGTGTTGTCAGTAGATTTCTCAACAATCCGGAAAAAAACATTGGGAAGCTGTGAAGTGGATACTCAGGTATCTTAGAGGAAGCTCAGATGAATGCTTGTGTTTTGGAGCATCAAATCCAATCTTGAAAGGCTATACAGATTCTGATATGGCAGGTGACCTTGATAACAGAAAATCCACTACTGGATATTTGTTTACTTTTTCAGGGGGAGCTATATCATGGCAGTCAAAGTTGCAGAAATGTGTTGCACTATCTACAACTGAAGCTGAGTATATTGCGGCTACTGAAGCCGGCAAGGAGATGATATGGCTAAAGCGATTTCTTCAAGAGCTTGGTTTGAATCAGATGGAGTATATTGTCTATTGTGACAGTCAGAGTGCAATAGACCTGAGCAAGAACTCCATGTACCATGCAAGAACAAAACACATTGACGTCAGATATCATTGGATTCGTGAGAAAGTGGAGAATGAATCATTTCACGTCAAAAAGATTCACACAAGTGAAAATCCTGCAGATATGCTGACCAAGATGATACCAAAAGACAAGTTCGAGTTATGCAAAGAACTTGTGGGTATGAGCTCTCTCTAAAGAAGTTGAAGATACCTTCTTCCAGTAAATGGGACTGGAGGGGGAGATTTGTTGAATCCATCCCATTTTTTAGTCAACTTTAGCTACTCAATTGGTACAAGCAATTGTTAAAAAGGAATAGTAATTGGAGTTGAAAAGAAAAGATTTGGTAGTTGGCAAATTGGTAAGATTTGCAACCATTTTTGACTTTGCTATGTTTACATATGTCATTAGTGACATAGGTATGGTTTTATCCTTCTATAAATAGAGCATTCTTGCTCATTTGTAGAACACACCAAGTTAGAGAGAAAAACCATTTTGAGAGCAAAGTGAGGTATTCCATAGACTATACAAGAAAATAGTCTGTGAAGAAAAATAGAGTATGAGCGATATTTTAGTAAGACGGAAACCAAAAGAGTGTTGTTCCTTTTGAGTGTGTAGTAGTCACTTTGAGTATTGTATTCGTGACTACACAGTGTAAAATTCCTTACTATAGTAATATCAATTGCTCCTCTTAGTCCGTGGTTTTTTCCCTTATTCAGAAGGGTTTCCACGTAAACTCTTGGTGTCATTATTTTCCCATTTTATTTCCATTACTTTTACCATATATATTTTTGTGTTTGTCCGCGTTTTCCCAACAACCTCAATACAAAACTGATCAGTCACAAAAATCTACTGACCTCAATACAACACTGATTTGTCACAAAAATCTAGAAGGCTTACAAAATCTACTATAGAGCCTTGTGTAAATTATGAAGAAGAACAACTCTATAGGGACTATGTCGACATATATAATATCTATATATCCTAAATTGTAGATGGAATAGTTTCTGGTTCTACAATATGTAATCTTCAAATGTTCCTGCATCTGAAGAAAAAAGAGAATCAATAGATTTATTATTTTTTACTTTTTCAAAGGTTAGGGAAAATGGAGAGGGGACTACAAGTTGGACGTGGATCGAATTTTATCAATAAGGTAAGAATTAGATAGCCAATTAACTAAGCTATTGAGATGACAATAGAGTGATCTCAATTGCATTTAGTTTATGTATCAAGAAATTAATATGAAGATGCATGTAGGTTTTGTATGTGTACTAAAAAAAAGGCTAGGTCAAATTAAATTAAGATATATGTATTAGATTAGGTACATATATAAGAAGAAACTTTATAAATAAAAACCTAGATGTATATATAGCCATTTTATGTTATCAAGTTTGGAACAAGTAAATAAATTATAATTTTCCTCTACTTGTCTTTCAGAAAAAAAAAAAAAAACTGAAAAAGCCTTTTCTTCCCCAAATCATATTCCAAGAGATAATTATACATCATATAAAAGATAAAATAGGTAATTTAATTTAAGTAGAGTCCATCAAAAGGCGCAGTAAAATGGTTCAAAGTTCAAACTGTGCACTGACATTTTCCCTATATCAGCCTGAGAAAGCAAACACCATTAGGACCACTCTATTCTATTCACGCAAATATAATTTAAAGTCGGATCAATAAATTTAACTTGAGTCACTACACACGACATTTACTGGTAATAAATTTCCTTTTTGGTATTAATATCGGTGTATTTAGAGTGACAAAAGTCTTTAAAATATTTATTATTTGCGCTAAATATAATTATATTATTGTGCTAAATAATTTTTGACGAGTGATAATAAGATGGTGACTATATAATCTCTCTTAACCCTAATATAGGAAATTGCAGCCAATTTCTGCTTTAGAATAACAGGATAGGAAAACATTAATAACCCATCACTAATTGGATGATGCCTAGTATATGATTATGAAAAGTCCTCATGTACACACATAAAATTGTGTATATATGTGGACAGTAATGGAAATAAAAGATAGCATTAAATTTCATTGATGATGTGTAGCCTGTAGAGGCTGAAACAACATCCACTATACACCAACAGCTGGACATATATCTAAGTTTTATCCCGTGATTTTATTTCTAAACGCATTGCTATGATAGAATTAATCAGTGTAGAATTCAAATACTGAAAACATACTTGTATCATCAATCAAATTTGGAATTATTTGAACACGACAGATTAATCCATTGAGCGTGCGTCCCACATCAACTAGGGACGGGAGATTTGGTAGCAAAAAGTTAGATTGATTTAATCAAAAAAGTGTATTGATTGAAAGAATGGTTTCATTTGTTGGATGTCAAAATCCATAATTTGATTTCAGTAGCATCATAAAGAAGATATGACACCACTCCACTAGCATCATAAAGAAGATATGTGTACAAGTCAAATAAAACAGCTATGTTTGTGACCTTATAATAATGTTGTGTTCTTAGACACTTGTGGAAGGCACTAGACATCATGCATATAGATATAGATATATATCTCACTTGCCCAATATGGACATTTCTGAATGTTAGTTGTCACTTCAATGATTTGTCAAATAGTAACTCAACATTTTAAGAAAAAAAAATAATTTCATTTCTGTGCTCTCTCCAACGACCTTAAACATTTATATGAAATCAACAAGTTCTGACATCAAATCGGAGAAAATTTTAGTGCTTTGGTTCATGGAGAACCAAAATAGAAATATTGGGAATCCATTTGAGATAGAAAGATCCAAGTAAAATTGCCAAAGAAAAACATACTTACCACCTTGCAGAGCAGAATACTGAACTGGAACTGCCCCAGAAACTCCTACAGCCAAACTAATCACTTAAAGAAATATATATATGAGTTAAATAATAATAATAATAATTTACTGCTGAAATTTGCAAAGCATTTCACCACCGAAGAGTAGAAAATTATGGAAATAAACCAAGGAAACTTTATTAGTTATCAGATCCAATGTTTATTGAGTTGAAAGAGTTCACGATCTGATCTATGATGTGTTAGGACAACTTGTAAGAGTTAATTGAGAAAAAAAAAACACATTCGACTGGTATGGTTGTAAAGGAAAGCGGAGTAGTACTAAAATGGTTTGAGAGTCATGATCAGCAAATCAAACATGATGAATACATACATATATATAAACAAAGATAGAGAAATTGATGGGAGGTGACAGATAGAGCAGTGAGCACACATAGTTTCAAGCAACCATATAAACATCATGCCAGAAAACACCATGTGTGCTCACTCTCTTCTGTCACCGCCCCTTTGTTTTACCGTTTTTAGCAATCTGAGGAGATAGAAACCCTAGATTTGAATAAAGAGTTGGAGTTACTGTTTTATTAGAAACATAAATAGATGATTTAGATGTAGTGTGAGGAGGAATGATGGTGGCCTATTTATATAGCAAGAGGACCACAGGAACGAATAAATGTGTCCATCTTTTATCTCTTTCTTTATATGTCAATCCCCTAACCACGAATCTCCTATCTTCTATCCCTAATAATATATCTGTTTTTTTCTTTTTCTTTTTAAAAGAAAAGCTAGTTCTGTTTTTAAAAAAAAATGATATTTATTCATTTTTCTAATTCATATCTATTAAGAAAATAATAATTGGTACTGTGAGTTAATCATTTTATCCTTATTAATTATGAAGTAGAAGAATTGAAAACTTCAAATTTTGAAAAAGTTCTATCTTTTTCAAAGTAATTAATTGAAGGTACAAAACATTAAAAGAAATCATCTTTTCTTGATTTATCAAAATAAATAAATAATTAAAAATAAATGGAGTAACTTCAAAGTGTCCTCCTATCCCTAAATATATACTATTATTACTATTTCTCAAAGAGTCGAACTGACTTATAAATAATAGGAAAAATAACTTAAATACACAACTATAAGTTTTATATTATCTAATTTTCCCTTTTTTTTTTAAATATTACATAATTTTTTTTTTAATTTTAGTAGAAGTATATAGATATATAACATTCTCTCTCCTATAATACACAATCCCCCAATATAATGTCTATTTTTTCTCCACTAAAACACTCAATCTTCTAAATCAGTTTTTTGGATTTTGAATTATTAATTTTAATTAAAACACCCAATAAATTTGAAATTTCAAAAAACTGCACAATTTCTCTCCTGTTCTTATTGTTCTTCTTACTCCATCACGTCTTCAATTCTTCTTACTCCAACCAACATTTACTAAACTTTACTCCGGCTTTACACATGATAAAGAGAGTGTATGGTGACTAATTACAATAAGCTCTGCAGAAAATCACCTTTCCTCGATGACAATTTAGAGCTTTTGTGGTGACTAATGCAACTAGCATGAATATGAAGCACCTCATATTCACGACTAAATTGCCACCAGTGATTGTAAGTCACTACTGTTATGCATAGGAGGAGCTATGCACATATTATGTGTATTTTTAAATCATGTTGTGGTTTAGCACGTAATTGGATATATGATTCAGGCCTACATTGTTTCGGGTTTGTATTTTTATACTTATTTTAAAATTGTTGTTGAAATTAGTAAAAATTTTAAGGAATCCAATATGTATCAAAAAATTATGAAAATTATTATCATGTATCAGACAATAGGTTTAATACATAAGTACTAAGTGAATTATAATGTTTAGTCTATGATTTGATACATGAATTAGATGTGTATCATATGATTTCCTATGTATCAAGGGTTTTTGAAATTTTTTATCATGTATCAGTGATTAATTTCAATAACTGCGCCATCAAGTGTGCTTGCTGATACATTTTGAATCAGTGTGTATAGTGTTTTAGACGATGCATCGATACATGAAGTGTTTGCTGATATATTTTGAATCCATCAAGTGTGTATAGTGTTTTAGATGATGCATTGATACATGAATTGTTGTGTATCATAATGTTTTCTATGCATCATGCGGTTTTGAAAATTGTATTCAAAATAGATGATATAATCTTTGATTTTCAAAATTTGAAATTAATATCCAATTACGTGCTAATTTAATGCTGATTAATGATCTATTACCGTAAATTAAGCTATTTTAGTTAACAAGTTTAAATGTACCATTTTTTTCCCATTTTTTTCTTTACAGTTTAAATTTACCATGTATCATTTTCCATGTATCACTAGAGTCTAAAGTATCACGGCACAAAAATTTTAAGGAATTTTTAGTAAATACTAAATTTATCGGGACAGAGTGTAATTATTGAATTACACTATGAGATTCCTTAAATTTTTACTAAATAATATCATATGTATTCCTTCTATTTACTTTAAATCATTCCGTTTGGACTCTGCATATCCTTTAAGAAATAATGATAATTTGTATTAAGCATTTTATATAATTTTTACCATTAAATTTATTCTAATTGATGTTTGGAAAATAATTTGGATACTAAGTACGTGATTAATGTTTAGAGAATAAAAATGGAAAGAAAAATTTTCTCTTGATATGTATAGTAATACATTTTTCATCTACTTTTATTTGTTCAATAATATTAACTTTACACATTAATTCAGAAAAATAAAATAAAATAATATAATTAAAAAAATATTAGATAAAATGGCTATTAGATCCAAAATTACTATATTATCATTTATTACATAAAATTTTTCGCCATTCGACTCTTTTTATATGGTCCAAAAATTACTCATACCAATTGCTGTATCATCGATCGTTGCCTGTCCTTACCTTCTACAGACATCTGAGATTGTTGATGCTTCCAATTGCTCTTCAATGGAATAATTGGAGAGTTTTGAAGTTCAAGTTCTAAATTTAGTCGTGCTAATAATATGAATCATGTCAAATAAATAATATATGAAAAAACTTAAAATGTCAAGAGTAGTCAAGAAAAGCTCACATCTTAAACTTAAATTTGCTTAGAGATGATTTTGAATTGGCCAAAATTCAAAGATTTCATTAGTTGGTAAAGCTTCTTCAAATATATATGATATATTCTCTCTCTCTATATATACTTTTAAGTTGCTCGGATTTGGGTGCGGATGTCTAATAGGGTGCAAGGTTTGGATCATTCATGATCTAATTTTTAAGATTCAGGGATATGGATCCATGTATAGATATGGGTGTGGTGATTCACTTAAAGTTATTAAAATATCTAAAAATAGAGTTGTTAAATCTAAATTATGAGAAATTACACAGAGAACTCGAGGAAAATCCTCGGAGATTAATGGAAAAAGAGTGACATAAAAATTACCTCCTCTGTCTACTATTATTGTCATATTTTTCATTTTTAGAGTCAAACTATAAAAAAAATTCTCAATATTTTACAATTCATTTTTTAGTCATATTGATACGCAAAATTAGTTAAATTAACTTTCAAAAAACGCAACATGACAAAAAAAGTGAATAGAGGGAGTATATAAAAAGTATTTCATTTTATTCAATTTCACCTTAGTTTTGTATTGATTACAAAAATCATTAAAACTGTCAAAGTTTTCCTATCGATTTTGATTAAAGTATCCAAAATTGATTGACCACATAGATCCCAGACCTACACCCACACCCATATTGTGTCCACACAAATACACCACACAAAAAAAAGATATAATACATAAATGCATTCCCTTTAACTTGACTTCAAATCACATTTATGTCCTTCAACTTTGGATGAGCACAAATACACACTTAAACTTGTATAAAGTTGAACAAATAAACACACATGTCCTACATGTCATTTTTTGTCGTACGTGGTGTCCTACATATATTGTGCCACGTAGGACTCATGTGTTTATTTATTTAAAAGTTGGATAGTTAAAGTGTCTGTTTGTGCATTATGAAAGTTGGAGGTTAAAGTTAAAATTTGAAACTAAGTTTAGGATCCAGTATATGTATTATGTCAAAATAAAAAGTCCGAACAACTTAAATATACATTACATTTACATGCTGCCATTTAACCATTTTGTTGAAATTTCTTTTGTTTTTTACCCGTACATATTAGTATAAGTACTCCATTATATAACCCTTTTATATAAAGTTTAATACTTCGAAAAGTAACAACAAATAATAATAAAAGAATTAAATAATAAATTATCTAATTTTTTAAGTTGGACAATTAGGAATGGATATCTATTTTATCATAATACTAATTTTACTATAGCAGATAAATAAATAAAAAAGTATCTTTTTACATAAAAATTAGGGATAATGCACTATGTCTAAAATCTCATAGACATATTTATACTATAGTAAGATCCTATTACTCCTGAACTTATTTTATTAATAAGTTTCTATCCCTTTTCGACCTACGTGGTACTATCTTGTGGGTCCAACACTAGTTGATTTTTTTTAAAGCTAATGCCACGTAGGTCGAAAAGGAGTAAAAAAATTACTTATAAAATAAATTCAGAAAATAATAGGACCTTAATATAATATAAGTGTATCTCTAAAATTTCGGATATAGATCAAAGAGTATTCGTGCATTTTCCCCAAAAATTAATATAAAATTAAATAGATAGTTATGTATATCGACACACAGGATACAAGCAATTGATTAACTGTTGATCATCTTTTCTTTCCCCCAAAAAAATATTCTTAACCAACTTAGCAGAGACCTCCATAAATTCAAATTACCCCTACCAATGCTTCTCGTAATTCTAAATATCTTTTACTTTCTCTGCTCCATTTAGTTTTAAAAAATTGATCCATAATAAAGATAAACAAAATCCACAATAAATATCACTTCACAAAATTGTAAAGCATTACCCCGTTTCATATTAATGATAACCATTTAATCAATACCGTATTAGGAAATTATAAATAAACAAATAATTTTATTAATTTATTCCTAAACAGCTCTTTTGAAAATTTTATAAATAGATATGATACTTATTTTAAAATTAATTGTAAGACTAATATAGAAAAAATTTAATTAATATTTTTTAATTAAATAAAGTGATTAACTAATATAAAATAATTATATTTTAATATAACAATCAATTAATATGTGATAGAGAGAGTAACTAGTATTCCTTTGGGTAGGGGTGCATGAGTATTTGGTATTCGGTTCGAATTTTTCAAATTCTAAATTAGATAATTCAATAATTGCTAGTTAAAGTAGATATTCCCTCCGTTCCTTATTATTTGTTCACTTTTTCTTTTATAGTTATTCCTAATTATTTATTTATTTTATCAAATAAAAAAAGGATATTTTTTTACCTATTATACCCTCAATTAAATGAATAATTACTTTGAAAAATGTAAAACTTTTCATCCACTTTATAATTAATAAGGGTAAAATGGTAAACTCCGCACGTCATTAATTATTTTCTTAATAAGTGTATCAATTCAAAAGTGGACAAGTAAAAAGGAACGGAAGGAGTATCAAATATCAAAATTTTAATTTTGATTCAAAAATTCAGTAAATGGTAAATTAAACTGCAATTGGGTACGGTATTTGATAATATTGTATTACTCAGTTGTATTACAAAGTTAATACAATTTCTCCAATCATTTTTATTTTTTATGAGGAGGCACGATATAACAAAAGATCAACAAGTAAGAAGACATCAGAAAAAATAAATTTATACAAGTTTAATTGTCAACTTGTAAATACTCAAAGTTGACATAAATATGAAATGAGGTCAAGTTAATTAACAGACATATGAATGTATTAATATGCCTTATCTGAAAATTTACGCAAAATTTCAAATTAAATTAATTAACAATTCAAAATATTTGAAAGACATAAATTTAAAATTGACTCTTGAAAGTATTATGTGCAATATAAATTAAAATAAAATAAGTTACATATATTATTTTAATATGACACAAAGATAATATAAGATTCAATAATTAAACAAATAAGAGAATTTTTAAAATCTATAAATGTCATATAAATTGAGACAAATATACTATATATAAAGAAAACTATAAACTATTCTAATAGTCAACAACTTTAAATATTTAATGATGTAATATTTATGATATCCACGTGAACACTTATATATCTTAAAAATAGACTAATTAAATAGTGTAGGGTAATAGAAATTACTCAAAATTTAAGATTGTTATAATAATTTCGATCAAAGTTCGTATATAATTTGAATCTCTTTTCCTAATTAAAAGGCTTAAGTCATATACCGCCCTCAAAGTTGTCCGTATAATTCACTTAGACACCTTAACTGAGACTTGTACCTATTGAACACCTAAATTGTTCAAAACATATACCTATTAGACACAAAATGCTGATATGACAAAAAATGTGTATTGCACTTCCCTGAAGCGCGTGAAAAGACTTAAAATAGTGTCTTTTTTATTTTTTTTTATATTTTTTCTTCTTTTATTGACACTTGACATTATAATTAACTTAAAAAATATTTTCTTCTTTATTTACACTTTTTTCAAAAAAGAAAACACCCCACTCCCTATCTATCATCTTCTTCATAATTTAGTTTACAAAACTTTCTTCATTTTAGCTCTAACACTGTTTTTTTTTCTTTTTTTATATACAAAAAATTTATATCTTCCAAATATGAAGATAAATGAAAATCAACTATAAAGATTCAGATTTGAAAGAAAGTCTTCGTATGATTTATTTCAAATCTCATAAAAACAAGGAACAAGTATGAAGAAGATGAAAAAAGATAAATGATTTTTACGTATAAAAATAGTTAGCCGATATTTATTTATCACAATTTTCGAACAAATTTTTTACTCAAATTCATATGTGGTCATTAAATTTATCAAAAATGATTAAAAAAATTTGAAAGAAATGATTTTGAAGCTATCAATTTCATTTTGTCATCGATGTAGAGTTGAATAACCGTCAACAAAAGTTTCTTTCTTCTTCACTCTTAGTATGAAAAAAAAATTAATCTTGAAGTTATTTGAAAAGAATAAGATTTTGTAATTTGTGAAAGAATGTGTTTTGGGGAAGAAGATGAAGATAAAAGGGGTTGGAGTGGGGTGGGGTAGAATAGGTTGACATTTTCATTTTTCTTTTCTTTTTTTAAAAATTAGATATTAAATGTGTGTTTTTTTTATAATTTTTGGGCCCAATGCCAAATGTTATTTTTTAATTAGTCATGTTGCCACGTCACTGCAAGTGTATCACATACTCTTTACATTTGTTGTTGATTATCAAAAAATGTCTAATGGAAATGATTATTATATAGATAAAAGTGTTCAATTGGTACTAATATTAGTTGAAGTGTCTAAGTGAATTATGCGGACAACTTTAAGGGACCGCTGATGACTTAAGCCTAATTAAAAATACTCTTCAAATTCTATAATATCACATAAATTAAGATTTCTTTTTAAGAATATATATATATATATATATATATTGTATTCAACATAAACTTATATCAATTAAAGATATGATGCTGAAGAGAGAAGATGATTGATGGATTAATATGAATCTAGAATCCAACTTGTGCAGATATTTATGATGATGACATATGATATTTCATGTTTATTTGAATTATTATTTGAAAGATTTGCTCATTATTGGATGTCATAATCCCTAATTTGATTTATCTTCATACACTAACACTACTGCTCCAAATTTGTAGAATACAAAGAACAAGAAATGTCTACATCAGTCGCTACTTCTTGTTCACATAAAACACACTTATTTTTAGCATCGACAAGTCAAATATAACTGCTAAAAATATATCACCAAAGCTTTTTTGGAACTTTACCTTTGGCTTTGTTCAACTACTCCCATTTTTTTCTTTTAAATTATATAAAAGTGACATTTAAAAAACAAAAATAATAAATAAAAAGTAAAATGCGTCACATTAATTAACATGGATGGCATAATACTACATTGGACATGTCTGAATTACAAAACTACAACCCTCTATCTGACCACTCAAGATGTTTTAAAAGCATTGATAATTTGACTAATTACGAATTATAGCTACATATTTGAGGGAGGAGAGAAGTGAGTGAGACTAGAAGAGGGAAGAGGACGAGTGAAATTTGAGAGAGAGGAGAGAGGCGACAGAGGTTGAATACCTGTTGTATTCATTGTCTCGGGTTGTAACACGAATATTGGTGCAATTAATTTGTATCAAAATAAATACAATTGTATCAAAAATTAGTGTTTTAGCTACATATTAGAACAAGAGAGGCGACGAGATCGAGAGAGGGAAGAGAGAGCAGAGAGATACTGAGAGAGTGAGGAGAGATGATGAATACATGTTGTAGTCGTTGTATCGCGAATACAACTGATACATAATACAAATACAATTATACAAAATACAAATATTATTTTTTTAAGACAATTGATATAAAATACAATTCTTTCACCTATATTTGATTGAAAACAATTTGATACATAATATATTTGACAGATAGTACGATTATGTAGTTGTTTGGAAGAGACAGAGACGAGTGGGGGGGAGGGGGGGGGGGAAGATAGAGAGAAAATTTTGGTATAAAACCCTACATAGAGCTAAGAATTGTAATTATTTAAATTTTAGTGATTTATCGTAAATACATATCACATGTTTATCTTGTTGTGTAATTTTCACTATATATACTACATCTAACAAAAGAAATTTTTTTTATCAAATAATTATTTTGTTTTATCAAATTTGTAGATATTAATAGTATTTAATATCTTTTGTTTAAATTGTATATTTATTAGTTTTAAATATAAATAAATTATGTACATTTAGATATTGAAAATTTATAATTTTAATCATTCAGTGTTCAATCTATAAAAAAGAATATCTTAATTTAGATGTTCATCAATATGGGCTGGACTCTTCAATGGTTTCAACTCACTTTTACTAATTACTAAGCCGTATACCTAGTTAAGTGCTTCAAATTATGTGTTTGGTACAAAGGAAAGTATTTTTCAATTTTCTCATAATGGTTGATTTAAATCTTTTGAATTTTTTTATTAAATCAACTTATTTTTCTAAAATTTTAGGAAAATGACTTACCTTTAAAAAAACAAAATTTTCGAAACTCTTTTTTATCCTCACACTTCAACTCTCCACCTGAATGAAGTCTCGGATATCGATTCCCTGTTCTAATTTGAAATCTAATTCATGATTGCCGATTTGGGACTTGACTCCTGATCTCAATTTGTGTCCCCACTCTCGAGTCTCGGGTTAGGGACAAACTCTGATTTGGGTGTCAGGTCTCTAATAAACATCAAGATCAAATCCTAATTTGGGTGTCAACGTTGGATACTAAATTAGGTGTAGGGGTGAGATTTTAAATTGGGTGATGAAATTAAATTTCTGGTCGAGAATTTAGTAATCTAGATCAAGTGTCAGGTTTGAGTTTTGAAATATCGGGTTTGGATCTAAATTCAAAAGTCAAGTTTTGGATAGGATGTCGGGGTTAAGTTCTGATCTAAAAGCTAGGTTAAGATGTCTCAAATAATTTGTCAATCTTGGGTGTGTTGGATCTCCATTTAAAAGTTGGTTCTCGATTCAAAAGTCGGCTTCCAGGTTAGAAACTGGAGTCAAATTCCAAATCAATCCCTTGGTCAATCTCAATTCAAAAGATACTAAATTAAGTTTTCACGTATAGTCCCAATTTGAAAGCCGAATACTTGGCGAAGAACTAATGTCGGGTCTCGATTTAAAAGTCGGGTCCAAGATCAAGAGTCAGGTGGCAATCCAATCCCCAATCATAATCACAAATACATCATCAAGATCAGACATTTACATAATGATTTCATGGATATATTCTTCATCTATCTCGATTTTAATGACATGATCAGTATTACGATATTCATATACATACAAGTATCATATTGAAGCAAAAACATGCATACATCACACAATCATGATATCACAACTATCACCTGCCTCAAAACAAGCTCGAAACCCTAAGAAATTGATCCTTCTCATTCAACCTTCAGTCCGCTTGTTCTTGGTCTATAAACAATCACAATAACACGAGAATCAATAGATAAATACTAATTACCAGAATAACTAACAATTATATGAACCGTAGGTTATCCCCATGATCTCAACTAGTAAAATTAGAGTTAATTACACCATATAATTTATCAATAACCCTTTGTTATCAATATTGATCCATTCTATTACGTTTTACGGATCAAAAAGTGAAATTCGGGAGTTAAAAGTGTACATTTAGCTTCAGGAACGGTGAAAAACGAGTTGGAATAGCCCAGGGGTCGTTCTTTAGCTCTAATAGTTGAAAAGTGTCAAATAAGGTCATTTAGGAGTTTTATTTGCGACAGTTCCGCTACAGCGGCACCCATCTCGGTGTAGTGGAGTCGCTACAGCGGCATTTTTGGAATACGAGAGCTCTCTACAGCGGCATCCATCCCGTTGTAGAGGCGCCGCTGCATTGGCACGAATCGAGAAAGAACGCTTTTTAGAGACTTTCAATTCTCCCTTTTTACAACACACTCTTAACCCACTACGATAAAAAAAATACCCTTAACACTAAGATCAGTTTCTGAAGATCTATTTATCCAAATTTGATTCCATAAAGTCATACAATTATTTTATCGAGTATTTAATCCACCCGATTGCTGTCACATTTCCCTACACCATGATGACTCTGATTTCTTCCAAAGATGGATAGGTTGGGAAAAATCCTAATACTACAAAAAAGTTTTTCATCTCCAATTTTTCCCTCGTTGGCATTTCGATAATTATAAAACTATTCGTTACAATAGATACCAATTTACCCATTACTCATCCTCGAGTGACAAAATATAATAAAAGTGGGGTAAGGAAAGAGCGAAGTAGTACTTAAATTAGTGAACAATTGTGGATTCTTGTCTCTCATGTCCTTCTCAGTCTCCCAAGTAGCTTCCTCGACTGGATGATACTTCCATTGAACCTTTACGGACTTAATTTCTTTGATCCTCAACTTACGAACAATACAATCAATAATAGCAATCGATTCCTTCTTATATTAGAGGTCTTTATCTAGCACGGTTGAATCCTACTTAATGATAGTCACCATCACAATGATACTTCTTCAACATAGACATATGAAATACGACATGTACACCGGACAAATAAGGGGGTAGCGCCAATCTATACGCCACATGTCTCACACATTTAAGAACCTTAAAGGGACTAATATATCGCAGACTCAACTTAGACTTTTTATTGATTCTCATCACCCCTTTCATGGGTAATACTTCAAGAACAACATTCTTGCTAGCTTGGAACTCCATGTCTCTCACCTTATGATTAGGAAACTTCTTTTTTATTTCTACTTTGAGCTGCTAAAAGTTTAGCTTGAATGTCTCTCACCTTATTTTGAGCCTCCTTCCCTAAGTCTACTCCCAAAGGTTTCGTATCTCCGACTTCAAACCAACTCATAGGTGATATACATCCCTATGGTGCCATATCAATGCTTGAGTGATAACTATTATTGTAGGAGAGCACACATAATGGTAAGAACTTATCTCAATGTCCTCCAAATTCAATCACACAAGCCCTCAACATGCCTTCCAACACTTGAATATTTCTTTCTGATGGCCCATTTGTCTGAGGATAAAAGTTGTATTAAAAGTGAGTTGCATACCCAATTCATCATGGAACTTCTCCCAAAACTTGGAGGTGAAAAGGATACCACGATCTGAAATGATACAAAGGGGCACCCCTTACAACCTCACTATCTCCTTCACATAGATTTTAGTTTGTTGTTCCGCATTGTAATCTACCCTTACCGATTTAAAATATTCTATTTTAGATTTTAATCCTATTTGATACACTGAGAAGTAAAGATTGTCAGTAAAATATTCTATTTTAGATCGACTTTAAAGTGTGATAGTATTAAGTATCAGATACATGTAGTTTTAAAATTTAAAATTTTACCAAATCAAACTTCGCTTATTATTTTTAAAATTCTTCTGTAAAAAACAAAATTTTAAAAAAATAAAACAAAAAAGGAAGGAAATATTCACTTTCTTTTTACACTGAAACAAAAAAGGCACCTCAGTATTAATTAAAGGTGTTATGTATATATAGAACCATTAGCTAAATTTTAGATAATATTAAATTCTCTTTATCATAAAATCAGCAATTTGTGTTCTTTGTTATAATATATAGTTTATTTAAAGAATTAATAACTCCCAATTCACATAAAAAATAGACGTGTTGACTATCATATATAATCTAGTATGATTATTGTTTTTCAAACAAGATGTTTCTAAGCAATTATGTCTTGGTTATTCGTTCCATCACATTTCTTTGTATACTTTTTTTAGTCTTAATCAAATTTTAGTTTGAAGTATATAATTTGTTATACATGTATATTTTATACGATAAATAAGATTGTTTTTCAAATAATGAATATGTATCATATACCTATTGTTGGATCTGATACTCAATGCTTTACTTGTAGAACATTACGATTTATAAATAAAGATTATTATTGGGTAACATGTACATATACAACACATTCTATGTTGGATAGACTGTACAAATATTAAATGGTGTAGACACATAACACACAACTGATTTATTATTTTTTATATAGCCTTTCAAATTTGAATAAGACTAATGATACATTAAAAAACTTGATAATTGTAAATGATACGTTATGTACAACAACATTAAGGTTATATCAACACCTTAAATATGAATATGATACATTGCATAAATTAAAATTTACCGTGACAGTGATGTATCAGATCATTGAAAGAACCAAAATAATTGAGATGAGAGAAAACACATCTAAAAATTGAAAAATGAAGGAATTAAAGAATGAGGGAGTGAAATAGGAACATATTGAGTGAGTGGAAATAAGAAGAGATTTAGGGAGTAAAATAAGGAGTAAAAATAGGATGAGAAACATCTAAAACTTTATGTATCCGGAAGAATGACATTTGAAAGGGAAAACAGGGATTTTGGAAATATTTTAAAATGATAGGAATAATAGAAATTATGAAAAATAAAGATGTGTATATTAGTAATTTATCCTTTGAGTTAAATATTTAAGTCCAATCAATGTGGACTTAATTAAAGTCTAAATTAATTGATTTGGACTACAATGGATGAGCCCAATTTGTTAAGCCCAATTTCATATCATTCTAGAGGTCCATCTTGAAGTCACATCGGCAACTGATGTGGCATGCCAAGTCAAATAAGAAACCAATAGAATCATGTCATGTGTCAAAGATGACAAATCTGCTCTATAAAGACCATATGTCATGTCACTTAAATTTGATTGGTCGAAGGAATTCTGTTCCAATCGTAACTCCCCTATTCTAAAACTATAAATAGGGGTCCTCATAATTCAGAAAAAGGGACAAAAAATTTGAAACAAGAAGCTAGAAAAATTCGTGGTACAAACGCCATAAAATTCTCTATAAAGCTACAAGTTTAAGAATTCAAGCATTCAAGTTCAAGAACGATCAAGATCAAAATCATTAAATTCAAGAGCAAGCTCAAAGCCCTTGAATTCAAGCAAAAGTCAAGATCAAGATAACGTTCAAGTTTAAGTTTAAGTTCAAGTTCATCGGAGATTCAAGATCAAGCTCAAGGGCCCTTGAATTTATATTTGAAAAGACGAATTTTGAGGAATCATTGAGATTGTAACAGCCTCACTTGAATTATAAATATGGTTTTTGCTATAATTTTTTGTTCTTTATTATTATTTTCTCGATGCGAATTTGACCGTCTACAAATTCTGGCATTCCTAGTGAAACAATCTCTACCTCTCATTTCAACTTTCAAGTATCAAAGAATATTTAGATGACTTCTATAAAGAAGAACTCTCGATCAACTTCATCTAAGGCCACTAGCTTCAAGTTCTCTACTGAAGTTGAAGACATTCTTGGTGTTACCTTTGAAAGTTTTGGAGCTGTTACGAGAAGCAAAGTTGCTAAGTTAGGTAACAAACACTTCAAGTTTCATCCACATCAACTCCTGTTTTTGGGTCTTCAACTCCAAAAGAAGCAAGTTCCTCCACAAATGCTCTAGAAGGAGGAACCAGTGTTGCTTAAAAGATCAAGAAGACATTAGCTCTACTTGAGCAATCTCGTTCCAAGAAATCTACCACAAGAAAGAACTGTGATTCAACTAATAAATCATCTCCGCATACATCGCATAATGTGAGTCCGCTGAGGATTAACTTATGAGACAATCTATGCTACTCTTCTACATCTCCAATAATCATGCAAACAATGGTGACTTTTGCTTTCTCTCATGTGGAACAACTCGCAAATCTGACAAAGTTGATTGAAATATTGAAGAGGCATGTACAACACCAATAGTATTGAATTGATAAGTTGATAGATAGGATGGAAGAACTTTTAGATGGAGAAGCGAGACATACGTCTTGAAAGGGTGCTAAAGTTCAAGAGATCGAAGATTCTTCCAAGAAAGCCACACTTATTACAAAGTTGCCAGTTTCTTATGAAGGAATAGTCTCACTCGATCTCTTGAAGGAGTTTAGTGAAGGCACTATCAAAGATAAGTATGAAGTCTCCACCAAGTCTTCTAATATGCACGCTAAGCCATAAACTGCTAGGATTGATAACTATAAAATGTCTGCTTGGTTATCAACCTCCCAAATTTCAACAATTTGAGAGAAAAGGAAATCCAAAACAACATTTTGCACACTTTGTGGAGACATGTAATGATGTTGGAACCTATGGAGACCAACTTTTCAAATAGTTTGTCCGCTCCCTAAAAGGAAATGACTTGGATTGGTAGACGGATCTCAAACCTAATTCATTTGATAATTAGGAGCAACTAGAGCACGAGTTTCTCAAACACTTCCGTTGCACAAGGCGTACGGTGAGCATGGTAGAAATCACAAATACTCGCCCAATGGAAGGATAAACCGGTTATAGATTTCATAAATTGATGGAGGAACGCGAGCCTAAATTGCAAGGATAATCTTAGTAAAACTCCTGCAATCGAAATATGTATTCAAGGAATGCACTGGAAGCTTCTTTACATGTTGCAAGCAATAAAATCAAAATCCTTCAAAAATCTAGATATTCGCGCTAATGATATAAGGTTGAGCTTGTCCTCTGCTGGAAAAGATATGACTATTGTCTATGATCCTCGCAAAGGAAGAGACAAGAAGGAACCCAAGAGATGGAGCAAATTTCTGCCCAGAAATGACAATAAAAAATCCATGAGTATTAATGTGTCTCTTGAGAAGTTCACCAAAAATTAGGTTATACGGCAAAATGTGAGAACAACTTCCCAAACACGTTCAAATCAAAAGTCAATACTAAGGGAGATCCAAGAAAAAAATTTCCCTTCTTAGATTCTGATATTTTTTATGAGTTGCTTGAGTTAAATCTCATTGACTTATCAGAGATGAAGCATTGACTTATCAGAGATGAAGCAATCCGATGAAGCTGGAAAAGTTGATGACCCAAATTATTGCAAGTATCATAGACTTATGAGTCATCCTCTTGAAAAATATTTTATCTTCAAGGATATAGTGATGTGATTGGTTAACGAAAAAAAATTTGTTCTTGATGATGAGAAAGCTAGTTCTAATCATCTCTATCAGATTCGGCTCACTTGATCTTATCCAAATATAAATCTCTGAACCATAAAGAAGAGTCATTGAAGCAGGAAGTTGATATAGATAGTAATGAAGGCTAGATTCTTGTTACAAGGCGATGACGCAACAAGTAAAGCTTACAAAAAGAATCATCCAAGCAACTCATTAGAGGAAAAATGGTGAAGAACTTGGAGAAGCAGAAATCAATCAAGTACCCAAATAGGGAAAAGGTACAAGTGCATCACTACTGAAAATCCCGACGTGCCGTGACTCTAGATGAATTCTTACCAAGTTCGTTCGACATAAAGACTACTCAAGACAATGTCGAGGTGTCATGTTTTAATGCTGATAAAGTAGAAACAATGAAGGTGCCTCCCACTGGCAAAAAAGGAACAATGAGTGAATTCTTACGAAAAGTGTCTCCTAGTGACGATAAAGAGCCAACAAGAGAAATTTCGTCAATGATGTCTCATCCACCTTCTGAAAAAACATATTGAACCTTCTTCCCAGGAAGCGTATGTACATATCGAACCTTCTTCCCAAGAAGCACATGTATGTGATACAAACATCACATTTACAGATAATGATCTACTATTTAGTGAAATACTACACAGTCGTCCTTTTGTATATGGTGGGAAACGGGCAAGAAAAGAAGATAAATATAATCTTAATAGATGAAGGATCTGAGTCAACATTCTGCCTATCCACACATTGAAGGAACTTAACATCATGACTGAAGAACTTAACTAAATTCATTTGTTGATACAAGGATTCAATCAAGGGGGGACCGAGGTCCATAGGCTCTATTAAATTAGATATCCACATGGAATATTTACGATCAAGCGCATGGATGCATGTGATTGATGCAAAGACTTCGTACAGTATATTACTTGGAAGACCTTGAGTACATAAGAATAAAATTATCTCATCTTCGCACTATCAATGTTTGAAGTATCTTGAAGGTGGGATTAAAAAAAATATATAACCATGCAAGCACGTGAAGGCCAAGGCTATAGACAACCGCCGCCAATTTGCATTTCCACAAAAAGGGTCAACAATAGCCATATAACCTTTGAAGATGAGGTCACTACTCTCAATAAAAAGCCTTCCGTCTTTGATCGATTTGGGGAAGCGACTGCAAGAACTTCTGTGTTTGAGAGGTTAGGACCATTAAAGAATAATAAAAATTTGAGACATTATTTAAAAGTTACAAGGCCTACTCCACATTTAATTTGAAAGGATTTCAGAAGTTTGATTCTTTGTATAATTAGGCGACAAGGGGAACTTTTGGTTTCGTGTAAAGAGGAACTCAAGGCAAAGAATCACACTATGGTTTACACCAAAGATCACGAGGAATATGAAGAAATTGTAGTTTTGTCAAATCATGTTATAATCCAAAATGAGTACCATTCTTTGCCTCAAATGAAGATTGATGAAGAGTCAGAAGTGTTTGGAAAATGCGGACGAGCATAAAAATATATATGGTAAAAGTAATGCAAATAAAATGGGAAAATAACGACACCAAGAATTTTATATGGAAAACCCTTCTGAATAAGGGAAAAAACCACGGGCCAAGAGGAGCAATTGATATTACTATAGTAAGGAATTTTACACTGTGTAGTCACGAATACAATACTCAAAGTGACTACTACACACTAAAAAGGAACAACACTCTTTTGGTTTCCGTCTTACTAAAATATCGCTCACACTCTATTTTTCTTCACATACTATTTTCTTGTATAGTCTATGGAATACCTCACTTTGATCTCAAAATGGTTTTTCTCTCTAACTTGGTGTGTTCTACAAATGAGAAAGAATGCTCTATTTATAGAAGGATAAAAACATGCCTATGTCACTAATGACATATGTAAACATAGCAAAGTCAAGAATGGTTGTAAATCTTACCAATTTGCCAACTACCAAATCTTTTATTTTCAACTCCAATTACTATTCCTTTTTTAACAATTGCTAGTACCAATTGAATAGCTAAAGTTGACTAAAAAATGTGATGGATTCTACAAATCTCCCCCTCCAGTCCCATTTACTGGAAGAAGGTATCTTCAACTTCTTTAGAGAGAGCACATACCCACAAGTTCTTTGCATAACTCGAACTTGTCTTTCGATATCATCTTGGTCAGCATATCTATAGGATTTTCACTTGTGTGAATCTTTTTGACGTGAAATGATTCATTCTCCACTTTCTTATGAATCATTTGATATCTGACGTCAATGTGTTTTGTTCTTGCATGGTACATGGAGTTCTTGCTCAAGTGTATTGGACTCTGGCTGTCACAATAGACAATATACTCCATCTGATTCAAACCAAACTCTTGAAGAAATCGCTTTAGCCATATCATCTCCTTGCCGGCTTCAGTAGCCGCAATATACTCAGCTTCAGTTGTAGATAGTGCAACACACTTTTGCAACTTTGACTGCCATGATATAGCTCCCCCTGAAAAAGTAAACAAATATCCAGTAGTGGATTTTCTGTTATCAAGGTCACCTGCCATATCAGAATCTATATAGCCTTTCAAGATTGGATTTAATGCTCCAAAACACAAGCATTCATCTGAGCTTCCTCTAAGATACCTGAGTATCCACTTCACAGCTTCCCAATGCTTTTTTCCCGGATTTTCAAGAAATCTACTGACAACACCAACTGCGTGAGTAATATAAAGTCTAGTGCACACCATTGCATACATTAGACTTCTGACGACGGAGGAATATGGAACTTTGTTCATGTTCTCTTTTTCCTCCCTAGTTGTAGGACACATCTTCTTGCTCAACTTCATATAATCAGCAAGAGGTATACTAACAGGCTTAGCATTCTTCATATTGAAGTGCTCCAGTACGCGTTCAATGTACTTCTTCTGGGACAAATAAATATTTCTTTTATCTCTAGGACGAGTAATTCTCATGCCTAAAATTTGCTTGGCATGAACCAAGTATTTCATAGAAAAAGACTTACACAACTCTTTCTTCAGCTCCTCAATCTTAGAAGTATTCTTGCCCACAATCAACATATCATCCACATACAACAAAAGGATGATAAAATCATTGTCAGAAATTTTTTGTACAAATAAGCGATGATCTGAAGAAGTCTTCTTATAACCTTGCTACCCCATAACAGATTCAAACTTTTTGTACCACTATCTGGGAGCTTGTTTTAGGCCATAGAGACTCTTTTTGAGTTCGCATACAAAATTTTCTTTACCATCTACTTTGAAGCCCTCAGGTTGTTCCATATAAATCTCTTCTTCTAGGTCACCGTGAAGGAAAGACGTCTTCATATCCATCTGCTCAATCTCTAAATTAAGACTAGTATCCAAACCTAGAACTGTGCGAATCGAGGATATTTTCACAACGTGAGAAAATATTTCGTCAAAGTCAATACATTTCCTTTGATCGAATCCCTTAACAATCAATCTAGCTTTGTACCTGGGCTTCAAGTTGTGTTCTTCAACTTTAACTTTGAACACCCACTTGTTCTTCAAAGCTCTCATTCTCTTGGGCAATTTTACCTACTCATAAGTGTGTTTCTCATGCAAAGACTTCATCTCGTCTTGCATGGCTTCAATCCATTAATTCTTGTGCTCATCTTCCGTGGCCTCCTCATAACATTCAGGTTCTCCCCCGTCAGTGAGTAACACATACTCATTGGGTGAATAACGGGAGGAAGGAAACCACTGTTTTGTGGACCTCCGAAGCGGAATATTTGATTCGTCCACAACTTCATGAGCAACAGGATCATCAATAACAATATCATTGTTATTATCAACATTAACATGTTGATCCGATACATGATTCTGGGCGTCACTATGATTATCAAACCCAACAAGATCATGCACACTTGTGTGAGGAACTTCATCATGATGAACTATACCATCAAAACTTGAAGATTCTACCTTCTCTGCTTTGTCAATATCTTCAATTGTTTGATTCTCCATGAAAATAATATCACGGCTTCTCACAAGTTTCTTTTCAATCGGATCATATAGCCTGTAACCAAATTCATCTAGGCCATATCCAATGAAGATGCATTGCCTTGTATTGGCATCTAACTTTGACCTCTCATCTTTCGGCACATGTACAAAAGTTTTGCAACCAAATACTCTCAAATGGTCATAGGAAACAACCTTTCCATACCAAGCACTATTTGGTACAACACTTTGCAAAGCAACAACAGAAGATAGATTAATAACATGTGCAACGGTCAATAAAGCCTCACCCCAAAATGAGTTTTGCAACTTTGCTTCAGAAAGCAAACATCTGACTCTTTCCATCAAGGTCCTGTTTATCATCTCAGCCAAACTATTAAGCTGAGGAGTCTTGGGAGGAGTCTTCTGGTGTCTAATACCTTGATGCTTGCAGTATTCGTCAAATGGTCCACAATATTCACCACCATTATCAGTACGAATACATTTCACTTTCTTTCCAGTTTCTCTTTCAATTGAAGCCTGAAAGTGCTTAAAGACACCTAACACTTGGTATATAGTCTTCAAGACATAGAAAGTTTTCTCAAGTAATCATCAATGAAAGTGACAAAGTAAAGTGCACCACCCAATGTCTTTGTCTTCATTGGATCATATAAATCAGAGTTCACTAACTCAAGCAACTCTGTCTTTCTCGAAACAGGGTAGGACTTAAAGGAAACTCTATTTTGTTTACCAGCCAAACAGTGCTCACATTTTTCTAATTTAGCACTTTGGAAATTTGACAATAATTTCTTCTTGGCTAAAACATTAAGTCCTTTATCGCTAATGTGGCTAAGCCTCTTGTGCCATAATGTTGAAGAGCTATCACTCTCAACCGCATTTACCATATCAACACAAGTAGAGGCCGTAGTCCAGTAGAGACCACAACGTTTTTTACCATGAGCCACAACCAAGGAACCCTTAATGAGCTTCCATTTTCCATCACCGTTGGTACTAACATATCCTTCATCATGTAAAACACCAACAGTAATTAGGTGCAGACGAACATCAGGAGCATGTTTCACATTGTTCAAAACTAGTTTAGTTCAACACTAGTTTTCAAACAAATTGTACCAATACCAACCACCCTGGAAACAGTCTCATTACCTATACTCAAGGTTCCAAAATCACCAGGAGTGTAGGAAGAGAAAAAATCCTTCCTTGATGTCACATGAGATGAGGCACCAGTGTCCACAACCCAACTTGACTCATCACAAGCAATATTTACATGTTTGCATCAAGAACGGTAACAAGATCTTCGGTGGTGACGGTGGCTAGGCAATTTTCATTGCCATCTTCTTTAGTTTCATCTTTGTTTTTGTTCTCCCTCTTCAACTTCCTGCAGAACTTCTTTGTGTGCCCTTTCTTGCCACAATGATAGCAATCAATATCCTTAAGTCTGCCTTTGGATTTGCTCCTATTTTGTTCTCTATGCTGAGAACCACGAGTTTTATTTCACTCCTTGGGTCCAGTTATCAGGACATCTGACGAAGATGAACCTTGAGTTTTTCTTCTCATCTCTTCGTTCAAGACCCTACTCTTGGCGGAATCCATAGAGATCACACCATCCGGAGCAGAATTTGACAATGACGTTCTAAATGTTTCCCAAGAATCTGGTAGGGAACCAAGTAGAAGCAAGCCATGAATTTCTTCATCAAATTTGATGCCCATAGATGATAATTGGTTCATAATCCCCTGAAAATTATTCAAATGGTCTGTCATCAGAGAACCATCATGATACTTCAAACTCAACATCTGCTTTATTAAGAACATTTTGTTATTGCCAGTCTTTCGAGCATACAAACTTTCAAGATGCTCCCATAGGGTTCGAGCATGTGTTTCCCTAGAAATATGGTTCAACACATTATCGTCGACCCATTGCCTAATGAATCCATAAACCTGTCTATGCAACAGATTCCACTATTCATCTGTTTTATTATCAGGATTTACAGTGGTAAATACTGTTTGTAAAAATTCTTAATATAAAGCAGATCTCCATTTTCCCCTTCCAAATGGCATAATTAACACCATTCAAAGTAACCATTCTACTTGTGTTGGCTTCCATTGTTTTCCCCAAAAAATATAGTTATCGCAAATCAAAGTAAATCTTTTCTGATGTGGAAGTTCAGACTGTGCTGCAACCACAGAGCATACTCAGATAAAACCTTGGCTCTGATACCAGTTTGTTGGAAAAACGCGAACGAGCACAAAAATATATATGGTAAAAGTAATGGAAATAAAATGTGAAAATAACGACACCAAGAATTTTATGTGGAAAACCCTTCTGAATAAGGGAAAAATCGCGGGCCAAGAGGAGCAATTGATATTACTATAGTACGGAATTTTACACTGTGTAGTCACGAATACAATACTCAAAGTGACTACTACACACTCAAAAAGAACAACACTCTTTTGGTTTCCGTCTTACTAAAATATCGCTCACACTCTATTTTTCTTCACATACTATTTTCTTGTATAGTCTATGGAATACCTCACTTTGCTCTTAAAATGGTTTTTCTCTCTAACTTGGTGTGCTCTACAAATGAGCAAGAATGCTCTATTTATAAAAGGAAAAAACCATGCCTATGTCACTAATGACATATGTAAACATAGCAAAGTCAAGAATGGTTGTAAATCTTACCAATTTGTCAACTACCAAATCTTTTATTTTCAACTCCAATTACTATTCCTTTTTAACAATTGCTTGTACCAATTGAATAGCTAAAGTTGACTGAAAATGGGATGGATTCAATAAGAAGATATTGTCTCGTGTTCTCATATATGTGTCAATGGCAATGATCCTTTGAAAGAGGAAGATGTTGGAGATGCTCCACCGAAACATTTAGAAGAAGTAAAGACCACAATAGATCCTTTGAAGGAAGTTAATCTTTGCATTGATGAAGACCCAAAGCCAACTTACTTGAGTGCATTTCTAGAAGCTGATGAAGAAATCGATATATGAATATACTCAAAAAATATAGCAATGTATTTGTTTGAAGTTATAATGAAATGCCTGGATTGAATCCTGAAGTAGCGGTCCATCAATTGGCAGTCAAACGTGGTTCTCGTGCTTCTGATGCACCTGGCATACAAGATTAATGTGTCTCATCCTTATTATCTTTCTGCTTCTGATGCGCCTGGTATGCATCTAATAAACTCTATATTTGATGGATCCAGTTATGGTAACTGAAAAAGAGGAATCATAATTTTCTCGTATGCAAAGAATAAGCTAGGGTTCATGAATGGATCTTGTCCAGCACCACTCAAAGTTCAAACGTGCTAAACCAATGAATTCTCTGCAAGGATATGGTTATTACTTGGATACTAAATTCTCTCAGTACAGAAATAGCCGAGAGTGCGATATACTCTCAAAATGCAGCGGATCTGTGGAATGAACTTGAAGAGAGGTATGGTTAAGCTAATGGAACAAAGTTGTTTCAACTTCAGAGAGCACTCAACAATATGAGTCAAGGAGTTTCTGATGTTGCATCGTACTTCACCAAACTGAAGCGAATCTGGGATTAACTGAAGGAACTTGTTCGTGTGATTGCATTTGTTGTGCAAAAGGGCATAATTAGAAGATGATTGAAGATAACAAAAAAAAAAACAAATTCAATTCTTAATGGGATTAAATGAGACATACAATGTAGCTAAATGGAACATACTGATGATGAAGCCACTCCCAAATGCAGCACAAACATATTTTTTCATCTTACATCAATAGACTCAAAAAGAGGTACACCCTAATCGTCAAATTTCTACTGATTCTTCTGCTTTCATGGCTGGTCAGAAGTGCACCTCTCAAAAGAAACCTATGGAATGCAAAGGAATAAATTAATATCAAGAAAATAAAAGTGATATGTACTGCAGATATTGCAAGAAGTATGGACATGAGAAGGAATAATACTATAAATTGATCGGGTATCTATCATATTTCAAGATCAAAAAACTAAATCGATGAAGCTATGGACATCAACAAGTCCATACTGTTGGACAAAATAATAATCACACTTAGGATAATGTCCAAACTAAATAGGAAGAGAGTAACAACCACAACGAATATTAAAATGGGTAAATATGATACCCGAATACGTAATACAACAATATTGATGAAAAACTTGATAGTGTCAAAAGACTACTACTCAACACTCTTTTATTTCTTACAACTCACAATAATATTACTTGCACACTATTTTCTCACAAACTAAGAAGTAGTTTGTGGATTACTCTCTCTACTCTCTATTGCTTCTCTATTTTTTGGTGTGTCTTCAAGTGTTCAATTACTACTCTATTTATAGAGTTTTTTGAACACTTGTTTACATTATTAATGACATAATTTGGTAGTCAATTTCAACAAAAAAATTGGGTGCCTAACTCTACCAAACTTTGAATACATGCTTCCACAAATGTGGCTATCTCTCTAATTCATATAAATTTCCAATCCATAAAATATGAAAGATCTATATTACATCTCACATTGTGCTTTATAATGTATTCTTTGGTCCTACATTTAGGCACAATTTACTTTCAGCCAAGAAATTATTTGAGCAATTCAAATGTGGTCTGACTTTTACTAAAATTGGGTGTTATATACAGGTCCTTCATTAATTAAGGGTCAAGTTTTTGCTGATGCTTCTATTGATCTCTACATGTTGCAAGAGAAATCTGACAAATCCAATGCACCAATGTCTTCTTTTATTGATTTTCCGTAATCAAGTTATTTGCAATCTTTTTCTTTTCCTATTTCTGTTCTTCCAAGAGTAATTTTTAGCTCTAAGAGTGTGTTGGTACGAAGAAAAACATTTTCTGGAAAATGTTTTTCAATTTTCTCATGTTTGGTTGGGGCAAAAGTTTTAGAAAATGTTTTCCAAATCAACTTATTTTCCTCAAAATTAAAGAAAATGGCTTCCCTTCAAAAATTAAGAAAAACATTTTCCAAAGCTCTCCTCCAATTTCAAATTACATTTCTTTTGAGAAAAACATCAATTTTTTTAAAAAATATTTTCAATTTCAAAATTTTATTTTTTCACCCGATCCCTGACCCCTCTCCCCCACCCCCACCCCCTCCCCAAAAAATTAATTTTGCTTTTTAAAAATATTTTCAACTTCAAATTTTTATTTTTAAACTCCTACCTCTCGCCCTGGCCAGCCCCCCTATCCACCCCTATCAGCCCTCCCACCCCCATCCCCAACTCCCCAAAAAATTAATTTTGATTTTAAAAATACTATCAACTTCAAATTTTTATCTTTTCACTCCTACCCCCTCCCCTAGCCCCAACCCCTACTACCCCTTACCCCCCCCCCTCCACCACCACCCAAAAAAAAATGTTTTTAAAAAATATTTTCAATTTCATAAATTATTTTCTACTCTAGTAAAAATATAAGATGTTCCTCAAAAATATTTTTCATTCATAAATTAAACACTAAAAATCATTTCCGAAAAATACTTTCTACTCACCAACCAAACATAAGAAAATAAGTCCAAAATCTACTTGTTTTCCAGGAAAACATTTTCTTTCATACCAAACACACCGTAAGTCTCAGAATTTTGTTTGTAATGAAAGACGTAATAGTTTTAGTTTTAAACATTTTTGAGTTAGAGCAATTGTGGAATTATTATTTGGGTCATATGCCTTTTCACGCTATGCAACACATTAAAGGGCTTCGTTTTAAGATTGCAATTCAAAAAGATTTGTCTTGGAGTACTTGTCCTTTGGCTAGGTAAACTAAGCTACCATTTCCTATTAGTTCAATCTTTTCTAAGCATTGTTGCGAATTAATTCATAAAGATACTTGGGGACCACGTCATACACAAACCAATAAAGGTGAAGAATATTTCCTTACTATCGTGGATGATTTTTCTAGGAGTAGTTGAAATTTTTTTCTCAATACTAGTGCTTTTCCAACACTCCTATCTCTTGTAGAAAAACAATTTTCCTAAGGAAATTTTTTCTTCTCAAGGTATTAGTTAGGAACTCCGCAACAAAATGGAGTTGTAAAGCGCAAACATCGACATCTTTTAGAGACTTGTCGCGCTCTTTTATTTCAGTCTCATGCACCTAAGAGGTATTGGGGTGATGTGTTATTGACTGCTACCTATTTGATCAATAGGTTCCCTTCCAAAACTCTTGAGAACATATCTCCTTATCATATGTTTTTTTTTGGTCGGCAACCTAACTAAGATGTTGTTTTGCTTTTTCACTTCCTCGACAAAGGGAAAAGTTGGATGCTAGAGCTATACCTGGTGTTATGTCTTGGCTATCCATTAGGGCATTAATGTTACAGGATCTTAAATCTTCTTAACAAACAAGTTTTTATTTCTAGCATTGAGACTATATGTCCTACCCCATTGCAAAAATTGTTTCCTTCACATCCATTTTCTCTATCAATATCTTGTACTTCATCCCAACCTAGTAGTTCATCTATCCACCCGATTACCATCAACAGGTATTCAGGAAATCTCATCAATGACCTGAGTTCTTCTCAGAGTACACATGTAATGTTACTTTATACTAGAACGACTTGATTTGACTTGGCACAGAGTTTGAGTTTTCATCAGCATTTGTTAGGCAACTTGCCGGAAAATCTTCACCTTCGACCGACTCTCAAGCACATATTGGAAAAGTTGATTTGTATTTGTAGCTTGTTTATATTTTTCTTCTCAGCGTTTTACTACTTGTCTCCTAGTCGTGGTAAAACTACGATCACTGAATAGACAACTTTTGGCATCAAGTTTCCGAAATTTTTCAATCTTAAAAGTACGTATAATATATTAAAATGTCTTATTGATTTAAATATATCATGTAGAAAATCAAAATTAAAATGAATTAAAAGTAAAAGTAAAAAAGACAAATCGAAACAAAGGGATCCATTTATTAGAGAAGTGGGTTGGCTTTTTATTACTCTATCCATTCTATTTTATACAAGTTAGTTTAACTTCACATGAAATTGAAGAAACAAAAAAGACTTTTTAAAATTTATGGTTTAAAACATGTGATAGATGTTTATGTGACTATAAATCATTATATTAATGTCTCATTCTTTTTAGATTTTTAAGTTAAAGTAATATCTGTTTTTGGGAGGGACTAAAAAAAATGAATCATATAAATTGAGACAGGCGGAGAATATTATTTTAGTCTCATCACCATATTTTAATACTAGATAATGTAAAATCTAAAAAGAGCATATGGTGAATTCATAACAAATTTCAGGAAATGCTTCTGTTACACATAATTTTTAGAAAATAAATACACAACTTGATATTCACAAGAAACTAGTATAATATTTAAAAGTAGATTTCATCTCAACTATTCCTTTGGCTTAATTGAGTCTTCTTTGTGGCTTGGGATCCCCTTGTGGAAAGCACAGACACGTCTCTATTACCCAACTGCGCTTGTCCACACATGAAATTTTAAAATGTCACTAAAACACTCCTATTTATATTTATCAGCACAAATCTGAAAATCGAGCAGTAGAATAGAACATAAATGGAAGAATCAATATATGCAACATCTCGTTGTTAGTGGCGGAATCAAAATTTACTATAAGAAAATATACATACATATAAAAAAGTCAAAGAGGTTTAATATATGTTTTATATAGATTAAAAAAATATTAGTATAATTTTAGCCATATAGGAAACTCAATCCTACTTGATTCCACCCCTACTTGCAGAAGAAAGCCCTAACCGCTAGGCAAGTTTCTTTAAAACACAAAGTGCAGGAAATAGCCAAAAGAACACATGCACAGAATTTTCTTGGTGATATACTTGGAATAACTGATATATATACATAAATACATACATAATATATACAAAATAGAGACAGAAAATTAAATCTAGAGAGAGAGGAAGAGCGATGAGGATGAAAGATAGAGCAGTGAGCACACATAGATTCAAGCATATAAACATCATGCTAGAAAACACACATGTGCTCACGCTCTTCTGTCACCTCCTTTTTTGTCCTACTTCACACTTAATTAGACTTGCAGGATTAGCACGAAAATAGAGGCAAGCAGAGTCAAAAGCCTAGAGTATAACCTCATAAAAAACATGACTATACATAAAGAAATCTAAAGAGAAATAGAGAAAATGGTAGGGATGACAAATAAAGAAGTGAGCTGTCATAGTTTCAAGCATGCTAGAAAATACCATGTGTGCTCACTCTCTTACGTCACCTCCCTTTTGTTTTACATTTCACTCAATTAGACTTGTATGCTTGACACAAAAATAGAAACAAGTAAAGTCAAAGGCCTAGATAAGCTCATGAACTAATCCAATTAATATGATCAAACATAAAGAGATCTAAAGAGACATAGAGAAAGTGGTGGGGTGACAGATAGAGCAGTGAGCACGCATAGTTTCAAGCATGTAAACATCATGTGAGAAAACATCATGTGTGCTCACTCTCTTCTGTCACCTCCCTTTTGTTTTACATCCCACTCAGTTAGACTTGTATGCTTGACACAAAAATAGAAACAAGCGAATTCAAAGGCCTAGATAAGCTCATGAACTAATCCAATTAATATGATCAAACATAAAGAGATCTAAAGAGACATAGAGAAAGTGGTGGGGTGACAGATAGAGCAGTGAGCACGCATAGTTTCAAGCATGTAAACATCATGCGAGAAAACATCATGTGTGCTCACTCTCTTCTGTCACCTCCCTTTTGTTTTACATCCCACTCAGTTAGACTTGTATGCTTGACACAAAAATAGAAACAAGCGAATTCAAAGGCCTAGATAAGCTCATGAACTAATCCAATTAATATGATCAAACATAAAGAGATCTAAAGAGACATAGAGAAAGTGGTGGGGTGACAGATAGAGCAGTGAGCACGCATAGTTTCAAGCATGTAAACATCATGCGAGAAAACATCATGTGTGCTCACTCTCTTCTGTCACCTCCCTTTGGTTTTACATCCCACTCAATGATTGACACAAAAATAAAGACAAAAAGTCAAAATCTTAGCATAAGCTCATGAATTAATCCAATTAATATGATCAAACATCATGAATAAACATAAAAAGAAAATATAAACAGACAAAGAGAAAGCAGTGGGGGATGGGGGTGGCGTGGGGGGTGACAGATAGAGAAGTGAGCACGCATAGCTTCAAGCATGTAAACATCATGCTTGAAAAGACCATATGTGCTCACTCTCTTCTGTCACCGCCCTTTTACCCTCATGAGAGACTTCACAAAACCTAATTAGGCAGAAGAACCCTAGATCTGAAACAATAGAAACTAGTGTTTCACTAGAAAGGAACAATTAATATTATTTATGAGATTTGATGTGTGAGGAATGATGACTAGTGTGATGGCTTTATATAGATAAACAGACAGATCCATCACGTAACGAATAAATGTGTGTCTATCTTTTTCCTTAATCATCGACTCTATCTCTACACGCTCTATTATCTATTTTTCCTTTCTTTAGTATTTATCTAGATGGGCATGTTATTTAAAACATTTGATTACATCACTCATTAAATCATGATAAAGTTAATCGTATGTTTTCATTTTATTCTACCTTTAAAAGTCTAAACAAATTTTAGACAATTTTGAGGCTAGTTAATATGAACGAATTGAAAAGATAGTAAAGGTAATCAATATATTAATGATTTTTTAATCATCTTGTAAAATAAACAAAATGTTTATCTAATAGTACCATAGGGGATAAAACTTACCCACACATGGTGTTTACATCAAGTCAATACATGCATGTCAAGAGTTGAAGCTTATTTTTCATTTTACTTCATTAAGTCACATAATAATGAATTGCATTGGATTGGTGTAAACTCTCGATGCAGATAAGCTTTATCTGTACCATAGGATGTACTTCCTTTGTTTGTTGTACTTGTCATTTATTTCTAAAATAAATTTTCATTTTTATTTGTCACTTATAACATATCAAGAAATAATAATTCTTTTTTCCATTCACCCGGACATTAACTACTTGTCCACTATTAATTTTATACATTTTTTAAAAAACTGTAAATAAAAGAATAATTTTACTACTATCACCATTTAAATATAATAAATATCATATCATGACAAATGTAATTAAAAATAACAATAATTAATTAATAAGAAGAATAAATCAAAAAGTAAATGTAAAATTATTTATAAGAAATAGAGAGAATATAATATACAAATAAAAAGAAGAAGAATATATATTTATGAATAAAAAAAAATGTATTCCCACTTATGGTGTCATGGAGTTTCCACAACACTGACAAACAGATAGGATGAGTGTGTGAGAAAAAGGGGGTAAAGGGCTGAATTAACCATTGAATATTTCTAGAAAAAAAATAGTCTTCTTTTCCCGAAAAACTGTAACTAACTTAACAGAGACCTCCATAAATTCAAATTACTCTTACCAATGTTGCCACTAGTATACCTTCATCTCATATTCATCAATTTTACATATTTTTAAAAAAAATTATATATAAAAAAGATAATTTTAAAAAATATAAACATAATAACTATAAAATTTCATGAAGTAAACAAATATCTTCGGACAACTCAAAATAATATAGTGAATAACTATTGTTGAATGAGGTGAGTACTTGATTTTTGTTAATTTGTAACTTAGTTCGCTTAAAAAAAGTAACCTAGTTTGATTTAACATAAAGCTTAAGAATATAAAGAAGAATTCTTAATCTTATTAATCCTAAAATTGATGATATTTTAAATATACTAAAATGTCCTTTAAAAATAAAATTTAACCAAAAAGGAAAACAGATATTCATTTAAATCGATTAAATCATTTTGAATTAATATATTTTTTAATTTTTAATTTTTAATTAAAGGAGTATTTTACTAATTTAATTTTATCAATAATTTATTAAAATTTCTAATTCGATATTAGTTATTTAATATTTATAATAGAAAATAGATATAACAATTTTTTCTTAAGTATAGACTAAAAAGGGAAATACCAAGTATACGCCTTAACTAGAAATAGATATGAGTATTCTGAGAATAACAGTTGTTCATTATTGATTAGGTATACCTCTTAAGAAATTGTAGATAGAAAGGTAATTTTAATATATCCTCTTTTAAATATAATAAATATAATGTCTCAAAAATATAGTAAAAAATAATTAACGATAAAGTAAATTAGGAATTAAGTATAAATTTATCCATTAATTTCATAAAATGAATATAAATATCTATTTTTAGTATAGTAAACATGTATTGTTGAACTGACCAAGATAGAGTATATAAGAAAAGCTACATGATATCCGAATAATTATTCATTCATAATGGAAGAATTTTTTTATTTGCTATCATGTTTTATTCATTAGACAAAAATATGTATAATACTTATTTTCTTATATTCCTATATTTTGTTATATGTTTCACACATTCACTCTTCTCTTCAAAAAAAATATTTTTTATGCTTCTTATTTCTCGTCCTTTTTGAGTTTTTGCCGAATTAGTAAAAAGCATAGCAATGAAAATATTTAAGCAAAAAATATAATGGAGATTGACATAGACATATTTAATTCATTTAGGTACTTTTATCATTTTTGCAACTATAAATATATTTTCCGTTAGTCTTTTAATTTGATTATTTTGTTTTGTTGTAGGTCTTTATTGGACAGAAGAGGTTGTCAGTTAATGACAAGAGGATTACATGCACAAGCTGAAATGTGGCCCCTTTTCCTATGCTTTCCCTATATATCTGTGAAAGCTGATCTTTTAGCATTCTGAAATTTGACCCAATTTGGATAATTTTTGTATGCAAAAATAATTTTAGGAAGAGTATTGATAAATGATAAGACACTTTTTTGGTATAAATTAGTAAGATAGGAGTAAATACTCTTTGATTTCGAAATCGCTTATTTGTTTTCTTCAAAATAGACAATTACTCTTGACTTTTTCTTTTTATTAACTTCCCTCTTACTTAATTTTTTTCTTCTTTACTCATTCACCAGTTTAATTTTATTTTATTGATTCATTTATTATTTAAATTTTTATTTTTGTTATTAGATTTATATAATTTTAGCAAGATTGATCCAAATAGTCAGAATAGACAATTAAACAAAGTATTGAACCATGTTTTAAGGTTAGACGAGGATGATAGTTTGTTGCCCTAAAATCATGACCTATAAACTAAAAATTCTCGTGACCTATAAACTTAAAAAAAATACTAAAAAATATTTGAAATCAGGAACATAAACTCATATTCGAACTCGTGATCTATAGACTATTCGTTTAAATTTTAACCATTTGCGCTGCAATAGCATTCATTCATAAATATGAAAGACATGTATTTACTCTCTTTCATATAAGTTGTTTATTGAATATCACTAGTAAATTTAAAATGAGATATTATAAATAAATAGAGTCTAATAACTACTAAAATGTGAAGATAAAATGATCAAAGGTTGACATGTACCATAATAAATTGTATTATCCAATTAAAACTTGATTATGCACATATAATTGCATTCAATTAACTTGTGAGGGAGCATAACTCATATAATACTATATCCATTATATTTATTTTCATCAAAATGGTTCGACTTATAATAATGAGAAATCTTCTATTTTTGTGAAACAATCCAAATATAAACTTTTACAATCTTATTTACAAAAAAAAAGAATTTAAAAATTATTTAAATCTTAAAAGTTTCAAAGAAAATAATTTTTTTAAAGAGACCTAAAATTGGAACATAACCTAGATTCGAACTCGTGACTTATATTCACTTAAACTTTAATCATTCGCTCTGCAATACCATTCATTCATAATTACAAAAGGAAATGTATTTACTCTATTTCATATAAGTTGTTTAATGAATATCGCTAGAAAATTTTAAATGTGATATTATCAATAAATATAGTCTAATAAGCTCTAATACGTGAAGATAAATTGATCGAAGATTGACATGTATCATAACTAATTGTATTATCCGATTATTACTTGATCATGCACATATAATCACATTTAATTGGCTTGTATTTGTGAGGGAGCATAACTTATATAATATTATATCCATTACGTTTATTTTCATCATAATGATTCGACTTATAATAGTGAAAAATCTTCAATTTTTGTGAAACAATCCAAATATAAACTTTTACAATCATATTTATCAAAGTAATATAAAATAAAAAAATATTTAAATAGTAATAGCTTCAAAGAGTTTATTTTTTTTTTTTAAAAAAAAGTACCTAAAATTAGGATCTAAACTAGATTCGAACTCGTGACCTATAGACTATTCGTTTAAGCTTTAACCATTGGCGCTGCAATAGAATTCGTTCATAATTACTACAAAAAATTTATTTAGTCTCTTTATATATCACAAGGAAATTTAAAATGAAATATTGTCAATAAATATAGTCTAATAACTCCTAAAGTGTAAAGATAAATTGATCAAAGGTTAACATGTACTATAACTAATTGTATTACACAATTAGAACTTGATCATCTATATATAATCACATTCAAATGACTTTTATTTGTGACGAAGCATAACATATAATACTATATCCATTACATTTATTTTAATCATAATGATTTGACTTATAATAATGAAAAATCTTCAATTTTTGTGAAACAATCCAAATATAAACTTTTACTATCATATTTACCGAAAAATATAAAATAAAAATTATATGTATTCTTAAAGATTCAAAAGTCTAATTTTTTTACAAAAAAATCAAAAATTGGGACCTAACCTAGATTTGAACTGGTGACCTCTGGACTATCTATTTAAGCTTTAACCATTTGCACTGCAATAACATTCGATCATAATTACGAAAGAAAATTTATTTAATCTTTTATATCAGTTGTTTAATGAATATCACTAGAGAATTTAAAATGAGATATTATCAATAAATATAGTCTAATAACCCCTAAAACGTGAACATAAATTGATCAAAGGTTGACATGTATCATATAACTAATTATATTACACAATTATAATTTGATCATGCATATATAATCACATTCCATTGACTTGTATTTGTGAGGGAGTATAACTTATATAATACTATATCCTTTACATTTATTTTCATCAAAATCGTTCGACTTATAATAATGAAAAAATTTCAAATTTTGTGAAAATGATCCAAAATATACTTTTATAATCTTATTTACCCAAAAAACAAGAAATTAAAAATTATTTAAATCCTAAAAGCTTCAAAGAGTCTAATTTTTAAAAACTATACTTAAAAATTGGGACCTAATCTAGATTCGAACTCGTGACCTATTGACTATTCGTTTAAACTATAACCATTCGCGCTACAATAGCACTCGATCATTAATAACAGATAGTATTAAATAAATAGTATAAAATAATATTAGTATTTACTGTTTACTAATCCTAGTCCTATTAGGATTAGTACTCCTTAATCCTAGTCCTATTAGGATTAGTACTCCTTCCTATATCTCCTATATATATCTCCCATGTATCCCCTTATTAGGTTAACACTTCAATACAATCAATATTCCTTCATGGTATCAAGAGCCAGAAAACCTAGATCTTCTTTTCTCTAGGTTTTTTTTCTCTCTTTAGGGCACCGATCGTTCCCTCTCTTCTCTTGGGCGGCGGCAGCCATGACAACCGAGATGGATCCTCTCGATTCACTTCCTTCTGGCGTTAAATTCCTTCTCAGGCATCTTCATGCCTTGATTCCCAAAAAATTATCAGACATAAATTACCCTACATGGAAAATCACCGTTCTTACAGCCCTTGAGGCCAATTACCTTCTCAAATACGTCGATGGAAGCACAGAACCGCCGCCGACAGTCATCACCGCCACGGACAAATCAGAAAAAACCAATCCGGCCCATGCCGCCTGGAAAGCCGTGGATGGCCAGATCCGATCATGTTTGATTGCGGTCATCTCTCCCACGGTTCAGAAACATGTCCGATCCTACACAACTGCTTCAGCCCTGTGGACGGCCCTCGCAACACGCTATGCATCAATTTTCCACTCTCATATTTTTCAATTGCGTGATCGTCTCCACACAATTACCAAAGGCACGAAAACTATGGCGGAGTATTTAGACGAGGTCTCCACCATCATCACAGCCCTCGACACCGTGAACGAAATCATTTCCGAAAAAGATCTCGTCATGTGCGTCGTTCGGGGGCTCCCATCAGCTTACTCCTCCATTAAATAGGCGGTTCGCATCAGTCCAACACCCGTTGACCTGGCTACTCTCTCCGTGGCTAAAAAGTAAAGAAATCAACGTGGATCTGGAGAGCAAACTTCTTCTCCGAGAAGCCGCTGTTATAGAGCCGGCCACCGCCCTCACCGCAAGCCAGAACTATCACGGGAGGCGTGGTGGCGGTCGGCAGGGGAGCCGCGGCGGCTACGGCAGAAACAGCGGAGGCCGTGGGCGCGGCGGTCGGCAGGGCAGTCGTCCGCCGTACGACGGTCAGCAGCACGACAACAACAACAGCCTGCACTCCTTCGGCAGCGACGGGCAGTCATCTTCCAGCGGCGGGCAGGGCACTTCCGAGCGGGATCGTCCAACTTGTCAAATCTGTCAGAAAACAGGACACACCGCTGTTCGTTGCTGGTTTCGGTATGAGGAGAGCCGAAATAGTGATAACCGTGCCAATTATACATCTCAAACCGACCCTTTCTCTGAATGGCTGTTGGATACTGGGGCCAACATGCACGTTACTTCTGATCTATCCAAGCTTAACGCTCCAAATCCATATCATGGCTACAATGGTATTACTGTTGGCAACAGTGAGTCCCTTAATATTTCTCACACTGGCACGGGTACCATTAAAACCCCCACCGCTATCTTTCACCTAGGTAACCTACCCACGTCCCTTCTATTAAAACCAATCTCCTTTCAGTTCACCAATTCACAAAAGACAATAATTGCTCACTCTTGTTCACCTCTAATGATTTTCAGATCCTAGACAATACTACCAAGAGGGTGATTTTTCAGGGCCCCTGTGAGCATGGTCTGTACGTTCTTCCTGGCACAAGTTCGTCTGCCCACCCAGTTTCAGAAAGCGTTCCTGTGGCTCCGGTGGCTCTTTCGACTGATGGCCACAGTCTGTTGTGGCACATTCGTCTGGGTCACCCGTCTACTCAAATAATAAATTCTTTAATGTCTCAGTTAGGTTTTTCTTCCATTCATGTAAACAATTGTGACTCCTGTTCAATTGCTAAATCTCATAAATTACCTTTTACTTTATCTGAGAAGCGTACAACTGTACCTTTTCAACTTATTCATTCTGACCTATGGGGTCCTACTGCTGTTCCTTCATTTGCTGGTTTTCGCTATTATATTTGTTTTGTGGATGATTTTACAAAATACACTTGGTTGTATCCACTAAAACACAAATCACAGGCATAAACCACCTTTGTCACCTTTGAAAAAATGGTCAAAACACAATTCAATTCTCATGTTAAACTTTTTCGAAGTGACAATGGAAAGGAATATGTAAATAACATCTTTGGCCAGTTTCTGCAATCCCTGGGAATTATACATCAAACCTCCTGTCCATACACTCCCGAACAGAATGAGGTGGCTGAGCGTAAGCATCGCCATCTCATTGAAACGGTGGTTACTCTTTTACATCAATCTCATCTCCCTGTCTCCTTTTGGGTAGAAGCTCTAGCCACCGCAAACTACCTCATTAACAGAATGCCCAGTCACACCCTCTCCAACAAATCACCCTATCAACTCCTTTACCAAGAACTTCCCAATTATACCAACCTCCGCGTCTTTGGGTGTCTTGCCTACCCTTGGCTACGCCCTCATATTACTCACAAATTACAACCCCGATCCCGTCCTTGTATTTTTTTGGGCTATCATCCTACCTCCAAGGGTTATCGCTGTCTTGACCCACAAACTCATAAAGTCTACATATCTCATCATGTCAAATTTGTCGAAAATGAGTTTCCCTACGAGTCTATTTCCTCCTCCACAAATACATCATTCATTGGCGTCCTTCCCCTTTTTCCAACATACTCACAGGGTCCCTCACCACCTTCCCCCACACCTCCACCCACTACCCAACCACCCCTCATCACCCCTTCGACCGTCACCCACAATACACCCGCAACCACCACCCACACTCACAACCAACCCGAACCACCCCATACCCACAACATCTCCAGCCCGATCCGTTTTGGGTCCTTCCCGGCCACCCCCAAAACACCACCGCTCGTGCCACCCCCCAATATTCATCCCATGTTAACCCGTGGCAAAGCCGGTATCTTTAAACCCAAAACCTTTCAGGCTACCATACTACCAAATACACCCCTTCCCGATAGTGAACCAACAACCTACTCTGTTGCCTCAAAAAATGCTTATTGGCGTCATGCTATGGATGACGAGTTTAAGGCTTTGACTGATCAGAAAACTTGGGTTCTTGTACCTAAGCCCCATGGGCGGCACCTAGTGGGCTGTAAATGAATGTACAAAATTAAACACAATGCAGATGGCAGTATTTCCAGGTACAAGGCTCGTTTGGTTGCTAAAGGCTACAATTAGGAGTATGGGCTTGATTACTCCGAGACATTCAGTCCTGTTATTCGGCAGGAAACCATTCGCCTGGTACTGTCACTCGCCGTGCGCAACAATTGGCTCATCAATCAGTTGGATGTTTCCAATGCTTTTCTTCATGGCATGCTTGATGAAACTATCTACATGACGCAACCACCGGGCTATGTTGATTCCCGCTTCCCTCAACATGTTTGCAAACTCCAGAAGTCTCTGTATGGGCTCAAACAAGCCCCTCGTGCTTGGTACACACGTCTGAAAACGTTCCTCCAGGGACTCGGCTTCACGTGTTGCGTACACGACACGAGTCTGTTTACTCGACATTCAGCACACGGTACAGTCATTCTTCTTGTCTATGTAGATGATATCATTATTACAGGCTCTACTGCAGCTCTCATTCAGGATGTCACTCGAGCTATGCATACTACCTTCAAAATGAAGGACCTTGGCCCGTTACATTATTTTCTGGGAATGGAGGTTTCTCGGACAAGCAGCGGCTTGTTTCTTCATCAGTCAAAATATGCTCGAGATCTGTTGCAGAAAGCTGGACTGGAAAAATGCACCAGTCAACCAACACCGATGGCAGTCTCTTCGTCTACGAATGGAGCCGACACCCCCTTTGCCGATATCACCCACTTCCGCAGCTTCATTGGGGCTCTACAGTATCTGGACATTACCCGTCCTGACATCCAGTTTGTTGTCAACCGAGTTGCTCAGCGCATGCATCAACCAAGTGAACATGATTACCATTGTCTAAAACGCATTCTCAGGTACATTTTTGGCACTCTTGGTCGTGGTTTACTCATTCGACCCGGGGACTTGGAGCTTCGGGGTTTCTCAGATTCAGATTGGGCGAATGATAAAAATGACAGAAAATCTTCATCGGGGTTTCTCGTTTTTTTGGGGCCGAACCTGATCTCCTGGTGTACAAAAAAACAACCCAAGGTCTCTCGGTCCTCAACTGAAGCTGAATACCGCGCCCTTGCTCTTCTTGCTGCTGAGACCATGTGGGTCACATATATTCTTCGTGAACTCCGCGCCACTCACACTGTTCCTGCTCTCTATTGTGACAAAAAATCAACCATCTGTGTGGCCAAGAATTTCGTCCTACACACCAGAATGAAGCATGTTGATACCGATTGTCTCGTTGTTCGCGATGAAGTTCAGGCCGGCACCATGACTGTGCAGTATGTACCCACTGAAGAACAACCGGCTGATATTCTCACCAAACCTCTCCCGAGCCGACAGCACGATTACCTCAGTTCCAAGCTTCCGTTTGATCCGCTCAGCTCAGCTTGAGGGGGGGGGGGGGAATAATAACAGATAGTATTAAATAAATAGTATAAAATAATATTAGTATTTACTGTGTACTAATCCTAGTCCTATTAGGATTAGTACTCCTTAATCCTAGTCCTATTAGGATTAGTACTCCTTCCTATATCTCCTATATATATCTCCCATGTATTCCCTTATTAGGTTAACACTTCAATACAATCAATATTCCTTCAATCATAATTATGAAAGAAAATTTATTTAGTCTCGTTATATCAGTTTAATGAATATCACAAGAAAATTTGAAATGAGATATTATCAATAAATATAGTTTAATAATCTTTAAAATGTGAAGATAAATTGATCAAATATTGGCATGTACCATAACTAATTGTATTACACAAAATCATGCATATATCATAATTTGTGTGTTCGTTGATAAAAGATTTAACATTGATTTTTAGAATAAATTTTTTCATCCTATTATTTTATTAATAAATGGTCCGAATGATTTTATATATAACCTTCTCCAAAATTAAAAAAAAAAATTATAAATATTTTTGTTCTCTTTGTTGGTATTCATGTGTTTCTCTTTAAGATAATCAAATTTTATTGCATTTACTTTGTAGTTGAATTAATATTTTTTTGATAATGCTGATAGTTCTTTTTCTTGTTGATATGACTTGTAATTTAATTGATTATTTTTATTTAAATCAAATATTATCAAGATGTCTTAATATACATCATCCTTGAATTTTTAATTGTAAGAAAAAGAAATAATTTATCATATTTCTTTAAAATGATTAAATTCTTAGATAATTCGTAATTTATTTTTTTGAAGGATCCTATAGAGATGTACCTTATCAAAATTTTATTGTATTGTATATTTTTGAGAAAGTCCACAAAAATTAAATAGCAAGAAAAATAAAAAGAAGGTAAAGTGATGAAAATATTCACTTAGCTTGAATTTCAAGAATAAAAATATCATATGAATTGCCGGAAAAAATATGTATTTATATAGGTATTTATGGATGTTTTCATTTTTTTAATTTCATGAAATTAGTATCAAATCTTATGTAATTGTCTGCCAAGAGAACATTGATGCTCTTTTCGTTATATTTTCTTTTTGAAATTAGTACAAAAAAATTTTGCTTTTTTTTTTTTACAAATTTCATAAGAAATCATAAACAAAATAATAGTTTTACTAATTTAAATTTAATTTTTAAAAATTTATAAAGAAAATTTACACTTATAAAAAAAAGCTAAATAAAATAAAAATTGTAATTAATTATATTTTTGTACATTAACAATTCCTTTTATCTAACTATTTTTAGAAACATATATAATTAATTTTGAGATGGAAAAATAATATTAAAATGTTAGAAGTAGAATGACTATTTTCTTTTTGGATTTCATATTTTCCATGAATAAAATTATATAAGTATGGATGAAAAATTTGGAACATTAATTTGAAAAGAAAAAGAAGTAAAAAAAGTAAAAAAATAGAAAAAATCGTTAAAAGAAGAGAGAGTAAGATGTATTTGGGTCATTTTCTGAAATGGGATCCAACACTTTCCACATGACACAATATAAATTGAGCCTCATACAAGTATTGTCAGTCACCTATTGGGCAGTGTGAATTGAAAAGTAATAATTATAGGTTGAACTTTTCAGAAGTGATTTTACTTTTAAAGAGTACTGGTTTCACTTTTGAGGGTAATTTGGGTACAAGAAAATAATGAACTTACTCAATCACTCTTAGCTTTTCAAAGAAATTATAAAAATACTTTAAATTTGTTGCTCATGTCTTTTCATGTCAAAATAGTGTCTTGCCAAAAATATATTTTTTGTTTTAGGAAAAAGGAAATGTTAAATAGTCAGATTTGTAGGCCTGTTTAGGGGTCCTTACATTCGTCAGGTTTTAAGTAAAGATCAATTTTTTAAAATGTGAAAATAATTTCGGGTATGAATTAAGGTCACTAGAATCTCCTAGCATAAAGGAGTTGAAAGTTTTCATGCGGATTGAGTTTTAATATGATATTTTACTTGAGTCAACTTCAAACGACCATATCTCTCAACATATAATTAGGTGGTCCATAACATATTAAATTAAATGTCTAAGAGTTCTTTTTTGAAAGCCACCAAGTTTGCTCCTTTTGAGTTCAAAGTAAAGAGCTATGCCCATATTCTAGTGAAGCCTTGTTAGGTAGTCGAGATTTCACGGATTTCTTGAAGGACGTGAAGTGTTTCACGGACCATGGAGCCCTAAACGGTCTATGAAGCATTCATTTTAAGGCACTCCGTTAGTTTTTAAGTTGGGATTGTTTTGATCTTTCCCCTATGTCGTTTTTACTCTTATTCTAAGCCTAAGCTATGACATATTACACTTAACTAAGGGCTTAGAAGGTGTTAATAAGTTATTTTACGTTCATTAGCACTTCAAGTCTTGAGAGAAGGGTTTCGAGAGGAGAATAAACTAAGATTTTCAAGTGTTCTTTGAATTTCATCGATTTCGCCAAGAAGTTTGTTCTTTTAGGTATGTAAGACTAATCATACTGATTTTGTTATCACATCCTACGTCTACTTTCTATCAATAAGAGATAATTTTGTTACATTCTTAATTTTGATTCTTCTTGAGATAAGTTTCGTTCTTTAATGTTGAAGTCTTTGCCTAATTATTTTTGAGTTGTGATTCTTGGATTGATTTTTCAATATTGTCCACCTTATAAGTAATTTCCATTTTTCTAGCTACTAATGTGAATTTATTTCTATGCACCCCAACAATCTTCCCATTAAAGTAAGTTCTACATGACTTTGTAGGCTTATATGTAGATTTTAAAGAGGCCTAGGAATTGTGTCTTATTATAAGAAAGCTGTGAATTACATGTGAATTTTTTGGGAATTAGTAAAAATTAGCAAAAAAATAAGTCTAATGCAAATTTTTATATTAATCCCCATGTAATTCACACTTATTTTTTAGTGTCTTTTCTTGTTCTCTATCCATGGTTAGTTACATAGAAGAGGATATAAAAATGGAGCTAGCATGGCTGAGTTTCCAACCCAATGAATGTTTACTTTTTTGCATGAGGCCTATTATTTGAGTTTAACGAATTTAAGTTTGTTTTGAGCTTATCATTGCTTGAGTAACTATTCTGTTAAGTAGTCAGTCAGGCTAAGAAATTTCTTAGAGATCTATAAGGATTCTCGAGTGTCGTCCGCTCTAGGGTGTAGGCTCGAGGCATGAAAAACTTAGTATTAGAGCATAGAGTTCAAGTGTCCTAGGGTATCTATGAAACTGTGTAAGTGGGATCTTATTTTCTAGTTGTGAAGGCCTCATTTTTATAAATGAGGGACTATAGACATTTAAGAAAAGTTTCCTTTCTTTCATACTTTATATCTTTCAACTAAATTGTTGCATAAGGAACTTATTCAAACTAGTCCATTTCTCCTATCCATTCGACTACCCTTCATACTCAAGGTAGTTGAAAAACAAAGCCTAGATTCTTATTGACAAGTTGCTTTCAGCAATAATCTTGAGAAAGTCATGAAATCGCAGAGGGGTTTGAGAGAAGCCCATGAGTTAGCTGAAGTGTATGATTTGAAAAAATGCGCCCTTATTCGTATAAATATGCGCTCGAGATAAAAGCTAAAAGTACTCTTTGATTCTCTTCTCTAAACCTTATTCCAGGTGAGACTCTTAAGTAGAGAGTGAGTTATATTCCAGGTGAGACCCTTAAGAAGAGTGAGATCTAGAAAGGCTTGGACGATATTTTTACCAGACAGATAGTATGAATTGCAATGTTATAAGCTAGTAGTAGTAGAAGTAGAGTTAAACGTATGCATTTAAAAATATAGTAACCTTAGAATAAGATATATTATTGAGTAGAATATGTATGTTGTAGCCATGTACTTAATAATAAGTCATTAATGACAATTTTTTTCCTTATGTAGGTTAAGGAGTAGTAATCTTGTGTGGATTTCTTGATAGAAGGTAGAGCAAGAGTTACTAGTCAGGATTAGAGTATACTTTAACAAGAAGATTGTTTATGTCGATGTGTCATTGTGTTACTGAAGAGCAAGTATATGTGTTGAATAAAATAATAAAGTAGTCATAAGGTGATAAATCCAAACTAGTCTTACGATATTTTTAAGGGAGAACCTCATGATATTCAGAGGGTTATAAATCTAATTAGGCAATAATGTATAGTGAATGAATAAATAATACTTAAGTTGTGTGTCAATTTTTAAGTTGAGATCAATTTTGCTTTCCCCTGTGTTATTTTAACCACGATTCTAAACCTAAACCACGACGTTCTACACCTAGTTAAAGGCTTATAACGTGTTAGTTATTTTACGTTCATTAACAATTCAAGACTTTAAAGCAAGGTTCTAAAAGGAGAACAAGCTAGAGTTTTTAAGCATTCTTCAAGTTTCATCGATTTCACAGAGAACTTTGTTCTTTTCATGGTCTGGATAAAAAACTTATCCAAGCCGAAACATCGAACCAAACCAACTAAATAAGCCAATTTTATTTGGGTTAGGTGTCGTTTGGTTTTAAATTTTTAAAAACTATTAGTATTTTGGTTGGTTAGTAAATTTATATATATATATATATATATATATATATATATATATATATATATATATATATATATATATATATATATATATATATATATATATATATATATATATATATATATATTAAAGAAGAAGGAAGTTGACGATTGAAACTCATGTCAATAAAACAGGTCCAACGCAGTTGACTGACGTGTCTGCAACAAGTGTTGATGAAGAAGGAAGTGACGATTGGAATATGTCAAAGGGACAGGTCCAACGAGGCTGACTGACGAGTTTACAACATTGTTGTAGAATTAGAGTTGCACTAGGATTCGACTACTTATATTAATTAGGATTATATTACGACTAGAATTATATTATGCTTATGATTATATTACGACTAGGATTAGATTATTTATAATTGCATTATTATTATAGTAGTAATATGTATTGTAGTAGGATTCTGAGTATAGTAAACGAATGACTCTAGAATTCTCTCCTATATAAGGAGCTTGTAAATCAATATTATTTTCATCAATAGAATCCTTGATTTCTCTAGTTCTACAAGTGATATTTCTACACTCTGTATAAAAAATTATACACATATACTATATTGTTTTATAAATTATTTTAAAATCTTATATGTGCTTTCATCAAAATTAATTTATAATTTATTTATGAAAGCCAAAAAGTTAAATGTAAAAATATTTATCTTATTGATTTCATTTATATGAGTATCTCACAATTCTTTATGAAATTGAAAATGTCATTGTCTCTTCCTTCTAGGACAATATAATGAATTATGAATTGATTGTTATCACTATTTTTTCACCTTATAAATGATTTTTTTTCTTTTATTTTTGTCAATGGGTAATAACCAAATTAAACTATAATTAGAAACCTATAATACTAAACAATCAAAATAAACTAGGACTAGAAACCTACCTAACTAATAACTCTTAGTTAAATATTAACAAGTAAACACCATAAATAACAAATTCTAAACTAATAAAGAATCTAATTCTTGGTTTATTTCCTACAAAAATGAAGGATCATAGATAGTGGAGAGGTCCCTTATCAAATTCTATTATTATAAAGATAAATTATCTATGAATGGTTTATGATATTTGAACCAATAGAATATGGACACAAACAGTTCTCTAACGTGAAGCCGCCCAAAGATTATATTTTTCAACTGCACAAAAGCAGCTTAAAGTATGTATACTTTATATTAATTAAATTGTAATAATGGGGAAGAACAGATAAAGGAACCCACTCTACAGGATATCACACATTCGTTTATTCTTCCTTTTTAAAGTCTTCATAATTTCCACTTTGTAGGGCTTAGATTTGATGCTTAGTGTATTAAAAATAAGGCAAACAAATTACTTGAAATTATTACTAAAGTATTGTATAATCATGATTTGATTGGTTTAATGAAACATTTGTGTCTTAAGCATGCATCAATTTGACGTAATCATATCCTCCAAATAATTAAATTATTCAACAATAATCTTCAAGCCACCACCTTTTCCCATGATATTTTGCTTGTTGGATTCCGACACCTCATTTCTATAATGTTTTAATACTCTCTCCCCGTTCTATTTTATATAAATTAGTTTGAATCTATCGTCTTCACATAGTTTTAGAAAGAAATGAGAACTTTTGAAACTTATGGTTTTAGGTAGGGAAAAAGGTCAGAAAAATAATCTACCTTTAATAGTATATTTTAAAGGTATATATGTGCATGAACACATTACTATTTATAATGATGAAATATTTATGATGTCCACGTGAATACATATATACCTTTAAAATACACTATTAGATATTGTAGGGGGTAAAAAGTCATTTTCAAAGTTCGGTATTAATATTGTTACAATAATTTCGATCAATATTAGAACATATTTCAGACTTTTTTTCCTTTAAAATAAGAGACAAATATGTATATGGTTATAAATTATTTTATTAAAATAAACTGATCATTTTAAAATTAAATTTTTACTTTATATAAAAATATGCCATTCTTTTAGACTTGATTAAAAAGAAAAGAAATTATATTATATTATAAACTGAGATAAAAAAGGCAAGTGGTATAAATTATTGTATTCCATTTTAAATTTGTAATATTTCTAACTCCTTTTGGTGGGGAACAGAGGCGGATCTAGGATTTGAAGGTCGGAGGTGTCATAACGTTCAAGTAAGATAAAAGGACCGGTTGCTTTAATTTTGGGTTACAATTCATGTTATTATTATTTTTTATTTTTATAAATAAATCGATCAAATGTGCATATAGTAATATTTTCTTTTAGATATTATGTGATTAGAGATAACTAAACAATTTAATTTTTATTTGCTTTTTGGAATTAGATGTCGTATTCGCTGAAACTTTGAGAGAAAAAAAATTACATTAAAATTTGAGCTTGTATAAACCATCTAATAAAATTAAAATAATATATTCATCTTCCATTGACTTTATATGTTGTTGGAGATATATAGTTGGGAAACAGTAAAATTTTTAGTTTCAGCCTATGCATCTTACTTAGCAAAAACGTCGGTGAAGATCGAAAGAACCTTTAAATTAAAAAAAAAACACATTTTGAAACTTATGTTTTCTAAAAGCTACTATTTAAAGTAATATTCATTTGACGCTCATAATTCAGTACTTACTAATTGATAAAAAAATAATTAATATGTTACACCAATATCAATAGATTAATAATTAGTGCAAGAGAAAGTAATAAAAATTAATTATGAAAGGGGGTCAATTTGAATTACCAATGAATAGTAAATAAATTTAAATGAATGGAGAAAAAGAAAAAAAAAGAAAAAAAGGAGCAAGCAAAAAATATAGATGTTGCTGCTGTGGTTTCAACCCGCATTAACAAGGTGGCGGACTCTCACCTTCGCCAATTGGGCTATTTCGTAGTGCAGTCACTTGGTGGCAAAGTAATACATATTTAATTATCATGCATATATATATATATACACACACATTTTTTTCGATATCATTGGGTACCGTGATACTCCCACCCGTCAACATAGACTGGTGGGGAACCAATGGAAAAATTAGAAGTATCGATCACCAAGAGTATTCATGATTGAATAATATTTAACTTAATCGTATACTTGATAGATTTTTGGGGAAATATTCGATTGACACCTTGAGCTTACGGGATTATTATATGGAACGAGGTAGAAAAGGAAAAAAATTCACTTGCACTCAATGATAATATCGAATCATATAAACTTTGTTTCTATTTATTTGTTTATTTTTTTTACTCATTACATTAATTAAGAAAATAATTATTGATAAAAATGAATTTATTATTGTTATCCTTATTATCGGATGATATTCCAAAATCAATGTACTCATTGAAAAAGTTCTTCCTTTTTCAAAAACGTTAACTCCTTAGAGTGAATAATAGGTAAAAGATTTTTTTTTTAATTTATCAAAAATAACAAGTGAAAAGATAAAATTGAATAAGTAAAAAGAGATAGAGAGAGTATTAGCTTATAACGATAATATACTGATATATTAAGGTAAAAATATTTATTCATTTATTTTAGTGAGTGGTACATCTAAAATATGACTTTACTCTTAAGCGGTGTCACTACTGACTTTGGGCCTACCGATTCTAAATAGGTAGACTTACAAATATAGCGACCGTTACACCTTAAATGGGACTTTATGGTTATAATTTGCTTAATTATGAATAATAATAAAATATTATAAGAGGAGAGTATAGTTTTTTGCAGATTAAAAAAATATAATACAATTTGATTTGTATCAAATAAATACATATAAGAGGAGAGAAGCGAGCGAGATCAAGAAAGGGAGGAGGAAGAGAGAGGAGATTGAGATCGAGAAAGGGAGGAGAGAGGTGAGCGAGATTAAGAGAGATAAGCGAGACTGAGCAATAGAGGATTGTATTTTGTATTTTGTGTTGTATTCTGTATTTATTTTGTATTAATCGTAGTCAAAATACAAAAAAAAAATATTTCCTGTATTTTGTATCAATCGTATTCTAAATACAACAAATTCATGATATTCGTCCACTCTTTGAATGGGATGATGAATGCATATTATATTCATATGAATACAAATACAATTGAACATACAAAAATATTAAATATTTTTTTTTTGAATACAAATGAAAATAAAACACCAAAATCTAAATGATATTTGAATGAATACAATTGATACACAAAAAATTTAAATGTATTTTTTATTGACATGAGAGAAAAACAGAGAGATAGAGTGAGAGATGATACATACTTGGAAATAAGCAGATCATAGATATAAGTCTTTTCATGCCCGAACTCTCCCTCGGATCGTTCAAAAATCATTATAGTCTTTCTATGGAGACTATTGGGAACGACAATGTGCCTCAAAACGAAAAAAATTGCTATTTATCTGTTGCCATGCAACATATAGGTAATGATTGTTTTATAATTGGAAAGTCGTTCCACACTCTCTATTCCCTTTTTAGGGTCCCCGTGAACCGTTGTTAGTTCTCAGGGTGAGAGATGGGATAGTGCACGAGAGGGAAAGAGAATAGAGAGAGGGAGGAGGGGGGGGGGGGGGGAGAGAAGAGAGGTCAAGAGGGAGGAGAGGGCAAGAGAGAGGGGGAGTGTTTGCTATAAAAATAACATACTACTTTTTTTTAATAATATTTTGAAAGTATTATTTTTCATGAATAAATTGTTAATTTTGACTAGCTTGATAATTTTCTTTTCTAAAATAGGCGAAAACTTTCAAAAATGATTATAGTTTGAGCTTAGTTAGAAATCTATTGTCATAACCTGCTTAATTATGAATTATAACAATATGTTAGGAGGGGAGAAAAGAGAACAAGAGTTGGAGAGGGAGGAGAAATGCAACAGCTCGATTAAATGTTTGTTGTATTTGTCGTATCAAGTTGTATCACAAATACAATTGATTTGATTTGAACAAAACACAACTCTATTCATTTAAGAATAGTATCATATATCGAATATAATTATATCAATTGTATTAACTAATATAATTTATATCTATAAATATAATTTGTATAATACAATTAATACATAATAGAAAATACCATTGTCATATTTATGTAGAATATTTTTTGAGCTGTAATTGTTTAGGCTAGATAGTAGATAGAGAAAAGAAGGGGACAGGGAGAAAGGGGCAAGGGAGAGAAGGAGAAAGAAAAAGACAAGTTTGCCATAAAACACAAATAATAAATTGTAATTTTTTAAACAATGATTGATTATTGTTCATTATATATGTTTTTCCTTGTAAATATTGAGCAAACTGCCAGAAGCCCAAAACTACCTGTAGTGAAATAAAAGGTAGTGAGCCTTTTAATATTTCTACCTTTCATATTTGTTTTAGAAGGTCCAAAATTACCCCAATTCTATTGGATTTGGGGTAAAAACTCTAAGTTAAAAATGCTTCCATCATTTTCTTTATGGGTAAAATGCCTTACAAATCTGTGATAATTTCAACAAAATGAAAAAAAAGGGTTAAAACTAATCTTAAAAATATTGAATTTGGTTAAATGCCTCCAATCAATCATAGTAAACTAAGGGGAACATAAAATATAAAATGCGAAAGTGAACAATGTATTTCTGTCAAGAATTACACTAGACCTGGAACTAATCTAAACAAATACAAGAGATTCAAAGAGAATACAAGGTTTAAAATTAAATAGACACAACTTGCACCCTGAAGGAAGAGATGCAGAAGTTGTCACAAATCAACTTAGTCTTCACCTAAGAAGTATTGATCCTATAATCAGATTATACCAAGTAGCATAGCAAAAATAATATTAATTAGTACAAGCAACATGTACTAATAAATATTATAATCTAAATCCACCACATAATATTATGCAAATAGTATGAAAAGGTAGAGAAACTAGGTATGAATATAAAAAAATTACACAAGCCTATTAAAAAATAGAGTAAACCAATGTGCTGATGACATTGTTAGTGTTTGTTCAACAATAATTATTTATATATTTATCATCTAAGAATTGTTGTGAAGTGGTAAGTACCCTTCAACAACAGAATCAACTTTGTTAGAAAAGATTTTACCTCAGCAAGGAACTTCCTAACACAAATTTTAATCTTGCATGGTGATCACACCCTCCTGGAAACAAAAAAAAATGTCCCTAAAAACAGAGAACGAGTAAAGGGTTGGTTTAGGGGAATCCATTAAACATATATAAATACATGAGGAAAACTAATGCAGAAAAAATTGGAGAAGTGGACTAAGTCTGAAAGCATTTCAATATACACATGATGCAAATAAACAAGCAATTACTTCAAATCTAGTATGTAACATATAGCTAGTTTTTTCATACTTGGAACAACAAATTTTCATAAACACACAACCACAAGGAAGGTAAAAGGGCAGCTTGGTCTACTAAAGTTCCGCTATGTGCAGGGTTCAGAGAAGGCTCCCACCATGTTCAAGAGATGTCCCAACCTAAACCACAAGAACCTATTGTATGCAGTCTTACCTTACATTATTTCTGCAAGAGGTTATTTCCAAGAACCTATTGTACGCAGTCTTATATTATATTCCTTAACACGTAAAAATAACTTTACCCGTTACTCCAAGACTCTTTCACAACTACAAGAAGAACAATATGTAAATAGAGAGTTTGTGTGGTGGGGGTGACAGATAGAGAGTAAGCACACATAGTTTCAAGCATATATATATAAACATCATGCAAGAAAACACCATGTGTGCTCACTCTCTTCTGTCACCACCATTTATTACCCTTCTAAAACTTAATTTTTGATTCAAACTGATTGATCCATCTCCATAAGCCTTTTTTTAAGAAAGAACCCTATCTAGATGTGGCTATTGTTTCAATAGAAAAGAAACAAATGCTTTATGTTAGGATTTGATGTGTGAGGAATGATAGAGAGTCTTACGGCCTTTAAATAGGAAAAAAAAAAAAAGAACCATTCACTTCCATCACGGAACGAATAAATATGTATCTATATATACTAGCACTATTAAGTAGTTATTCACTATATTATTGTAAAATATTTAATAATATTTATCTATCTTGTTAAATTAATAGATAATTTTATACTGTTTAATTTTTAGTTTATCTTTATCATTAATCATAGTCATTTACTTATTTTATATTTTAAAGATATTATATTATTATATTCAAAAAATGATATAGTAAATTATTCTTTTACTTATAGTTTCTTAAGAATCTATAAATAAAAATGTGGACAAGTATTATTGGACGAGAGGAGTATTTCTTTCTATCCCATGTATAGTTATGTTGGAAAACTTCCCACGTTGTAAACTTGAAATAGGAGATTAACGGTATGTTTGGATCATTGTTATCCATTGTATTGTATTGTATTGTATTGTTACTATACCTACAATATTTGTTTTGATTGTTACTTAAAACATATTGTACTGTATCGTTAAATTTCGTTGTTACGTAATAATGGAAACCCCTATTTTATGGAACAACCAATTTTGTGTGTTTCCATTGTTACTTAATTTCTTTTTTCAATTATATATTTACATAATATTTCATAATACTATTTTACCCTTTACCTTAATTATTTAAATCTAGTCAAACCTCCTACCCTAGAATAATTAAGGATATTTAAGTAAATTCATAAATTATAATACAATACGATACAATCAAACCAAACAATTAAAATTTTACTAAACAACAGCAAACAATACAATCTAGCCAAATATTGTATGTACCATACAATACAGTACAATAGAATATAATACAATATAATACATTATGAAATAATGGATAACAATAATCCAAACAAAGTGTAAGTAAACAGACTTTCAATGTGAAAGTTGAAGAAGTATTTTTTTTTTGAGAAAAAATGAAAATAAAAAATTAGAGTGGTGCTACCATAGGAATACATAAGTAGAATTGTTTTCAAATTTTTATGAGTCGTATAAAATGCAAATGTTAAATTTGAAAATTAAAATTTTGCTTTCATAGAGATGTTTTTAGATTTTTATGAGTTACTCCACATAAAATGTAAAAGAGAAAACAACTTTTTGAGGTGAATATCCGAAATTTTGTGGCCATTGCCTTTTTAATAATAGATTTTTATTTTTAGATGGGAGATCTTTTTTTAAAAAAAAAAATTTGCAATTTAATTTGATAAAAAATATTTTATCCCTCTCAATTTTCTCTTTAGTATCAAACATATTCTCTAAAAAAAATTCTATTTCTATGTATTTATAGAGAAGATAGTTCTTTAAATTTAGGGAAAATTTATAAGTACCCCTCAATATATGCCCAAAATTTCAGAGACACACTTATACTATACTAAGATTCTATTACTCCCTAAACTTATTTTATAAGTAATTTTCTACCCGTTTTTGGCTTATGTGACAGTAGCTTAAAAAAAAGTCAATCATCGTTGAGCCCACAAGATAGTGTCACGTAGGCCGAAAAAGGGTAGAAAATTATTAATAAAATAAGTTCAGGGGTAATAGAACCTTAGTATAGTATAAGTGTGTTTCTGAGATTTCGGGCATAGGTTGAAGGGTATGTGTTTTTGAGATTTCGGGCATAGGTTAAGGGATACTTATACATTATCTCTTAAATTTATTATCATCATAAGTAGAATAATTTTTTTTTTATAAATTTATTGCAAAATCTTGCACTACCTTTATTAAGTATATATATATGCATGTATATTTAAAAATTAAAAATAAACAAAAGGTAAAAATTGATAATGTAAAAGTGAAACAAATATTTTAAAAAGTTAATGAAAAAGAAAAAGAGAACATCTTCTACAATACAAAAAGTTAAAGAAGATATTAATTTTTAAAATGAAGAGAGAATTATTTTCATAAAGAGAGAGAGAGAGGCGATAAATGTTTTCCCTTCCCAAGAAACTCTTAACTAACTTAGCAGAGACCTTAAATTCAAAGTACTCTTGTCGATGTTCTTGTAATTCTAAAATAAACTTTTTCAAAGTGTATTTTGTTTCTGCATTTTTCTCAAAGAATGCGTCTTAAGAGAGAAAAAGTGTCTTTATTTTCTGCTATATTTTCATTATTATTCGTAAAGCTGTTAATATGGGCAAGCCCATCCCATCCGGGCTAATTCATATAGGTTTTGATATTTTACGGTTCAGACCGGACTAGTTCATTCTTTGTGTGGGCCAGAAAATGATCGGCTCAGTCCACAAATACGTGAGCTACAGGCTTGCCGGGCCAGCCACTTTTTAAAAAATTATATATTTTTTATAATTATTAAATTAAATTTTAAATTATAATTTAAAAATATTATCATAAATATCGACAAAACAATATTACATTATGTCCGGCCTCATTTGTTTGCACTTAATGTGGTTTGAATCTTAATCATTCAGATTTGTCTCATTAAGTGTATTTGTTTTAAGAACTGAATCTTAATTATTCAGATTCAATTTATTAAGTTCGTTTGTTTTATTTTCTTATAAACCTCTTAATGGGTCTGGATATATCTGAATGAATCAGATTTGTAACACACCCTTAACACTATTCAGACTAAAAAAATAAGACTCCTATCTTCATTCAACTAAATCACGACAACACATAAAAATTGTTTTCTTATTTAATTAATATTAATTACATGCTTGTCATTATAATTTCCTTTATTCATATTAACTTAATATACATCTATTACTTTCTAAATTAATCAATATATTTGAATTGATAAGCACTCCCATGATTTTAAAAAATAAGAAAGTATTAGTTATTTGATCGATAACAATAAAAAAATTTAATAATAAAATAAAATATTTTCCTAAACTATATATTTATTACTCTATATAAACTATTTTAAATTGCATTATATTAGATTCTCAAAGTATTTGAGTGCAAAAAATAATCATATTAATGATGTAACTTGATGTTGAGTTCTTAAAAGATAAATCAACAAGCAGTGCCTTTTTGAAGTGCAGTGACAAATGTAATGTCAATTGTGATGATTACACTTATAATGTGTATTTAACATGGCTTTGTTTAACATTTAAATGGATTGTTACATTCTCGTATGATTTGAAAAAAAGAAGCTAGACACAGTATAATCGAGATCAAATATGTGTTTGTTTGAATTTCTATATATTTTTAATTAATAATATAATTTATCTTATCACATTTGCATTATATATATATAAATTTATATATGTAGAAGGACATGATTTCTTCATTTGCTGATTTAGCCATGACCAACATAGTCATTTTCTTCAAGATTGTAATTTTTTTTTAATTTTATTTTATAAATCGAATATAATATTTAATAACATTGCAAGAAAAATATAAATTATATGGAGATTTTCCTGGGGATAAGTATAAAAATTTGTTCACACACGGATGCACACACGCACACACGCACGCAGTCACACACACGCGCACACACACACGCACGCGCGCACACACGCGCACATACACACACGCACACACACGCACGCACGCGCATACGCACACACGCACGCACGCACGCGCACACACACACACTCTTTTGGGGAGTGTGTTTTAGCTGTAGTCTATATTATTAATGAAATTTCATCCATTGTGTTGAATAATACGTCCCCCTTTTGAGATGATGTTCAGCAAGCCACCAGATTTGTCTTACATGAGAATTATTGGTTGTTTGTGTCATGCCACCAACCTATTGAGGACATACAAGTTTGCACCTAGAGCTATCATATCAATTTTTATGAGTTATATATGACACCACACAAAAGGACAATATATAGGTGGCAACCATGGAGGAAGAAATACATGTGAAGATAATAAAACTTGAGAGATAGTGTCCTTACCTGATTGTAAAAAGGCTAAAGGATGCAAGTAGGTGTATAAAATTAAGTATAAAGTAACTGGTGAAGTTGAGAGATTAAAAGCTAGACTAGTGACCAAGAGCTATAGTCAGAAAAAATGATTGAATTATCATGAGAAATTCTCTCCAGTTGTTAAAATGGTCACTGTAAGGACAGTGCTAACTATTGTGCTACTAAGAGGTAGGATGTCCGGCAAATGAATGTCTATAGTGCTTTCTTGCAAGGTGACTTAGTGGAGGAAGTGCATATGCAATTACCTCATGATATCAGTCACATACATAATGGGGTCCAACCATATGCAAGTTGCTTAAGTCATAATATAGATTTAAGCAAGCTTCAAGGTAATGACATGCGAAATTGACTCAAGCACTATTAGTTGTTGGTTTTCCGCAAAGTCATATGAATTACTCTTTGTTGATCAGAATTTACTGATAACTAGTAATAGCATGAAGCTGATGAATGACTCTAAACAAGTTATAAAGGACAACTTTAAAATCAAAGACCTAGGACCATTAAGACACTTCCTAGGGATAGAGTTTGCAAGGAACTCTGGAGGGATTATCATGCACCACAAGAAGTATGTATTAGAGATTATTTCAGACTCGGATTTAGTAGGGTCTAAACCTATTGCCACGTCTATTGAAATAAATGTCAAATTAACTGCTATAATTTTTGACAAATATATAGGTTTTTTTTAACTGATTCACTATTATCAGATATTGGTGAATATCAAAGGCTGATTTAGAGGTTGAATTACCTAATTATTACTACACCTGATTTGTCTTATCTTATTCAAAACTTAAGTCAGTTCATGAATACACCAAAAGGGTCTCATATGGATGTTGTTGCTAAAGTTGTAAGATACATCAAACATGGTTCAGTTTCATGCATCTTTTACTTTTTTGGAATTTAAATAACAACCTACTATCTCAATGAGTTTTGCAGAAGTAAACTATAGAAACATGACTTTTACTATTGCTAAAGTTGAATGAATAATTGGTCTTTTTTTGTGAACTAGATATGCCTCTTGACTTACCCGTTGTTATGCATAGTAATAACACTGCTGTCAAATTCAATCTTGTCATTCATTAAAGGACCAAACACATCGATATAGATTGTCATTTTATTAGTGAGAAGATTCAAAGAGGTCTTGTATTCATTCAACATTTGGCCATTACTGAACAACTTGTTGATGTTTTAACCAAAGGCCTTGATCGTTTATAATCTTGCATCAAAGCTATGCGTAAATAACATATTCATATATCCTTGCTTGAATCAGGGTATTGAGGATTGTAATAAGATTATTGCTAAGAGTTGATTAGCAGTTAGTTAAAGACTGCTTAGTTAGTTATTATTGAGATTAGTTAGTTATCTAGCTGTCAGATTTTTATTGATTCATCAACATTGCTAGTTAGTTATCATCAATGTTATTATGTAAATACATATCAACACTTTAAGATTTTTTAGTACTCATTCATTTAGTTTGCGGATATGAATAAGATCAATACATTCCTGTAACCTTTTTCTTATATTTTCCCAAAGTAGTTAGATAATTTGGTATGTCGAAGAATAAAAAAGTTCACAATGTACATAGAAAGAGTCCAAAATTTGTAAAGAATTGTTTAATTTTGAAATAGAGCTGTAGACAATAAAATTCTCATCGAGAAAACAATAATCAAGAACGGAAAATTATAGCAACAATCGATTTTATTATTTCAAATGTGAGTGTTACAATCTCTATAATTCCTCTGAATTCGCCTTTTCAAATATAAATTCAAGGGCTTTAAAGCTTGTTCTTGAATCTATGATGAACTTGAACTTGAACTTTATCTTGATCTTGACTTTTATTTGAACTCAAGGGCTTCGAGCTTGTTCTTGAATTCGGTGATCTTGATCTTGATCGTTCTTAAACTTGAATGCTTGAATTCTTAAACTTGTAGCTTTGTAGAGAATTAAATTGCGTTTGTACCACGGAGTTTCTCTAGCTTCTTGTTTAGAATTTTCTGTCCATTTTCTGAATTATGAGGACCCCTATTTATAGTTTTAGAATAGAGGAGTTGCGATTGGAATATGATTCCGTTCATCCAATCAGATTGAAGTGACATGACATTTGGGCTTTATGGAGCGGGCTTGTCATCTTTGACACATGTCATGATTCTATTGGTTTTCTTATTTGACTTAGCATGCCACATCATCTGCACACATGGCGCCAAGATGGGCTCTAGAATGAGATGAGATTGAGTTTAACAAATTGGGTTCATCCAATGAGCCCAAATCAATTAATTTAGACTTTAATTAAATCCATATTTATTGGACTTAAATATTTAACTCAATTATATTAATCCACAATATTTATTTGGATTAATATATTTATGAATTCAATATAATCCAAATCATTTTATAAATTTATATTTAATAAATTTTAAATGATTACAAATGCCCCCTGCTTCAAGTCTTGTCGAGATATTTTATCTTTTAGAGACTAGGCTTGAAGCATTAACCGGTTACTAAATTCACCTTAGTTAAAAATGAATTATAATTGAATTAACAATTGTAATCCTACTCAATTTCATATTCCTATATATGGTTTATTGCCCAAACCAAAAGGAAATCATAATTCAATTAGGAATTGTAATCCTACTCAATTTCATATTCATATATATGTTTTATTGCCCAAGCCAAAAAGAAATTGTAATTGAACTAGGAATTGTAATCCTACTCAATTTCATATTCATATTATGTTTTATTGCCCAAGCCAAAAAGAAATTGTAATTGAACTAGGAGAAGGATTCTATCCCACCACATGACATCTATAAATAGATACATTGTCTCCATAATTTTATCTTCAATTACGGATTGTGAGCCTACGACGAAAAGGGCACACTCAAGGTAATTTTCCTTCTTTTTTTATTTATTTTCGTCACTTTTTTACAGCTTGACATGTTTGTCGTAGAAAATTCATATCTCATTGTAGAAAAATCGAAATCATGAACCGTTTGATTTTTTAGAAACTAGATTTTTCGTCTCTAACATACCCAAAATTCAAAATTTAATACCTTCAGAATCTTTCTAGATGATTTTTTAAAGTTAGCTATAAATTCTGTCATGCTAAAAATTCATCACTCTTTTACATCCTGACATGTTCGTCGTAGAAAATTCAAATCTCATTGTAGAAAAATCAAAATCATGAACCGTTTGATTTTTCAAAAACTAGACTTTTTGATTTATAACATATCCAAAATTCAAAATTTAATACCTTCAGAATCTTTCTAGATGATTTTTTGAAGTTCGCTCTAGATTCTGTCATGCTAAAAATTCGTCACTTTTTACAGCCTGACATGTTCGTCGTAGAAAATTCATATCTCATATGTAGAAAAATTAAAATCATGAACCGTTTGATTTTTAAGAAACAAGACTTTTCGATATCTAACATATCCAAAATTCAAAATTTATAACCTTCAGAATCTTTCTAGATTATTTTTTGAAGTTAGCTCTAGATTCTGCCATGCTAAAAATTTTCAGATTTGTGTGACTTATTAAAAATTTCGTGTCTTGATGTTGGAACAGCAAAATCACAATACACTTGGTGATTCCTAATCTAGACATAGAGGTATACAACACATCCAAGATTCAAGATTTAATACCTTTCAAATCTCAAACATCTTGTAACAATCTCTCCTTCACTTGTATTTTTTTCTTTTTTGTAGATTAGCAAAAGGAATTTTATATTTCATGGAGGCTACATAATGGAAGGATTTATCACATAAAAATGTGCTTAACGGCCATGCCTTAACAAAATAAATAAATAAAACTCTCAAGGTGTTCCATGGCCCCGAATGCTTAACCAACTTGATACTTTACTAGAATACCGTGTAATGCTCCCGCCTTGAAAATAACCTCAAGGTTTTACAAGGTCCCGAATGTTTAACCAACTTGAAGATTTTACTAGAATACCGTGTAACGCTCCTGCCTTGAAGATAACCTCAAGGTGTTACAAGGTCCCGAATGCATAACCATGAAGCTTTTCTAAAATACCGTGTAATGCTCCCGCCTTGAAAATAACCTCAAGGTTTTACAAGGTCCCGAATGCTTAACCAACTTAAAGCTTTTACTAGAATGCCGTGTAACGCTCCCGCCTTGAAGATAACCTCAAGGTGTTACAAGGTCCCGAATGCTTAACCATGAAGCTTTTCTAAAATACCGTGTAACGCACCCGCCTTGAAAATAAATTCAAGGTGTTACAAGGTCCCAAATGCTTGACCAACTTGAAGCTTTAGTAGGATACCATGTAACGCTCCCGCCTTGAAGATAACCTCAAGGTGTTACAAGGTCCTGAATGTTTCACCATGAAGCTTTACTAGAATACCGTGTAACACTCCCGCCTTGAAAATAAACTCAAGGTGTTACAACCCGAATGCTTGACCAACTTGAAGCTTAATAGGATATCGTGTAACGCTCTCCCCTTGAAAATAATCTCAAGGTGTTACAAGGTTTCGAATGTTTAACTAACTTGAAGCTTTAATAGGATACCGTGTAACGCTCCCTCCTTGAAGATAAACTCAAGGTGTTACAAGGTTTCGAATGTTTAACCAACTTGAAGCTTTAATATGATACCGTGTAATACTCCTGCCTTGAAGATAAACTCAAGGTGTTACAAGGTCCTGAATGCTTAACCAACTTGACACAGAATAAACCCGTGAAAAGACCAGTTTAAGGTGCAAAGGGACACATATTGTCCACCTTAAGGCATGAAAATTTAAAGATCCTTTTAAAGATAAATTCGTCGGAACTCTAGCTTAAGGTGCAAAGGGACATGTTTGTCCACCTTAAGGCATATAAATTTAAAGATCCGTTGAAGGATAAATTCACAACAAATCTAGATTAAGGTGCAAAGGGACAAATATCGTCCACCTTAAGGCATGAAAAATTTAAAGATCTTTTTAAATATACACCAGTGAAAAAGTAAATTTAAGGTGCAAAGGGACAAATATTGTCCACCTTAATACATGAAAATTTAAAAAGATTCTTTTAAGTATACATCTGTGAAAAGTCCTAGCTTAAGGTGCAAAGGGACAAGTTTGTCCACCTTGAAACATAGAAATTCAAAGATCTATTGAGGGATAATCCGCAACAATGCTAGCTTAAGGTGCAAAGGGACAAATATCGTCCACCTTAAGGCATGAAAATTTTAAAGACCCTTTTAAATATACACCAGTTAAAAGGTCAACTAAAGGTGCAAAGGGACAAATATTGTCCACCTTAAGACATGAAAATTTAAAAAGATTCTTTTAAGTATACATCCGTGAAAAGTCCTAGCTTAAGGTGCAAAGGGACAAGTTTGTCCACCTTGAAATATAGAAATTCAAAGATGTATTGAGGGATAATCCGCAACAAAGCTAGCTTAAGGTGTAAAGGGACAAATTTCGTGCACCTTTAGGCATGGAATTCAATTACATACGCATTTAGAGACTTCTACTTATATACTTGAAGTCTTACCTTCATACTTAGAGTATTTGAATACTTCAACCTGTATACTTATAAAATTTGGATACTTCAAATAATAAACTCGAAGAATATAAAGACTCAAATTTACATACTTGATCTAATTTAAAGACTCCCACCGTACTAATAAGAGATTCATATTTTTTAAGGGTTTTCCCCTTCCATAAACCCATCAATACTTCGTGCAAGTCTTAAGTTTGATGAGACAAAAGATAAAAATAAAATATATATCGCTTTGACTTTCATGCAATAGATCAAGTGGGAATATTTTTTTTTGACACTCATGCAACTGAACTTAGAATATGGTTCTAAGCGCCTACGTACCTCAATAAAGAGGATCAAGTCACAACGTAGTTCTGGGGATTTGAGTGATTATTCTTTTTTTTTGTTGTGCCGTACACAGTTTATACTCTTGCGGGCAAGGAGTGACATGCAGTTTAGGCTCGTACCTTAAGGAGCATCATCTTCCTTCAAGGATAGTATCTCTTTAGAAATTTGGCATTAATAGGACTGATCCTTAAGCCATCAGCATGAACAAGCTTGTAAGAACCATTTGAATATGCTTCTTGTACGACATATGGTCCATCCCACTTTGAGGTAAATTTGCCCCCAGACTTGTGCGAAGTAATGATTGGTCTTCTTACCGCGAGAACTTTATCTTCAACTTGAAATCACCTTAAGCGAACCTTCTTATTAAAAGCATGAGATAGACGAGCTTGATAACATTCAAGGTTTTGTTGAGATTCTAACCTCTTTTCATCAAGTGCTTCTAACTCAGCAAGACGCAATCAAGCATTTTCTTCCTCAGTGAGCCCTTCTTGAATAGCAAGTCTTAAGGAGGGTATTTGACGCTCGAGTGGCAGGACTGCTTCAACTCCAAAAGCAAGTGAATATGGTGATTCTTGAGTTGGTGTGCGATATGTTGTCCTATATGCCCACAAAGCTTCCTCCATTCTTTCATGCCAATCCCGTTTGGATTTGGAGACAACTTTCTTGAGCAGGTTGCATAGAGTCTTATTGAATGTTTCAGCAAGACCATTAGCGGCAACATAGTACATAGAAGATTTGCGTTGCTTAAAGTAAAAAAAATCACAAATCTTGTTCATTAACTTGTTATCAAATGGTTTTCCATTGTCTATTATTATATAGCGAGGGATGCCAAAGCGATAGATAATATTTACTCGATAAAATTTGCAACATTCTCTTTCTTCGCCTCTTTAAGAGCGACAGCTTCAACCCATTTTGAAAAGTAATCAGTTGCAGCCAAGATGTACAAATGTCCACCAGAAGACTTTGGTAATGGTCCTACAATATCCAGACCCCAAGCGTCAAATGGCCAAGATGCGATGGTTGGGTGTAATACTTCGGGTGGCTGATGAATGAAATTCGCATGAAATTGACAAGCTTCACATTTTCTAGCATAATATAAGCAATCTTTCACCATGATTGGCCAGTAATACCCCATCCTCTTTATATGAAAATGAAGTTTCGGTCCAGATTGATGTGATCCACATACTCCTGAGTGTGCTTCTTGCAGAGCTTGAATCGTTTCTTCCTCTGTCAAACATCGTAATAACATACCCTCAAATAATCTTCTATATAATGTATCCTTGTATTAAAGGAAACGAGGTGCACGACGACGTATGTCAGTTCTTCTTCTTGGATTTTCTGGAAGTATCCCATAACATAGGTAATCAATGATGGGTTGTCTCCAATCTTCCTCCTCAGCTTCAACAATGGCGACGATATGATCAAGCTTATTTTCAATATATTCTTCCTCATTTGACGGTGGTACTATCCATTTTTGACAGATAATTACTTGCGTTTGATCAGGAAGGGTTAGCGTTGAAGCTAGAGTAACCAATGTATCAACTTTCTTATTCTCTGTTCGACGCACATGTTGAAGGGTTACATCCCCAAGCCATCTTATCAACTTTTGAGCATAATCATGATAAGGTCGCAATTCAGGCTTTTTTACCTCATAACTTCCTAAGAGTTGATTAATCACCAATTGAGAGTCACCAAAGACCTGTAAATGTAATTGTTTCATGTCAACGGCCATTTCAAGTCCAAGTATCAGTGCTTGATATTCAGTGACATTATTGGAGCAACATTGTTTTAGAGTAAAAGAGAATGGTAGAATCTCTTCTTGTGAAGTGATGAACACCACGCCAGCACCAGCTCCGCCGCGATGTGCAGCCCCGTCAAAGTACATTTTCCAAGGAGGTTGAACTTCAATTAACATCGCATCTTCATCAGGAAACTCATCAGTTAACTCCCAATCATTTGGTATAGGATGGTCTGCTAAGAAATCCGCTAGTGCTTGTCCCTTCACGGATTTTTGAGGGATGTACACAATCTCAAATTGTTGGAATTGGAGGTACCATCTTGCTAGTCGGTCACTAAGGACAGATTTTGACATAACAAACTTGATGGGATTTGCTTTAGAAATAAGGCGGACAACATGAGCTTGAAATAATACTTCATCTTTTGAATTGAGAAGACCAGTGCCAAGCATAACTTTTCAATTGGCGAATAATTTAGCTCATTTGGCGTCATCATTCTACTTAAGTAATAAAGAGCATTTTCTTTGCCTTCACTATTCTCTTGAGCTAACATGGCTCCTACAGACCTTTCTTGTGCTGCAATGTAGAGTATCAATGGTTTTCCAGGTATTGGGGCTGCCAAAACCGGAGGTTTCGCTAGATACGATTTGATACTTTTAAAGGCTTCGCTACATGTCTGGTCCCAATTAAAAGGAGCACCTTTCTTCATGAGATGACTAAATGGTTGACATCTCCCCGCTATATTTGAGATGAACCTTCTCAAGTAGGCTAACTTTCCTTGGAGACTTTTTAACTCATGAATATCTCGAGGTTCAGGCATCTTTGATATTGCATCGACTTTGGCTTGATCAATTTCAATTCCTCGATGTCTCACAATAAAGCCAAGGGACTTGCCAGAAGTAACTCCGAAGGCACATTTCAATGAATTCATCCTTAGTTGATATCTTCGGAGTAACTCAAACAACATCCGTAAGTCTTTCAAATGACCACCCCTCTTCCTCGACTTCACTACCAAATCATCAACATAACATTCAACATTTTTATGGAGCAAGTCGTCAAAGATATTTTGCATAGCCCTTTGATATGTGGCGCCAGCATTCTTTAAACCAAATGGCATCACTTTGTAGCAATAAATACCTTTTGGCGTGCGAAATGCAGTGAGTTCTTCATCTTTTGGTGACATGCGAATTCGATTATATCCAGAAGAACCATCCATGAACGACATTGCCTCATAAACAGTGGTGGCATCAATCATCAATTCTGGAATGGGAAGAGGAAACACATCTTTAGGGCATGCATTATTGAGATCTCTAAAGTCAACGCAAACTCGAATTTGACCATTCTTCTTCCTCACAGGAACAATACTTGAAATCCATGTAGGATATTTGACCACACGAATAAAGCCTGCCTCAATGAGTTTGTTAACTTCATTTTCTATCAACGGAATCAAGTCTGGTCTAAAACGTCTTTGAGCTTGTTTAACTGGACGAGAACCATTTTTGACTGCCAATTGATGGACCACTACTCTAGGATTCAATCCAGGCATTTCTTTGTAACTCCAAGCGAATACATCTCTATATTCTTTGAGTACATTCATGTAAGCGACTTCTTCATCAATTTGTAGAAACGCACTCAAGTAAGTTGGCTTCGGATCTTCATCAGTGCCAAGGTTAACTTCCTTCAAAGGATCTATTGTGATCTTTACTCCTTCTTCAAGTTCTGGTGGAGCATCTTTAGCATCTTCCTCTTCCACAGGATCATTGTCATTGACCGATATATGACCACACGAGACAATATCTTCTACCCCTTCCTCAATCTTCTTTTGAGGTAAAGAATCGTACTCATTTTTTATTGTAATATGATTTGAGGAACCCACACTTTCTTCATCTTCCTCGCTCTCTTTGGTGTAAACCATAGTATGAACCTTTACCTTGAGTTCTTTTTTACAGGAAACCACAAGTTCCACTCATTGCCTCATCTTAGAAGGAATCGAACTTCTGAAATCCTTTCGAATAAAATGTGAAGCAGGCGTTGTAACTTTTAAATAACTTCTCAGGTTCTTGTTATTCTTCTTCAGAGGACCTAACCTCTCAAACACAGAAATTCTTGTTGTCGCTTCACCAAGTTGATCAAAGACAGAAGGCTTTTTATTGGGACCAGTGACGTCATCTTCAAAAGTTATATGATTATTACTGGCCCTTCTTATGGAAATGCGAATTGGCGGCGGTTGGCTATAACCTAGGCCTTCACGCGCTTTCCTAGTTGTATCTTCTGATGGGAGTTTCCCTAGCGCTGATGGCTCGCTAGGGTTGTATCCTGCCTTCACAAATAACTTGTAGGCATTGGGATCAAAACCTTCTCTTGTGCGCTTTGTAGGGAGAGCCATATCTAGCACTTGATCTTGAGCGACTGACTTCTCTGGCAACTTTGAAGACAAGTTTATTGCATCAATCCGTCTTTTAGGAAGATCCAGCCCTCTTAATGCATTTTCTTCAAGGTTAGATGGTTGATCTTTTTCTTTCTTCTCTTTTGGAACATAGCAAAGCCTAGAAGTCTGCTTCTTCTTTGAAGACAGGATCTTACCTTCATTAAGAATGGGACAAGAGTCTTTAGTGTCAATTTTCACCTTTTTGATAGCTACATCAATTCTTTTGCTTATGATATTATCAATCTTGATTGATTTGACGTCATTGGATTTGACCCCTTTAACAACATAACTTCTCATATAGAATTTCGCATCCGCAAAGTGTGTCTCCACTTCGGTGAAAGGATTATCATCTGCAACTATCTTTCTTTCAATTCCGCCTTCAAGATATTTCAAACATTGATAGCAAGAAGATGAGACAATTCTATTCTCATGTACCCAAGGCCTACCAAGTAATATATCGTATGATGTCTTTGCGTCAATCACATGCATCCATGCGCTTGATCGCAAATCTCCCATGTGGATCTCTAATTTAATAGAGCCTATGGACCTCTGCCCGCCTTGATTAAGTCCTTGTATCAACAGACGACTTTCACTAAGTTCCCCAGTCATGATGCCAAGTTCCTTCAATGTGTGGATAGGCAAAATGTTGACTCCAGATCCTTCATCTATTAAGATTCTATTTATCTTCTTCTCTAGCACATGACCCACCATATACAAAGGACGATTGTGTAGTGCTTCACCAAATAGAAGATCGTTATCTGTAAATGTGATTTTAGTATCACAGACATGTGCTTCTTGGGAAGAAAGTTCAATAGATTTTTCAGAAGATGAAAGAGACATCATTTCTGAGATTTCCCTTGTTTCTTTTTCTTCTTCCCCAGGAGACACTTTTGGTGAGGATTCACTCGTTGTTCCTTCTTTTACAGTAGGAGGCACCTTCATTGTTTGTTCTTTATCCATATTGAAACATGATGCCTCGACATTGCCTTGAGTAGACTTTGTGTTGAACGAGCTTGGCAAGAATTCCTTTAGAGTCACAAGACGTCGAGGTTTTTGGTAGTGATGCACTTCAACCTTTGCCCTTTTGGGGCGCTTGGTTGATATTTGCTTCTCTGATTTCTTCACCATTTTTCCTTTAACTGGTTGCTTAGATAATTATTTTTGTAAGCTTGACTTGTTGCGTCTTCGCCTAGTTACAAGAATCCAACCCTCATCACCATCTATGTCAACGTCCTGGTCTACTGGCTCTTCTTCATGCTTTTCAGAGATATATATTTGCACCGGATCCAGTGACCCAAACGTGATAGAGGTATGATTAGAACTATCCTTCTCATCATCAAGGATAATTTTATTTTCGTTAGCCAATCACATCACTCTATCCTTAAAGACAACATTTTTCAAGAGGATGACTCACAAGTCTATGATACTTGCAATAATTTGGGTCATTAGTTTTTCCAGCTTCATCGGGTTGCTTCATCTCTTGCAAGTCAATGAGCTTTAACTCAAGCAATTCATCAAAAATTTCAGAAATGGCAGAATCCAAGAAGGGATACTTTTTCCCTTGCATCTCCCTTAGCGTCGAATTTTGATTTGAACGTGCTTGGAAAGTCGTTCTCACATTTTGTTTTATGCCCTCATTCGTGGTGAACTTTGCGGGTGATACATTTACACTCATGGATTCTTTGTTGTCATTTCTGGGCAGAAACTTGCTCCATCTCTTGGGTTCCTACTCGTCCCTTCCTTTGCGAGGATCATGGACAACAGTCATATCTTTTCCGGCAGATGACATGCTCAAATCCATATCGTGAGCACGAGTAGCTAAATACTCGAAAGATTTTGGTTTTATTCTTTGCAAGATGTAAAGAAGCTCCCAGTGCATTCCTTGAATACACATTTCGATTGCAGAAGCTTCACTAAGCCTGTCCTTGCAATTTAGGCTCGCGTTCCTCCATCGATTTATGAAATCTATGACCGGTTCGTCCTTCCTTTGGCGAGTATTCGTGAGTTCTACCATGCTCACCGTGCGCCTTGTGCTATAGAAGCGATTGAGAAACTCATGTTCTAGTTGCTCCCAACTATCAATAGAGTTAGGTTCGAGATCCGTGTACCAATCAAAGGCATTTCCTTTTAGAGAGCGGACAAACTGTTTGACAAGATAGTCTCCATATGTTCCAGCATTATTACATGTCTCCACGAAGTGCGCAACATGTTATTTCGGATTTCCTTTTCCCTCAAATTGTTGAAATTTGGGAGGTTGATATCCAACAGGCATTTTAAAATTATCAATCCTAGCAGTGTATGGCTTAGCATACATATGAGAAGACTTGGTGGAGACTTCATACTTATCTTTGATAGTGCCTTCAATAAACTCCTTCAAGCGATCGAGTGGGATCATTCCTTCAGAAGAAACTGGCATCTCTTTAACAAACGGGGCTTTCTTAGATCTTCGATTTCTTGTACTTCAATGCCCTTTCCAGGTGCATGGCTCGCATCTCCATCTAAGAGTCCTTCTATCCTGTCCATCAACTTGTCAATTCGAGATTCTTGGTGTTGTACATGCTTCATCAATCCTTCAACCAACTTCGTCAGAATTGCGAGTTGTTCCTCAGGAGAGGAAGCAACAGTCACCATCGTTTGCATGATCATCAGAGATGCAGGAGAGTAACATGGATTGTCACGTAAGTTAATTTTCAGTGGACTCACGTTACGCAATATACGTGGAGATGATTCATAAGTTGAATCACAGTTCTCCCTTGTGGTAGAGTTTTTGGAACCAGATTGCTCAAGTAGAGCCAATGTCTTCTTGATCTTTTCAGCAACACTACTTCCTCCTTCTAGAGCATTTGTGGAGGAACTTGCTCCTTTTGGAGTCGAAGACCCAAAAATAGGAGTTGACGCAGACGACACTTGAAGTGTTTGTTGTTCTAGTGTAGCAGTCTTGCTTCTCGTAACAACTCTAAAACTTACAAAGGTAACACCAAGGGTGTCTTCAACTTCAGTAGAGAACTTGGAGCTAGTGACCTTAGAGGCGGTTGATCGAGAGTTGTTGTTCATGAAAGTCATCTTGAAATTCTTTGACGTTTGAAAAGTTGAGATGAGAGGTAGAGATTGTCCCACTGGGCGTGCCAGAATTTGTAGACAATAAATTTCTCGTCGAGAAAACAATAATCAAGAACGGAAAATTATATCAACAATCGATTTTATTATTTCAAATGCGAGTGTTACATCTCTATAATTTCTCTGAATTCACCTTTTCAAATATAAATTCAAGGCTTTAAAGCTTGTTCTTGAATCTATGATGAACTTGAACTTGAACTTTATCTTAATCTTGACTTTTATTTGAACTCAAGGGCTTCGAGCTTGTTCTTGAATTCGATGGTCTTGATCTTGATCGTTCTTAAACTTGAATGCTTGAATTCTTAAACTTGTAGCTTTGTAGAGAATTAAATGGCGTTTGTACCACGGAGTTTCTCTAGCTTCTTGTTTAGAATTTTCTGTCCATTTTCTGAATTATGAGGACCCCTATTTATAGTTTTAGAATAGAGGAGTTGCGATTGGAATAAGATTCCGTTCAGCCAATCAAATTGAAGTGACATGGCATTTGGGCTTTATGGAGCGGGCTTGTCATCTTTGACACATGTCATGATTCTATTGATTTTCTTATTTGACTTGGCATGCCACATCATCTGCACACATGGCGCCAAGATGGGCTCTAGAATGAGATAAGATTGAGTTTAACAAATTGGGTTCATCCAATTTAGCCCAAATCAATGAATTTAGACTTTAATTAAATCCATATTTATTGGACTTAATAACTCAATTATATCAATCCACAATATTTATTTGGATTAATATATTTATGAATTCAATATAATCGAAATCATTTTATAAATTTTTATTTTATAAATTTTGAATGATTACAAGAGCATCCAATTTTAGTATTTTAACTAAAACTCCGTCGCCCGAGATGAATTCAACACGGGTGCACAAGAGTGTTACCCTCTGAGGAAAAAAAAAACCTAGCGAAAGAGAAGAAACAAGAATAAAAGAAAATATTCACCTCCAAATCGTAAGAGGCAAAAAAGGGAAAAGAAAATGCTGGAACCACTATTGTCTGAGTATTCAAACTCGAATCCAAATTTTTTAAAGCCAAATCTTTTTTTACTTAGAGCTCATTTGATATGAATCTTGTATGAACTAGTACTTATTGTTAGTATAGAATTGGGATAGATATTGACATAAAATTTGTGTGCATTTGATATACTATTTATATAGCAAAATATAAATAGTAGTTGCAATTTGTTTTGAAATTGATATTCTTTTGGTATGAATTGGTGTTTACTTTTTGTATGAAATTGATATTAATATTATGTAGAATAATTGTATGGAATTGATATAATGCTATATAACAATCTCATATACAATCATGTTTTATTAAGATAAAAAACCTTCCATCACAATATAAAACGAACATGAATACAAAACAAAAAAATTGTGAGAAAAGATAATGGGGCCAACAATTTTAAGCGATGATAGAGAAAGAGACAAACATTGATTTTTTTTTTTTTAAAAAAACGAAATCTATTTGCTAGAGAATTAACAGGTGAGAGAAAAGACAATAGTTTTTTTGAACTAAACAAGGAAAACATATATTTTTTTTGTTACGACTCTCCTAAATTTTATTTATGTCTATTATTAATTATTACTGTTATTAAAATTATTAATTTGTCTATTAATTTATATTATGTTTTTTAAAAACTTTCTTTTATTTAATAAATGCTATAGCCCATAATTGTTTAATGTTAAAACTTGAAATATAAAGAATAATGTGATAATTAATAATAATTAGTCTTATGTTTGTCGATTATAAAATTTTTCTATTTATGTGTTATATTTTTCATGACATTATATTTATTATATACAATAGGCAACATAGTAAAATTATTCTTCTATTTATAATTTTTTTTAAAATGCACAAAATCAATAGTGAACAGCTATGTTGGACAGATGGAGATTATTGAATTTGAAAACTACGTAGAAAGTATTGTAATCTCACTGATTTACAACATTTGATTGACTCTTGTGCTACATATACCGAGACAAGGAAGTAACATGTACTGTTTATAAATTTTATAAAAATGCTATGAATTATAATAATAGCAACTTAAAATATTTAAAAATCATATTAAACTCTTTGACCCTCTAAATTTTATCTATATCACATAAAGCGAAATTAAAAAGATAACAAATATTTAATCCATACTTCCATAGACACTTGTGTTATGCCTCATTTTGTACTTATTGGAGGTCTGAATTTTAATCATTCAGATTCAGCTATTAAGTACGTTTGATTTTTAGGTCTAAATCTGAATAATTCAAATTCAACTTATTAAATTCATTTGTTTTATTTTTTAAAAAACCTCTTAATGAGTCTGAACAGGTTTGAATGAATCAGATCTGTAGGAGACTCTTAACAACATTCAAACTCATTTAATAAGTTATCAAATAATAACATTGTTTTTCTGCTTTAAGCATGCTTTTTTAATCTCATAACTAAAAACTTTCTTTTTCTCTTTTTTCAATCAAACACCATTTTTTCCCTCTTGAATTGGTAAGTTTTCATAAATACTTTCAAGTTTTTTTTATATTAATATTTTTTTGTATTGATTGTGTCAAGAACACTGTTGGTGTATTGGTGTTTATCAAGTTTTCTGAATGAAAAAGAATTGTACTGCATATCATGATTATTAAAACTTTTAAAACTTTTTTTTAATCAAAAGTGATATATTTTGTTGAAATGAAAATTTTATGGTATTTAATAATTGAATGTTAATTTCACGTGCACATTCAAATATTGAAAACAAACAACATTAATTATTTATTGTTCAAATTTAGATACGACATCTTAATATTCAGATGTGTATTCAAATCAAAAAATTTGAATCTTAAACAAATCTTAAAATTCAAATATGTATTTAAATTCAGACCTCTTAATTTTAATAGAAATAAATGAGACCTCAGTATATATATATAAAGTCAAAACTTTTTAGTGAAAGATTATCTACCTTTTATCTGTTAAGAATAAATTTTACATTAAACAAAATTTTGTGCATTACTCCTTTCTTATTTGAATGTGTACAAAATGTTAATATTAAATCCTACTTTACATATATTTAGCAGTTTTAGTCAATTTATCTTCTGTTATTGAAAATTTGATTTCAATAATCATTGAATAAAGATATAATGATATAAATATATTGCATCTATTTCTTGAAGAATATAAAATTATATATATAAATAGAAATGACTGGAATACCAAAATATAAATAGACACTAATAAATCTATTACTTACTCCGGCTGTCTTAAAGTAGTTGTTTATTTTTTTTAATTATTTCTAATTATTTGTTTATTTTAATAAATTTAAAAAATAATCATCAATTAATTTCTTTGAAAAAAATAAAAATTTTTCAAAATCATAAATTTTAATTTAACCACTTTATCATTAATAAAGGTAAATTTATTATGTTAATTTTTAAAAATAAATATATTAATTTAGCAAAAGATAAATAATTAAGGACCGATGAAACGTATTCTTGTTGAGGAAAGGTGTTACTAAGGGGAATAAAAACAGACGGTTGAGTTTTAGAGAAGATGTCCACAAGAGGAAAGTTAGCCTCTGCTAAATGCCAAAAAACATCCACTCAAATGGGAGTGGGGACTGATTTGATAAGAAAGTTGTGGTTAGGTTTCTTCCACCAAAACCTAATTCATTCCCTCTTGCGATACCTTTCGATGCGCGAATCAATTGTATATAAAAATAATGCTAAATAAAATATATTTATAATGTTTATATTAATTTTATATAAATTGTTTTTTACCTTTTTATAATCATATTCACCTAAATAATTACATCATATATCTTTAATTAGTTTCACTTTAAATTAATATTATATATTATATTGATAATTTGATATTATTAAGATTTCTTGCTTAGAAATTATTAATGAGTAACTTCTAAAGAAAAACCTTTAACGGTACTCATACAATATATATAAGTGAAAATTATCAATCTTAAGGAACGAGGTATAAGAATTCGGCTCTTCTCCATTTCTCTTCTCTCTATTTATTCTCGTTTTGATTAGTAACATATGACAAAGGCTAAGTTAAATAGATAAGATTTAGTTTTAAAATAAATCTCTAACGATGATTTAAATAATAAATATTTAATATTAAAAATAGATTATCTTCTTCATAAATTTTTAGGGGGAAAAGGTCCTCTTCCTAATTTTTTTACGCAGGATGTTACTTTTATTTTCTTTTTATGTAAATCTTTTTATTGCATTTTTTCCTTAAGTTTTTCTTTTTATCCATTAGCCGTTGAAGAGTCTATTATTTTTCCTATTTTTATTTCATCATTTTTTTTATTTTTGCTAAAAAATTAACATTAGCTATTATTTGACAGCAGTTCAATGTTCATATACTCGATAACATCCGTTTATTTTTTTTTAAAATACCCTACATAAAAACAAATAGGAAGAGAACTTTATTGTCTCTATAGACAAAATAATATATTGCTAAGATTGTAATTTATAATATTTTTAATGTTAAATATATAATATATTTATTATTTAAATTATGATTAGAGATTTACTTTAAGAATTAAATTTTAGCCATTTAATTTAATCTATGCCATGTGTCACTAATCCAAATTGAAACTTGGAAAAAATCGAGAGAAGAGAAGTGGAGAGGAGCTGAATCCGAGGTATATGGACTGTAATTTTATTTTATTTTAGAAAATGAATATTTCTTGGATTACTTTAATTTGAAATATGAACATATAATTATTTTGAATTTTATGATTCATTCATGTAACTTTTCTATTTCTTATGCAATGTTATAGGACATATTTATTTATAGAAATAACCTCCACGATTATAATGAAAATAATATATATATGATAAGGATAATTGAGTCTTTAATATACTAATACATGTTCTAAATCTCTATACATTACTATATATAAAAAATTTAAATCTATAATTAAGAGCGAAAAAAAAGCAAACTCATCTGTACAAAGATGCAACTTTACATGTAAAAACAATTTGTTAAGAAATCTACCTGGAAGCACGTTTCATCCACATTAATATATTTGATTATTTGTTGCCGAAAGTAAAAGAAGATGATAGGATGAGAACATGCTACACCAATTAGAAAATTCCATTATTCCAATCTTTTATCTACACAAACATGCAATTTTATCATTTCTCAATGCCCCATGCCATCTGACATTGTCTTAAATCACTATTTATTTTTATCAATTGCAAATTCTTAAATGGTTTCTAATCCTTAATAAGTGTACGTAGGGAATAAAAGCCATGTTGGAAATGACACAAAGACGGGATAGGGTTTAGATTATATACCTTTAGTTATGTGATATAACTTAACATATTTTGGAAGTAGGAGGAGTATGAATTTAGAATAATTTTGACTAGATGAGAAGAAATTAAAGAATGCAGGTATACATGGAAATTACAGTTGTATCAGGACTAAACAATTCGATCTAATTAAAGTGAGATTCATCGTATAATTCCAATATTGTAGAAGAGTAAAGAAACGTCTTACATTACACAAATAGGATAAGATTCTTGATTCTATAAAAAAGATTCAGCGTGTCTTAAATTACCTGCCAATCCTGTTAGAGATGATGATGGACCAACAAGATGCTTATCATCATTGCCTCACCAGGTGGGTGCCATTCTACAATGTCTACATTTTCTACAACTTCTACTCATTTCTTATCATCTCTTGTTATCTTCCGTATCTTTTTTTTTTAAAAAAAAATCAGAAATAATAAAAAATAAAAATAAAAATACATAGAACTATTTGAATTCACAAATTCACAGTGTCCTTAAAAAATTTAATTCTTTTAAGTATTTGAGGTTGTAGATTAATTCCTACCAAGAGCAATCAGATTAACCATTAAAGAAGTAGCGATACCTCAAGCTTCAATAATTTCAACGAACATAAAATGACAGAAACAAATTACACATACAAACACTATCGATCGATTTTGTCTTATAAGAAATGTATGCAAGAGGTGTTGCCAATCTATGTTTGAAAAGAGAATTACTTATTCCAACAAAATTTTGCAGGAACACGAAGTTACCAAAGTTTTAATAAATTAGTAAGGGAGATGAACATGAATTAATTTAGGAAAAAAATAAATATGTAAACGTACCAGAATCTGGAAAATTATAACAGGAAAAAGATCAAGCCCACTGAATTCACAGTGTCCCTTTAAGGAAATTATTCCCCTCTAGTATCTGAGGTTTGATTTGGAATATGTCCTTCAAGAATAAAATGATCTCAATCACCAGCGTATTGATACCAAAAATTATGGTGTCAGCGAACCACTCAATAATAATAAATATACACGAAGAAAGTTTTGTGTAGAAGAAGGAGAAATAAGAAAAATTCGTTAGTAAAAAATCTGAAGAATAAATAATATTTATAGGCAAGAGGAACAGTTTTAAAAGGTTGCAACCCTTTCAAAATCCACACGATCATTAATGAAAGTTTGCAACCTTTCAAACGATCCTGGATGTTACTGAAAGTTGCAACCTTTCAGAACAATCATTTTCAAACGGAGGGAAATTTAAATAAAATCAGGAAATATTTTAAATAAAATGGATCGTGCGGATTCGAGTCGGGTCGGGTCAATCAACTAAAACATTGAAACGTTTCGGTTAATCTCAACTAAATAATTGAAAACGTTTATGTTATCAACCAATTAATTGAAAATGTTTTGGCCATTTAATTTAATTTAATTAATTTAATAGATAATTAACTAAATAATTAAAACAAACTTTGTCCAAAAAATTAATCTCTTGATCTATCATTTTCCGAAGTCGAAACCGAGCGAACGACGACGACAGCGGCGTGAGGGGGGTCCCTCTTTCCAACCCTTTTAACAATTAATTGGAGTGTTTCCATATTTAAACTCTTCTGTTTTTCTTTCCACCACTGATGAGGGACAAATGCCTTTTCATTAAAGCATAAGAGGACTTTTTAAGTTATAACTCTTCAAGTTCCCAATTTTTCAAGTTCCTCTCTTTTCATCTTTCCTCCAATTCCCATTAATTCTTGCTACATACCCAACAATCCCTCACATTAATAGAGAATAGTTATAACATAGGAGTGCACATACAAATGTGCACTGTACATGCAAGGATTAATTACATTTGGATAAGTAGGTTTTTCCTTGGACTTTCCGTACTGAACATATGTTGTATATAATTGGTCAATCTGTAGATGCGATATCTTTAAACCGACGAACTTTGGTGTACACCTAGAAAATCATATGTCACACAATTAATCCTTTACTGTTTATGGTTCTTATAGTTGTGTTCGTTTTAGCCATGAACACCTCCTGGTTTCATGAGTGTATCGAGAATGGTTTTTTGACATAAAATTCTCTTTGAAGCGGCTTACACTTCACACTCACATGAGTAATTGCTAACCGTTTCATATCATAGATACACTATTTGGTCAAATCTTCCAAAGTTAGCAATCAATAAAAACCTTAAACTTCATTAACTCATTAACATGACTTAAAGTTTTAACCCTGTTCATAAACATTGTCTTCATCATGAGAATGGATTGAGTTGATTGACAATGTCGAACCGTCAATCACAACTTTATTTTTCTTCTTGATTCTAGATCTTGGGATCTCTAGTCTGCTAGATCGAGTTACCTCCATGCTGACTTGTCCTAAGCCGTTAACCCATTTCCTTAGATGATTTTTCAACTTTCTCTCTCACTAGGTCTTTTGTTAGTGGATCTGACACATTATCGCTTGACTTCACATAGTTAATTGTGATAATTTCACTAGAGAGAATTTGTCTTGCGGTGTTATGTCTCCGTCGTATATGACGAGACTTATCGTTGTAAATGACGCTCCCTACCCTACCTATTGCTGCTTGACTATCGCAATATATGCAAATAGGTTCCACAGGTTTGGGCCAAATGGAATATCCTATAGGAAATTTTGGAGTCATTCAACTTCTTCAACAGCCTTTTCTAAAGCAATTAATTCAGATTCTATTGAGGAGCGAGCGATACATGTTTGTTTGGATGATTTCAAAGAGACTGCTGCTCCATCAAGTGTAAACACATATCCACTTGTGAATTTTACTTTATTTTGATCCGGTGATCCAATTTGCATCACTATATCCTTCAATCACAGCAGAATATTTATTACAGTGCAAATCATACTGTTATGTGTATTTTAGATACCCCGACACACGTTTTATTTCCATCCAGTGAGTTTGATACAATTCATAATATACATCAAATTTTTCAACACTCTGGCGTATTCCAATTTAGAGTCACTTTTACCTTCATTCTTTTAATTTAAAACTTAAATCAGTTGGAGTTTTGACAACATTGAAGTTCAAGTATTTGAACTTATCCAATACTCTTTCAATATAATGAGATTGAGATAATTCTAATCCCTGAGGAGTTTTGAGAATCCTGATCCCTAAGATCAAGTCAACAAATCCTAAGTTCTTCATATCGAAATTGCTGGAAACCATGCACTTAGTAACATTTATATCGTCAATATGTTTACTCATTATTAACATGTCATCAACATATAAACAAACAATGACTTCATGATTCAGAATATTTTTTATGTAAACACACTTTGACATCCGTTAATCTTGAATCTATTTGCCAACATTGTTTGGTCAAATTTAGCATGCCATTGTTTGAGTGCTTGCTTGAACCCACAAAACGACTTCACAAGTCTGCACATTTTCTCTTCTTTACAAGGAACTACAAACCCTTCATGTTGTTCCATGTAAATTTCTTCCTCCAACTCTCCATTTAAGTAGATTTTCTTTACATCTATTTGATAGATTTTAAGATCATGCACTGCCGCTAGTGCTATTAATATCCTAATTGATGTTATCCTTGTTACTGGAGGTTATGTGTCAAAATAGTCCAGACCTTCTATTTGTCTGTATGTTTTGACTATAAGTCTAGCCTTATATTTATCAATAGTTCTATCAGCTTTTATTTTCCTTTTAAAGATCCACTTTTATCCTAAAAGTTTATTTCCTAGAGGAAGATCAACCAATTCCCAAGTATAATTACTTAAAATTGATTCTATCTCACTATTGAAAATTTCTTATCAATAAGTTGACTCAGATGAAGACATATCTGCTTGAAATGTCTGAGTCTCATTTTCAAGCAATAGTGCCACAAATTCTGGTTCGAAAGAAGTGGGTTTCCATTGGCGAGTACTAAGCTTAGGATCCTCACTAGGTAGTGTATTCTTCATTGATTTTTTTGTGGCCGTTTAGGTCTTTCACTTGTCGACCCACATTTAGTTTTATACAGATAAGTGTTTTCAAAGAAATCTGCTTATCTGACATAATTATCGTATTAATATGAATTTCAAGATTATCAGATTTGTAAACCAAAAATTGGCAGGCTTTACTGTTCACAACATATCCAATAAATACACAATCTACCGTTTTAGATCTAATTTTTAACCTTTTGGGTAAAAGAATTTCTACCTTGGCTAAATACCCCCACACTATGAAATATTTTAAGTTGAATTTTCTTTCTTTTCAACAACTCATATGGAATTGATTGTGTTTTGCTGCGGGGGTAACCTATTGAGTGTCTTATTAGCCATAAGGATGGCTTCCCCCCAATCGTTTTGCGGTGAACCAGAATTGATCATTAAGATATTCATCATTTTTCTTTAATGTGTTGTTCTTGCGTTATGCCAAACCATTTGACTGTGGTGTATAGGGTGAAATAGTTTTATGAATAATACCGTATTCCAAACGTATCTCTGCAAAAAAATATTTGTATTCTCCACCCCTATCACTTCGAATCATTTTTATCTTTAGATTCAATTGGTTGTCCACTTCATTTTTGTATTGCTTAAATGTATCAATTGCTTCATCCATACTATTACGCAAATATACATAACAAAATCGAGTGCAGTCGTCAATAAAAGTTATAAAATACTTTTTTTCACCATGAGATGGTGTCAACTTCATATTGCACATATCTTTGTGAATTAAGTCTAAAGATTTTGAATTTCTTTCAACAGACTTGTAAGGATGTTTAACAAACTTACTTTCCGCAGAAATTTCACAGCTTGATTTATCGCATTTAAAATCAGGCAATATTTCTAAAGTAATCAATTTTCGCAAGGCTTTGTAATTATATGTCCCAAACGGGATGCCATAAATCATTTTACTCCAATAAGTAAACAGAAGCAGAATTCTTATAAATACTGTCAAAACCATTACATTCAATTTGAAAAGGCCCTCATTGAGGTAGCCCTTTCCTATGAACATCTCATTCTTAGTTATTACAACTTTATCACTAACTAGGACACACTTAAACCCGTTCTTAACGAGCTAATAGTAGGGACATGTAGAACACTATTCAAAGTCAACACCTTACCGAATGTCATTTTCAACATTACTTTCCCAGTTCCTGCAATTCTTGTTGTTGTTGTGTTTCCCATGAACAAATCTTCATCGTTCTCAGCAAGAGTGTACATTGCAAAGACTTCTTTCGCAGAGAAAATACGAGTGACACCTAAGTCAAGGAACCACTCCTTGGGATTTCCAACTAAGTTACACTCCAAGATCATTGCATACAAATCATCTACATCTTCCATCTCTTCCACGATGTTTGCTTGACTTTTTTTTGCCTTTGTCTTTGTTCATTTACTACCATATCTTCAGCAATCAGATCATGGAAAACATGTGGAAGTTCTTGAACTTGTGTTCCAATAGTTTTACTATCTACCATTTTATAGTCTAAAAACTTGCGACCATAAACTTTTTCAAGAATTTATCTTTTGTCTTATATTTCTTCTCAAGTACTTTCCACAACTCTTTCAAAGTTTTCATTGCACTATAGACATTATATAAGTTATCCTCTAAAGCACTCAGAATGTAGCCCTTACATTAGAAGTCTGCCTGTTTCCATGTTTCAATATTCATGATTTTTTTCTCTGTGTGGTATTTAAGCAACATGCACTAGAGTTTCTTCGCTGGTAAATTTCTGCAGATCAAGAGTGGTAAGCTAGAAAAATACCCATTGATGCTATCCTTTGAAATTCACACCAGATAATTTATCCAGTTTCTCTGCTTGTGGTATAACAATTTGAGTTGGTGCAGCAATAAACACTGTAATATTGTTGTTTTCCATTTCTGATAAATAAAAATCGATACAGTCTTAGTAAGCAATAACTTAAATTTGCAGACTTAAAATAATATAAAATTACAAAGGTTTTTGTCTCCACAAGAAAAACAAATTAAATAAAATAATAATTTCCTTAAGATTGTTGCAAATCTATTTTTGAAAACATAATTACTGATTCCAACAAAACTTTGAAGAAACACGAAGTTACCAAAGTTTAAATGATTAAGTAAGGGAGATGAACAAAAATTAATTTAGGAAAAACCTAAATCTGTAAACGTACCATATTCTGGAATATTATAACAGGAAAAAGATCAAGCCCACTGAATTCATAGTATCCCCTTAAGAAAATTATTCCCCTCTAGTATCCGAAGTTTGATTTAGAATATGTCTTGATAGAATGATCTCAATCAATAACGTATTGATACCAAAAACTCTGGTGTCACTGAACCACTCAACAATATTAAAATACACGAAGAATGTTTTGTGCAGAAGAAGAAGAAGAAATCAGAAAAAATTGTTAGTAAAAATTCTGTAGAATGAATGGTATTTTTAGACAAGAGGAATAGGTTTCAAAAGATTGCAACCCTTTCAGAATTCACACGATCATTGATGAAAGTTTGCGACCTTTCAAACAATCCTGATTGTTCCTAAAAGTTGAAACTTTTCAAAACAGTCATTTTCAAACAAAGGGATATTTAAATAAACCGGGAAATATTTTAAATAAAACGGGTTGCACAAATTCGAGTTAGGTCGGGTTAATCAACTAAAAAATTGAAACCTTCGGTTAATCTCAACTAAATAATTGAAAATATTTTTTTTATCAATTAATTAATTGAAAATGTTTTGGACATTTAATTTAATTAATTAAAAATGTTTTGGACATTTAATTTAATTAATTAAATAAATAATTAATTAAATAATTAAAACAAACTTTGTCCAAAAAATTAATCTCTCGATTATTTTTCAAAGCTGAACCGAGCGAGCGACGACAACGACGGCGCAAGGGTGTCCCTCTATCCAACCCTTTTAACAATTAATAGGAGTATTTTTATATTTAAACTCTTCTATTTTTCTTTCTACCGTCGATGAGGGACAAATTCTTTTTTCATTAAAGCATTAGAGGACTTTTCAAGTTCATAACGCTTTAAGTTCTCCAATTTTTAAGTTCCTCTCTTTTTATCTTTCCTCCATTCCCTATTAATTCTTGCTACATACCCAACAATACGAGGGAAGAATTTGATGCAGAAAAATGAGAAAAACCTCTATATTTATAGTCACCAATGGGTAAATGAGGAAACTCTTTTGGAAATAAGACAACCTTTCAGAAGTGAAAGATCACAACCCTTTGGAAAGAACACAACCTTTCAAACGGTCACAACCCTTTGGAAAAGACAACTTTTCATAAAGGTCACACATTTCGACAAAATCACAACCTTTAAGGAGAGTCACAACCCTTCATTCCTATTAACATCTTAAAAAACCCAACAATCCCCCACTTGAATATAAATGACTATTGTTAAAACATATGCATGAAAACTTTGTGATTCATAAGTAAAGATTGATTGCATATGAATAAGTGAGTTTTTCTTTGAACTTTTGATAGTGAACAAATATCAGATATATTCGGTCAATTGGCAGATTCCATATCTTTGAACCGTCGAGCTTTGATGTATACCTAGACAACATTAAGTCACACAATCAACCTTTGAACTTTTTTTGGTTCTCATTGTTTTGTTTGTTTCAGCCATGAATACATCTTGGTTTATAAGTGTGTAGAGAACTTGCCTTACCAGATTCTCCTAGCTAGAAGCGGCTTACACTTCACACTTACTTAAGTGATTTCTAAATGTTTTATCTCGTAGATACACCATTTGATATGATTTGTATCAAACTTGGAAACCATTAAAAATTCCTAATGCCTATATCCTTGTTAGTAAACATTGTCTTTTCATGAGAATGGACCATATAAAATATTTTGACAATATTGAATCATCATTAATGACTTTGTTTGATCTCCTTGAACCTAGATCTTGGGATTTTCAATCTTCTAATTAGAGTTTTCGCCACAATGACTTGTCCTCGACCATAACCATTCCCTTTGATAGCCTTTCAACTCCCTCTCTAGTTAGACCTTTTGTAAGTGAATTCGACACATTACCCTTTGATTTTATAAAGTCAATTTTAATAATTTCACTAGAGAGTAGTACTATAACGATATTATTTCTATGTCATATATGACAAGACTTTTCAATATAAATCATGTTACTGCCCTACCTATTGAAAATTAACACTCATAATAAATGCCTGGAGCTAAATGTTTTGGTAAAAAATCTTTCAAGAAATTTTAGAGTCATTTAACTTCTTCATCAGCCTTATCTAGAGTTATAAACTCAGATTTCATAGTAGAGCAAGCCATACATTTCTGTTTGAAATATTTTCAAGAGTCTGCTCCTCCACCAAGAGTAAATACATATCCACATGTGAATTTTACTTCATTTGACGTGGTGATTCAATTTGCATCACTATATTGCATCACTATATTATTTCAGTATTATTGAATATTAGTTATAATGCAAAAATATAGTTTTTAGTATGTTTTAAATACTTCAAAATACTTTTCATTGTCATCCAACGAATTTTGCATGAGATTACTTGTGAGCGGACTCAGTTTACTAATAGCGCACGATAAATCTGATAGCGTACACTTCATGATATGTATCATACTTTTCAATATATAGCATAATCCAATTATGAGTCGTTTTTTCCTTTATTCTTTTAATGTACAAAGTTTACATTTATTGAAATTTTGACAATATTGAAATTCAAATACTTGAACTTGTGAAGTACTTTTCCAATCACATCTATAACTTCAATGTGTTTCATATCGAATTTACTTTCTAGGACATGCTTAGTAGCATTTATGTCAAAAAATGTCTCTTTTGATGATCAACATGTCATCAACATAAAAAAATGAACGACCTTGTGATTTGGAGTGACTTAACAAGTTGACAAACTTTCTTCTCTTTACCAGGAACCACAAAGTCATAAAATTTTTCCATGTAAATTTTTTCCTCTAATTTTTCATTTAAAAAATGTTTTCATATTCATTTGATGAATTTGAAGGCCATACACCACAACTAGAACAATTAACATCTAAGTTGATGTAATCCTAGTTAGTGTCTGTTATGTGTCAAAACAATTAAGACATTCTGATTATCTAGAGCCTATGACAACAAGTCTTGCTTTGTATTTGTCAATAGTTTTATTAGCTTTCTTTTTCTTTTGTAGATCCACTTTGAACCCAAAAGTTTATCTTTTGGAGGAAGATCAACCTACTCTCAGGTGTGGTTGCTTAAGATTGAATCTATCCTACTATTGACAAACACTTTTGAAAAAGGATGAGTCCACTAATGACATATCTTCTTCGACTATATGGACTCATTTTCAAGAAGAAATATTATAAAATCAAACCCAGAGGAATTAATTTGTCCATTGACATTTACTACGCCTTTGAATCTCTTTATTAAGTACATTCTCCTTTGGTTCTTTCCAAAGTTGTCTAGACCCTTCACTTGACTATCTGATGGTTGAGACTTATGAACTATAAATCAACATGCTTTACTCATTTTATCATATCCAATAAACATACAAGCCACAGTCTTAGGTCCTATTTTGATCCATTTGGAAATAATTCCTTCATTTCCATTCGTGTGGGATAGACTGTATTAAAAACTGTTAGATTACTACTTTCAAGAGTTATTGCTTGTATGTACTTTAAGGGACGACTAATAATTCTCTATCAGGATATAAAAATGCTTGAAAAAAAATAACTTCTTGTTGATCCCTTTCTTAACAAACAATTTTCTTATTTGTTACTTCCTTTACTAACAAATATAATTTTTTGTTTCTCTCTTTCTAAATAGACAAACTTTTTGTTGTTCTCTTTTTTTATATTGATAAGACCCCTATAAATTTTTTCGTAAAGCTGAACTTATAAGTAGGACATTCAATATTTTCTTTTAAGTTTGATTTTTTCCCCAATAATTTTATTAGATTAAGGTGAGTATGTGCAGTAATTTGATGGATAATTTCATAACCTGAATATATTTCTGCAAAAAAAAGATTCATATTCTCCATATCTACCACTTCTAATCATGACAATCTTTTTATCCAACTGATTTTCTACTTCAGTTTTATATTGCCTATATGTTTCTATTATTTCATCCTTATTATTCAACAAATAGACATAACAATATCTAGTGCAATTGTCAATAAAATTTATAAAAGACTTTTTCCACCACGAGATGATGTTGACTTTATATCACAAATATCAGTGTAAATCAATTCTATGGTATTAAAATTCCTTTCAACAACACATACTTGACATTCTGATTTTTGCACTAGAATTTAGGTAAAACTTTTATGTTGATAAGTTTTTGCAAGTTTTTGTAATTGACATGTCTCAATCGTTCAAATCACAAACGGTTTGATTTAAGCAAGTAAGAACAAATAAAAATACTGAGTTTGAACCTTCTGTGAGGTAACTTTTTCTTATAAATATTTTGTTCTTTAGCTTTATAACTTTGTCAAATACATACATTGTTTCAAAATCAACGCCTTGCTACATCTCCTTTTCAGAAATACATTTCCATAACATTCAATTTGTGATAGAATTACCATGACCATAGTCCTATACGTTTAATAACGGCAATATGACCAAAATGCTTATTTTACAATACAAACATAGCATGTCACTTTTCACCGATGTTCATGTCTATACAAATAAATTAATTTTAATAGACATATCTTTTCATGAAAATCACAATATTTTAAGTGAAAATTTTTCATCAAAGAATATATTTCTTTTGAACGAGTAATATAATTTGTGGTTTTATACTAGTCATATCTATATACTAGTAGTGAGAGACTCAACGACCACAATATCAAATATACTCTATGAATTTTTATGGGTATAACATAATACGGGAATGCCATTATATTTCATATCTTATTTTTCAAACTTTAATCAGATAGTAAGTCTAATTTTATTTTAATCACAAGTGAAGAACCCCTCACATTTTAAGATGTTATCAAAAATATTTTTCAAGTATTTGAAATTATTTCACATATTTTTGTTTCACATGCTTTCAAATTGTATACCATCAAAATACACATTGACAACCCGAAGCTTTGTTTTGGAGATTTAATCCATAGAAACATCATGTCACTAGTGTTTTCCCCTTTCTGTCACAATTAGACAGACCAATTAATATATAGAATAATAACAATAAAGATTCAATCTTTATACAACTCATTTCTAGTTTAACGAAGACCTATTTATGTTCTTCTAATCGTTAACCCAATAAACTTTGAATTCTGGTGAAATTTTTATATTCTTCGAATCAGTTTCACATTTAAACAGAGTAGTAAAAGAAAAATATTTTAATCTCCAGAAACCTCAAATACAGTAACAATAAAAATTTTATTTCTTTCAAATCATTTAGCCTTAATATTCAAAGTCGGAATATTCATTCAAATAGAGTATTTAACAAAATGATGAAGTTTCTATATTCTTCAAACCAATAAATAATCTAATTTATTCGTGAAGTTCTTATATTCTTCAAACTAAAGGAATAAAAAATCAGAGCATTTTAGTCTCCAAAAGTCAGATACAATCAAATTTCACATAGAATAGAAACAAAAAAACTTTTTTTCTCCTCTAAACAAAATACTTATTATAATAACAAAGATATATTAAGAGATCATCACATAATGACCATCTATCCTAACAATTTATAAAATAAATCTCATAACTTATAAATGACGGGGAAAAATCAAGGGAAATAAAGATGAACCTGATTTTTACTCCTATTGAATCATATTCTACTTGTCAACAATGATTTCATGCAAGTCACTTTTCTTGCTAATTTTTTTCCTTTTTCCAGTTTCCTTCGTACTTAAATTTTCTTAGAAGACATTGAATTTCAACGAGAAACTAAACTCATATTCAAATATTGTTAGAAGACAACATTTGTTCATTTACTTCTTCTCATAGTTATATAAAATGAACAATATGGGAAAAAAAATTAAAGTGCATATTTTAGCATTTACGCAGAAATTATTTTTTTTATTGAAACGAAAATTGAGAGGGTGCAATGTGTCAATGCACTTGGGAAGAAAATAAAATAATCTTACCAATCCAAGGAAAACTTTCTATAGAAAAAAGGGATAATGCACAAGTACCCCCTCAACCTATGCCCGAAATCTCCGAGACACACTTATACTATACTAAGGTCCTATTACCCCCTGAACTTATTTTATTAATGATTTTCTACCCCTTTTCAGCCTACGTGACACTATCTTGTGGGTCCAACTTTGGTTGACTCTTTGTTTCAAGCTAGTGCCACGTAGATCAAAAAGGAGGTAGAAAATTACTTATAAAATAAGTTTAGGGGGTAATACGACCTTAGTGTAGTATAAGTGTGTCTCTAAGATTTCAGGTATAGGTTGAGGGGGTACTTGTGCATTTTTTCTAGAAAATATACTCAAACATATTTAAAGTGGTACTGATCCCAAATTTCTATTATTATATGATAAAATAACTTTTTCTTCTTTTTTCTTTCCAACAAAAAGAAAATAGAAACTAAAACAAATTTCTTTCCCATATAAAACACCATCAATAATAATTTTTTAAGCTTGTTATAACTGCCACGAACCAAATCGAGTCGTGAGTGACACCCACACTTAACCTCCTAGGTGGGCGAACCAATGGATTCAACGCCAACATATATTACTAATTCACATTAAAAATTACTAACTATAATGCGAAAACTTAAATCTCATTAGTGTAAGAAATACAAATTCATTATTACTCTAGTCATCACATCAAGGACATCTAATCACCAAATACTAAGCCTAAAAGTATCAAATACACCAAAATAAAAGAATAAAATGGTATGTGTTCGAAAATATAGGACATCATACCATGACAAATAGAATCCAACACGAGCTTGAATGAATAGCTCACCCTGGAACCTGGTATGTTGGAGACTAGCTAGAGTTGAGTGCGAGTCAAAGTCGCTGGTACACTCACTGCACTCCATTAAAGGGAAACAAACAAAAACACATGTAGGGCTCAGTACGGGGCAACATGTATTGAGTACATATCATCGGTCAACTCAAAATAATAACTAATATACAAAGAATAATAGTATAAAATCAACTATGACACTTAACCGGTAGTAAAAAAGAAACAACAAAAACAAGTAGCAATGGAAGTCAGTATACAATCACTCACAATATCCAACACACATGTGGAGATTCATGCCTCCACCACGCTCATTTGGGAAATGAGTTCTTTGAGATTGAGTATATTAAGTTTACTTTTTTTCTTTAATGTTACCGTGTCAAAATGTGACACTCTGATCCAATTATACCGTGTCGGAATGTGACACTCCGATCCAACAATATCGTGTTGGAACGTGACACTCTGATCCAATTATACCGTGTTGAAACATGACACTTTGATCCAAGAATACGATTAATTTATCATTTAATGTCACCGCTTTTCAATTCATTGATAATCTTTGATCAAACCTTCTTTTTTCATGGCATCACTTTTATAGAGAGGTTTCAACATATAAATCTCACGGTCTCAGGATTTCAGACCACTCACAAACCACACAACCAAGCCACACAATCACATCATCAAGTACATAGAGAACTTTACAATATCATTCAATGCATATCAATTACTATTAACAGTCTATCTATAAAATAGAATAAACCATAACTTACCTCCACCGAAGAACCAAAGTCAAGCAAACTACTTCTCCGATGCTTGTACTTTCCTCAATGCCTCAAAATCTTTTAAGTCTATCAAGTATATGCACATAATTTGTAAATTAATGAGTCTATAAACACTCATATTATTTTATGTCTAACCTAGACCTAAAAACTCATCTAATTCTATCATCAGTTTATTAAAGTTCAAACCTAGGGGTAAATCTTAGTTCCTCCAATTATCACAACTTTAATAGTATTCCACTAATACAACACACCTAATATCTAATTACATATCACTTAATTACATAACAAATGAAAATAACCTAAGATTGACGTAAATTAATTATTCCCCATTAGCGCTAACTATAACAATTTGCCTTAAGTATCAAACCAACAACTATACTGCCAAGAGAAACTTTACCACCTCAAGCTCTTTTCAACAAATCATACCAAATTCATAATACTGCAATCAACTTAGAATTAATTATATTATTATTTATATTGTCATATAAACAACACTAGCCTTCCAAACGTTTTTTTTGTTTTTACCCACAATTAGACCTAATCATTATGTTCCTCAACTTTGCACCTTTCAATTCTTTAATATTTTTCCACTATTCAACCCACAGACCCATAAAAAATAATCAATCAACAATATAGATAATCAGAATGCTGGAAAAGATTTTGACGAAAGAGTTACGAAAAGCGTCTTTCCAATCTTACTCTACATTGTGCGACTCTTTTTTTTTCTTCTATAGATAAGTTCTTTACCCTAATAATATACCTAATTAATTATAAAAAAAATTGTAAAAGTGACCACTATTAATTTTATTGTTATTTTCTTTAACTACTACCTAGATAAATTATTAAAATTACCCCTTTACTTGTATAATTATAGTTATGAATAGTCCAAAACATACATTTAGAAATCTATCTAAAGAGTCTTTTATGAAATAAAAAGTTCGAGCACTCAAACAAAAAATGAGTCATCATATTACATACCAATTTTATCCATCGTTCGTCCTCAAAGGATCAGAAGAAGGTGGAGTAAGAAAGGGTATATTATGTCTCAACAATTCCTTCAAAATGCCTCATCTCATAAGTATCAATCCAACCAACTGGAGATCTACACCTCCTCAACGTATCAAATGGGGTCATCTCAGTACTCTAATGATAACTAATGTTGTATGCAATCTCAACTAACAACCAAACTATTCTCAAGTAGACTTTTCAACTGACCGATTTTTCCACTAGACCTTGACACAACTATGAGGACAAATATTTTCTAACATAACCATACAAAAATCATAAATCACTATTGGTTACAATCAGTATTGAACCTGAACCAACCATCACACACTCGTAATTCATCAACCATCACAGAACTTATCAAGATTACATCTTATAATATTTTCTTGAGCTTAAGCTATAAAAATTATGATTTTTAGACATCAAATATTCATCAAGGAGAATTGAACTCATCTGATCCAAGGATGAAAATGATCAAGTAACCACCATCGAGTTATACACCCAAACATACAAAATATATGACAATAGTGTCGAAATATTAGATTAGTAGCTATTATAGACGAACATTATGAATGATAAAACTAGACCCAATGGTCCTCACATTCAGTCACACATAGACAAAACATGATACCGATGTTGAGATAAATCTTAAGTCTATTGAACAATTATAAATTGTTATGGTAGCTCTCCTATGTATTTTCATAAGCAAAGTTGTGCGTGTTGAAACAATAGTACACTTCAACCATCCCAAACAACATCAAATCTTCCAAACTGGAATGAACAACTCTAACCAAGAATACTACCTTACCAGGAGGAAATTCACAATCGGTACACCCGATCCACTATCAAGGACTCACACATAGAATAGAAAATACACACGGACGTAGAAAGTGAATCATACTCTAAATTACGCCCAGAATGAAGTAATTGGTCACTCTAAGCTACTTCCATAGTGCCCATATCAACATGTTCATTCATTTGACTCTTAACTTTGATTTTCTAGCTACCACAATTACGAATTTAGTCCCTATTATAATTGCACGCGTACTTGATTTATCGAACCTCATACCTGTTGAAGTCAACACTCTTAATACTAACAAAACATCATAACCACATCGATCATCTATCTTACTCTGAAACCATCATTAGTATCTATGTATTCTTATCAAATACATAATCAAACTATCGATATATCTCTTTCTATATAAGTATTTATGACAAATACGAGTCCCAAACAACACTAATAACACTAATTTCAAATTTGATAGTAGATTTTCATCGAGATAAAACTATTAAATCGCACCAAAAGTTAACTTCACACCACTTTCATATATCATGCTTAAGATACTATTCTAAACCATCACATACCTCATGGAAACACTAAAGGATATTCTTGGTCACTCAAATTATTTTATATATTATAAGCTCATAACCTCTATTCACCATCAAATATCTATGTAACACACCATAACATTATATGCAGTTCCATCTACAAAGTAGTATTAATCCAACTATAAATTCTTTATAACCATGAAGAATTATATCTCGTCTTGTGCATCATTCTTAAGTCATTTATTATAATTTGAACAATCTAACCCCACATAAAACTCTAAATTTTCTATACCTCACTGTTTGTCACCAAAATCAAAACTCAATCTTTATAAAAGTCAATGATAAACTCCTATTAAGTCTATACTAAACCAGTTCACATCTCACAATCATATCTATACTCATAGGCAAAAATTAATACAACCTTCAACTACACCCTAAGGGTTTATACAGAGGTCCTATTCCTTTGTTTTTCTCAAATTCTTCTCATGATGGAAAATTCTAAATATCTCGACCCTTGAATATAACAGGATCTTGTTTCTCTAGCTCGTTTATCGATCTTATCGTTTTACCAGCCAAACCCATAACCCTATACTTCACACTCTAAAATCAAAATTCTGAGGGAAACCCTTCCTTAGATCCTTTAACAATCAAAAGTAACAAATTTTATGGTCCAAATCATGCATAAGTTCTTTCACATAATCAATACCGATACGATCAATCATTTCTTATCTTATTAATCCATATCTTGACAAAACATATCACCATAAATGTAGACGTATAATGAAAAAAACTCAATTGTAAATTTAACTGTGTAACTCAATTATCTTATCTATCAGTGTTAGCTCATATCTTGAAGACTTTTAGAAATTCATGTGTCTTAACTTATCATTGATCGCCTCTTCATAGATCTTACCATGTCATTTGCTAAAAATTCAATAGTACTCGTTACTAAAATCAAAACCACAAAAGAATTTATCGTCACACTCGAGTTAAACGTATGTCCACTCTTTTCTCAAGTCATTTTAACCAATATGATGCACACTGTTACCATAAGCAGTAAAAAAATGTATGAAATCACGCGTCTATAAATATAATTCTCAACTCCTTTGAAGATACCTCTTTACCTCTTACAATTTGAGAAAAATACTTTTGTTATCACTTCTTTCTAAAGGTTACCCTACATTCCATCAAATTTTTTTCATTTTCATTATGACTCTAGCTCCTTTAAATTCAATTCGAGTGTTGCCCCAACATCTCTTTAAATTTGTCATAAAACCAAATTACTCACAATATAGTAGAAATCTCAACCTTAGATACTCGCAAGTTTTTATTAATATTCAAAATTTATTTAACCAACAAACTCCTAATCATATACTTTTATCCCAATTACAATTTCTTGTGATTTGTTTTTTTACCATCATGCCCAGTTAACCCTTTTCATCACCACGAAATGAACCTTTTCTCAATCTGACACCTTAAACATAGATATACCAATCAAATTCAAGGGTCTAACCCAATTTTATATGCACTTTCTTGCTAAAATCTTCAATTTACTTCACCCAAGTATACTCACTAGGGGTTTATTTCCCTATAAGTTTTTCATTCTAGTATATGTCTACCCTTTTAGATAAAATCACCAGTCCTCATTCAGATGCTTCAAGATACATTTCACTACCCAAATGTATTAATAATGTACCAAAGATCCACCACTTAAAATCTTCTTTAAAATAATGCTCAATCCAAACACCCGTAATAATAAACTTGTTGGTTTCTCAAATGTGAAAGCAATACAAAATTTCATCATCTAAACATGTCATACAACTAATAACTTCTTAAGTAGTTAGTATTCTCATTTGACAATCGAATTATTTGTTTCCACATGACCCTAGTATTACCACACTATGAAAGTCCACTACATACCTCACTAGAACGCACCATACGTATTGATAAGATCATACCTAAATAACCCACACATTTCTACCCCTTGAATTACTGCAACACATTACAAAATATGTTATGTCTTTAACCCCAGCACTTTGCATTCTTTCTTACATTTGGTCAATAACAAAAGTAACACACGTCATAATCTAATGAAGTAAGCATTGGAAGTACTATTGTTGTAGCAGTATCATGAATCACTTTAATATATAATCAATGTATGAAATCTTAGAAAAGATTCTAACCTCAATTGCAACATTATTTAATTATTTGTTAATCAATCCATACATGTTATGAAAACTTTACCAACTATATTTTCTAGAGTAATGATGTTCATTTTCTAGTTGTCACTTACGCAACTTCTTGCGTACTGCCACTTATCTAGATATATGTTGCAAGACATATCTTTCGTTTCTCTATATTCAGAAAATTATTTCTCCTTCTGTCGTTCAAGTTTGGGGTATATAATTGAACGAAGAAGCTAGAAAATGTTGCATTAAGTCTTAGGTAGTGCCTTTACTAATCAGCATTGAACATGAGACTATCACCACATTTTGCGTCAACCTGAAAATAGTAGTCAAAACTCAACACTAAGCCTCTCCACTATATTCATTTAATGAAACAACTCAAAAATCAACCACAAAAGCAGAAGTATCATCATAATCAATATCTATGAATAATTCAACTTTATGAACTTAAAAGAAAATCATGTTGATCACTAGTCATTACATGCCCTGTAGTTAATAGAGAAAATATACCTAATTCCAAGGACACATATTTTCTTTTATGTTGGTGCTATATCAAATTCTAATACTTTAATACGAACAATATGCGAAACAGTGAAAAAACATTCAGATACCAATTTGTATCTCCTAGATACAAATTGGATTCAAGTAGTAGCACGAAAGAAAGAAGGAATGAAGTTTTCCTAAAGTCTCATAGCCTCTCAAAGAAAAGTAAAGGTTTCCCCATACCGTTCCGCAAGACTCTTCTAGACTTGTCTTTGTGTGATGAGATCACCGAACATAACGCTCTGATACTAAGTTTTTCACGACTTAAATCGAGTCGTGAGTGCCACCCACACTTAATCTCCTAGGTGGGCGAACCAATGAATTCAACGCCAACATATATTAATAATTCACCTTACAAATTACTAACCATAATGCCGAAACTTAAATCTCATTAGTGTAAGAAATACAAATTCATTATAGTCTACTGTATGCCATACCCAAAACCTGAAAGTCATTACACAAGGAAATCTAATCTCTTAATACTAAGCCCGAGAGTATCAAATACACTAAAATAAAAAAGAATAAAATGGTATATGTCCGAAGAAATAGGACATCATGTCATGACAGAGAGAGTCCAACAAGAGCTTGAATGAATAGCTCACCATGGAACCTGATATGCTGAAGACTGGCTAGAGCTGAGGGCGAGCCAAAGTCGCTAGTTCACTCACTGCACTCCATTAAAGGCAAATAAAGAAAAACACAAGTAGGGCTCAGTACGGGGCAACATGTACTGAGTAGATATCATCGGCCAATTCAAAATAGTAACTAATATAAAAAGAATAATAGTATAAAATCAACTATGCCATTTAATCGGTGCAAGCAATAAACAATATGAACAAGTAAAAACGAAAGCCTGTACACAATCACTCACAATATCCAACACAAATATTGAGACTCATGCCTCCACACCATGCTCATATGGGAAATGGGTTCTTTGAGATTGAGTATATTAAGTTTACTTTTTTTCTTTAATGTTACCGTGTCGGAACATCACAATATGATCCAATTATACCATGTCGAAACGTGACACTCCGATCCAAAAATATTGTGTCATAACGTGACATTCGGATTCAATAATACCGTGTCGGAACGTGACACTCCGATCCTAGAATATGATTAATTTATCATTTAATATCACCAATTTTCAATTCATTTGTAATCTTTGATCAAGTCTTCTTTATTTAAGACATCACTTTGATAGAGAGGTATCAACATATAAATCTCACGGTCTCAGGATTTCAGACCAATCACAAAGCACACAACCAAGCCACACAATCATATCATCTAGTACATAGAGAACTTTGTAATATCATTCAATGCATATCAATAACTAGTAAGAGACTATAAAATAAAATCCATAACTTACCTACACCGAAGAACCGAAGTCAAGCAAACTACTTCTCCAATGCTTTTACTTTCCTCAATGCCTTCAAATCTTTTCAGTCTATCAAGTATATGCACATAATTTGTAAGTTAACGAGTTTATAAACACTCATATTATTTTATGTCTAGCCTAGACCCAAAAACTCATCTAATTCTATAATCAGTTTCCTAAAGTTCAAACCTAGGAGTAAATCTTAGTTTCTCCCATTAGCATAACTCTAATAGTATACCACTAATAAAACACACCTAATATTTAGTTATATATTACATGATTACATAACTAATGAAAATAACCTAAGATTGACGTAAATTAATTATTCCCCATTAGCACTAACTACAACAATTCGCCTTAAGTATCAAACCAACAAATATATTGTCAAGAGAAACTTTACCACCTCAAGCTCTTTTCAACCAAACATACAAAATTCATAAAACTTCCAATCAACTAAGCATTAATAATATTATTATTTATATTACTATATAAACAACACTAGCCTTCCAAACATTTTTTTTACTCATAATTAGACCCAATCATTATGTTCCTCAACTTTGCACCTTTCAATTCTTTAATATTTTTCCACTATTCAACCCACAAACCCATTAACAATAATCAATCAACAATATAGATAATTAGAATGATGGAAAAGATTTTGGCGAAAGAGTTACCTGAAGCGTCTTTCCAATCTTACTCTACATTGTGCGATTCTTTTTTTTCTTTTGTAGAGAAGTTCTTTACCCTAATAATATACCTAACTAATTAGAAGAAAAATAGTAAAAGTGACCACTATTAATTTTATTGTTATTTTCTTTAACCACCAACTAGATAAATTATTAAAATTACCCCTTTACTTATATAATTATAGTTACAAATAATTCAAAATATACATTTAGAATTTATCTAAAGAGTCTTTTATGAAATAAAAGTTCTAGCCTTCAAACGAAAAATGGGTCGTTACAATAACCTGGATTTAGATTAGCTAATCAGAAATAATAAAAGATGAAAAGAAAATACAAAGAACTAAGCGAGTCTAGAGAACCCACTGTGCGTCGTTAAATAATTCCATCCCCTTAAGTACCCGAGGTTGCATATTAATTACTCCTAATATAAAATGGATTAACCATTAAAGAAGTAGTGGTACCTCAAACTTCGATAATTTCAACAAACTCTAAATGACATCAACGATTTACACACATAAACTAATTGATCGATTTTATTTTGTAAGAAATGTATGCAAGAGGAGGGAAGAATTTGATGCAGAAAAATGAGAGAAAACCTCTCTATCTATAGCCACCAAAGGATAAATGGCGCAACCCTTTTGGAAACAAAACAACCTTTCATAAAGGGAAGATCACAACTCTTTGAAAAGTGCACAATCTTTCAAACGGTCACAACCCTTTAAGAAATACATAAATTTCATAAAGATCACTACCTTTCGACAAAGTCACAACCCTTCATTTTGTGTTTACACCTTTAAGAACTCGACATCTCTTTCAACCAAGGGTGAAAAGAGTCAAAAATACCAATGTCTGTTGCCCTTAGTTAAAAATTTGATGTAAAATGTTTGTGTTGTTATTAATAGTTCGATCTAAAAATATTTTTATTGTTATAACTTAATAGGTCAAAGATATCGTATTTCTACTAAATTTAAATTATAGTTCGGTGTCTTAATCTTTATTTCATGGCCACGATAAAAAAAAAGGTTTATCTAAAATCCTAACACGTCATAACATGCTCCATTATCTTTTAATATGGCTATGTTAGTTTCTTCAATCAACTTAGTTATGTTGGGCTCTTTAATCTGTCACGATCTGACCTCAATATAGGAAATATAATTCAACGAAATGTAACTACGACTGAACGATTCTCTTTTTGGAACAATTTTCTGTTTTCATTTAAACGAAATTGTACAGAATTGAAAGGAAATAAAAGAAACTAGAAACTAAAATAGTAAAACTCCATGGACAGAGCTTCAATCCTGCAACAGAATGTTTAGATTAGGAAGATGAAGAAAAGAGAAGAGAATCTGGTAGAAGAGGGAGAACAGAGCACGAGAATAATACCAATTTGATCAATGCCTCTTCTCTCTCTTGGTTGTTGCTTTTTAACTGTGACTTGAGCTGATTTGGATGTTACCGACATGGCGCAATCCTAGCCTTTGCGATTCATTTATTAACTCCTAATCCTGACCGTTACTCTTGATAACTGAATATGAGATTAGATAATCATGACAATACCTTCCGCACAACAACATCCTTGTCCTCAAGGATTGAGAATAAAATCTGGAAACTGTGCTTGTATGAACTCGTAATCCTCCCACGTAGCATCTTCAGGAGGCAAGTTAGACCATTGAATGAGCACTTTCACCTTGGCCCTATTGTTATGCTTCACCATTTGTCTCTGAAGGACAGCAACTGGTTTCACCAAAAATTGACCGTCTGCACCAGTAGTAGGTAGAACAGTTTGGGTTAATCTCTTATCTTCTATCTTCTTCTTCAAGAGGGACACATGGAATACAGGATGCACTCTAGAAGAGGGTGGTAACTGTAACTTGTAGGCCACAGTGCCTACCTTGGCTACGACTGAATAGGGACCATGGTATTTTGAACTCAACTTCAAATTCTTCCGTAAAGCAAGAGAGGTCTGATTGTATGGTTGAAGTTTAAGGTAAACCATGTCACCCACCTGCAACACTCTATCTGATTGCTTTTTATCGGCATACACCTTCATTCTTTCTTGAGCCTTATGGAGGTTGTCCTTCAAAAGTTGTAACATTTGTTGTCGCTGCATAACAACATTTTCAGCAGCAGGAACAATAGTTTCAAGCAGGGGTCCAACAGATAGTTGGGGTTGTGAATAACCATAAAGAGCCTAAAATGGAGTGCTCTGCAGTCCAGTGTGAAAATTAGTGTTGTACCACCATTCAGCGGAAGGAAGCCACTGTCTCCAATGAATAGGTCTGTTCGATGTCATGCACCGCAGATAGTTCTCAATGCACCTATTCACTCTCTCAGTCTGACCATCACTTTGAGGGTGATAAGCAGTGCTGAAGTGTAGTTGAGTACCCAATAGTTTGAATAAGGATTGCCAAAAGTTGCCGAGAAAAATTTTGTCCCTATCAGATACAATGGACTCGGGAGTACCATGTAAGCAGTGTACCTTCTTCCAAAACTTGTTCGCTACAGTGGCTGCAGTAAATGGATGGGACAAGGCAACAAAATGAGCATACGTTGATAGCCTATCCACTACAACTAATATTACATCTTTGGAGCTGGATTTCGGCAATCCTTCTATAAAATCCATGTTGATATGACTCCAAGTCTGATTAGGAATCGGTAGAGGTTGCAGTAGCCCTGGGTATGCGACATTCTCATCCTTATTCCTGTGGCATACATCACAGCTCTCAACATGTTGCACCACCATTTGTTTCATGTTGGGCCAATAAAACAGTGAAGCCAACCTCTTTAGAGTACCCAACTGCCCAGAGTGACCACCCATCGGAGAATCATGAAATGTAGAGATCAGCCTTTGCCTTAAAATCTCCAGAACCACCTACATAAATCTTCCTTTTATTTCTCACAACACCAGAAGTGAATTGCCAAATAATAGGACCATTTGAGTCCACCGCAAGCTACATCATGAACTTTTGAGCAAGGTCATCATCTACATAACTATCTTCTACCTCCTGCATCCACCTAGGAACTGTGACACTGATTGTCAATAATTTTCTGATGACTTGGTCAGAATCGTCCTATAACTCTATTTTCTGCACCCTTTTTGTATTGAACTTCATAGTCTAACCCCAAAAGCTTAGTAAGACCCTTTTGTTGCAATGCTGAGGTTACCTTTTGCTCTAACAAGTATTTCAAACTATGATGATCAGTTCGGACTACAAAATGCTTAAACTGCAAATAATCTCTCCATCTGTCGGCTGCATTCAATAAAGTCATGTACTCCTTCTCGTAGATAGATTTACCCCTGTGTTGTTGAGCCAGTACTTTGCTGAGATAGGCAATGGGTTTGCCATCTTGCATCAGAACGACCCATATACCACAGTGACTTGCATCAGTTTCAACTACGAATTCCTTTGAATAATCAGGCAATGCTAGTACAGGTGTGGTGGCCATAGCCTTTTTCAGAGCAACAAAGGCTTCATCAGCCTCTACATTCCACTTAAAAGAATCTTTCTTTAATAAGTATGTCAAGGGTCTGCATATGGTACCATATCTTGCCACATATTTCCTGTAGTAACCTGTTAGCCCCAAGAATCCTCTAAGAGCTCTAACGGAGTTGGGAGTAGGCCACTCTATCATAGCATCTATTTTAGTAGGGTCTGTAGATACCACATCCTTGGTTATAACATGACCCAAATATTCTACTTTAGGTCGACCAAAGGAACACTTCGACCTTTTTGCAAATAGTGAATGTTCTCTAAGAGTAGTGAACACAGCAACAAGATGATGAATATGGTCCTCAAGAGACAAACTTTACACTAGAATGTCGTCAAAAAAAACCAAGAGAAATTTTCTGAGAAAAGGTTGAAAAAACTGATTCATTAATGCTTGGAAAGTTGTCGGTGCATTGGTCAGTCCAAATGGCATGACCTTGAACTCATAATGGCCCATGTGAGTTCTAAAAGCAGTTTTATACACATCTTCCACCTTCATCCTGATCTGATGGAATCCAGCCCTGAGATCCACCTTTGTAAAAATCATGGATCCATGCAGTTCATCCAACAGATCATCAACAATTGGAATAGGATATTTATCCTTAATCGTGATCTCATTCAATCCTCTGTGGTCCACACAAAATCTCCATGAGTTGTCCTTCTTCTTGACTAGTAAAGCCGGGGAAGAAAAAGGAGATTGACTCTGTTGAATAATACCATGATTAATCATTTCCTTGACCTGTATTTCCAACTCCTCTTTTTGATAATAATTATACCTATAAGGTCGCAAGCTTACTGGTACTGCTCCAGGTTTGAGGGGTATTGCATGGTCCAATGACCTAATAGGAGGTAATGTTTTCGGTTCCTTGAAGATATCCTCATATTGTTCCAACACTCTCTGAACTTGTTCACTCTCGACTTCTTAAGCACTACTAGTGTCAACTTGTACCATAAACAAATGAGCAATAAGAGCCTGACCCTTATTTAACACCCTTGCCATTGAACTCCCAGAAATCATGTTTAAGCTACCCCCTTCCAGAATTCCATGTAGAACTAGCTTGTTATTCTTCCTTCCAATTGTTACACTATTCTTCTCGTGATCAAACTTGGTGGGATTATATTTTTTAATCCAGTCATTTCCCAGTACTATATCACACCCTCCTAAAGGAATAATGAGTAGATTCTCGTGGAATGGTTTGTCTCTCATCTTCCACATAAACCCTTTACAGTTAGAGGTACACATCACATAGTTACCATCTGCCACAGTGACTCTAACTGGGGCACAATAACTAGGCTGATAACTAGTTTCTTTCATAGTGTGCTAATCAATGAAACTATGGGACCTCCCAGAATCCACCAACACAACAAGGTTTCTATTTTTCACAATACCTTTCACTAATATGGAATTCACACCTCTGTTGCCTCCAGACAGTGCACTTAAGCACATAGCCTCTTGGATTTCTTGCTCGATTTCTCCTTCTATTATCAATTCAGAATGTCCCTCATTAATCTCCATCTTAGACTCAATTTCCCCCACTAAGAAGTTGAGTTGTCTCTTCTTACAGATGTGGCCAGGGGAAAACTTCTCCCCACACCTAAAACACAGGTGATTAGTCTTTCGATACTCATAGACATCAGGCGTTAATCTGAATGCACTGGATTTACCAGATGGATTAACAATAGCCTTAGGTGTTTGAGCATTTTTCTGAAAACTTCCCATTGTCACAGAAGGCGTATATGATCCCTGATTCTTCCTGTTCACCGACTCAATAGCCTTCTCTTAAAGCCTAGCCTGTTCTACTGCAAACTTAAGTGTAGTAGGTTTAAACAATTTAACCCCATACTTGATCTCTTCCTTCAGTGCTCCTATAAAACTGGACAAAAAGTGTGATTCATATAGAGTAGGATTTCTTATCGACATATGAGCCTTCAAGTCTTCAAACTGCCGTAATAATTCATCTACCGTACCCGTTTGCAAAAGTTTATTGAATTCTTCCACCACATCCTCTAGTGGTTCTAAGCTGAATCTGCTACATAATTCCTCCTTAAATTCAGTCCATCCTACCACTCCCTTACTCAGTAACAATGCATGATACCAACCCTCTGTGTCACCAGTCAAATATAGAGCAGCTCCTTCTACCTTTTGTTGCTCTATAGTTTTATTTAAACTGAAATAACTCTCACATTTACGAATCCATACCTTAGGATCGTGACCATCGAATCTGGGTAATTCCCATTTAGGAGGGGGTATTGGGACCATTTGTAGCTTGTTATTTCTGTTTTCCTGACCAGGAAAGGGAAGTAATCCAGCTCCTTGTGGATGATCTTCATTCCTTCGATTTGGGGTCTTCTCCAAGTTCATAAGTCGATCCAAAATTAGCTCTAATGTCCCTTGAATTCCTGTTTGACTGTCACGCATCTCTTGTTGCTGGCGAACCACCTCTCTAAGTACTTCTTCATGTCAAGCTAGCTTGTCCTCCATCACTTTAGATCAAGTTCTTTCAACCATTTCAGCAAACACAGGTCGCACAAATCGGTGCTCTGATACCAATTGTCATGATCTGACCTCAATATAGGAAATATAATTCAACTAAATGTAACTACGACTGAATTCTCTTTTTGGAACAATTTTCTGTTTTCATTCAAATAAAATTGTACAGAAATGAAAGGAAATAAAAGAAACTAGAAACTAAAATAGTAAACCTCCATGGACAGAGCTTCAATCCTGCAACAGAATGTTTAGATTAGGAAGATGAAGAAAAGAGAAGAGAATCTGGTAGAAGAGGGAGAAGAGAGCACGAGAATATTACCAATTTGATCAATGCCTCTTCTCTCTCTTGGTTGTTGCTTTTTAACTGTGACTTGAGCTGATTTGGATGTTACCGACGTGGCGCAATCCTAGCCTTTGCGATTCATTTATAAACTCCTAATCCTGACCGTTACTCTTGATAACTGAATATGAGATTAGCTAATCATGACATAATCATATTGATATAGGTCATCATAGATATTCCATGTATCTTTTTCTGTTTCTATGAAAACTGTCATTGTTCACATATCATATGTGTATATGTGGATTTCTCATGGTTGGTGTTGCTGCATATGCAACTATTTTTTATAGTAAGTAATTAAGAACAAATTATTTGATACAATGATCAATTAGATCGTGCTTTTAGGAATCGTGATGCACTCATATTCCATCTCAATTGGGCGTGTATATTTTTCAGCTTTCTCAGATATTCATAATGATATTATGAGAGGTTTAGGGAGTTCTCAAAATAAGTTTTTATATATCTCTATTCAATTACAAATTGTTTTTACTCAATGGATACAAAATAGGACATACTTCACTATCACAATTAGTGAAGCATTTGGAGAAATTACATAATTAGACATAATTTACTATCATGTATACTATTATTACAAATACTTTCAAACTATTATATATCTTATCAAAATTAAGGTTCTCCTACCATATATTGGGGAAGATACAATTCGATACACATATTTTCTATCAGATACACTAAAATAGGGAAAAAGGCAAGCGAGATGAGGAGAGAGGCAAGCGAGATTTTTTATGAATCTCAAATGCATGCGCATCACAATAGATATACACTGTACATAGATTTGCATGTGTCTGATGTGATTCACATATATCTGGGATACAATATAAGTAGAGAGTGGTGAGCGAAATAGGAGAGAGCCGAGAGAGATTTGTTATGTATTGCAAAATCATATGAATCCACTTGTTTACAATTTATCTAGAATAAATCACATCTAATTTTGAACCACGTATCCTTAGATACATGTATCTAAACACATCTAGCTAGACACATCAAAATCTCATAAGATATGTTATATTGCAAAATAAAACGTATCTGAGTAATAAGTTGTTAAACTAGTGAGATTCCAAATTTCCTAACAAAATACCCATGCTTTAACACCTAGTGCAACAAGAAGCACAAATTTAACTTGGGGTGGTGATTTAGTGCATTGGGTGGCAAGGTGACTTGTTGCCTATTCTAGTAGGAATGATTGATTTCTTTGTACATCATGATAGAAGATGTGTGTACACTATTAGTCAATGGACCAGGTCCTTAACTCAATAAGAGCAATAACAATGAGTAAATAATAAGAACAACAATATACAAATAGTTTACGTGAAAACCTCCTCGCTCAAGGAAGTAAAATCATGACCTGTCACACCAGATTTTCAACTGTTTCACTAATTTTCTTTAAGAAAAAGTGAACCACAGTTACAACCAATGTGAGAAGAAAATATAAATCTCACTATCAAGTGATACCTCTATTACTTGAAGAGGCAAAGCAGATGTCACTTCGCCCACTAAGCTATCACCACTAGACAACTTAGTCTTCAACTTAGCAACACACATGTTTCCCACTAAACCACCACGCTCCGGATGACTTAGACTTTCACTAAGCAGAACATAATGTTGCCTACTAAATCTGTTAACCTTAAACGATTTAGACTTTTTCATCAAACACAAGATCTAAATCCTTTATAAATTAGGAACAAATTTACAATGTACATGGAAAATAAATAATCCTAAGAAAACTATGTTTCCAGCTCTATCATGTCCTTGTTGATTTTGAGGATGATTCTTCACTTGAGTGTTATCCTTTGCAAGAGTTCTTGAGAATTTTCAAAATGCAAAAACTAAGGTTATGACTATTGGACATAATCTTTATAAAGAACAGTCACAACCTTTGAGGTCATGTCAGTGGCCGAGGTTTCTACTGCGGACCAAGTAATTGTACTTTTTCCAGCATGGAAGTTGTGTGTACATTTACACAAGGGATCAGGTCCCTTTACAATGCCCTGGGTTTGTCAAGTCATCAAAACTATAAATAACATTTGCCCCCTTTTTGATGATGACAAATTGTACACCAATGCCTTCAATTTCTTCCCCCTGTCGATCGAGACCCCTTATTCATTTATACATTCACCCAGGTACACAAGTGCCTACAATTTCTTTCATTTTTCCTCTCCCCCCCATCGATCAAGACATGTTCCCCATAGCCTAAAAACCCCATGATTTCCCTTTTTGGCATAATATAAAAAAGTGTAGTAAATCAATAGAACAAGTAAGATCACGGCCAAAGGCAACACTATGACGGTTATAAAACAGTAAAAAACAAAGATTATTCACAACAAAATAGGAAGCAAATTCATAGCACAAAAGTCAGCAATCAATACACTTAACTTAAACTAAAATCGAGAACCACACACACTGTCCAGACAAAAACAAAGGACATAAGAAGCACTACAAAAAACCCTTAAATAGCGGGGGTTAATTTTAAGGTTTGTGAGGGTTCAAAACCCCCGATACAGTATTGCGGCAATTGTAAAAACCCCACAGTAAGAGTTGTCGCAAGCAATTTGGGACAGCTTTTCTTTGGGAAAAGGGTCAAAAATGCCCTTAATGTATTGAAAATGGTTCAAAAATGCCCTCCTTCCATCTATTGGATCAAAAATGCCCTCTCATCCACCTATTTGGATAAAAAATGCACTTAGAGTCAAATTTAAGCTTAAAATTACCCTTACCTTTAACAGAAGCTGATGTGACAAATATATATCTTTTAGTTAAATGTGTGGCATTATTTTATTGGTCCACATATATTAGACCCACTTTCATTCATAATCATACCCATTAACCCAAACCCAAATCCAAACCCATTTCCCCCACTTTCTTCATCTTTCTTCTAAAAAAATTATTTGGAATATTAATAAAATAATATCAAAACAATCAATACAAGAACATAATGTTCCAAGCATTTCTCTAAAAAATTCAAAGTCTTTCGTGAGCTAATTGGAGATTGAACTCCTCCTCAACTATTAGAGGCTCCATTTTTTTTAAAATGTGATAAACAACATGGCTTGATTTGATGAGTGTCTTGCTTCCATGGGAGATTGAATGTATGATTTTTTTTGTTCCCATTTCATCAAATCCACTCATTCTTTTGATACGTTTTGGGATACAAATTAAATTGCACTTATCTTCACTACCATAAAATTAGTAGGTCAATTAATATTTTTTTCGAGAGAATGATGATATATATAATTTTTTATAACCTTTTTATAAATATTTGAATTTACCGAAAGAATTTGATAGTATTTTATTAATCCTCCAAATAATTTTACAGAAGAAAGATGAAGAAAGAAAAAGTAGGATCTTTTAGAAATGGGTTTGGATTGATGGATATGATTGAGAATGAAATTGGGTCTAATTACATGTGGACCAATAATCATAATGCCAACACCTGAAATTTTAAATATTATTTTTGTCACATCAGCTTCTGTTAAAGGGAGGGGTATTTTAGGTTGAAATTTTACTCTAAGGGCATTTTGATCCAAATAGGTGGATGGGAGGGCATTTTTAATCCAATAGATGGAAGAAGGACATTTTTAAGCTATTTCTAATACCTTAAGGGCATTTTTTTTTATCATTTTCCTGTTTTTCTTTGACCCCCACAATCAATTAGCGGGGGATGCTCTGTAGAGGTCGACCACGCTAATTTAAAATTAAATTTTTTTGATATTATTTTTCAGCTAGAAATAGAGGGGGTTCAAAACCTCCACAATTTTTGCAATTTCTTATATTGAATGATCCAGGCAATCGTAAAAGCTCTAAAATCATTCAATATACTTTTATTCATATATAATATATAGAATCAATAATTAAGCTATAAATTACAATAAAATCCAAAAAATGTCTCAAGGTTAAAAAATATATATTTTTAACGACATATCATAAATTCACAGAAATATTGCATTGTCATTAGTCACTAAAATGATATTGTTAACATCAAATATCTTCATCAATATCAAAAACTAAATCTGAACACAAAATACCTAATCCAACATTTTAACATCCCCTCCAATCACACAATCTTGTCATCAAATTAATTATCTAATAATATAGGTGGAATTGGTTGACTACAATGTAATCAACGATTTTCATGGCTAGGATTACTATCACCACCGCATGATCTTCTTGTGTGCATAGGCGGAATTGGTTCACAAGCAGCATCACTTGGCTGCATAAAAAAATAAGTATAAAATTAATTAATTCATATGAAAAAATTTAAAAACTTGACGAGTATTATGTTTCAAATTATACTTATCATTAGTTCTATATGTCTACAAAAATTGCATTAAAGAGAGGAGAAGCAATATACATATCAAGTGAAATTAGAAATGTAAGAACATTACTTACAGTTTTTGTAGAAGAATTTGTCGAAGGAAAAGCAAAGAACCCCGCAAATTGTTCTGGTATCATTCCTTCTTTCATTATCATACACGCCTTAAAAGTATTCATCATTTGATTACGAGCATTCATCATTTGTTTGTGGTTCTCTTGGCATTGGGACGAACATGAGCCTTCACTACTTGAAGCACTTGCACCACCAAATGCGGTCTTACTTTTTTAAAAACTTTACTGGGGACAACTCCTAATCCCAAACATCTAACCCTTCCAGAGTGCTCTTTTCTTAAAACCTTACCAACATCATCATTTGGCGAAATTTGAGACTCATCCTTGGTGCTTTGGCTCAAAGTTAACTCAATTTTTTCCTATATAAAAAATCAATGCCGCAAATAAACAAGCAGTTATATTGGAATCACCTTACTAAAGACAGAAAGATAAAAAATACTTATATGTATACATAAGAACATGATTAGTTAGAGGTATGGGACCACAATCCATCATAATACAATTAAATAGCAAAGAATTGAGTCTATATATCCTCCATCACTTAATCAACTAGTTCACAACTATTGCCCTATCTTTTTTTTATCTTGTTGAAGTACAATTAGAATTCATGAGAAAACTTACACAGATTTCTTTTGCAGCTTCATTAACATATATTCCATCTTTATTTTTATGAGTTGCAATATATATTTGTGCTCGTCCGGGTCTTTATCCCCTTTAATCCATCTACAAATAAAAAATTCAAGTTAAAATAATTTACTACTCAAACATGAATACATAATAAGTTAATTTACTAATCACCATTTCCGCCCTTCTCGTAGCATTCGCTTTCGAGCCATCTGTGTGTGGAATTGTTTGTTTTTTCGTTTTTCAGTATTTCTTCCATGCATTTCCTTATAAAAAAATAGATGAAACTTATTAAGAAAATCAAATAGTTACATGATAATAAAGAATAGTAAAAAAAAGTAACATAAGTACCTTTGTTGAATCTTTATATTGGTAATCAACAAAAGAAATCCACTGATCTCGTGGAATTCCATCGGGAACATTATCAATAATCTCAACTTTGCTTTTAAGTGGGTCTTCGACTAACTTCCATAAGTTGTTCTTATTTTCAGCCCACTTATTTCCAATAGATTTATAAATATGTTGCCGTACATTTGACTCTGTTGTCTTAAAGGAGAACTTGAGCTTCAAGAAAAAAAATATTTATTAGCTTATCTATTGCTTGTAAATATAATATTGAAATTACCAATTATCTTTCTCACCAAAAAGTAAAATAGAGTAAGAGTCTAGTTGTAAGCTTATACCTTTATAATTTGATCGAAAATGCGATTTAAGTATGACATAGGCACACTCGACCTTTTCTCAAAGTTGATTGGAAACAAAGAGCAATCACATGCTAAAATTCCACAAAAGCCTGAAAGAAAGCTACGAGCCTCTCCAAATGGTTCATTCAGGTAATCAAAATTAACCACAATAAGTTCATCACCTGATAAATTTAGCACATCCATTTTTTTTATTTTGAGGCTTTTGAGATTTTTTTCAAAATCTGTAATAAAAACAAAGATAAGTTGAAGCTATGAGAAAAAAAAATAATGGTTATTGAATATTCACTTATACTCACAATTATTTACCTATTGCTTCTACAGTCCAATATGACTGTGATTCGCGCCCAATACGCTTTTTAAATGGAGCTTGAACTGCTGGAACTTGTTTTGAGAAGTCTTGTTCTGTTGAAGGTGAATGTAATGTTAAGTTGTTGGAGCCAGTTGTGACATAAGTTGATCCATTGTAATCGAATGTGATGCCAAGTCAACTGATGGAGATGACTGTGATCCAAGCTGAAATATTGGAGGCGCCTGCAATGTCGGCTGAAATAATTGGACTGAATGTGTTGTGGCCAGAAATGGTGTGTTCGTGTTTGATGGAGGAAATTATGCTGATTGGAGAAATGAATGTGTTGATTCCACCTTGAGAATCAGATACTAATTGATCTGAGTTTTGTTTTTCTTTAAACGCTTGAATTTTGGCATGCTGGAAATTTCAATATTTCAAATCCTGTAGCATGAATGAATTACTTTCATAAGAATTTTTAAAAAAAATTCAGTCAAAAATGACAACTGATAACTTGTAAATACTACATCTTAACCATAGAAAATAAATACCTCAAACTAAAAAAACAACAAAAAATCTGTAGAAAAATTGCTCAAAACTCACAAAATCGGCAACTAAAAATTGAAAAACACTAGATAAAACAAAGTAGAAACAACAACTTAAAACACAAAAATTCAGTACCTAAAAGCAGAAAAATAGTGGCCGAAAACTACAAAAATAACAGCTTAAACACCAAAAAACAGCAACTAATATGCAGAAACAACAACTAACAATAAAAAATAAGCACATGAAACTAAAAATACAGCAACAAAATATGCAGAAACTGTGTCCATAACTCGTTGTCTTCAGCCATTAGATAGTCGTGCATCCTTTTATTCACCATCTATAGAACTGGTCATTTGAAAGAGGTGTTTGTGTTGATAATTGTCCTTCTTCTAGGTTCAATGGAGTAGTCATTCTTTTACAACAATATCTCTCTTGGAGTTAATCAGCTAGAGAGCACCTGCTCTGATACCAATTGATAGAATGAGTCCGTCAAATATGAGTCAATGGACCAGGTCCCTTGACTCAACAAGAACAATAATGAAGAGTAAATAATAATAAGAACACAACAGAAGCAGTTTACATGGAGACCTTCTTGCTCAAGGGAGTAAAACCACGACTTGTCATATGGGATTTTCAACTGTTTCACTTATGTTCTTTAAGTAAAAGTGAACCACAGTTACAACCAATGTGATAAAAAGTTATAAATCTCACAACCAAGTAAAAACTCTATTAATTGAAGAGCCTAAGAAGATGTCACTCTGCCTACTAAGCTATCACCACTAGACAACTTAGACTTCAACTAAGCAACACGCACGTTGCCCACTAAATCACCATGCTCCATATGACTTAGCCTTTGACTAAGCAGCACACAATGTTGCCCATTAATCTGTTAACCTTAAATGATTTAGAATTTTTCAACTAACACAAGATCCGAATCTTTTATAAATTAGGAATAGATTTATAATGTACGTGCAGAAGAAATAATCCTTAGACAACCAAGCTTCCATCTTTATCATGTCCATGTTGATCTTGAGAATGATTCATTACTTGAGTGTTAGCCTTTGCAAGAGTGCTTCAGAATTTTCAAGTTGCAAAAAATAAGGTTATGACTATTTGATGCAATCTTTATGAAGACTAGTTACAGCCTTCGAGGCCATGTTGTTGGCCGAGTTTTCTTCCATTTCTTCCATAGTTGGAGCTTGTGCATCAACCAATTGTATTTTTTCCAGCCTGCAATTGTGTACACATTTGCACAAGGGATCAGGTTTCATTACAAGGTCCCTGGGTTTGTCAAATCATCAAACCTACAAATAACACATCATGTTCATGTATTCACAATTCATGTGATAGTACTGATATACTTGAAAGGTGTTCTATTTGCTCATAATTCTTATTAGATATTGGATAAGGTAAATTGAGATTTTAGTTTTTCTTGTGATAAACATGGAAAAAAGGGGTGCATATCGAGTATAAGCCTAGGATCATACCTTCTTGGAACTTTTTTAGATGTACAATTCAATTTATATAACAATATTCCATTTTTGTTGAAACATGTAGACAGGTGTTTGGTGGGCAGTGTAATTGATCAAGGTTACTAACTCGTATAACATGAGAAATCTTTGCTAAGAGTTCTATAACTATTAATGGATGCTCCATGATTTTATATGGTCACATGTATCATAGGTAACTCAGTTTTATGATTCCTCATTTTCTTGCATATCACTTTTTTTTACATATGTGTTATTTTATCTGGCCTTTGAGATTAATATTTCTATTCACCGGTGGCGATTCTCAATGATAAGAACTTATTGAATTCATCGTTTGGACAACTCATAATAAATTAAAACTTGCTTCTACTACTCGAGAAATTTGAACATTCTAGAAGGATGTATTATATGAGTAAGTCATTACCTTCTGGGTGAAATTTCCACAACATAACATTCTTCTTAGTAAAAAGTATTGCAGTAGGATAATGGATAAGAGGATTTGAAAAACAATATAGCATTATGATTTTCAATGTTTAGTCGATTACTTTTTAAAATCCTATTCTTATTTCTTTTCTTACAAAATCACTTTAACTAACAAATATGTAGGAGAATAGCTAATGCTTAGTTTAATAAATAATTACATGATTGTGTAAGTAAACATTAGCTAATGCTTACACAATCATGTGCTTATATATTAAATTTTAAAATAATACAATTTATTTATGTATAATTGATTAAAATTGTAATAATTCAATCAGTCGTTACTAAAAGGTACATCGTGTTGAATTCAGAAATTCAAAAGTATAGCGTAAGATTTGTAAAAAAAATTGAGCACATGATGATTTGTGGCAAAAAAAATGATTTCTTGGCTAAACTGACTCAACTTGTCATAGAGGATTTCCTATAGCATTCTGATAACCGTTATAATAGGATGTCTAATTTCAACAAGCTTATCAATGCGCCGTGATTTCCTTCTTCTTTTGAATGAAGAGAATAGACGAGGGCTACTCCATAAATCCTCCTAAAACATTCGGGACGAGGGATCAATAATGGAGGGAGAATTACCACACAAGGAAGGTATTAACATTCTAACAATGTTTGTAATATCTCAAAACTAGAAAGAACTAGAAAGGAGTTTAAAATTTGGAAATACTATTTTTGCAAAGTATAACAGAATCTGGAATTTTTTATATAAGTTAAAAATGAGTTTTTGTTCTAGTTCAAACGGCCATAACTCCTAGCTAAGTATGAGTTAGGTGTAGTTACAAATATGGTTGGAAAGCCCTTGGAATGATCTTTCCAATGTCGCTGAGTTTGTGCAATTTTGAGTTTGTATGAGGATTTAATAATTTAATTTAATCCAATTTTATGATTTAATAAGGGTCGAGACTGAACTAAGTTAGTTTTATAAAGTGAGAATTTTCACGCCAGGGATAAGGAGAAAGTAGAAGAACAAAAAGGGCAAGATTCGCCAAGATTGTCGAATTAACTTATGGATTCCGTGGTGTGATCCCTAAAAAGGTATGTGAATCTATGTCAACGTATTCCCCACATTCCAAGCATGTTTGATTTAGCAGATTTCATTCTTAAAATATTGTATTTTTGAATATTCTTGTATGTGGTTCTTGAATTGTTTTCGTTCTTGAACATGAGTGGAGATTTAGGAGATCTTTCATGATCTAAGTGTTGTTCTTGAATTCATTGGGTTAAATCCTTGTATATATGATGTGGGTACATGAAATATAAGTGAATTTGAGAAAAGAAATTAAATTAGAATGATTTATGATAAGAAAAACGAGTTCAAAAGTTCATCAGGCGTCACCTAGGCAAGGTTAGGCGCGATGCTACCCATTTGCACCAGAGGGCCTGGGGAGCGCGCTTACAGTGTGCCCAAATGAAGCCTTTATTAAATGGGGTAGGCGTGGCGCACTCAGGACGCGTTTTAAAAGTTGTTTTTCGCCTTATTTTTGTACTTCAGTCCTATTAAGCCTTTCTAAAGTGTTTTAACACTACCTAATGATTATATGTAATCGAGATGACTTCTAATCATATAGAAATTATCCAGAAACATGAATTTCAATCTTGAATCAATAACTTCAAATTTAAGGAAAGTTAAGAGTCAAGTCCAGAAAGTTCTTAGACTCTTTTCAAGAAGTCTTGTACTAATGCTTTTTAACTTTGTTTAAAGACTTAAAGATCAAGTTGAGTAAAGAGAAAATATAATGAGAAGAAGTTCATTTCAAGTTTCATAAGTCCTTCACACACGTTTTAACTTCATTTTAAGACTTAAGTTTGAGTTCAACTCAGACTAAAGTGAAGTCTTTTCTTCAAAGCAGTTTATGGGAATTAAGTATTCCCAAAGAAGTATAAAATGTTTTCACATTTTAAAAAGATGAAGTTTGAGATTTCCAAAGAGCCATCGGGCATGTTTTCAGAAAAGAGTAACAACTTTATAAATGAAACAAGCAGAAAAACTAAGATTTCCAAGATAAACTTTGAGCTATGTTTTTGAGCACTAATCTCAAATCACAAAAGCAGTATGTTTTAATAAAATAAGAATCAGTATATTTTGAGAGTAGTATTGAGTACCGAATTGGCGACGAACATGAGTTCAGATTATCACATCTCCATAAAACCATATAGCCACCATGGGTAGAAAAAGTTCATACTTTTTAGATGAACCCTTTTCACAGTAGACTAGTGAATCCATTAGGTAGTTCAGGTCTTATGCCTTTGGTTGGGTATAAGATGCGCTGGCAGTGTGAGGTAGATTATTGTATCATCTCTATGGCTTTTATATGATGGTTGTCGGTTAGAGAAACTCCCATAAAATTTAAATGTATTTATATATATACATAGTCACTTGTATTCTTATATACATTTCAGAGTTAATTGTATGTCTTTCATTTCTTTCTATTTGTTAAGACTTGGGTTGCCACTTCTGGCAATTTAAATTTTTCATATTTACAACATTCTCACTTAGTATGCTTTATCAGTTCAGTTAGTTTTGATCATTATAGTTATGCATGTTGTCTTCCACCGAGTTAAGTAAGCCAGGACAAGGGTCTGCTCGAGGCTAGCAATGGTCTTCGAGTGCCGGCCACGTCCAGGGTGTAGGCTAGGGGCATGACAAACTTGGTATCAAAGTCCAAAATTAAAGAGTCCTATGGAGTCTATGAAACCGTGTCTGTAGAGTCCTAGTTATCAGTGTGAAGCTCACCATATCTATAATTAAGAGGTCGTAATATTAAAGAAAATTCCTCACATATTTTATACACACTTCGTGCATTAGAGTTTATCGCTAAAATTTTTATCTCTAATTCGTGCTTGCACCTGTTTTAGATAACCATGCCTCCACGAAGAGGAGTCAGAGTTCGTACATCAAGGAGGAATGTTGACCCACAAGAGCAAGGGGTAGCTAATGCACAAAACGTGCAACCTCAAAGAGAATTCATCAATGTTGCATTACGTGAGGCAAGCTGAATGTTAAGTTAATTGACGACTAACCAAGTTGGGAAACAACAAGGAGCTCGACAAAAGAGGCTAACATTTTGAGGATTCTTGAGTTCTTGAAGATGAATCCTCCAAGTTTTACTGGTTTTATCACTGTAGAGGACCCCGAGAATTTCATTGATGAGTTGAAAAAGTTTTCGATGTGATGCATGTTAATATTAAGAGAGTTAAGCTAGCTGCATATCAAATGAAAAATATTACCAGGACTTGGTTTGATCAGTGAAAGAAGAGTAGAGATGAACCATATCCGAGTTGGGCCTATTTTGAAGAAGTTTTCTTTGTGTGTTTCTTTCCCTAGGAATTCAAAGAGGCTAAGGTACGTGAATTTCTTACACTCAACCAAGATTTTCTCAGTGTGCATAAGTATTAATTGAAATTCACCAAAATACCTCGTTATGCTCTGGAAATGGTAAAGGACATGAGGAGTATGATGCTTTTGTTTATTGTTATATTAGGTCGTTCTTGAAGCAAAGAGGGTCGGGTAACAATGTTTATTGGGGACATGGACATTTCGAGGTTGATGATCTATGTGCATCAGGTAGAGGAGGAAAAACTAAGAGACAAATAGGAGTTCAAGAACAAAAGAGCTAAGAAAGGGAACGAGTCCTGGTAACAGAAGAGTAATGCAAACCGATCATCCTTCCAACAAAAATAGAAGGGTTCTGCTTTATCATCTGCTAGTTAACCTAAACCTAAGAACAAGTGTGAGTATTATTGCCAGAGTTCCGGAGATAAACCTTCTTATTCACAATGTGATGTGGCGCAAGGAGGTAGTAAGCCTCCTTGCTGCGCCAAGTGAGGTAGAAACCACTCCGGTGTTTGTCGTGAGGGCTCTGCTAGTTATTTTAAGTGTAGTCAAACCGGGCATTTAAGAAGAGGGTGCCCAAAGTATAAGAAGGGAAATGGTACTGGGGCAATAGGGATGGCTACACCTAGAAGAACTACTTCCGATACTGGCGGAGGAACAAACCACTTGTATCTCAACAATCGCCAAGAGTAAGAGGATTTACCAAATGTTGTCATTGGTATGATTCAAGTCTTTGACTTTAATATTTATGTGTTGCTAGACCTAGGTACGATTTTGTCTTTTGTAACTCCATATGTTGCAATGAACTTAGATATTATTCTTGAGTAACTTAGTGAATCATTCAGTGTTTCTACACCTATTGGTGAGTCCATTCCAGCTGACAGAGTTTATCGTGATTGTCTCTTTTCTGTCAATCACAAGAGTATCATGGCTAACTGAGTTAGACATGGTAGAATTTGATGTCATTCTTGGTATATACTGGTTCCATGCCTGTTATGTCTCAGTTGATTGTAGAACTTGAGTTGTCAAGTTTCAGTTTTCAAATGAGCCAGTCTTAGAGTGGAAAAACAGTTCAACAATGCCTAAAGGTTATTTTATTTCGTACCTTAAAGCAAGGAAGTTAGTTTCCAAGTGGTATGTCTATCACTTAGACAAAGTTAATGACTCAAGTGTTGAGATATCTCCTATTTAGTCAATTCTTGTAGTGAAAAAGTTTTGAAAAATCTTGCCAGATGATCTTCCCAAAGTTCCTCCTGAGAGAGAGATAGACTTTGATATAGATATTATTCCAAATACTCACCTATCTCTATTCCGCCATATATGTTAGGACCAGCAGAGTTGAAATAGTTGAAAGATTAATTGAAAATTTGTTAGATAAGTGTTTTATTCGACCAAGTGTCTCACCTTGGGGTACTCTGGTCTTGTTTGTAAGGAAGAAAGATGGTTTTCCCTTAGGATGTGTATAGAATACCATCAGTTGAACAAGGTTACATAAAGAATAAGTATCCTCTTCCAAGGATAGATGATTTATTTAATCAACTTTAGGGTGCCACCTATTTTTCTAAGATAGATCTCAGATCTGGATACCATCAGTTAACAACAAGGAAATGTTATATTCTAAAGACAGCTTCAGAACCAGATATCGTCATTATGAGTTTTTAGTCGTGTCCTTTGATTTGACTAATGCACCAGCAGCGTTCATGAATCTTATGAATATAGTCTTGAAACCTTATTTATGTATGTTTGTTATCATTTTCATTGATGACATACTAATATATTCAAGAAAAGAAGAAGATCATGCTAGTCACCTTAGGATAGTCCTTCAGACTTTGAAAGATAAGAATTTATATGCTAAATTCTCAAAATATGAGTTTTGGCTTAAGTTTGTGGAATTCTTGGGCCACATAGTTTGCGGAAATGGAATTATAGTTAATACCCAAAAAATTAAGAAAGTTAAGAATTGGCCTAGAACCACATCTCCAACTGATATTAGGAGTATCTTAGGTTTGGCTGGCTACTATAGGAGATTTGTAAAAGGTTTCTCGTCCATTTCGTCCCATTTTACCAAGTAAACTCAGAAGACAGTCAAGTTCAATGGTCTGAAGCTTTTAAGAAAAGCTTTCACGAATTGAAAAAGAGGTTGACTACTGCCCAGTTTTGATCATACCAGAGGATACTCAAGGTTTTATGTTTTATTGTGATGCATCTAGAGTTTGTTTGGGTTGTGTCATAATGCAGAATGGAAAGGTTATAGTATATGCTTCTAGACAATTGAAAGTCCATAAGAGGAATTATCCAACCAATGACTTAGCTTAGAGTTGAGTGTTGTAGTTTTTGCGTTGAAATTATGGCATCACTATTTGTGTGGAATTCATGTTAATATATTAACTGATACAAGAGCCTACAATATCTGTTCACTCAGAAGGAACTTAATCTTAGATAAAAGACATAGGTAGAATTGCTCAAGGATTATGATATGAGCATTCTTTACCACCCAAGTAAGGCTAATGTGGTTGTTAATGCCTTAAGCAGGTTGTCTATGGGTACTATCGCCCATCTTTACGAAGAGAATAAAGAACTAGTAAAAGATGTGCATATACTTGCACGCTTAGGAGTCTGACTTATAGATTCCGCTGAAGGAGGAATAGTGGTGACAAATGGGGCTGAATCATCGTTAGTGTTGAGGTGAAAGAAAAGCAATACCAAGATCCCATTTTTCTTAAATTGAAAGCAAATGTTCATAAACAAAAGGTATAAGATTTTGAGCAAGGGAGAGAAGGTGTATTGAGATATTAAGGTAGATTGTGTGTACCGATGGTGGATGGAATCCAAGAGAGTATCATGGAGGAAGCTCAGAGTTCCAGATATTCCATTCATCTGGGTACCACAAATATATACCGCGATTTAAGAGAAGTATATTGGTGGAAAGGCATGAAGAAGCGCATTGTTGAGTTTGTTTCCAAGTGCCCGAATTGTCAAGAAGTTAAAATAGAGCATCAAAGGCTTGGAGGTTTGGCTCAGAATATATAAATGTCGGAATGGAAGTGGGAAATGATTAATATGGACTTCATCACAGGGTTACTAAAGTCTCGCAGGCAACATGATTCTATTTGGGTGATTGTCGATCGAATGACAAAATCAGCCCATCTTTTGCCGGTAAACACTACCCATTTGGCAGAGAATTATGATAAGTTATACATTCAAGAGGTAATAAGACTTCATGGAGTTACAATTTTCATTATTGGAAATATTTTCAGAAAGGTTTGGGTTCAAAGGTGAACTTATGTACTGCGGGAAGGAAGACGGTAAGGCAGAGCGTACAATTTAGACCTTAGAGGATATGTTAAAGGCATGCGTGATTGATTTTAAAGGTAATTGGGATGATCACCTACCTCTAATTGAATTTGTCTACAATAATAGTTACCACTCTAGCATTCAGATGGCTCCATATGAAGATCTTTGTGGGAGGATATGCATATCTTCTATTGGATGGTTTGAAGTGGGTGAATCAAGGTTGATAGGGCTTGATCTAGTTTATCAAGCTATGAAGAAGGTGAAGGTGATTCAAGAGAGGTTTAAAATGGCCCAAAGTCGCCAGAATTCCTACACTGATGTTAGGAGAAGAGAGTTGGAGTTTTAACTAGATGATTGGGTCTACTTGAAAGTTTTGTTAGGATCGAATTCACGCACACACACTAGATGAATGAAGAACACAAGAACTTTCAAGAGAAAGAGATGAGAGGTCTAGAGAGAGAAAGTGAAAACCCAATGTTTCGTGGTAAAACCCCGTGAATAAACTTCCATGGCGATGAGGTATATTTATATTAATAAATCAGAGTATTTTTTGTTACAGAGAAATAAATAGGAAAACCTAAAATAGAGAATAACTAGGAAAGCCTAAAATAGAGAATAAATAGGAAAACCTAAAATTAATCAGGCTCCACTACCTAACAATTCTCCCACTTGGAGACTGACTCAGTCATTCAAAAAATACATTCTCAAAAAATAATCTCTTCATCATAAACATATTTACCGCACCGCAACATCTGTAGCAACAACAACAGAAGACCAACCGAGGTTTTACATAACCTCAGTTTCCCAACATCAACACATTTCGTCAACATGTCTGCCGGGTTATTTGCACCCTCTATCTTCTCCAAGCACATATCACCATACTCTACTGCCTTGCGAGTGAAATGGTATCGCCTTCTGATGTGCTTTGTCTTCGAATGATAGACTAGATTTTTCACCAACTGTATGGCACTCTTCCTATCTGAGTAAAGAATCTTCTCACTCTGCTTCTTGCCCAATTCCTCAAGATAATCTGCCAGCCATATCATCTCTTTCCCAGCTTCAGCTATTGCCACATACTCAGCTTCAGTAGATGAAAGAGAAACACACTTCTGAAGCCTGGACATCCAACTCACTGTTGTTCCACCTATGGTGTAAATGTACCCGGATGTACTCTTGCTCGAGTCAACATCCCCACCAAGATAAGCATCCACAAAACCTTGTAGAGTCACCTTGCCTTTGCTAAAACAAAGTGAAGTACTGGATGTACCTTTTAGATATCTCAGAAGCCACTCATAGCTTCCCAATGCTCTTTCCCAGGTTCGCCATGTACCTGCTAACAACTCCCATTGCATGTGCTATATCAGGTCTAGTGCAGACCATAGCATACATCAAACTACCAACTGCTGAAGCATATGGAACAAGTGCCATATGATCACGCTCCTCGACAGTCTTGGGTGACTGCTCCTTTGACAATTTAAAGTGATTTGCCAATGGAGTAGTCCTGGGTTTAGCATCATTAACCCTGAATCTGCTCAGCACCTTCTCAATGTACAACTCCTGAGATAGATTTAAAGTGCCAGCAGATCTATCCCGAGAAATCTTCATCCCCAAAATCTGCTTTGCTGGACCCAAATCTTTCATCTCAAACGCTGCAGACAACCTTGTCTTCAGATTGTTAATCTCCCTCATACTAGATCCTGCAATCAACATATCATCCACATACAAGAGTAGAAAGATATGAATCAGTGTATTTCTTGAAGTAACAACAAGGATCCTTTTCAGCTTTGCAGAATCCACTCTTGGTCATAAGGAGTCAAACTTCTTGTACCACTGCCTTGGTGCTTTCTTTAGTCCATACAAGCTCCTGGTGATCTTGCACACCATGTGTTCCTTTCCTGGAACCACAAATCCTTCCGGTTGCTGCATATAGATCTCTTTGTCCAGATCTCCATGTAAAAACGCTGTTTTTAAATCCATTTGCTCTAGATGCAAATTTTCCGATGCAACAATACTCAACAGAATTTGAATAGAGTTTAACTTCACAACAGGAAAGAATATTTCAGCATAATCAATACCTTTGTGAATATCCTTTAACCACTAAACGAGCCTTGAACCTTCTTTTTCCATCTGGTTCAGTCTTGATTCTGAACACCCACTTGTTCAGCAAAGCTCTCTTTCCTGCAGGTAACTCAGTCAACACCCATGTGTCATTCTTCTCAAGTGACCTCATCTCATCATCCATGGCTTTCTCCCACTTGATCGAATCCTCCACCTGTAGGGCCTCATTAAAAGACTCTGGTTCCCCTTCATCAGTCAGCAATAGATAGTGCAATGAATGTGAATACCTATCTGGTGCCCTGATGTATCTGGATGATCTCCTTAACACCTGCTCAGGTGTAACTTGCTCCACTTCAGATTCTTCAGTAGGAGTTGGTTGAGTATCTGCTTCGACATCTCTGGGGTTACTTTTCTCCAACTCAACCTCAACTCCCACTTGCTTTGTAATCTCTAGAACCTTCTTCTCTTTATCCTTGTACAGGACAGACTCATCAAATGTCACGTCACAATGTCTCAGGATCTTTCTGTTCTTCTCATCCCAAAACCTGTAGCCAAACAAATCAGAACCATATCCTATGAAGTAACACTTCACAGCCTTGGCATCAAGCTTGTCTCTCTTTTCTGGAACAACATGAACATAAGCAGTGCAACCAAAAGTTCTCAAGTGTGAGTACTTGAGTTTTTTTCCCGTCCACACCTCCTCTGGAATCTTGAACCCTAAAGGAACTGATGGTCCCCTGTTAATCAAGTATGTAGTTGTGCTCACAGCATCCGCCCAAAGTGTTTTGGGCAGCCCACAGTGTATCTTCATACTCCTTGCACGCTCATTCAATGTTCTGTTCATCCTCTCAGCAATTCCATTCTTCCTTGCCTTACCAGGAACTGTTCTCATCAATTTGATTCCCTCAGCTGCACAAAATGCCTTGAACTCTGATTTGTCATACTCTCCTCCATTGTCAGACCTTAGGCATTTGACTTTCAAACCGGTCTGATTCTCAACTTCAGCTTTCCACCTCTTGAAAGTTTCAAACACATCTGACTTATGCTTTAAGAAGTAAACCCATACCTTCCTGCTGAAATCATCAATGAAGGTAACATAGAATCTGGATCCTATAAGTGATGATACTGGAGATGGTCCCCAAACATCAGTATGGACCATTTCCAACCGCACTTTCTTTGGATCTCTAGGAGTCTTTGTGAAGCTTACTCTTTTCTGTTTGCCCATAACACAGCTCTCGCAAAGACCCATATCAACAGACTTCAGACCCTCTAATGCTCATTTTGCAACCAGCATCTTCATTCCTTTAGTACTCATGTGTCCAAGTCTGTTGTGCCACAGGCATGAACTGGAAGAACCTTCAGCAACAGCGACCATGTTTATACACCCTGCTGTGGTGTACAAGGTTCCAGATTTGATGCCACGAGCTACTACCATAGCACCTTTCACGATCTTCCACGAACCTTTCCCAAACTCTGCTGCATATCCCGTGCTATCCAACTGACCAACAGAGATCAGACTTTTCTTGATCCCAGGAATATATTGTTATGACCGTAAATAAGCAAGTGTAAATGCAGAAGCTAGCAAAGCAAATCTCGAAAGACCACGATTAAGAAGATAACGAGAAATATACCAAAAGACACAAAGATTTAACGTGGTTCGATCAATCGACCTACGTCCACAAAGGAGATAACCAAATCCACTATAAATATGAGAGTACAAAATACAGAGAGAAACAACCTTAACCAATTCACTCGGAATACATGGGAGGTTTACACAAGTGATAATCTATCAAACTTGTGACCCATAAATTCTCTCCCTAACGAAAACTCTCAAAGCCCTTAAGACTACATTGTGAATGTTGATTAAGTTAGAAGGAACATTCCTCTATTTATAGAGTCCTAAACCTTTTCCTACAAGAAAAGGATTAGTCAATCCAAAACCTTTTCCTACAAGGAAAACCTATTTATGGTAAGAAATTTAGGGCAAATAAAACCCAACAAATATCCCCCTTGGCCTGAATTTCTGACAAAATAAATTTGTCCACTTTCTTGACTTAATCTTCAGCAACTTGCTTCTCCTCTCCATAATCTCCTTTGCAAAATTTATGTCTCAACACAAAGAATCTCTCTGAAACAATTTCTCCAACAAAATCTTCATTACTGTCAAAAAAGGTTACTGCTAGAACTACACCGCCAAGATGAACACATCTTTCTAACCTGGTTCAATCATCAATTATCGAACCACTAAACCTGACTCCGTCATTGAATCTGGATCTGATACCACTTGTTAGGACCGTAAATAAGAAGGTGTAAATGCGTAAGCTAGCAAAGCAAATCTCGAAACACCACGAGTAAGAAGACAACGAGAAATATACCCAAAGACACAAAGATTTAACGTGGTTCGGTCAATCGACCTATGTCCAAAAAGGACATGAGCAATCCACTATAAATATGAGAGTACAAAATACAGAGAGAAACAACCTCAACCAATTCACTCGGAATACATGGGAGGTTTACACAAGTGATAACCTATCAAACTTGTGACCCATAAATTCTCTCCCTAACCAAAACTCTCTAAGCCCTTAAGACTACATTGTGAATGCTGATTAAGTTAGAAGGAACATTCCTCTATTTATAGAGTCCTAAACCTTTTCCTACAAGAAAAGGATTAGTCAATCCAAAACCTTTTCCTACAAGGAAAACCTATTTATGGTAAGAAATTTAGGGCAAATAAAACCCAACATATATCTGACATCCTCCAATGTCCACTGGTTTCCCGAGGTGGTCTTTATGCAAACATCCCCCTTTCCTTCAATCTCTAAGGCTTTATTGTCAGCAAGTATACTTTTCCAAAATTTCCAGATTTGAAATTTTGAAACAACTCCTTGCTTGGAGACGAATGGAAAGATGCACCAGAATCCAAAATCCATGATTCAACCGGGCTGTTCACACTAAGGATTAGAGCATTTCCAATGTCCTCTGCTGAATTTACAGAATCATTGTCATCTCCAAATTTCTGATTCTGTTTTTTCTTTGTCTTTATACATGCGTCTAAAAGTGCCCTTTTTCTCCACAGTTCCAACAAGTCACGTTTGATCTGTTCAGTGATTTTCCTCGATTCTTTAATTTTGATCGACCATGTTGATTTTGGCCTTTCGTCTTACTTCTCCCCCTTCGATCAACGCTGAGAGCACTGCTCGATGAGTCTCCCACTTCTCGTTTGCGAATACTTTCGCTAAGAACAACATTACGGATTTCATCAAACTTCAGTTTATCAGATCCACGGGAACTGCTAATCGCAGCAACAACAGTATCCCAAGACTCAAGCAGAGATGACATCAAAATCAACGCCTTAATTTCATCTTCAAAATTAATATCCACATAATTAAGTTGACTCACAATCATATTGAACTCGTTTATATGATCAGAAACGGATCCAATTTCAGACATCTGTAAATTGAACAATCTACGCATCAAATATACCTTGTTCATAGCCGATGGTTTTTCATACATGTTTGACAGTGCCTTCAACAGACCGGACGTAGTCTTCTCCTTCACGATGTTGAACGCCACGTTTCTTGACAAAGTCAACCGAATCAACCCTAGAGCCTGGCGATCCTTGAGTTTCCACTTCTCCTCCGTCATGGATTCCGGCTTCACCCCGGTCAACGGTTCGTGAAGATCTTTCTGGTACAGATAATCTTCGATCTGCATCTTCCAGAAACTGTCGGATCCATCAAACTTCTCGATTCCAAGCTTTGAACTATCCATCTTCTGTGATCGTGTTGAATCTCCTTAGCTCTGATACTAGTTGTTAGGATCGAATTCACGCACACACACTAGATGAATGAAGAACACAAGAAATTTCAAGAGAAAGAGATGAGAGATCTAGAGAGAGAAATAGAAAACCCAATGTTTCGTGGTAAAACCTCGTGAATAAACTTCCACGGCGGTGAGGTATATTTATATTAATAAATCAGAGTATTTTTGGTTACAGAGAAATAAATAGGTAAACCTAAAATAGAGAATAACTAGGAAAGCCTAAAATAGAGAATAAATAGGAAAACCTAAAATTAATCAGGCTCCACTACCTAACAAGTTTCACCCATGAAGGGTGTTATGAGGTTTGTTAAGAAGGTAAAGCTCAGTCCCCGATATATTGGACCTTATAGATTATCCAAGAAAATTGGCAATGTAGCTTATGAGTCGGAGTTATCATCATAGTTAGCGGCGGTTTCATCCGGTATTTTATGTCTCTGTGTTGAATAAGTGATTGGGTGATCCTTCATTAATCATTCCAACTTAAAATGTTGAGATCAAAGATAACTTGTCTTATTAGGAAATTCTGGTGCAAATTTTAGATAGCCAAGTTCGCAAGTTGAGAACAAAGGAAGTGTCATCAGTCAAAGTACTTTGGAGGAACCAATTTGTTGAAGAAGCTACTGGGGAAGATGAAGAGGACATCAAGAAAATATATTTACATCTCTTTGAATCCATAGAAAAAATGCAGACCAAGGTACTAATTTTCTTTATAGTACTCTTAAAGTTATGAGTAAGCATGTTATTGTTGTTGCATTTGCTTTTTCGGTTTTTAACTTGATATTACTATCCTTAGTCTAGTAAGAGTAAATTTATTCGAGGACGAATGTTCTCAAGGGGTAAATATTATAACGTCTTACAACTAGAAAGAACTAGAAACGAGTTTAAAATTTGGAAATACTATTTTTGTCAAGTATAAGAAAATCAGGAAAAAAATTAAATAAGTTAAAAGTGAGTTTTTTGGTCAACATCAAATGGTAATAACTAATAGCTAAGCATTAGTTAGGTGTAGTTCCAGATATGGTTCAAAAAAAATTGGAACGATCTTTTCAACGCCTCCGAGTTTGTGCTATTCGAATTTTGTATGAGTAAGTTATGCCCTTTGAAAGTTGGGCTATTGAATTAAGGAAATGTCCAATTTCGGGATTGTAAAGGATATTTTAGTCTTTTCACTACCTATTAATTTGATCCATTTTTTAAGAGTTTAATAAGGTTCAAGACTGAACTTAGTCAGTTTTAGAAGTTGGGAATTTTCAAGCTAGGGCTAGGAAGAAAGGAGAAGAAGAAAAAGGGCAAGATTTACCAAGATTGTCGAATTAACTTGTGGATTTCATCGGGGTGATCCCTAGAAATGTATGTGAGCCTATATCAATGTTGGGTTCGTTCACCCACATGTCAAGCATGTTTGATTTATCGTGAATTCATCCTAAAAGTATTGGATTTTTGAATGCTCTTGTATGTGATTCTTGAATTACTTTCGTTCTTGAATATGAATTGATATCTAGGAGTTCTTTGATGATGTAAGTGTTGTTCTTGAATTCATTGGTTTAGATCCTTGTATATATGATGTGGGTGCATGAAATATATGTGAATTTGAAAAAATAAATTGAATTAGAACGATTTAAGGTCAGAAAACAATTCGAAAAATCGTGAGGCATCACATAAGCAGGGTTAGGTGTTGTGCGCCCTATCTGCACCAGAGGTCCTGAGGCGGCGGCCTGCAGTTCGCCCAAAAAAAGCCTCAGTCAAATGGGGTTGGCGCGGCACACCCAGGACACGCTCGAATCAGCTTTTTTGCCCAATTTTTGTACTTTCGTCTGATTAAGCCTTTCTAAAGTGTTTTAATACTTCGTAATGATTCTAACTACTTTAAGTGACTTCTAATCACATAAAAATCGTCCAGAAACAAGAATTTCAACCTTTAATCCATAACTTCAAATTCCTGGAAAGTTAAGAGCCAAGTCTAGAATGTTTTTAGAGTCTTTTCAAGAAGTCTTTTCAAATGCTTTTAACTTTGTTTTAAGACTCAAAGATCAAGTTGAGTCAATAGAAAAGATAATGAGAAGAAGTTCATTTCAAGTTTCATAAGTCCTTCAAAAACGTTTGAACTTCATTTTAAGACTTAAGTTTGAGTTCAACTTAAGGTAAAGTAAAGTCTTTTATTAAAAGCACTATATGGGGACTAAGTATTCCCAAAGAAGTATAAAATGTTTTAACATTTAAAAAGGATGAAAACTGAGATTTCCAAAAAGCCTTCGGGAAAGTTTTCAAAAAAGAGTAATAGATTTCCAAATGAGCATGCAAGGAAACTGAGATTTTCAAGATAGCCTTTGAGCTATGTTTTTTAGCAGTTATCTCAAATCATAGAAACAATATGTTTTAATAACATAAGAGTCAGTATGTTTTAGGAGTAGTATTGAGCACCGAATTGGGGATGAGCATGAGTTTAGATAACTCACATACTTTTAAGATGAACCCCTTTCACAGTAGACTAGTGGATCCATTAGGAAATTCAAGTATTATACCTTCGGCTGGGTATAGGATGCGCTGACAGCGTGAGATAGATCGATGTATCATCACTATAGCTCTTATGTGAATGGTGTCGATTTGATAAACTCCCACAGAATTTAAATGTATTTTATATATATATATATATATATATATATATATAAACAGTCACTTGTATTCTTATATACATTTCAAAGTTAATTGTATCCTTGCATACATACAGAGTTTACAACATGTTTTCTTTATATTGCACTTGTTTTTAAATTGTTTTTATATTGAAATGAGTTGTTTTTATTTAGCATTCTGATTCGCATACTTGTACATTCAATGTACTAATTCCAGTTGACTCTATCGTATTATGATACAGACGCTAGTAATGAGGATCGACATCCCGCTCACCGTTGATCCAGTTGAACACTTCAGAGTCAGTTGGTGAACCTCTTTGCATTTCGAAAGACTCTTTTCATTACTTTCAGTATTTTTATTATTAGGATATCGTGAGGTCTGTCCCAATAGCCATCTCAATTTTAGAGGCTTCATAGATAGACAGATGTTAGTCCTTTAGTCTTTCATTTCTTTCTATTTGTTAAGACTTGGGTTGCCACCTTTGGCTAGTTGAATGTTTTAATCTTTACAACATTCTCAGTTAGTATGTACAATTGAGTTTTGATCATTATATTTATGCTTGTTGTCTTGCGCTGAGTTAAGTAAGCAAGGCCAAGGGTCTGCTCAAGGCCAATACTGGTATTCGAGTGTCGATCACGCCTAAGGTGTAGGCTCAAGGCGTGACAATGTTCTTATGTTCTCTCATTATAGAGTTGCTTTTATGGAGTCAAAATTTTGGGCTACGATCCTCCGATAATGCTTGACTTCCAGGTAGGCTAAATTTCCTTTAATTGACTAGTTAAACTTGCTTTTACTATATTATATCTTGTAAATGTTAGGAGATGACATGTCCTTGGGCATAGATTCTACATGGTTGAATATTTTTGTTATATGCTATTAAGATGGAGATAAAGTAATGACTTTGGGTGATTCTCTTGTTTTTGATTTGCCTGATTTTCTTGTTAGGTGGGTGGTATATTTTTTTTATGTGCGTCTGTATGTCTACGACTCGTAGGAATATATAGGAAGCATATTTGTCGTAATGTGAATGTGAATACATGGCAAGGAATACATAGGAAACATATGTAATGAAAACATGTTGGTAACCCAATCTGAACTGGTTATGTGACTTATAGTTGAAGTGTTATTGTTGATGTTTTTTATTAGGCATGATAGTCTGAGTATTGTTTGGATCGGTAACACGTTTAATACGCAATATTTTATGTAGTTGGTATATATTAACGGTTGTCTTGGATACCATGCCTAATATAGAGATACCTACATATGATTGACACAAATACCTCACTAGTACACTAACTAAGAATGGCTTGAAACTCGGATACCACTCTTTACACTAACGGTTTGGTTTAAATTCCATGAGAGGACAAAGTATATATTTATGGTTCCATGAATGAACCTAGTATCTATTGATACGCTCAAACTTACTTCTCAAATAAGAAGTAAAGTGGTCGTGTCAAGTATATAACCCAACTAGTGAGGTTGGGATCGTTCCCACGAGGAAAATATTTTAGACTTAACTTCAATCTATTATTACTATTGTTCAGTCAATTACTTCCTTGGAAAGCAAAAATTATAAAAGGGGGTTTTCTATTTCTAAATAAATGAAAATAACTAGCGAAATTAAAAGAGACAACTAGCAGCTTCAAATGTTGGAGTTTAATCAATTAATAAAAGTAACTAGGGTTTACGTGTTCCCCACAGGTTCATAACTTGATAATTCTAACTATAACAATTCTTTCCTAGTATCTTGCATGCAAAGTGATAAGTTATGTATTTCTAAATACTTGGTCCGGCATCTAGGAAATTTCACTCCTCACCTTAGTCCGGCAACGTGTGTTATTATACAAACCCTTATGTTTACCTCATATTAAGCATCGTATTCGATATTTTACTAAGTTATTATCTCGTGCAAATCAATACTAGCATATTAGATAGTATACACTAAATCTATGTTGATAATTCTTTTCCTATTATCTACTTCCTTGGTCCGGCAAGTAGCATCAAGGCGAGTTCTAACGTTGGTCATCCGTTAAAAAGACTGCTAAATGAAAGAATTATCAATACATGCAAGACACTATTCTAGAATTGTTATTTTAGTTAGGTTTTACCTCATTATTCGCCTATAGTTCCCACAACCCTAGTTGTGGAGTTTAGTTACCCATAGTCATAATCACAATATTCAAATATCTGATATAAGAATTCATGAACTTACTTCAATGAGAAAGAGTAAAATCCGAAAGTTCACTTGATTAATTAGCAAAATTCACCAACAATCAATTACAAAAGTCTCAAAATAATCAAAAATCTCAAAAAGAGTCTAAAAATATTCAAGAGTCTAACCTCAAAAACGAGGTTTTTTGAACTATTTATAAAAAATAAAACCTAATTAAATAAGGAATTTATTTGCTGGAAATCTGTCAAAACGCGGCTAGATCGACGGACTTCGCGACGGATCGTCGTGGTCTTGACGGACCATCATGGACTCCATCGTCCCATACTTGTGCAATTTCTTTTGCTGCTCTCTTCATTACCCTCGATGGCAGGTATGACGGATCGTTAAAGGCACAATGGTCCATCGAAGGTCTCCATTCCAAAACACTTGGAATTTGGGTACTGGGACTACTTCTATTATCTTCGTGACGAACCAGCAGAACGGACCATCATGGCTACAACGGTCCGTCACGTACTCCGTAACCCCATACTTGGTTAGACTTCCCCATCTTCTTTCAGCAGCTGCACTACGATGCCACCTACGGACCGTCACGAGCATGACAGACCGTCACAAGCTCCGTAGGTGGTACTTTTCTGTATTTCTTGCTCAAAAACCTCCGCATTCATATTTTAGACAGATTTCCTGCAAATAAAAAGAAACTTACATAAAAATTAGCACAAAAAGACTTTTGGACACACTAAACTTAAGGAAAAAGTATTAATAATACCGTGAAACCACGGTATATCAACACCCTCAACTTAAATTCATTGTTTGTCCTCAAGAGACGCACTATGACTCAATACAAAATCTTTGTATAATAGTATCCATGTTTTATCCTTCGCAATCATTTGGACATCAATCCCGATCAATCTCATCATGTTTATGCATGCTATCACTATTAGGCTTGAATTATGTGGAATCAAACCAAGACACAGACTCACCATGCACTAAATACCTATCTTCTTCAATTTCTCAACGAGGTGCTAATATATTTGGTATTGCAACTAGTGTCCTCACTTCAAAACAAAATCCTCATTTTTCACACAATGATTTCAGTTTGAGTATAAGGATTACTTTTCAACACTCACTCTCAGAACAAATTCACACTCATTCATACATATTGTCATAAGTTTGCCCTTATTTTCACTGCTTTAAGTTCTCTATACAACTCTTAGGATCACGATAGGACTTTCTTAGCTTGTAACATAGGCTCAGGGTTAGGTAGGGTATATTTAGGTATACTTTAGTGACTTTTTGCCCTCCTTGACATATCGGCTAAACATACCATTTTCTATTATTTTATTTTGCCCAGTTTCTCATATTCTTTCACCTTGCTATTTTTCCCTTTTTTCTTCATTTGTGTAAGTGACTCTCTTCTTTTCTTGCTTGTATTTCTTGTATATATTTTTTTTACTTTTCTTTCAACTAATTCCTAAGTCACTTTACTTTTGTTCTTTCTCTCTATTTGTTCTTTCAACCCCACTTTCCATAGCATGTCTCATAATAGCCACCATCAACTCATGGCTTTGTCATGAGTCAAAGTACGCAATACCCAAATTTGGGTCAGGGCCATAAAAAGGGTTGTTTATTGCATTAGCCACCCTCAACTTATGCTTTTGGCATAAGCTGAGGTGCACATGTCCAAGGAGGGACTAGGGCCAACACATTATTCTCAGAAAAGATCAGTTAGGGTGAAAAAGAAAGGTCTAGTTTAAGCTCAAATCATTTGGATCAAAGAAGGATTAATTTCATTTGGTTCTCTTTTATTTAGGCTAAAAATGGGCTACATTGAATATGGGCCTATGATTCTTTCCTAATTGTCTATTACAACTTACTTTTAGTAGGACTAACCAGGCAAGTTCTAGCTCAGTACAAATAGTGGACTATCCAAATCTTCGTCACACTCACTTGACATCTCATTACTCTACCAGATTATCAGACACCTAGTTCGAACTTTAAACTTAGGGTCATATATTGGTGTACCTCTATGTCATGCTTAGAGCCACACATTTATCAATTACTATGCCTAGTCATGCATCATTTTCCATTTTGTCAGGATATCATTTTAGCCATCATGCTTCAGAATTAAACTATGTACACAAGATATAGACATGCCGGTTCAACAGAAAAAGTAATCAGTCTCTTGGGAAATAGAACACAGGCAAGAAAACCCCAAAAGAGGATAGTGAATTGGGCTACTCAGACTTCACCCTAGCACTCACTTTCCATTTACCCCACCCCCAACAAAAAAGACATGCAATTGTCCCAAATGCGTAAAAATTGAAATACAAGAGTGGTAGGTGAAGCAAACCTGGGGCGCAAAGCGCCGACGATCAGTAAGTTTGTGGGTCCGGTTCCCCGAAACCCACTACCTCTGTAATTTGGACACCCTCAATAGTGTCTTCAGTATCAACAGCACTATCAGTAGTGCCTCCCGCTATCTCCACATTTCTGGAGCTAGACGCCCCAGCAGCTAACTCTACTGCTCTCATCTGACGCGCCTCCTCATCAGCAAGCGAGACTCTCCTCGCAGCCTCCATCTCATTAGCGCTCCTTCTTCCGTGCTCGAGCATCATCCTCCTCTCGACCCCTACGCCTCTTGTCATGCTCTCGAGAGGGAGGTGGTGGAATCTCTGAAGTTGCGAATAAGGCCTCCATCACTGTGTCTTTAGCAGGCTCTGCAGAAGGGGCCTCAGACTCAGGCACCCTAGCTTTTAAGATTATGTCGATGTCTGTGTGAAAAATGTCGACCGCAGCCTGAAGGATCGACACATCCACCTGAAGGGCTAGTCAGGCTAACACCCGCAACTCAAAAGCGTCCAAGCACTAATGAACTTCAGCAATCTTCTGCTCTGTGTGCTGTACCATTCTCCGCTCTAAGCGCTCTTCTGCCTCAGCAATAGACCTCTGCATCCAGGGCTGGATGTGATGCAGAAGCATAGCCATATGTGCCTTTAATTTCTGGACCCTAGCAAGCGGAACCAGAGAGGGGAAAGGGGCTGAGCGAGAGAAGATCGGGGCAGTTCTACTACCCGGGATAGACTCGACCGGGGTAGTGTCAGTGGAAGCCGCCTACATAGCCGTGCGGTCCTGTGCTACCGTATCTACTAGATTGTCACCAAGCGAAGGAAACTCTGGACGGGGCCCTCTGCATGAGCCAACTCATTTGCCTCATCCCTGATGAGGCTGATATCAACAGTGCCCAGCGGGGTCTTGAGCTTATCAACGTGCCATATAGGCACACCTATGGACCTGCATAGAGTAGGTAGGTATGCACGGGAAAGGGTAGGTAGTTGTGACCTTAAAATGCCTCTCGTGCATGACTGTCTATAGAAGCCAAGCAAAATCCACCTCAAACCCGGCTATCATCACCGCCATCAGTAGTTTTCGATCCCATGTGACTATAGTATCAGCGACTGTGAGGGAAAGGCAGTGGCGGACAATCAACCACAAAAACTTCGCTGTGAAGGTCAGGTTGGCCTTATTGATGGATCCCTTCGGCTTGGTCACCCAGTCAGCACCCTCTCCATCAACAAACAAATGCAGGGCCATCAACCTCTTGGTGGTCTCTCTCAGCAATGGCTCACGCAGGAATTGGCCATCTTTGAAAATCTGCCATCGGTAGTCAAACTCGACGGTGAAAGGGGTCCGGTTGGCATCAACATTCTCGCTATATAGATACCAACGGATGGAAGACAGGAGATATCAACCTGAATGCCACATACTCGGACTTGATCCAGTGGGGCCTATTTGGCGGGGGCAGCCCGCCTATCAATCTTTGATCTGAGAGTCGCTACGTAGGAGGCGTAGAACTCTCAGGCCAACTCTTCACTATAACGTCCCAAAGGACGCGCTGTCCTCTCCAGTTGATGTTTGGTGAAGAAATTGTGGATCTCTGGCATCGTCGTGAGACTAAGGACCCGTCGCTCCAATGTAAGTGTCTGATTTATGACTCCTTTGTCATTCAATAACTTTGCATCGGAATAGACTTGATACTGCCCGTTGACACACCACCGGTTGGGCTGGTCATTAACTGCAGTGAGAGCACGAGTTGGTGAATTGGTGTTGATTCCGAACTGTCAGCCTCATCAGACAAGGCAGACTCTGCAGCGGTGGCGGGTGCGGGAACCTCAGCAGATCCGGAGGCTTCCTCCGACCACGAAACTCCTAAGGAGCCAGACACTCCTTCTTCATTAGTAGCTGACCCAGAATGTGTGCCGGTCAGTGTGCGCTCCTTATCATACTGGGAGGCAATGACTACGCCGGATGCCACCTTCTTGGGTGTGGCTTTGGCAGCACGTGCAGCTCGGGATGGGGTGGAAGTGCCTGGGGGAGCGTAGTCGGGGTCACGCTCATCATCAGAGCCAATGACCAGGCGGCCAGACGCGATAGATTTCGATCACCCGCGTGCGTAGACTCGATCTAATTTTGGTGCCATAATAGATTGTACCTGTAAAGAATCAATATTAGTACTAAAAGGAGCAGACAAGACTAGCAAAACCACACAAAATAAATAAAAGAGTTAAGATGTAATGACATTTCTATAGTAACAGTGAAACACGAAGGGCTAGGTGACGGCTCGTCTTGAGTACGACGGACCGTCATGGGGTCTATCGTGTCTTACTTAGACTATGTTTATATAGAGAATCCTGAAAGAGAGTCTCTGACAAGTATGACGGTATATGCAGGACGGACCGCCACAGGTACGATGGTCCGTCGTAGGTGTCCGTTAGAGGACACTTGAAAAAAATATGGAGACCCTTAGGAGAAGGGTCTCTAACCATCATAACGGTTATGTAGGACGGAACCTTCGAGGGTATGACACTCCATCGTAGTTGTCCGTCAGAGGACATTCGGAAAAAGTATAGAGACCCTTAAGAGAGGGGTCTCTGACCGTCATAACGGTTATGCAGGACAGACCATAGTGGGTATGACCATCTGTCATAGTTGTCCGTTGGAGGACACTTAGAAAAATAGAGAGACCCTTAGGAATAGAGTCTCTAACAACAAGAATGGTTGTGCAGGACGGACCGTCGTGGGAATGACGGTCCGTCACATGTGCCCGTTGGAGGACACTTAGAAAAAGTGAGCTACCCTTAAGAACAACGTCTCTGACAACCAGAACGGTTGTGCAGGACAGACCATCGTGGGAATGATGGTCCGTCGCATGTGTCCGTTGGAGGACACTTAGAAAAAGTGAGAGACCCTTTGGAACAGGGTCTCTGACAACCAGAACGGTTATGCAGGACGGACCGTCATGGGAACAACGGTCCATCGCATGTGGCCGTTGGTGGACACTTGGAGAAAATTGGACAATGGGGTGTTAGGGTTGTTGGAACGGACCTAATAACAGTCCGTTGTGGGTACGACGGTTCGTCATCGGGGTCTCGTTCTGTAACTCAGTGACAGAACTAGGGATGCCCCATTCATCCCCTATGACCCAAATAGAATTGGTAGTGTTTTAACCTACATTTGTCTAACCCAAATACCTAGTAAACTAGCAATGCTAAAGCACCTATTTCTAGAGTTTTAACACGGCAATTTCGAGGATTTTCAACCTAGGTCAGACAGAATTTTATTAAAGAATGAACCTATCAAGAAGAACTAGGCTAATACTAATTGATAAACAAAAATGCAATATAAATGAGTAGAAATTAGAGACACATACTTGAGAATTGGAGAAAACCAAGAGAGAAAGGTACTTGGTAATCAAGTAGAGACCCACAGCAGCAGCTCCGACTAGTAGATTATGAATTTTAGGAGTTTGGAGAATTTGGGAAAAATGATCGGTTATAAGAGAGAGGGGTTATGATCTTTGGAAATTGAAAAGGGAGGGAAATGGGAGGAAGAGTGAATGAATGGGGTGAAATAAAGGGGTGGGGGTCTTAAATGTTGAATTTTTTTAAAAACCCCTAGTCGGGTCAGGTCGGGTACGCTTCATTAATGATGTGCCGAGTCCTCGACGACTGTCCGTATCAGTTGTGACAGTCCGTCGTTGGTTCTGTCGCATATACCCTAGTTTGAAAATAACAGAACGACGTACCTGGCACAACGGATTCATGCGACGGTCCGTCACAGGCACAACGGTCCGTCGTTGTATCCGTCAGTGACTGCTGCAGAGTGATTTTCTGCAGAATTTCCTGGTGATGTGCCTGCAAATTTAAAACCCATTAGTAGAAAATGCTACCATTACTAGAAAGAAAAAACTATAAGTATTGGGTTTCCTCCCAACAAGCGCCTGATTTAACGTCGCGGCACGACTTAGGACACTTGATTACTCAGCCTTCATCAAGATGGTATGTCTCTATCACTTCATTCACCGATGCAGTATGCCCAAAATAGAGTTTTATTCGTTCTCCATTCACCTTAAACCGCACTCCCTCCTTGGTTTTTAACTTAACTGCTCCATGAGGGAATACTTGGATAATCAAGTAAGGGCCAGTCTGTTTGGACTTGCACTTGACCGGAGCAAATGCAACCTAGAACTGTCTAAAAGCACCAAATCCCAACCATAAACTCTCGTTTTTCACTTTTTAGTTTGTTATCCTTCTTCATCTTTTCTTTGTGGAATATGGCAGATACCGATTGGAGCTTACCAGTCTGCCTCATGGACCTACAAATGTTGAAGGTCGCTTCTTCATTGTTCAACCAAAATTTCTTCTGCCCCTTTTCCAAATAAACTAAGGCTCTACCCATAGCAAGGAATGGCCTCCCAAGAATAATAGGCACTTCAAAATCGACTTCACAATAAAGAATAACATAATCTACAGGAAATATGAACGAATCCACTTTTACTAGCACATCGTGGCCTTTTCATAGTTCGATCAGCCATCGGTAGCCGCATCGCAGTGGGTTTTGGGTCACCCAAACCCAACTTCTTGTAAATCGAGAAGGGCATGAGATTTATGCTTGCCCCCAAATCACATAGTGCTTTCGCAAAATGTAATGAGCCGACTGTACAAGGAATATTGAACGCACCCGTATCTTCTTTCTTTTGTACGAGAGATCTTGTAGCAATAGCACTACAATGCTGCATTCTATCATCATCCTCGTAAGTGACCGATCTTTTCTTTGTGACCAGATCTTTCATAAACTTGGCATAACCGGGCATTTGTTCTAGAGCTTCTACCAAAGGGACATTGATAGAAATCTGCTTCAGCATTGTTATAAAACACCGATATTTACCATCCTCGGTCTTTTTCACTAATCTCTAAGGAAAGGGGGTGGCGGTCTAGGCATGGGAATTACCTTTATAAGGACTTCTGCATCTTTTCCAGTGCTATCTTCTGCTTCACCACTACCCTCTACCACCTTATCATTATCCTTTCTCACATTTTCCTCATTAGATGGCATAGGTGGGTCAATGGTTTGCTTACCACCCCGAGTAGTGATTTCCATACAGTGTACATCATTTTTTGGATTTTGGATAGTGTTGCTAGGAAGAGTGTCCGGTTGCCGTGTGTTCACAGTCGCAGATTATTAGGCCATTTGCAACTCAATCTTCTTAATCGATATTGCATGTGTATCGACTTTTTGCCCAATACCCACTAAATCACTTCTTAACTCTTTAATGTTCTCATCACTAGCATCGAACCTCCTCATAATTTTGTACAACACATCATCAACTCGCGCCATACTCTCTCCATCATCCCTAGGAGTAACTTCACGATTTTGAGAAGGGACATATAGCCCATTCCTATCATTTCTGTTACCGTAGTTACCCCTGTTGAAGTTGATGTCGCGGTTGTAGTTTCCATCTCGGGCATAATGACCCTCACGATTATAGTTACCATAGATCCGACCCTGGTTCCCTTGACCTTGGCACCAATTATCCTGATTTGAGCCTTGGGCACTCGGTCGGAAACCCCCCGTCTGCTCATTTACTGCATAGGAATCCTCCGCATAATAACATTTATCATTAGGTGGTGGTGGTTTAGACAAGTAGTTAACTACATTTATCTTTTCTGCACCCCAGTGATATGTTTTAATACCAATCCAAGCTCAGTTCTCATCTGTGCCATTTCTTCACGAATCTCATTTGTGGCTAGGTTGTGAGTGGACTGCCCGCGAAGGTATTTGTCCCGGTATCTGACTTCCTAGTACTCCAAGCTTTATTGTTCTAGGAGATTTTCTCTAATTTTTCAGCAATCTCAGCATAAGGACACTCCCCGTAAGATCCACCTGCTATAGTGTCCAACACCGCTTTATTATTATCATTTTGTCCCCGATAGAAGTATTCCTTCAGTGACTCATCATCTATACGGTGATTTGGGACGCTTCTCAAGAACGAGGTGAATCTATCCCAAGAAATACTAACTGACTCTCCTGGTAGTGCCACAAAGTTGTTCACTCTGTCTTTGTGGTTTAGTTTCTTTGAGACCGGGTAGTAGCGTGCTAATAAAACATCCCTTAGTTGGTTCCAAGTGAAAATTGAGTTATACGGGAGCTTAGTGAACCATATAGCAACCTCTCCTGTCAGTGAGAGAGGAAACACTCTTAGCCCTATTACATCCAAGTCCAAGTCAGGCCTCCCTACACAGCTTTTACACACTGCCCTAACCTTAGTTATATGGGCATGTGGATCCTCACAAGGTAGCCCTGAAAACAAACCTTTGGCAGTGAGCATTTGCATCAGGCTACTGGTTACCACAAAGGTGTGTCCTGGTGGTAGAGGGGGCAAGACAAGTGGCCCATCAGAGTCTGCTATATTGTCATAGCCTCTGTAGTATTCTTGGAGCCGTGGAGCGGGATTTTGTCCCCTCTGTTGGTGTTCACCCGGAGCATCGGGTAACAACTGACCATGAACATCAACCGGAGCTGGGATGTTCTGGTTTGGATCATCATCATTAATTCCCAAGTTTCGATTCATGTTGCGTAGTGTACGCTCTAATTCGTGATTGTTGGGAAACAAGGGTTCTCTTCCTCTCCGTGTATTTGGAATACAAGGGAGATGGTTCTGCAAGAATCAAAAACAATAAAACAAAGTAAAATCAAGAAAATATCAACTAGACTATAGTAATAAGTTTAAGTTAATCTAAAAGCTACCTCCCCCGGTAACGTCGCCAAAATTTGATACGCTCAAACTTACTTCTCAAATAAGAAGTAAAGCGGTCGTGTCAAGTAAATAACCCAACTAGTGAGGTTGGGATCGTTCCCCCGAGGAAAATAGTTTAGACTTAACTTCAATCTATTATTACAATTGTTCAGTCAATTACTTCTGGAAAGCAAAAATTATAAAAGGGGGTTTTCTATTTCTAAATAAATGAAAATAACTAGCGAAATTAAAAGAGACAACTAGCAGCTTCAAATGTTGGAGTTTAATCAATTAATAAAAATAACTAGGATTTACGTGTTCCCCACAGGTTCATAACTTGATAATTCTAACTATAACAATTCTTTCCTAGTATCTTGCATACAAAGTGATAAGTTATTTATTTCTAAATCCTTGGTCCGGCATCTAGAAAATTTCACTCCGCACCTTGGTCCGGCTACGTGTGTTGTTATACTAACCTTTATTTTTACCTCATATTAAGCATCGTATTCGATATTTGACTAAGTTATTACCTCGTACCAATTAATACTAGCCTATTAGATAGTATACACTAAATCTATGTTGATAATTCTTTTCCTATTATCTACCTCCTTGGTCCGGCAAGTAGAATTAAGGCGAGTTCTAACGTTGGCCATCCGTTAAAAAGACTTCTAAGCGAAAGAATTATGAATACATGCAAGAAACTATTCTAGAATTGTTATTTTAGTTAGGTTTTACCTCATTATTCGCCTATGGTTCCCACAACCCTAGTTATAGAGTTTAGTTACCCATAGTCATAATCACAATATTCAAATATCTAATATAAGAATTCATGCACTTACTTCAATGAGAAAGAGTAAAATCCAAAAGTTCAGTTGATTAATCAGCAAAAGTCACCAACAATCAATTACAAAAGTCTCAAAATAATCAACAATCTCAAAAAGAGTCTAAAAATATTCAAGAGTCTAACCTCAAAAATAAGGTTTTTCGAACTATTTATAAAAAATAAAACCTAATTAAATAAGAACTCTATTTGCTGGAAATCTGTCAAAACGTGGTTGGATCGACGGACCTCGCGACGGATCGTCGTCGTCACGACGGACCGTCATGGATTCTGTCGTCCCATACTTGTGCAATTTCTTCTGCTGCTCTCTTCATTACCATCGACGCCAGGTATGACGGATCGTCACAGGCACAATGGTCCGTCGAGGGTCTCCATTCCAAAACACTTGGAATTTTGGTACTGGGACTACTTCTCTGATCTTCATGACAAACTAGCAGGATGGACCGTCATGTCTACGACGGTCCGTCACGTACTCCGTAACCCCACACTTGGTTAGACTTCCCCATCTTCCTTCAGCAGCTGCACTACGATGCCACCTACGGACCGTCACGAGCATGACAGACTGTCACAAGCTCCGTAGGTGGTACTTTTCTGTATTTCTTGCTCAAAAACCTCTGCATTCATCTTTTAGATAGATTTCCTGCAAATAAAAAGAAACTTACATAAAAATTAGCACAAAAAGGCTTTTGGACACACTAAACTTAAGGAAAAAGTATTATAATACCGTGAAACCACGGTATATCATCTATGCATATTATAATTGTTGCATGTTAGATTTTTTAGTTGTCCGAGTTACTTGAAAGCGGAGTTGATCTCGTATTGGCTTATATATTATGATATGTAACATGGATCATGCTTGTATACGATAATTCAAGGTTAGGATTGGGAGTTCGGGCTATATGTTACTATTGGTGGTTAAGGCATGTTATTTGTTTCTTAACATCTAAATTCTTAGGGGTTATTTTGCATAATTGTTTTACTATTGAGTTGGGTTTATGGAGACTCAATTATTTAATTATAATTTGTTTTTATTGGTTATGATGAACTTGATTTTGTAATGAGTTTTAGGTTTAGTTTACTAAGGATGACTTGGTCTAAGACGTCCGTTTTATTTACCATTTCAAAAAAGACTAGAAAGTTGGCATGAGTGATGTAAAAGATAACATGTTAATTGATAGGGCTAAGGATGATTTGGTATTCATGGATATTAATGTAGTAGAAGGATTAGGCTACAATTGTGTATTATTTGTCGTCACATGTAGGCTTGGAATGCCTCAGGATGACATAATTAAGGTGCTTAGTCATATATTTACCTAAAAAGGATATACATATATGAATAGAAAAGTGGGGTGGTACTGTAACTTCGATATCGTGTGATTTTTCTTATTGTCTACAATATATCACGTGGTAGGTTTGGGCCAACCAATGATACTGACCAGTAAGTGTTGTTTGTATTGTAATATTCTTGTTATGCCACTTGACATAGTCTGGTTGCAACATCAATGATGTTTCATAGGTGGGAGATGACACTCATTTTATGCATAAATTGTATTTTCTTAGTAGCTCTTGTGCCTATTTAGACTAGTTTTTTAGGATTAATTATAAAAAGCTTTCATCAAAGAAAATGTTTTTAGGAAAATTTTCAATATTAAAGAGATTTTCTTATATTTCATTTATTTTTACATGTTTTAACCGATTTGGGTGGTAAACTTTCTCCTATTTAGGTAATAGAGTATGCATGCTGATAGAAACCGAGGTTTTTACTAGAAAAAAGCAAGAGACACAAGTATCTCGTAGCTCATAGAACAATAAAAAATATAAAGAGAGAAAAGTATCTTATATCTCTTAGAACAACCTTGCTGCATTTAAAAGATATATTATCATTCATCTACTTATTTTCTAGATCTCCTATTATATAATAGATAACGGATAACTACTTTATAACTATTTAGGATAAGAATAGATAAGTTCTAATATCCATAAGAAATTGTCAAATAAATCCTAATAATAATAGTAAGAAAATTTTCATTGTTTCATGGGTGAAATCTCCAGTAATTTTAGAAGATGCAAATGAATATCTTCTTCTATGTTTCTTTGCTTCTTCCTCCTTGAATAAGTATAGAAGATGTGTGCCTTATCAGTATACTCCTCTTGGAAAGACGATTTTTTGTCAAGGCGAAAATCTGGAAACTTTACAGCTAACAAAGACTTTTTCCATATGCTTGAAGACGTAAAATAAAAGCATCACCAACATCAAAATAGAGGTCTATGTGATTATAATCTTCCTTCATAAGGTTTAACATTGCATCTCCAGGAAACATATGCTCTTCAAGGTCTGATTGGAAGTATGTTGGTGTGAGTGTTTTCTGAGGAACACCTTGCAGTTTAAAAGTTTTCACATTCAATTCGAAGATTAGGAACATCTCGTTCCAATTAGCTTTTATTGTGTTCAGGGATACTAGTCATTGTATACCCAACACTATGTATCCGCCACTAAAGGAAAAAGGGAAGAAATCGTGCTTTATGACCAAGTCAGAGACCTCTACTGACTGGTCATGACAAATTTTGTTGCATTTGACAATTTTACTATTGCCTATCTAGACACCAAAATAAGGACATATTCGACTACCAACCCAAGTTTTGTGATAATTTATTCTGCTACAAAATTATGTGCCGAACCATTATATACCAACATCAACACTTTATGCCCGCAAAGATTGCCTTGAAGTTTCAAAGTAGAAGCAAATTCTTTGCCCAAAATTGCATGAAAAGAGATTCCCCCAAAATTAGTAGGGGGTATGTCTTCATTCTTATTATTGTCAACACTTTACGCATGGTTTTCCTCTTGCATTAACTCCAAATGTGCAAAAGTCCTAGGTTTGCAGATGACCAGGGGTATACTTGTCTCCACAATAGTAGCATAGGTATTTTTCTCATCAAATTTGTTGTTCAAAATTCAGTGGGCGAGTGTTTGGAAGAGATGACAGTTGAAAAAAGTGTGTAACTAGTTGGCGGGATGATTGAAAATTAAAGGATTCTCGAGCCGTTGGAAAGAAATTCCCAATTGATGAAGGTTTGGACTACTTTAGTCCTTGTTTTCCTTCATATTCTAAGGCCAAACTCATTGTCTTGTACACTGGTCAAGGCTTGTGAATCCAAACGTCCACGCGAAGGTATTCTTTGAGTCCGCTAAGGAAAACTCCAAGCAAACAATGTTCAGGCCAAGATTTCACACGTGTTGCACGTTTTGCTAATTCCGGTCTATACTCAAACACTAAACCAGTTCGCGGGATACCACGCAGATGTTCATTTGGATTTAGAAACTCAACTAGTCCATAATTTTCATGCATAACTTTTACCAATTCATCCCAGTAATACATGGTTCTTTCACTGTTGATCCAAGCAAATAGATTCAATACATCTCCTTCAACATTCATTGAAGCCACATAAATCTTGCAATCATGGAGTGTTTGATAATTTTGAAAATACTTTTCTGCTTTCAAAATCCAACCTCGAGGATATCTTCCTTCATACTTAGGAAATTCCATCTTTGTGTGGGAACCTCGATAAGTTTCTTGATGCCTCCAAGTGCTAAGATTTTCCATGTTGATTTTGTTGCATTTGTGCTTTTAATGCAGCCACATCAGCAACAAAAGCATCAATGGCTCCCAATTTCGCTGCTACAGTAGTTAATTGCTAGCAAATTTGATCAGGAGTCGACATGATAGGTTCGTTGTGGGAAGCGTTGGTTCGTGCATTAACCATGGTAGATCTTACTACTCTGATGCCAATGATAGAAATCAAGGTTTTTACTGGATGAAAGCAATAAAAAAATAAAAAAGACAGACACACGTATCTCGTATCCCGTATCTCATAGAACTCTAAAATATATAAAGAGAGACAAGTATCTCGTAGCTCATATCTCGTATCTCTTAGAACAACCTTTCTACATTTAAAAGATATATTATCGTCCATTTACTTATTTTCTAGATCTCCTATTATAATAGATAAATGATAACTACTTTATAACTATTTAGGATAAGAATAGATACCCTTTAGTAACCATAAGGAACTGTCAAATAACTCCTAATAATGGTAAGAAACTGTTCATTGCTCTATGGGTGAAACCCTCAGCAATTTGAGAAGATGCAAATCAGTATCTTCTCCTATCTTTCTTCGCTTCTTCCTCCTTGAATAAGTACAGAAGATACATGTCTTATCACACGCACATGACCCGATGGGTTGGGTCGTGCAAATATAAAATAATAATATAAAATTTGTTTATACTATCTCTATAAAGATATGCATGATATTTAGGCCCAACTCAATTCAAAAGCTAGCTTATGAGGAGAGGATTGTCTAAGTCCATATAAACAAACCCCAGTCCATTTTCCAACTAATATGAGACTTTTACCACTCTAACAATATCACTATATGTATACATGCGTATTGAAAAAGAGAAAAAAAAAAGAATCATATACATAATCTATGGAATAAAGGTGAAGCTGGGAAGACGCATAACTGATAACTCCTAAAAGGGAAATGTTTGTATTTTGTAGAGTTTAGTGCCTATTAAACACAATGCAACGTCTATAAAGGGAAATTCTGTTACTAGGGTTTCTATCAATGGTAGCCATCATGTGATCTCATAATAAGGGTAAGAGAAGCATCTGCAGCTTCAATCATACATATATTGATTGGCAAATCACTTTAAAAATTGTACCATCACATCAACTATTCAACGTAACCTGTCTCTAGACGGATGGTACAACCAATTAATTTTTTAAGTCTATTATTCAATAAAACAAATATTTAGGAGTAATAGATTTTTTCTTTACTGTCCGTATTTATTATTGCAATAACATGTTTTGTGGTAATTGAGTCACTAAAGTCTTTATCCATATTAAAATGGAGAGCAAGTTATAAGTACCTTCTTCTTTTTTTTGAGATCTAAATCATTTAATATTTAGAATTTACTGATAAGTCCATGAAGAAATAATTTGAGTACTTAAATAAAAGACAATTTTACAGATAACGAACTCAAATTCTGATAATTTTAAAGTGGAGATCCAAAGCAAACATTTATATTCCTCACCACATCCTCAAGGTGTAACGTTTCATTCGTAGCTCTACTTTTGTTGCCTAAAAGAATATTAAAGTGATAAACATTTAAATGACTCCTACCGTTGAAACATTTTTGTGGTGAAATGTGGAGGTGTCTAATATAAAATACAGAGAACAAAATGCCACAAAAACTAACCAACAATTGGAATCCAAAAAAATAAAATAATATTGGAATCCAACAATAAGTATCCAAGGATAAAATGAGAATGGATGGGGTTTGGGAGGGGGTTAGTAGATATATTAGTGTGCTGATTAAGAGATAAAATAGCTTAATGATTGGGTTATTTAGCATATGATTTTTTGATGTGGTATTCATTCCCATGTAATAAAATATGCTTCTTTATTTTAATTTTAAAAAAAAAAATAGACTGATCTCATAACTTTACATCTAGAAGGAGGCCACACTATTAGAAAACTGCAGATAAAATTTTGTAGTTAAACAACAATAATCTAAATTTCATGCTAATTTCCTTTAGTTATGAATTAACAACAGATTAGCTAGAGATATAATTAATTTGAAATATTTATTTTTAGAAATTACTAACAGAAAATTTAAGACCAATAAAATAGTTGTTTTATGAGGTATAATAAAATGCAAGCCCCACAAAGTGGAATTTGAACACTTATACGAATGTGTGACATCCCTTTGGTATAGTGGAAATATTTAATTTAGTCCACAATTGTCAAAGGTCTCTTTTGACATTAAACTAATAAAAAGCATATATAGTTTAAGCTGCTTTTTGAGCAGTAGAAGATCCTCTGATGGCTTCACGTTAGAGCATATTTATGTTTCGATCACTTATTGGTTCAAATATATTCATAAATTATGTCTTAACTTTATCTTTAAAAAAAAAAAAAAGAGGAGGAGAATAATTTCTCCTTCTTAATTTTGTATGGTGTGTTTTATTGGGGAACAAGGGGAGTGGTACATATGGCTCCCTAGTTGAAAATACTATAAAAAAGAATATTCTAAATGCCATGCCTAAATTCAGAAGATAACTACTAAGAATAGGTGTTGTGACTTTTTAAATATCCCAACTACAATAGGGGGAAAAAGAAAGACTAGAAGAGGGATCATTTAGGATTTCAATGGCTAAGGGGTCTCTCTACCGTTGTAATTATGCGATAAGTTATGTGTTTTTACACTAACTTGACGCAAGTTATTAGTTTCGTTTTTAAATTATTGATTGTTTTAAGAATATATTTCAATTTGACTGACTAAGCTTAGATAAACCTCGATTCTATTACATGACATAAAATAAGTGGCTTCAAACTTTTGTAGAAGCACGAGCTTCTAAATAAAAAGTCGAGAGAAGTGTTGAAAACACCCCTAAAATAGGAGAGAATATAGGGGTGTATTTCGATCATATTGCAAGATCGAGAGTGTATTTAAGTTTAGTTAGTCGAGTAAAGAGCTGTTTTTAAGACTATCAATAGTTCGAGGATGAAACTAATAATTCACATCGAGTTTAGAGGTGTTTTCAGTACTTCTCACTCGAACTTACAACTTTAAGGTTGAAAGTGATAAGTGTTTACTATTCGATCAAGTAACTCCCTCTTGTCGCATTTTGGAGTTATGATTATGGCGAGACTGAAATGATCAGAGCATTTATGTTTAGTATGGAGAATGTTTTCCAACTTTTCTTTGTTTGGCAGATAAAAGTGTTATCCTTTTTTTTTAGGAAATAAACTCCTTAAAAATGAAAAAAATGACTTTTCTCGCAGAAGCAAGGATATCAAGTTGCAAAAGTGACTTTTCAAGTTTATTGTTTCTTCTCCGCCCACTCAAACCATCTAATCCTCACCCTTTGGTCATTCCACCCCGGAACCCTAACTCCCCATCCTTACCTGCATCCATAACATTTTCTACCTAACATGTAATATAAATTTATGCATAAAATTTACCAACTATTAAAGTGATTTTCAAGCAATAGTTATTATGGCATTCAACAAAGATTTCATATTTTTTAAAGCCATGATTTGAAGAAATTAATTGTAATGCTTTCTGCCCATGATTTGCAGAAGATAATCGTAATGCTATTCACAGTAATTGCATCAGTCATGTTTGTCACGTTCCTTCATTTCAAGATGTATATACCAATATGTAACTTCCATAATATTTTTTTGTTAAATTGAGCAAATATTTTTAAAAATAAGATCACCAACTTATAGCACAATTTTTCCTAACAATATTTTGATGTTCCTCCAATTTTTTTCTCCCCGGCCAAATCGAGCCTTATCCGGACTCTTCTCTCCCTCCTCTCTCTCTCTCGCTTCTCACTCTCCAAAGCATCAATTCAACTTCTAAGACAGCAAGTGGGTAGCGTTTGCAAACTGAACCGACGGAGATTCAGTTATAGGCAGTGGCGGAGCCACCATATGTTTAGAGGGTTCAACGGAAAATTATATTATATTTACATAATCTTTTAGGTATATATAATAGATGTCGTACCCCCTTCGACTACTTTGTATATCTATTTTTTCATATTTTAAACCCCTTATTAAAGATTCTAGTTCCGCCCCTAGTAGTTGTGCTGGCAGTAGAGAAGCGTAGGAGATTAAGCCTTTGCAGGGCAGTTCGGGTTTGAGATTTACCGGACCGCGGGTTACAGGTTGAGGATTTCTATGTCTTTAAACGTAACTTAAAATGGCTACAACAGTTAGCTCTCCCCTTGTTTTTTTTAGGGCAACTTTCACATATAGCAAACAAAAAATTCATATTTGTATGCTATAGTAATGTTTGTATAATTGCGCGCCATAGCAAACATATAACTGTATAATTCGCTATACATATACAACTGTATAATTTGCTGGCCTAAATTATATAATTCGTTGGCCTCGCTATACATATACAATTGTATGATTCGCTGGCCTAAATTGTATAGTTCGCTAGCCTATTTCGCTGCAATTGTATAATTCGCTGGCCTATTTCACTACAATTGTATAATGCGCAATTGTAGAATTCGCTGGCCTATTTTGCTGCAATATGTGTATAAAATTTGTTTTACATACAACTGAATCGAAGCAAAATGTTTGTATATTGTATAATTATAAGTGTATAGGAAGAAGATATATGTTTTTCTCTCGCTTTATACAAAAACAAAAACACAATTTATACAATTCTGTTGTAATAAGCGAGAGAAAAATGTATTTCACTGCAATTGTATAATTCGCAATTGTATAATTCGCTGGCCTTTTTCGCTGCAATATTTGTATAAAATTTGCATTTGTATACAATTGAATCGAAGTAAAATGTTTGTAAATTGTATAATTAAGTGTATAGCACGAAGATATATGTTTTTACATGTGTATATATAATTTTCTCTCGCTTTATACAAAATAGAAACACAATTTATACACTTTTGTTGTATAAAGCGAGAGAGGCGAGTAGAGGGAGAGTGGCGAACGAGAATGGGAGAGTGGCGAGAGAGAAGGGGGGAGTGGCGAGCGAGAGTTTTGGAAAAGAGGCGACTGACAAACTTTGGCAAACGTTTGCTATGGAACACAATTAAATCAAACAGTAGCTACTCCATTTATTTTAGGTTATTAGTTTACTATAATATACAATTATCCTTTTTTTGTATTATTTGTACAGTACCAAAAAATGAAGAGATTTAATTTGTATGTTTTTTGTTATTGGAATCACGTTCACACAAAAGTTTTCTCAATTAAGTCTTGCAAACACCTTGGCTAAGGAGCGGTCCAGATTGAACGATGTTATCTCGTGTTTTGTGTTAAAGATGAAGGAAGATGATCTTAGAACATGTCAAAGGAATAAGTCTAAGGAAATTGACTAACGTGTAAACTGCCATAGAATTTAGTATCACACTAGGATTAGTTACTAAATCTTAATTTATGATGTATCGTGTATGGGGCTTAAGTTAACTAGGATAAGGTGTTTTAGTTATAGTAGTAATATTATTCATTTAAATAATATATTTGTATTGCAGCAATATTCCTAGGTCTCATTTGTTTTTATTATGATTAAAATGCAGGTCTAAATGATTAAGATGTTATCTCTAGATCTGAACATTGAGTTATTAAGATCGTTTATTTTTTAGTATTCGGGTGCACGTCTCTTTGTTATAAGTTATAACTTCGTGTTGGGCTACTAATATTGTTGAGACATTCTTCGAACAGATCCAAAAACATATAAGAATTAAGAAAAAAAAAACTAAACAAAAGTCTAACCTCTTATTAACTACAACTAGTTCTTAGTCTTATAAATAATATTATTACAATGTGAATTGAAAAGTTTAGTGTCTTTTGAGAATATAAACCAAAAAAAAATTGGTATGTAAAAATAAAGAAGGCAACCTTGAATTAATAATATTTTTGTGCATGTATATAAATATTTAAAACCTCTTGTTATAATTTGGTGTCATGCTACTAATTTTATTGAAACGGTCTTGGCACAATCCAAAAACATGTAAGAATAGAAAAAAGCAACACAAACAAATGTCTAACCTTATTAAGTAGAACAAGTTCTTAGTTTTATAAATAATAATATTACAATATGAAGTTAAACACTTGGTGCTTTTTGAGAATATAAACAAACAAAAAAGAATAGGTAGTATGCAAAAAAAAAAAAAAGACAATCCTAAATTAATAATATTTTATACATGTGTGTAATATTTAAGGCCTCTTGTTATAATTTGATATTACGCTTCTAATTTTATTGAGACGTTCGTGCCATCACATTTGTTTTTAAAATTTAAAAAAAACATAATACCAATTGTTTTAGCACGTACATTGTATTTGTCGAATAAGCACACACGAATGCACGATACCTCTAATTTTATAAACAAAATTTAAAACTGCAAGCAAAATTTAAGGTTCTTGATAAACAAACAATAATACCATAATTATTTTTTTAAAAAAATAGTAATACCAAGAATATTTGGAGATACAAATTAATAAACAAATACTTGTAAAAAGTTTTTTTGGTAATATGCATGTTTAAAATCCAACACCAATGGAGAGAGGGAGAGAGAGGTGCAATGCATAGAAGAGAAAAACTAACAATTTATGCTGATAATGGAGAGTGTGGAAGAGAGAGACAACATATATAGGGAGAAAAAATAATGATGTTTGAGATTTACGGGAAAATAATTAGCATTAAAAAGTGTCTGAATAGATTTAAGACACTCTCATAGATCTTAGCAAATCTAATGCTTTCAGACCATTAAATAATTTTTTTAAGAAAATAAAAAAAAATAAACACACTTAGTGGCCCAATATTTGAACCATTAAGATTTAGACATTCATTAAGTGCAAACAAATGAAGCTCTGGTATAGCTAGTGAAGGACTCTTCTCCTATGTAAGGAACATGTACTCAACAATTTTAGTTATCAATAAAATCAATGATTTCTCTATTCTTTACGTGAGATTTCTACATTGTATCAGAAAATTAAAGATTTTTAGCTCTATAACGTATTAGATCCAAAAATCAAGACAATCACAATATCAAATTGTAATGACCTCTTCTACCAAGACCCTCTCGACCTCCTCGCTTCACCGTCTTATTGCATCTTGTTCCATTAAGCTCAAGCCAACAAATAATCTTATATGAAGAACACAAATATCTCAATTGATTCAAGAGACAATATTAACTGCCTCATCACAGAGAATGAACCTACTAAAAGTACCCATGCACATGAGTTAAGAAGAATGCAGAAGAAAACAACAATAATGATGATTGGGAGGAGAAAGATGTGTTTGTAAGAAGTTGGATCTCAAAAGAAAGCATGTGCATGATTGTAGGTTTCTAAACTGCCAAGGAGATGTGAGAATGCTTGGAAGAAGCTTATTTTCAAGCAACAGAAAATAAAGAGTTCCTGCTCAAACAAAAACCGAAAAGTGTTGTACTAAGAACCAAAAAGATTGATGAGAATATATTAAGAAATTCAAAGTCATATGTGATGGCCTTTCGACCATTGACAAACTTGTGGAGAAAGATAGAAAAGTAATAATATTGCTAGAGGACTAGGTCTCAAATACAAGACTTCAAGATTGTCATGCTAAGTAAGACACCATATCCCACTATTAATAAATTTATTAATGCTCTCGGGGGCTGTGATATGAGGAAGGATGAAGAAGTGTCACAACACAATCATAACATGTCATTCTCTACCCAAAGAGGCAGGGAAAGAGGAAACTACTCTCAAAAAACAAAAAATAGTAACTTCAATTCTTGATCGAGAAAGAGACTTCAAGTCTGTTGAACAAGGAACGGGTTCTTATAAAAACAAATATGGACTTGGTTCTTAAAAATCCTTCAGTGAAAGTAAGGAGAGAAACAGTAGTGATACGTGTTAAACTTCTGGTAGGAATAACTATATTACTCAGTGTTTCTTTATGTGGGACTACTTTTACTAAGCTATAGATGAGCTACCACAAGCGTTAGTTGCTAGAAATCTACAAAACACTTGACACCTTGTATGTGGACTCACGAGTAAGTATCCATATAACACATAACTCATGTATTCTAATTGATCTTAAACCCTACAATGGACCAGATAAAATCATTATTGGAAATGGATCAAAGTTAAACATAACACATGTTAGGAACATATCAGGATCAGTCCTAAAGTTAAGAGAATTTTCTGTAGTGTCTAAGATAAATATAAATCTACTACCAGTTAGTAAACTTACAGAGGATAATTTTTGCATACTTGAATTTGATGAAACTAACTTTGTTATGAAGGACAAAAAGATAAGGACATTGTTGGTAAAGGGATCTAAAAGGAATGGACTATATGCTTGAAATATAACAATTTGTATGCTTTAACTGATGCACGTGATTGGAACATATCACACAATATATGGCATACTAGATTGGGACACCCTAGTTTGAAGTCCTTAAAAGTTTTGAATAGTAATAACAACATCAATGTTAGTAGTTAAAATAAAATGTCTATAGTTTATTCGAGTTGCCATTGGGCAAGAATTGTAACTTTCATTTGGTTTGAGAAATAAAATTGAGAAGGAATCTTTATTGAAAATTTATTGTGACTTGTGGAAATCAGTTCCAATTGAATCTTTTCAACATATGAAATATTATGTCAATTTTGTGGATGATCACATAAGAATTTTTTGATGATTTTGTAAAATTTCAGAAAATGGTGGAAAAATATTTTTCTAAAGAAATTAAATATTTAAATGTGATGGAGGTGGTGAGTTTATCAAAACAAACTTCATAATGCATTTGGGAAATTGTGACATAGTTAGACATATTTCATGTCCTAACTCACCTGAACAAAATGGAGTTTCAAAATGAAAACCTATGCATATTATGGAAACTAGATTAACTCTAATACTTCATGTTAACCTACCTTTGTTTATATGGGTTGAGAATTTCCTCACTGTAGTTCTCCTCATTAATAGATTGTCCTCCTTAGTCCTAAAGATGGTGACTCCATTTGTTAATTTGTATGGAGAGCAACCTGATTACAACAACCTAAAGGTGCTTGGGTGTAGATGTTCTTCATATATAACGGGTAGTAACAAATTCAGTCCAATAATTACCCTTGTGTGTTCATAGGGTACAATAGCTTACACAAAGGATATATATATAGTATCATCCCTTTACAAAGAGGATGTACATATCTAAACATGTTGTTTTTTATGAAAACACATTACCCTACATGCCTTCAAATCAATCTCATACTAACATGGATGTCTCACATCACCTTGCTACTTTTGTTTAATCTTACTCTACAATATAGGCATATGATAATCATAATTCTAGGAAAGTACAGTCTGATAGTACATAAGTTACTGGTGGGAATACTATTACAACCCATGTACTCTTTGATGATGATAGTACTATTGACCTCTCGGGATCAGGATCATATGATGATCATGAGGAATAGGTCGAAAGTGGTGATTTAGACAGAAATTGGGGAGGCTCCAGCTGCTAATTTAGGATATGCTAGTGGCAATAAGGAATAAGTTACATGTGTAGTTTCAGTCAATGGTGGTTTCTCAAATCCCACTTTATGTGTTTTCTAAGAAATGCATTTAGAATTTGACCTCTCCAAGTGGAATATATGAGAGCAGAATCAACCTCAAGATACTACACTACAATCAACTACTTTAGTTGATGTACTTTCTGCACCACAAATGCATCATATGATTACCAAACACAAGGCAATGAAATAACACCTATCACTTGTTGCCAAATATTAGTAACAAAGCACTAAGGTCACCTGATTGGCTTGTAACAATGCATGAAGAAATCAATGTTGTAAATACTAATAAGACATTGATATTGGTACCCAAAGCTCTTGGTTTAAACTTGCTTTGTTTAAAATGGGTGTTCAAGACGAAATTGAAAGTTGAAAGAACAGTAATAGATACAAGGCCAAAATTGTGTCCAAGGGATTCTCGCAAATTGAAGGGGTAGATTTCAAAGAAATATTTAGTCTTGCGGTGAAAACCACAACTATTAGGGTGGTTCTATCCATTTTGATCGGCTAAAAGTAGAAAGTTAAGGAACTGGATGTCAAAAATATATTCCTCCATAGTTTATCAAAAACGAGGTATACATGAGTCAACCTCCTGGATTCATTGATCCTTGGTATCCTCAACATGTGTGTCTACTTAAAAAGGCATTGTATGGTCTTAAACAAGCATCAAGAGTTTGGTTTGATAAGCTCATCATGCTTCTTTTACACCTTGATTTCATTTAGAGTTACGCAGACCCTCATTATTTACTTCACAAACACATAAAGTCATCATATTTCTCTTATTATATGTGGATGATATTATTGTCACAGGAAGTAATCCATCACATGTCTTAGAGTTGGTTATACAATTTATAAAAGAATTTACTATAAGGATATTGACCCTTTACACTTCTTTGTAGGAGTAGAGGCTAAGTATTTTGATGGGGGAATTTAATTAAGTCAGAGTAAGTATGTTGTTGAATTGTTGGAAAATAAAATATGACTTTGGCAAATGTTGTAGACACTCATTTTGCTCAAAATAGTGGTTTACGCGAAGTTGTAGGAAATCTTGATGCATGTTTTAATAGATTGTTAGTAGGGAGTATTCAATATTTGACACCCACAATACATGATATCACTTATACTGTGAATTTAGCAAGCCAGTATATGCTAACTCCAAACATTTAACATCTTCAAGGAATAAAAAGGAATCTCAGATACATCAAAGGCACTCTACACTTTGGACTCAGATTTATTTTACAACCACCATGTACGTTTTACATATATTGCTATTTGTGGAGCCCTCGAATCAAGGAAAAGAAATTAGAGACAAGAATCAGGGGATACACAGAGTTGTACTCACAAGTTTGATTAAGAAAATCATTTTTCTTTGTTGTACCATCACTAGGAGATCAACTGAAGGTTATAAAATCTACCTAGGTGTAAAATTTATTTCCTGGACTCTAAAAAATAGACCACAATAGCCCGATCGAGTGTTAAAATTGAGTATAAAGCACTAGCCTCCACTACAACAGAGATGACATGGTTATATATCTACATCATGATCTTGAGGTGTCCCTTCGATCTGTTCCAACATTTTATTGTAATAATTTAGGTCTTTGTACATGAAAATTAATATAGTTATGCATGCTAGAACAAAAGATGTTGAAAAGACAACTTCTTACTCAGTTTGTCAGGTATAAGTATCAGCTAGTTGACCTTCATGTCAAAACATTAAAAAAATAAGTGTTTACTAGAATTCACAATAATCTAGGAGTTACAGTTCCTCCACACCACTAGCTTGAAAGGAAAGTATTGACGATGAAGGAATAATATTATTGGAACATATCAAAGGAATATGTCGAAGAAAGTTGACCGACGTGTTTGTTATGGTAGATAGAGTCACATTAGGACTAGACTACTCAATCTTAATTTTTGTACAACTAAGATGATGTATCATGCATGGGGCTAAAGTCAATTAAGATAACGTGTTTTAGTTATAGTAGTAATACTACTCATGTAAATAATATGTTTGTATTGTAGTAGGTTTCCTAGTGTAGCTAGTATATGACTCTTCTCTTATATAAGGAGCATGTGCTCAACAATTTTTAATTATCAGTACAATCCCTAATTTTTTCTATACTTTACGTGTGATTTATACATTTTGTACCAACTTTTATCATTAGATGTACAATCATAGCTATTATTAGAGCATTGAGATGGAACCAATCGGACGTTGGTAGGAGATGTTGATCTCCGATTAGTTGGTAGAGTGCGTTTGAAGTTACGTTGTAGAGCACAAATTTATTAAAGGATTTATTGGACAATTAGAATCCACTTCTTGTAATTTAGAGTAGGCAAAAGAGTTATACAAATCGAAAGGTTTATGATTTGGAGTTCATGATTGGAGAACGGGTCATGTTGAAGGTTTTACCCATGAAATGTGTGATAATATTTGGAAACAAAGACAAATTGAGTTCAAGGTATATTGGTCCTATAGATATTGTTGATCATATTGGTGAGGTGTCTTACGAGTTGACTTTGCCACCTAATTTGACAGATGTTTACCCTGTATTTGATTTTCCATTTTAAAATATATCATCAGGATGGTTCTCACATGTAATTCAATGGGATTCAATGTTAATTGATTAAAAATTGGCCTTTGAGAAGGATCTGAAAACCATTTATGATAGGCAACTTCGAAAGAAATTACTTAAGTAAGGTTCAATGAAAGTATCGTCCGACTGAGAAAACTACTGAGGAGACAAAGTCGGATATGCGAATTAGATATTCCCAACTTTCTGAGCATTTAGGTATTTTCTATTCTTTAACATTCGAGGACAAACATTTATTTTAGAGGTAGATGATGTAACAATTCGTTAGTCGTTATGAGAAGTAGAACTATTTTGACTGTTCTTGTAAATATTAAATAAGAATTTTGAATTATTTGTTTAACGATGGTTATTTAATTGATAGTTATTCTTAAGAAAATATTAATTTAGTTGGTGGTTAATTGGTCAAGTCCATAATTTAGTTAATACTCTATTTCACTTGATCCATGTATAAAAATAAGTTAGTGAGCGTTAAAACTTTTAAAACATAGAGCTTGTTTGGCAGTGCTGATAGGAGGGCAAAATGTTTGAGTCCTTCCCTTTTGAACAATGTCTAAAGTCACACAATCTAATTAAATCAAGTAATCACAACAAGATTATATAAATAACAATACTCATATCATACTCTATGAGTTTAGAAGTCAAGTTCTTGAAAAATCTTGTCATTTGCCTATCAAAATCTGAAGTTTTGATGTTAAATCTAAACATAATCAAAGGGGAAATGAAGCATTAGGGTCACAAAATCTTACCAGATGATTTAACTCAATAAATCACTTCAAAATCGCCTCCACGAGTTTCACCAAGCTCAAAAAGGGAAAATGAGGCTTAAACCCCGACATTAGCAGATCAAAAACCCTTTTAAATGTCGCAAAACCGATCATGTGTTTCCAAAAATGAACCCCACCAAATCTTAACCTTCTTTTTCAGGAACAGGCCTTCACTTTTGTCACGATCGGGGAGAAACCCCTAGACGTAACTAGTGTCGGCGTCCTCGGAGAGGACTTAGACAAGCCTCTTAGCATTTGTCATAACATATAATAGGTTAAAATATGGAAAAATTAAAACTTTTTACGTACTGAGGTATACATAGACCTCTCACATACTACATATGGAGTTTACTTAGACTCCTCTCATATGAAGCTTACATAGTCTTCTCGTTTAGACAACATAACCAACATATAAGAATTTAGTCTAATAATATTGTCTCACATTAAACCATCTAAAAACGAATTAGAACATTCGGGCATAGCCCTTATAAAAATTCATATTTGCCACATAGGGCTTACAACAATATCTTCAACAATATGAAAGAAATGAATGTCTTTAGACTATAATAATACTACTAAGGTAGAGTATGTGGCACCATCCTCGAACTAGAGGACCTACCAAATTATGGGTAAAAGTCCAAGTCTTATTGCAAAGCGACCTTGATACCTTAAAGGCCCAAACCTACATTGTTTGGGAAAAGGGGAAAGAATATGGGTTAGTACAATACCATGTACTAAGTATGGAAACATATGCACATAAAACATTGAAATCATGCTTAAAGGGACATTTAGTTAAAAACCATGCTAAGTAACTTTAAAAAGCCTTTATGCACAATCAAGAACACATACAAGCCAATAGACATAACATCACTCAAGACAAGTCCATATTCAACACAAGACCAATACAATCATAAAGTTAAGTCAACATGGATATTATCAACATAATGTCATATCAACATAAATGGCATCATATCAAGATCATATAAGCATAACAACTCAAACATAATGTCCTAGCAACGATTCATGTACAAGAGTTCATAACATCACAACATATAAGACCCTTACTTACAACCCCTTCACATGCCTACAAGTCCAATGCCTATGTGAAGCATCATAACCCCACAGAGTCAAGTAAACCAAATAAAGGATCATAAGCAATGTCAGCGCTTCATATATCTTTATATCATGCATTCAACATAGACCAATAGCATGTTGACCAATAAAACTAATATCACATAGGATCATCAAAATGTAAAGTCATCAGATACAATTCATCCATAGCATAAGTACATAAGAACAACCTTCTAGGACTTCATTAAAGTCCAACTTGTGCCATGTATAAGTAGTGTCACATACCCCTACCTACACACTTAGTAGAATCCCTTAAGTAACCTTAGTTAGTGTTAACTTCATTACTTTCATTTTACTTTTGAGAACAATTTCCTTAAACGACAATAGACCATGTGAGCTAAACATGAAATTCGGTGTCATGAAACCCTACACCGAAAGAAGGTGGTCTACTTGCCAAGGTAGGTTTTAAAACATGAACATAGCATTTTAGGTGGATCCACTAGCTAGTATTCCTATGGAGAAAAAATAGTAAAGGAAATAGGAGATATGTCTTGAACCCTCTACATTCCCATTAGCTATTGGATCCCTCGTCTCATGAGAATGTTTGGTGAATCTCCCTTCTATGGGGAGTCAACACCTCTCATTGTCAAGTTCGCTCGATGCTAAGCTAAAGTTCCTTTTTGAAATGTCTTTAAGTTATTCTTAATCATCATATCTTAATATAGGTCATAGGATACTAACCATTTGTATATCATATCATTAGATCATTAAGTATTGCATGAGAATTTCCTTTCATAACAACCCTTCAATTATCAGATCAACACATCATAATAATATCATAGTAAGGCACACAAGTGATTCACATACAACCGTGTACCATAATAACCTTAACATGATCTCACAATTCATATAGTAAATACATTTCATCATAATCATCATATCATCATCTTCTTAATCTAATAACGTAGAATACTTCAATTGAACATAATCATCAAGAATACACCATCATTATTTAAGTAGAGAACTCATAATCATAAAAGTCTTACCAAATAGCTTCCAAGACCTTCTTTAATATATTACCCTCAATCCATAACAATTAACCAATGATCCATTCATCATCATCATAATATAGTGAAAACAATACCATAATTAATTATAGCAACCGTAATCATCTATAAGTTTAATTCATAGCTAGGGTTAGGGAAAGTGATTCATTCATGAATTCATCCAATCTAAATAAATACATGACAATGGGTGAGTGATATGACATAGTTAACTCAAGTCTATCCACCAACACACGCATTACTCCCTACCAATTCACAAGCAAATCCAAGAATTGGGGAAATTAGGGAAAGGACATGGATCACATGAAATTCCCATTGATCAACATCAATTACTCAACCATATATACTTAATTAGCCTAGTTAATCACAATTCGTCATAATTAATCATCATTTCAAGTTTAGAAGAAAACTCATTTGTAGGTTATTTAGAAATCAACTTTGAATGAACCTCTTGAGAAAGGAATCCCAAGACTGAAATAATCCATACCTTAGAGATCTTAATCCACAAAATTTGAGTAAGAAATTTAGCGACTTTGTCTTCTTCTTCTTCAAGCTTCTTGGTTTCTTCAATGGAGGATAAAGTAAAGAGAAAATGTAGAGAGAACTGGAGAAATTGGGTTTCAATATGTTTTGAGGTTTGAAGTGGCAAATGGGTGTTGATTGACCTAAAATTAATATATATTCAACCCCCAAAATATCCAAACTACCCCTCATTAAGTTTTACTTCTAAAAGTTAAGTCCAATTGAACTTTAACCGTGAATCCCCGTCCACCTTCATGCCCCACTCACGGTCCATAAAGTGCTTGATGGACCGTCGTGGTGGTCATCAAAAGTGAGGCAGTAGCTCCCCAAATGAGCCACCTCCATTTTATTCTAAGTGAACTTCACGACAACCTTCTTCCTTCCGTGAACATGCACCACGGCCCATTAAGTGACTCGTGGTACTCTTAGGCAGTAGCCTTTTTCAAAACTCCCTCCTTTTTCCCCATGTCTTAGGCATCTTCATGACTGTTTTCCTTCTTCCATAAAGTGCACTACGAGTCGTGAGGTGACTCGTGATGTCTTGGACAGTATCTAACCCTTCATGTCACCTTCCCCCTTGTCCAAGGAATCTTCACGAGCTCCCTACTTGGTCGTGGTCATGACCACGAGACGTGGTCATGCTCGGGAAGGCTGAGGCAGTATCCTCCCTTCTTGGGCAGCCTTAGACTTTTGGCTTTGGCTTGCCCTTGAAGAATGACACTCCTCCCTTGGTTTTGCTTCCTTATACCCCTTCATAGGCACCTTGGTCCACTCTCATCACCTTCCCATGAACAACCCTTTAGATGTCCTTTTTGAAACCATGCTAGCACCACCAGTTCAAGTTACTAGCTCATCAGACATCACAGTCATTTCTTGACGTTTTGATTCTAACACTTCCTAATTAGTCGTAATACATTCTTAAGCATTGGTTCCTCATGTAAGTCTCTAGCTAGGCCATGAAACTTCTCAAGTGTTACAACTTTCGTGAAGGTCACAATCGCGAAAGGGCCATTCCCAATCGCGTAGGTCATGTCACTTGGACCTTCATGAAATCAACATGTTCCTTGTGAAAGCAAGCTCTGCAAAAGCAATAAACCTCCCGCAATCACGAGGCATACCAAGTACAAGAAAATCAACAAACATAAAAATCAGCAACTAGACCCTTGAGATTTCTTTTGAAACCCTTACACACAAATTATATAAGCAAATTGACCAAACTTGACCTTTCAGACTCAATGAAACTATTGGAATACAAAATTGAGGTCTCGTTAACCCAAAATCCGTGAAAGTCACAAAAACCTAATGCCTAAAAAGGCTATATCAATCCAGTACCTCCAAAATTCAACCAAGACCTCTCTTAGGCATAAAATCAATTCCTAAATCTACTTGATTTTTTGAATTCAAATCCGAACAATCGAGCACTTGAAACTCCATAAAAGCACCGAAAATCACTTTTTAACAATGTTAGCCATTCAAACTCAAACTATACCAAATTTACAACTTTTTACTCGAAGTTTAAAACCAACTTTAAAAATTCAATCAAAAATACTTCAAGGTCAATATCAAGAGAGGAGAAATAGTATTTATATGAAAATTTTCAAAAATGACCATCTGGGTCATTACATTACCCACTAATACTAAAAATCGAGTTCATCTTTGGACATAAAGCAAATAAGAGTACCTAAAGCCTAAAAAAATTAAGGATATCTATCATGCATATCTGACTGTCTCCGAAGTCACCTCACCAACTTAACGGTGCTCTCACCACACCTTCACTAAAGCGATCTCCTTGGTCCTAAGCTTCCAAACCTACCTATCCAAAAGAGATATTAGCTCTTTCTCAAAAGACAAGTTTAGACCCAACATAATTGAGTCTAGAGAAAAGAGACTCATCCGACGTGTACTTCTAAAGCATAGGGACACGGAAAAATGGATGAATAGATGACAAGCTAGGTGTCAAGTATAACTTATAGGCTACCTCTCCCACTCATCTCAAGATCTCAAAAGGTCCAAGATATCTAGGTCTAAGCTTTAACTTCTTTTTGAACCTCATCACACCCATCATAGTGAAATTTTAGGCCAAACATGGGCAACAATGTGTAACCATAATGGTTCACTTGCTATCTGGTAAGGATGGCCTTGTACGTTGGGCTAAGTGGAGTTGAGAGCGGCCAACTTCATTGCTTGATGGGATAACCAGGCAGGAGTGACATTTCTATCTTGAGACTAGGCCAACTAGGTCTCCCCTGGTTTCATGGTCAGATGTTATCTAAGACTTTCTTGGCAAGGTGTTAGGTAGTGGAGCCTGATTAATATATATAACTGTTTACGCGATTTAACCTATTTATTCTCTATTTCAGGCTTTCCTATTTATTCTCTATTTTAGGCTTTCCTATTTATTCTCTATAACCAAAAATACTCTGATTTATTAATATAAATATACCTCACCATCGTGGAAGTTTACTTACAGGGTGTTACCACGAAATATTAGATTTTCTCTTTCTCTCTCTAGATCTCTCATTTCTTTCTCTTGAAAGTTCTTGTGTTCTTCATTCATCTAGTGTGTGTGCGTGAATTCGATCCTAACAACTGATATCAGATCTAAGGAGATTCAACACGATCATTGAAGATGGATAGTTTGAAGCTTGAAATCGAGAAGTTTGATGGATCCAATTTCAGTTTCTGGAAGATGCAGATCGAAGATTATCTGTACCAGAAAGATCTTCATGAACCGCTGACCAGGTGAAGCCGGAATCCATGACGGGGGAGAAGTGGAAACTCAAGGATCGCCAAGCTCTAGGGTTGATTCGGTTGACTTTGTCAAGAAATGTGGCGTTCAACATCGTGAAGGAGAAGACTACGTTCAGTCTGTTGAAGGCACCGTCAAACATGTATGAAAAATCATCGGCTATTAACAAGGTATATTTGATGTGTAGATTGTTCAATTTACAGATGTGTAAGAATGGATCCGTTTCTGATCATATAAATGAGTTCAATATGATTGTGAGTCAACTCAATTCTGTGGATATTAATTTCGAAGATGAAATTAAGGCGTTGATTTTGATGTCATCTCTGCCCAAGTCTTGGGATACTGTTGTTGTTGTGATTAGCAGTTCCCGTGGATCTGAGAAACTGAAGTTTGATGAAATCCGTGATGTTGTTCTTAGCGAAAGTATTTGCAAACGAGAAGTGGGAGGTTCATCGGGCAGTGCTCTCAGCGTTGATCGAAGGGGGAGAAGTAATACAAAAGGCCAAAATCAACACGGTCGATCAAAATCAAAGAATCGAAGAAAATTCCTAAACTAATCAAACGTGACTTGTTGGAACTGTGGAGAAAAAGGGCACTTTCGGACAAACTGTACAAAGTTAAAGAAGAAACAGAATCAGAAATTTGGAGATGACAATGATTCTGTAAATTCAGCAGAGGACATTGGGGATGCTCTAATCCTTATTGTGAACAGCCCGGTTGAATCTTCGATTTTGGATTCTGGTGCATCTTTCCATTCGTCTCCAAGCAAGGAGTCGTTCCAAAATTTCAAATCTGGAAATTTTGGAAAAGTATATCTTGCTGACAATAAAGCTTTAGAGATTGAAGGAAAGGGGGATGTTTGCATAAAGACCACCTCGGTAAACCAGTGGACATTGGAGGATATCAGATATATTCCTGGGATCAATAAAAATTTGATCTTTGGTCAGTTGGATAGCACGGGATATGCAGCAGAGTTTAGGAAAGGTTCGTGGAAGATCGTGAAAGGTGCTATGGTAGTAGCTCGTGGCACCAAATCTGGAACCTTGTACACCACTGCAGGTTGTATAAACATGGTTGTTGTTGCTGAAGGTGCTTCCGGTTCATGTTTGTGGCACAACAGACTTAGACACATGAGTACTAAAGTAATGAAGATGCTGGTTGCAAAAGGAGCATTAGAGGGTCTGAAGTTTGTTGATATGGGTCTTTGCGAGAGCTGTGTTATGGGAAAACAGAAAAAAGTAAGCTTCACAAAGACTCCTAGAGAGCCAAAGAAAGTGCGGTTGGAAATGGTCCATACAGATGTTTGGGGACCATCTCCAGTATCATCACTTGGAGGATCCAGATTCTATGTTACCTTCATTAATGATTTCAGCAGGAAGGTATGGGTTTACTTCTTGAAGCATAAGTCAGATGTGTTTTCAACTTTCAAGAAGTGGAAAGCTGAAGTTGAGAATTAGACCGGTCTGAAAGTCAAATGCCTAAGGTCTGACAATGGAGGAGAGTATGACAAATCAGAGTTCAAGGCATTCTGTGCAGCTGTGGGAATCAGATTGATGAGAACAGTTCCTGGTAAGGCAAGGCGGAATGGAATTGCTGAGAGGATGAACACATCATTGAATGAGCGTGCAAGGAGTATGAGGATACATTGTGGGCTGCCCAAAACACTTTGGGCGGATGCTGTGAGCACAGTTGCATACTTGATCAACAGGGGACCATCAGTTCCTTTAGGGTTCAAGATTCCAGAGGAGGTGTGGACAGGAAAAGAACTCAAGTATTCACACTTGAGGACTTTTGGTTGCACTGCTTATGTTCATGTTGATCCAGAAAAGAGAGACAAGCTTGATGCCAAGGTTGTGAAGTGTTACTTCATAGGCTATGGTTATGATTTATTTAATTACAGGTTTTGGGATGACAAGAACAGAAAGATCCTGAGACATTGTGACATGACATTTGATGAGTCTATCTTGTACAAGGACAGAGAGCAGAAGGTTCTAGAGATTACAAAGCAAGTGAGAGTTGAGGTTGAGTTGGAGAAGAATAACCCCAGAGATGTCGAAGCAGATACTCAACCAACTCCTACTGAAGAATCTGAAGTGGAGCAAGTTACACCTGAGCAGGTGTTAAGGAGATCATCCAGAACGATTAGGGCACCAGATAGGTATTCACCTTCATTACACTATCTATTGCTGACTGATGAGGGGGAACCAGAGTCTTTTAATGAGGCCCTACAGGTGGAGGATTCAATCAAGTGGGAGCAAGCCATAGATGAGAAGATGAGGTCACTTGAGAAGAACGGCACATGGGAGTTGACTGAGTTACCTGTAGGGAAGAGAGCTTTGCTGAACAAGTGGGTGCTCAGAATCAAGACTGAACCAAATGGCAAAAGAAGGTTCAAGGATCGTTTAGTGGTTAAAGAATATTCACAAAGGAAAGGTAATGATTATGCTGAAATATTCTCTCCTGTTGTGAAGTTAACCTTTATTCGAATTCTGTTGAGTGTTGTTGCATCGGAGAATTTGCATCTAGAGCAAATAGATGTAAAAATAGCATTTTTACATGGAGATCTGGACAAAGAGATCTATATGCAGCAACCGGAAGGATTTGTAGTTCCAGGCAAGGAACACATGGTGTGCAAGCTCACCAGGAGCTTGTATGGACTAAAGCAAGCACCAAGGCAGTGGTACAAGAAGTTTGACTCCTTCATGACCAAGAGTGGATTCTGTAAAGCTGAAAAGGATCCTTGTTGTTACTTCAAGAAATATACTGATTCATATGTCTTTCTACTCTTGTATGTAGATGATATGTTGATTGCAGGATCTAGTATGAGGGAGATTATCAATCTGAAGACAAGGTTGTCTGCAGCGTTTGAGACGAAAGATTTGGATCCAGCAAAGCAGATTTTGGGGATGAAGATTTCTTGGGATAGATCTGCTGGCACTTTAAATCTATCTCAGGAGTTGTACATTGAGAAGGTGTTGAGCAGATTCAGGGTTAATATTGCTAAACCCAGGACTACTCCATTGGCAAATCACTTTAAATTGTCAAAGGAGCAGTCAACAAGACTGCCGAGAAGCGTGATCACATGGCACTTGTTCCATATGCTTCAGCAGTTGGTAGTTTGATGTATGTTATGGTCTGCACTAGACCTGATATAGCACATGCAGTGGGAGTTGTTAGCAGGTATATGACGAACCCTGGGAAAGAGCATTGGGAAGCTGTGAAGTGGCTTCTGAGATATCTGAAAGGTACATCCAGCACTTCACTTTGTTTTAGCAAAGGCAATGTGACTCTACAGGGTTTTGTGGATGCTGATATTGGTGGGGATGTTGACTCGAGCAAGAGTACATCCGGGTGCATTTACACCATAGGTGGAACAGCAGTGAGTTGGATGTCCAGGCTTCAGAAGTGTGTTTCTCTTTCATCTACTGAAGCTGAGTATGTGGCAATAGCTGAAGCTGGGAAAGAGATGATATGGCTAGCAGATTATCTTAAGGAATTGGGCAAGAAGCAGAGCGAGAAGATTCTTTACTCAGATAGCCAAAGTGCCATACAGTTGGTAAAAAATCCAGTCTATCATTCGAAGACAAAGCACATCAGAAGGTGATACCATTTCACTCGGAGGGCAGTGGAGGATGGTGATATGTGCTTGGAGAAGATAGAGGGTGCAAAGAACCCGGCAGACATGTTGACAAAATGTGTTGATGTTGGGAAACTGAGGTTATGTAAAACCTCGGTTGGTCTTCTGTAGTTGTTACTACAGATGTTGCGGTGCGGTAAAGATGTTGATGATGAAGAGATTTTTTTTGGAGAATGTATTTTTTGGATGACTGAGTCAGTCTCCAAGTGGGAGAATTGTTAGGTAGTGGATCCTGATTAATATATATAACTGTTTACGCGGTTTAGCCTATTTATCCTCTATTTTAGGCTTTCCTATTTATTCTCTATTTTAGGCTTTCCTATTTATTCTCTGTAACCAAAAATACTTTGATTTATTAATATAAATATACCTCACCGCCGTGGAAGTTTACTTACGGGGTGTTACCACGAAATATTGGGTTTTCTATTTCTCTCTCTATATCTCTCATCTCTTTCTCTTGAAAGTTCTTGTGTTCTTCATTCATCTAGTGTGTGTGCATGAATTCGATCCTAACACAAGGTTCATTCCCCATAGTGTTAGAGATCGATTACATGATTAATTTTTTAGTTTGGAATAGGGCTCCATGAGTGTGTCTGAGTAAGAGGCGAGGCTTCACGAGATTTCCCGCCATGTTACTATGATTCTACCTACAAAGGAGGAGAGGGATTGGTGCTTCACTGGGGTTTGAGAATCTAGCTACGATTTGAGACTTAGTCTATGGTTTTAGCAGGCTGTTCTAATCTACATATGATTAACTTGCTTGTAATATTGAGCAAATCATTTGTGAGGCCTAAGGGGACAGCGACATGAGGGCTAGGCACGAGGATAGTTACATCGGGCCTCATTGACCAAGATTAGAGATTTTCTTGTCTATTATTGCTATTAGGCCGATTGGTCAAACCTATTTGGTTTGTCAATTAATAAAATGGCCACAAGACCAACAAAAATTTGAAAAAATGAAATAAAATGTGTTACAACATCAAAATTATGTCAGAAATATACTTTTTAATAATAAAAGTATGACTAATCTTTGTAAAAGTAAAAGATATATAAACTATGTAAATTGACAAAGAAAATCTAGATAAATGGTAAAATAGTTAATAAGTATATATGGAACTTATGCAAAAAGGGGCCAGGTTCAGGATGCATTACATCTTTTCATTAAATACTTTTATAGACAAATTAGGCAAGTTTAGACCCAACATAATTGAATCAAGAGAAATCAGATCATGAGACTCATCCGACGTACACTTCTAAAGCATGGAGACATGGAACAAAGGATGAATAAATGACAAGTTAGGTGCCAAGGCCAACTTATAGACTACTTATCCCACTCAACTCAAGATCTTAAAAGGTCCAAGAAATCTAGGTCTAAGCTTTCATTTCTTTTCAAACATCATCACACCCATCATGGTGAAACTCTAAGCCAAACATGAGCAACAAGTGTGTAACCATAATGGTTCACTTGCTATCTGGTAGGGATGGCCTCGTACGTTGGGCTAAGTAGAGTCAAGAGCGGCCAACTTCACTGCTTGATGGGACAGCCAGGCAGGAGTGGCATTCTTATCTTGAGACTAGGCCAACTAGGTCTACCCCGGTTTCATGGTCAGAGTTTTCTAAGACGTTCTTGGCAAGGTTCATTACCCTTAGTATTAGAGATAGACTACATGATCAAATTTTGAGGTTGGAATATGGCTCCATGACTGTGTATGAGTATGAGGCGAGGCTTCAGGAGATTTCCCGCAATGCTATCATGATTCTAGCTACAAAGGTCGTCTGATGTTTGAGAATCTAGCTACAAATTAAGACTTAGTTTATGGTTTCAGCATGTTGTTCTTTGTTGCTACCCTTTCAATATGATATGTACAATGTGTACAGTAGAAATTTAACGTGAGGCATAAGGGGACAAGACAAGAGGGCTAGGCACGAGGATAGTTACATCGGGTCTCGTTGGGCTTGTTAGATATTTTCTTGTCTATTAATTCTTATTGGGCCGATTGGCCAGACCTATTTGGTTTGTCAATTAATAAAATGGTCACACGACCAACAAAAATTTAAAAAAATATGAAATAAAATGTGTTACCACATCAAAACTGTGTCATAAATATATTTTTTTAACTAGAGAAGTATGACTAATCTTTGTAAAAGTAAAAGATATAAACTATGCAAATTGACAAAGAAAATCTGGATAAATGGTAAAATAGTCAATAAGTATATATGGAACTTGTACAAAAGGGGGCCAAGTTCACGATGCACTACTGTCTACTTGTGGATGTAATCCTCTTTTCATGAAATACTTTTGTAGCCAAATTAGGCAAATAAATATCAACCTAAAACGAACAAAAGAAGAAAGAGAAAATAAGGAAATAAAAGATAAAGGCTGTTCGTAACACACAAAGATATTTCGATTTACAAGAACTAGCATGGACAAGAGTAATTTTAATTTATGGTCTCTCATAAAATTTGTTGCAACTTTTTCTCTTTTTATTTTGGAAAAAGAAAGATAACCTAAATATTAAATCCCTCCAGTATACTGGGGCTCCACTTTCTTTTTTTTATTTGTGATCTAAAATAAATGATAAATATATATTTGAGTGGTTATAAATTATTTTCATTAAGAATGAAAAGAGATATTTTAAAATTAAATTATTACTTAATATAAAAAATAGTTACTCTTTTTTAAAAAAAGTTAAAAAAGAAAATAAGTCAATATAAAGTGAGACAATACCTGGAAAGTTTCGTGAGAGTGTATTTGGAGATAAACATACATTTATTCCTTGCGTGATAAAACTATGTGGTTCTTTTTTAATACTATATAAAGGCCATAAGACGTGCATCATTCCTCCCTCACACATCAAATCTCATTAATCTAAACTGTTTATTTCTAATATCAAACAGATGCTGGAGATAATTGAATCGAAGAGGTAAAATAAAAGGGGCGGTGACAGAAGAGAGTGAGCACACATGGTGTTTTCTAGCATGATGTTTACATGCTTGAAACTATGTGTGCTCACTGCTCTATCTGTCACCCCCCATCGCTTTCTATATCTCTCTCTAGATTTTATTAGAATTACTAACGTTTTCTTGATTCATTTGCATTTTCGTGTACTTCTCCAAAAATTTATATGGGTGGAGGGGAGGGGATGCTGTCATACAATTTGAAATTTCACTAGCAAAATTTTCAGATATAAAATTGTTAATTGTCTAGTACAAAAGGATAAGTCATATGTAATGTAGGTGAATAAATGAAGAAAAATGGCTTAGAAATAACAAAGAAGAAGAGGTGAGTTTATGATTTAAAAAGTCAATATTGAAAAACTTATATATAAAAAGTGTCCAAAAAAAAATTACTGGACGAAAATTCAAGGGCAAAAGCACCTTAGTATGTATTTACATATTTGGTTTAGTCAGTATTGGTGATAATTTATGTGTATTTCTAACATTTCCAATATAGAACTCAAGGGGAAAAAAAATTAAGTGAGTTTTGACAACTCTTATCAAACTGGTGCAGTAAAGCATACAAGGGCAAAAGTAGTAACACGCCTTAGTGTGTATTTACATATTTGGATTAGAGCGTGCTTTTTAAATTAATTAGTGATAATTTATGTGAATTCTTAACCCTGCCAATAGTAAATAAAATAAATTTTTTTTAAAAAAAAAGAATAATTTAGATATAAAAAAAATAATTGAGTGAGTTTGACACTTAAAATGTACTAAAAAGGAACAATGTAGTTACTACTCATTCTAACGTTTTAAATATCTTAATGAGTGACCAATAACAATTCAAGATTAATCTCCTCATAATTTTGATGAAACACATTTCGAATTTTGAGATTTAAATAAGTTTATCTTTAAGTGTGAATTTTTAATATATTTTTTGACTTGTAATATTTTTTACATAATTTATAAACATATGCATTTCATTTCAAAAAAATATATAAATTATATACACAATTTTTTTTATCAACTTAAATGATTTAATTCTCGAAAATTAAAAAATAGTAATTAGTGCCTACCTTGCACAATGATCCGAAGTGACAAAGTACATGTCTCAGTCTAATAAAGGTATAGTTTGAGGCAAAAGTCTTGTTGATCTTAATTATTTTAGAGGGTATATTTTGAGGCAAAAGTCATGTTGATCTTAATTATTTTAAAGATTATATTTGACTTGAGTGTCAACAAGAAGTGGTCGATGATGTAAACATTTTCTCATTTTGCTTTTTTTCATCTGAAATAGTAGTGTTGTTCTTTTGCTTTAAATAACAACGGTTTATGACATCCAACAAACATCAATTCGTTAAAAAAAGTCTCCTCAAATTTGATTGGCATTTGGAAAAGTCAAAGAGCACTAGTACATTTTTTTAGTTGAGACTATAAATCCATCATTTTCAACATCCCATCTTTAGTTGATACAAGTCTTAATTAGTTGGATACAGCTTAAATGTTTTTTTTTTCTTTTTTTTTTTTTTTTTCAAGAGAGATAAATGATGATTTCACATATCATATTAAAGTAAGGCGAGTGAAATGAAGGCTTATGTTCAAGTTATTGTGTGATAAAAATGTGTCATCAAGACTAAATAATAAACTTTATAGAAGTGATGGTTAGAACTAATTTGTTATATGAGGCAAAGTCTTGGTCAGTAAATACACTTCAAAATATGAAGGTGGCAAAAATGGGGATGCTCAATTGAATATGTAAGTATACTAAGAGAGATAAAATTAGAAATGAGGTTATACGAAATAAGATTGAAGCGACCTATATGTAGCGGATAAGATAAGAAAAGTAAAAAATAAAATGGTTCATACATGTGAAAAGGATGAATGCATATACATGCACTAGTAAGGATGTGGTCATGTGGAGAGGTTGACTCTACTAGATTTAAGGAGTAGTATTTGGATATATATTATTAATTATATGGTTAGTTACTGTATTTATCATAGAGTAATTATTTATTTAGTTTTAATAAAACTTTAATAAATCATATATTTGTGTATGGTATTTATTTACTTTATATAGTAGATGACTTAGTTTATAGACTAATACCGATCATTAAAGTATTGACTCTTATAAGTATAAAGCTTTTAAGTCCATTTGAGCTCAAAGCTAACTTTGACGGGTATGAACCAATTCAATTTTTATTCTAATTTATTTTAGTATCTCTAATTTCAACTCTATCACATCCATTTAATACTCCTAGTATAGTATATGTTTGAACTCATACCTTTGTAGAACTCACATCATGAACTACTCCCATAACTATGCTCTGATACTAAGTTTGTCACGATCTGAGAGCACACCCTAGAAGTTAGGGCATTACTGAAGTCCTGGCACGACGTACTTGACCTCTCGGAGGTCTTGTACAAGTTCTTAAACATCATGTAAGCTACTCAGATGCCATGAGAGTCTTTATTTGTTAAAAGGGTGATGAATACTGCAGGAATGTAACACACTTAAAAGCTTCTAAACATTCTTTCAGGTCAATAAGCAATGATGGTAGTGAAAATTTTATATATGATATATATTATATAAATAATTTCAAGTTTTAGTAGTAGATTTACTTTTTAAAGTTATAACATTAAAAATTCCAGGTTGTAATAGATCATAAAAAATGATTTTTTTGAATAATTAAAAACATTTATTTTGAAAAAATAAAAAGATAAAAAAACTATAAAAAATCATTTCTTAAAAAAAAGATTTTAAAAAACAGAAATAGGGAGATTAATTAAATTAAATTAATTGAAGAAAATTATAATTAGCATAAATTAAGGTCATTCAAATTAATTAAGAAATTCAGTTTCTTTAATTCGCTCTAATTTGTTTAAATTAAATTTAAAAAATGATTTTATTCACTTTTCCTTTCACATTTCTCTCTGCTCGATTTTCTTTTCAGAAATTTGGTCAGTGGCGATTAATTGAGGTTTTCTTTTGTTTGAAATTTTTTGATTTTGTTGTGAATGGTGTCCTTCATGTTAGTATTTATTTATGATTTATTGTTTTGAAATTGTATTAGAAAAATTTGTTAGTATGTATTTTTTTTTTTTTTTGATTATTTAGTATACTGTCAAAATCATGATTTCGTAAATTTGTTAGTAACTTTTTTTTGTATTTTTTTGGTTATTTAGTATATAATCAAAATCATGACGCCGTGAGAATTTGACGCAATTTATGAATGAATTGAGTATAAATGTTTGAATAGAAATTGTTTTAGCATTGAAGATTGGGTATGTCGATTAAAAATATAATATTGAAAACTGTTTTTTTAAAAGAATTTCCAGTAAATGTATAGTTTTAAATGAATTTGGTAATAAAAATGAAATGAGATTAGCTTAATATATAAATTATTTGAGTATAGATGTATAGAATATTAATAATTTTATCGTTCTATAGTTATGAAATTTGTTGTGACATTGGTATGAAATAGGTACTTCTTCAGTCAATTTGATAATAATAATAATAATAATAATAATAATAATAATAATAGAAAATGGTTTAACCCCCCCACCCCCCACCCCCACCCAATCTATATAGAAATTTCAATGTCACGACCCAAAACGGGCCGCGACTGGCACCCACACTTATCCTACTATGTGAGCGAACCAACCCATCCAATTCCCAACGTTTCAACCATAAATAACAAAATATAATGCGGAAGACTTAAAACTCATAAATGAAAATCGATTCAATAACTTCTAAAATTCAACATCTATTATTCCCCCAAAATCTGGAAGTCATCACCACAAGAACATCTATGATCAAATTACTAAACTAAGAGTATTCTAAGAAGCTAAAATAACAAAAGCTAGTCCATGCCGGAACTTCAAGGCATCAAGACATGAGGAAGAAGATCCAGTCCAAGCTAGAAGCATTAGCTCACCCTGAAATCCGGTGTAATGAAGACTGGCTAGAGTTGCGGTTGAGTTGAAGACGACGGTATGTTTGCTGCACTCCACATATAACAAAGAAAGAAACATACAAGTAGGGGTCAGTACAAAACACGAGTACTGAGTAGGTATCATCGGCCAACTCAAAATAGAAAACAGTATATATCAAATATTATCATAAATCAACTACAATACTCAACATGTAGCAACAACAAGTTCTATAATCATTAATAAACACCGCCAAGTTCACCCATGAGGACTCAAGCCTCAATGCCATACCCATTTGGGAATTAGGTTCATTAGATTGAGCATATTAACGTCTTTCAAGATTCATTATGTTTATTTCTCTCGTGTCGGTACGTGACACTCCGCTCCATATACTACGTGTCGGTTCGTGACACTCGTTCCCCTAATTCTACGTGTCGGTTCGTGACACCCGATCCCCTAATTCTACGTGTCAGTTCGTGACACCCGATCCCCTTATTCTACGTGTCGGTTCGTGACACCCGATCCACTAATACTACGTGTCGATTCGTGACACCCGATCCCCTAATACTACGTGTCGGTTCGTGACACCCGTTCCACTACTCTCATCACTTTAGTTCATCAAGCCTTCCTTTATACTAAGGCATCATCAATCTCATTAACAAGGCAGATTAGGGTTTTTTAAGATTTAGGATTCAATAGCTTCATCATGCTTATTTTATCACAATTATGTAATCATATTCATACAAGCATACAATTAAGCATATAGAAGGGTTTATAACACTACTCAATACATATCATTCGCTATTAAGAGTTTACTACGAATAGCATAAAAACCATAACCTAGCTCCACCGAAGAAATTCGTGATCAAGCAAGCTAATCTTCAAAGTCTTTGTTTTCCTCTTCGTTCTTCTCTTTCTCTCGTTCGTTTCTCCCTCTCTCTCTCTCTCTGCTCTTTCTATTTTTCTTATTCAAACCCTCTTTCTTTTACCCTAATTAGTATATAATTAAGTATAAAAGATGTATAAAATAACCCACTAATTTATTTAAGGTTATCTCCCTTAACCCTCAAGAAATTGGATTATTAATATTCAACCACTAACTTTATAATTATAAGCAGGAATAGTCCAAAACGCCCCTTAAAACATTTAACAGAAATCCGACCCAGCCTGGAATTACGCAGTCTGTGACGGGACGTCGTGCCTGCGATGGTCCGTCCTGCTGCTTCCGTCACAGAGTTCAGAGACCAGATTTCAGTAAAAGGTCTATGACGGCTCGTCATGCATGAGACGGTCCGTCCTGCCACCCCGTCGTGACGTTCAGAGAGTCGATCTCAGTATCCAAATTTTCAGATTCTAAGTGTTTTGGAACGAGACATTGTATGAAAACTCTGCTAAGGGTAAGAAGTTATCCCAATGACCACCGAATTCTATCACACACGCACGAAGCATATCTTCCAATACCTGAATTGTTCGCTCAGACTGCCCATCGGTCTAAGGGTGAAATGCAGTACTAAGGTTCAACCTAGTACCTAATTCAGCATGCAATGTTCTCCAAAACTTAGAAGTAAACTGCGTACCTCTATCTGATATGATGGAGAGTGGAACTCCATGCAATCGAACGATTTCTGAGATATAGATTTTGGCTAACTTCTCCGCATTGTAGGTCACCTTGACCGGAATGAAGTGAGCAGACTTAGTTAGCCTATTAACGATTACCCAAATAGAGTCAAACTTCCCCAATGTCTTTGGAAGACCAACCACGAAGTCCATTGCAATTCTCTCCCACTTCCATTCAGGAATGGGCATTCTCTGAAGTGTTCCTCCGGGCCTCTGGTGTTCATACTTTACTTGCTGACAATTTGGACATTTGGCAACAAAATCAACAATGTCGCGCTTCATTCTACTCCACCAAAAGTGTTTCTTTAGGTCACGGTACATCTTGGTTGCACCGGGATGTATAAAATATCCGGAACTATGAGCCTCTGTAAGAATAGTGTGGATCAAATCATCAACACGGGGCACACATACCCTTCCCTTAATTCTCAAAACACCTTCCTCATCCATTATCGCTTCTTTAGCCTCTCCTCTCAACACCATATCCCGAATTCGGCTTAGTTTCTCATCATCAAACTGTTTTCCCTTGATCTTGTCAAGAAAAAAAGATCTCGCCTCCACACTGGCCAACAATCCTCCCTTCTCATTTACTTCTAACCTCATAAAGTCATTAGCCAGAGTCTGAACCTCTCTAGCCAATGGGCATCTAGAAACTTGTAAGTGGGCTAAACTACCCATGCTCCCTGCTTTTCTACTTAAGGCGTCTGCCACAACATTAGCCTTTCCTGGGTGATACAAGATGGTAACATCATAATCCTTCAGTAGTTCCATCCACCTCCTCTGTCTCAAATTCCAATCTTTCTGAGTAAAGACATACTGTAGGCTACGATGATCCGTATAGACTTCACACTTAACCCCATATAGATAGTGTCTCCATTGCTTTAATGCAAACACTACCGCAGCCAACTCCAAATCGTGGGTCGGATAATTACGTTCATGCACCTTTAATTGCCTCGAATCATAAGCAATTATGTTCTTCTCTTGCATTAGCACTGCACCCAAACCAGAATAGGATGCATCACAATACACAATGAAGTTCTTACCCTCTACTGGCAAGGTAAGGATAGGTGCGGTAGTCAGCAAGGTCTTGAGTTTCTGAAAGCTTTCCTCACATTCATCCGACCATACAAATGGAACATTCTGCTTGGTCAAGTTCGTCAATTGGGAAGCAATAGAAGAGAATCCCTTGACAAATCGACGGTAGTAACTGGCTAAACCAATAAAGCTTCTTATTTCTGACACATTAGTAGGTCTTACCCAATTCTTCACTACTTCAATCTTAGAAGGATCCACCATCACCCCATCCTTAGAAACCACATGCCCCAAGAAGGACACTGCATCTAGACAAAACTCACACTTGGAGAATTTGGCATAAAGCTTTTTCTCCCTCAACATTTCCAACACAATTCTCAAATGCTCCTCATGTTCCTTCTTACTTTTGGAGTATATCAGTGTATCATCAATAAATACGATCATAAAGAGATCCAGATATGGCTTAAAAATCCCGTTCATCAAGCTCATAAAAGCAGTAGGGGCATTCGTTAGTCCAAAGGACATTACCAAGAATTCATAATGCCCATACCTGGTTCGGAAAGCAGTCCTTGGCACATCTGTTTCCCGTATTTTCAATTGATGATAACCAGACCTCAAGTCAATCTTAGAGAAGACACAAGCACCTTGTAACTGATCGAACAAATCATCAATGCGAGGAAGAGGATATCTGTTCTTAACAATTACTTTATTTAGTTGCCGGTAATCTATGCACATCCGAAGACTCCCATCTTTCTTCTTCACAAACAAAACAGGAGCACCCCAAGGAGATGCACTCGGTCTAATAAAGCCTTTCCCTAACAATTCTTGAAGTTGGGCTTTTAACTCCCTTAACTCTGCTGGAGCCATTCTATAAAAGGGTATGGAAATGGGCGAGTACCCGGTTCAAGATCGATGCAGAAGTCAATATCTCTATCCGGTGGCATACCAGGAAGGTCTGCAGGAAACACATCTAAAAACTCGCGGACTATCGAAACCGACTCAATTGAAGGTACTTGGGTAGTATCATCCCGGAGGTGTGCCAAGAAAGCTAAACATCATTTACTAACCATTCTCTTAGCACGAAGAAAGGAGATGATACGAACTGGAGTGGAAGTGTAGTCACCCTCCCACACTAACGGATATGTCCCAGGTTTGGCCAACGTTAAAGTTTTAGCATTACCATCTAAGATTGCAAAATTTGGAGAAAGCCAAGTCATACCCAGAATTACATCGAAATCAACCATCTCTAAGATAACCAAGTCTACATGAGTATTGCTCCCCACGAAAGTTACAAGACAAGACCTATACACCTTTTCAACTATCACAGACTCACCCACCGGAGTAGAAACACGAACAGGCATGTCAAGCAATTCACAATGTAAATTAAGACCGGTAGCAAATGAGGAAGATACATATGAAAATGTGGAGCCAGGATCAAATAATACAGAAGCCATGCAATCACAAACCAAAAGATTACCTGTGATAACAACATCTGATGTCTCCGCTTCCGACCGCCCAGGGAAAGCGTAACAGTAGGCCCTATCACCTGTATGCCCATTGCCCCTACCATGTGTTGTTGTAGTAGCTCCACTTTGCCCGTCACCCCGGCCGTTGTGGTGACCACCATTACCTCGGCCACCACGCCCTCCAGAATGACGGCCTCTCCCATGACCACCTCTACCTCTGACTATTGAGGTCTGTAACTCTGTTTTGGACAATACCTCTTGATGTGCCTAGTGTCCCCACATCCATAACACTCTCTGGATTCAAGCATAGGTCTCTGTGAGAATGAAGAAGTCTGGGAATAACCTCCAAACTCAGAGAAGTGTTGACCGGTCTGCGGTGGACCCCCAACTACAGTCTGCAGTGAAGAATGAATAGGTCGGGCTGGATAACCTCCTGAACCCTGCCCTCTGGAGTAAGAACCATTAAACTCACCTCCCTTACGAAACCTTTTAGATGTCGATGCCATGGTGAAGTCATCTGGCTTCACTCCCTCAACCTCTATCACGAAGTCTACCACCTCTTGAAAGGATTTCGCTGTAGCCGCTACCTGTAAGGCTGAAATCCGCAAATTTGACCTCAACCCCTTCACAAAACGGCGAATCTGCTCTTGTGGACTGAAACAAAGCTGGGTGGCATATCTGGATAATGCACGGAACTTAGCCTCATACGCAGTCACCGACATCTTGCCTTGCTATAGGCTCAAGAACTCATCTCTCCTCCTATCCCTCAAGATCCGAGGGATATACTTCTCCATAAATAAGCTAGAGAATGACGCCCAAGTCATAGGTGGTGCTTGTACGGGTTGACACTCAACATGTGACCACCACCACATTTTGGCATTTCCCTGAAACTGATAGGTTACAAACTCAACGCCAAATCGTTCCACTATGCCCATTTTATGTAGTAACTCATGACAATCAACCAGAAAATCGTAGGCATCCTCAGATTCAACACCCTTGAAGACTGGAGGTTTCAATTTCAAGAACTTACTGAAAAAGTTCATGCTGATCACTTGTCATTATAGGCCCTGTAGTCAAACGAGGAAACGTGCCTATTTCCAATGAGGCATCCATGCGGGGAGCCTCAGCAGCGGCCTGTCGTACTTCCGGAACCTGAGGTGCTGGTGCAGAAAACACTGGAGGTGTATGGCCTTGATCAGATAACCCGCTAAGATAAGCAAGAACCTGATTAATCATCTCTGAGGTAGGTTGTGGTGGTAATTCCTCATTCTGCACTTGCTCACTTTCCCCTTCCTCACCCTCTCTTACTACTTCCTCAGTCGGTGGAGGAGTCACCGCCCTAGTACTAGATGGGCCAGGTGCTTGTCCTATTCCTCTAGAGGCGTCCTCCCACGACCTCTACCACGGCCCCTTGCCACTGCTCCTCTTCGAGCTACAACCCCAGTGGCTGGCTCAGACGCATCTTGTCTTGCCGGTGCTGGTGTTGGCGCAGTTGTTGCTCTAGTTCTAACCATCTGCGAAATAGAGTGAAGATGGTCAGATACCAATTTGTATCACCTAGATACCAATTGGATCCAAGTAATAGCACGAAAGAAAGAAAGAATGGAATTTTCCTAAAGTCCTATAGCCTCTCAAAGAAAAGTAAAGGCGTCCCCCTACCGTTCCTTAAGACTCTACTAGAATCGTTCTTGTGTGATGAGACCAACGAACCTAATGCTCTGATACCAAGTTTGTCACGACCCAAAACGGGCCGCGACTGGCACCCACACTTATCCTACTATGTGAGCGAACCAACCCATCCAATTCCCAACGTTTCAACCATAAAAAACAAAATATAATGCGAAAGACTTAAAACTCATAAATGAAAATCGATTCAATAACTTCTAAAATTCAACATCTATTATTCCCCCAAAATCTGGAAGTCATCACCACAAGAACATCTATGATCAAATTACTAAACTAAGAGTATTCTAAGAAGCTAAAATAACAAAAGCTAGTCCATGCCGGAACTTCAAGGCATCAAGACATGAGGAAGAAGATCCAGTCCAAGCTAGAAGCATTAGCTCACCCTGAAATCCGGTGTAATGAAGACTGGCTAGAGTTGCGGTTGAGTTGAAGACGACGGTATGTTTGCTGCACTCCACATATAACAAAGAAAGAAACATACAAGTAGGGGTCAGTACAAAACACGAGTACTGAGTAGGTATCATCGGCCAACTCAAAATAGAAAACAGTGTATATCAAATATTATCATAAATCAACTACAATACTCAACATGTAGCAACAACAAGTTCTATAATCATTAATAAACACCGCCAAGTTCACCCATGAGGACTCAAGCCTCAATGCCATACCCATTTGGGAATTAGGTTCATTAGATTGAGCATATTAACGTCTTTCAAGATTCATTATGTTTATTTCTCTCGTGTCGGTACGTGACACTCCGCTCCATATACTACGTGTCGGTTCGTGACACTCGTTCCCCTAATTTTACGTGTCGGTTCGTGACACCCGATCCCCTAATTCTACGTGTCGGTTCGTGACACCCGATCCCCTAATTCTACGTGTCGGTTCGTGACACCCGATCCACTAATACTACGTGTCGGTTCGTGACACCCGATCCCCTAATACTACGTGTCGGTTCGTGACACCCGTTCCACTACTCTCATCACTTTAGTTCATCAAGCCTTCCTTTATACTAAGGCATCATCAATCTCATTAACAAGGCAGATTAGGGTTTTTTAAGATTTAGGATTCAATAGCTTCATCATGCTTATTTTATCACAATTATGTAATCATATTCATACAAGCATACAATTAAGCATATAGAAGGGTTTATAACACTACTCAATACATATCATTCGCTATTAAGAGTTTACTACGAATAGCATAAAAACCATAACCTAGCTCCACCGAAGAAATTCGTGATCAAGCAAGCTAATCTTCAAAGTCTTTGTTTTCCTCTTCGTTCTTCTCTTTCTATCGTTCGTTTCTCCCTCTCTCTCTCTTTGCTCTTTCTATTTTTCTTATTCAAACCCTCTTTCTTTTACCCTAATTAGTATATAATTAAGTATAAAAGATGTATAAAATAACCCACTAATTTATTTAAGGTTATCTCCCTTAACCCTCAAGAAATTGGATTATTAATATTCAACCACTAACTTTATAATTATAAGCAGGAATAGTCCGAAACGCCCCTTAAAACATTTAACAGAAATCCGACCCAGCCTGGGATTACGCAGTCTGTGACGGGACGTCGTGCCTGCGGCGGTCCGTCCTGCTGCTTCCGTCACAGAGTTCAGAGACCAGATTTCAGTAAAAGGTCTGTGACGGCCCGTCATGCATGAGACGGTCCGTCCTGCCACCCCGTCGTGACGTTCAGAGAGTCGATCTCAGTATCCAAATTTTCAGATTCTAAGTGTTTTGGAACGAGACATCCTCGACGGTCCGTCGTGCCCATGACGGTCCGTCGTGGGGTCCGTCGACCCAGCCAGTTTTTCCAGAAATAAAATGTGCTGCTCAAAACGACTAAACAGGTCGTTACATTCAACTACACACTCCAACTTCACAGGTGTACTATTACGAACCTGAACATCATATTTCTCAATTTTCTACACATTTAAACTCTGACCTGTCATAGGAGGTGAGAAAACCTCTTCTAGGCGCGTGAGAAGGTGAGAACACCATAAATTTTGACGAAAATTTTCTTTTTTTCAAACAATCATCTTCCCCACCATCAAATAAACAATTGTTTCTTCTTCCCCACCATTACCCCTTGATCCTATTATTAAAAAAAATTACGATTTTCGCTAAAAGAAATAAGTAGGGTTTAGTAGTTTATGTTCATTTTTACTTCAAATTTTGAATTTAGAGTTTGTAATCTTATCTAATTTCTTATTTAGGGCTCTAATTTGAATTTTATATTTTCTTGAAATTCATCAAAAATGACAAATGAAAACTTGAATAAGTTTTGTATGGTTTTGTATGGATGAATCAGACCCAATGTAGCTCTTAATTTCACAAATCAACAAAAATCTAAGGGATAAAACAAAAACTTGAAATAAGAGATAAAGAACTAACCTTTTACTAAACTAGTTGATAAACTATGAAATCAAGATGAAAATACACAACAAATTCCTTAATAATCAACATAAATGCATATGCAATCACGCTGGATTATTTGTTTGGTTTATGCGTTGTGATCAGCCTTTAAGTGTGTTGAAAATAGAGAAATATGAAGTTTAGGTGAGTAATAGAACACCCGTAGAATTGGAGTGTGTAGTTGAAATTTCGGTATAGATTAGAAGGATTTTCGACCATTTTCTCTAATAATAATGATAATACTGTTTTTTTTCCTTCTGAAAATATAAGTAAAATGTATATGTATGAATGAATTTGGTAGTGTAAATGGAATGATATTGATATAAAAGTGTATTCACTATTGTGTAAAAAAAATTAGTAAGAAAGTATGAAGATTTATATGAAAAGAGTATTAAGATAGTATGAAATGTAAAATGTTGTTTTTTTTATGAAATCTGTGTTATGGTATGAATTATGGTAGACTGTCTGAAATGGTATTTGTATTAATAAGTAATGACGAGTATGTATAGTTTTGTGTGAGCAGAATTAAGTTGTGAATAAAATTTGTATTATTTTTAGGGATAATTCACAAGTACCCCCTCAACCTATGCCCGAAATCTCAGAGACACACTTATACTATATTAAGGTCCTATTACCCCCTGAACTTATTTTATTAATAATTTTTTACCCCTTTTCGGCCTACGTGACACTATTTTGTGGGCCTATTGTTGGTTGACTTTTTTTTAAAGATAGTATCACGTAGGCTGAAAAGAGGTAGAAAATTTCTTCGAAAATAAGTTCAAGGGGGTAATAGGACCTTAGTATAGTATAAGTGTGTCTCTGGGATTTCGGGCTAGGTTGAGGGGGTAAATGTGCATTTTCCCTTATTTTTAATATGAAATGTTAATATAAATAAAACGTATTTATAATAGCTTTGTATTATGTAAGACCGAATTTTATTTTTTTAATGAAACAAGAAAGTATGTTGATTTGCTGATGTGAAATTCAAAAGGTCTAAAATTACTTGCAATACAAGTTGTCAAGAGTGCCAAAACATGAAGACATGTTCAAATTACCTTACGCCATAAAAATGATAGTATATTTGTTTAAACTATACAATTTTTTTGTTTTATTTTGTCTTTTACACACATGTTTTATTTGGATGGTTATAATGTATTCATTTGCTTTTCAATAATATTTATTGACAATGCATTCCAGCTAAGAGTTTAAAATGCTGCTAGAAATAAAATTCCTGTTAGTTTAATATATAAGCTAATGATCATGTATATTAGTAAATTAATGGTATGCATTTGGTATGCAACCTAATAGCGATTGATATTATTTAATGTAAGTAACATGAATATTAATTTGATTTTCAATTGGTGTCTTATTCTAAATTAAAATAAAATCAGATGTAATTGATGTTGGTGTAAAATTTAATGATCTTTGTTTTAAATTGTAAGATTCGTATATTTTGATATTTATACAGATTGTACACCAACTTCATACATCTTTAAAATACTTAATTTATGCTTGTTAAGACAATATAATTTTCAATTAATATTAATTTGGTATTCATAAGGTGTCCAAGTTGAAAAAACGTAAAAACAAGATGTAATTGAAGTGTTACAAAATAAAATGATTAATATTTTACATTGATATAATAATTTCTACAAGGTATTTATACAGGTTGGATACCAACTTCATTTATTTTTTCATTTTTCTGTGTTAGAATATGAAGTAAAAGAAACCCAAACATGTATGAATTTGGATGTCAAAGGTGTACAATTTGAATACCGATTATTAAACAAAGTTAGTTCATGAACTCTAAATTCATTTATTTGAATTCAATTTATATGCATTTTGTATATAACTGTTATCTCGAAATTTATTATACTTAATGTGTAATTTATTTTTAGAATGGTGTATCCATTTTGAAAATGCATTTGTATATAACTAGTATCCTGAAATTACAGTAGACAATCTGTAACTCATATGTAATTGATATCTTTTTGAAATAAAACAATTGATATTATATATATCAAATACTTAAAGTTGTACAAACACAAAAATATCGTCTAACAGTTAAAAAAAACTCTAAATATTAGTTTCGTCATGAATCATGGAGGTGAGACAATAACCAAGAAATGATAAGTTTTCCCTTTTGACCTTCATAGTACAAACAGGCAAGCACATAGTCATAAAATATCCAATGATTCTATTTACTGAACGGAAAATGAATCTTATCAATTTGTCTAGTCAAGAGTCTCAGTTTGATTTTAAAATTTTGATATTGACGATCTATTTACCACTATTAAGTTGCATCCCAGTTCAAAGCTTATCTTGTGATTTAATTGTTCCTCACTAGTACAACTAACATTAATCTTCGGAGACTCTATTCCAACCGTAGAGCTCGCTTATAATCTGGGACTCTTTCTGAAGTATGCTTTGATTTCTTTGACATGTTTTAGCGAAAATCTTGAAAACGCGATTCTTAGTTTTGTGAGATTACCCTTTCTTTCTGATTGTAGACTCAATATTTTTTTATTTAGGAGGTGATATTGAGATATAGAAGTTGTTTGAATGGAAGATGATTGATGAGGTGAAAGAGGAATGGGTAATTGTTATAACGAAAATTTTTCTTTTTGAATGTTGTGTGGTGGATTACTGACTAAAAGAGGCGTGGTGAAATTAAGGGTATGTGAATTTGACGTGTAAAATTTAAAAAGGAACAAAAATGAAGGTAAATTTCCTATAAATTTGTAAGAGAAAATTATGGTAGATTATCTATTTATATCTTTTAATAATAAATATAAAATCATAAAATAGGGGTGTGTGAATTTGACGAATAAAAATTAAAAATGAACAAGAATCAAAGTAAGTTTCCTATAAATGTGTAAGAGAGAAATATCGTAGATTATTTATTTATATAATTTAATAATAAATATAAAATCATAAAATACTATTTATTTAATAAAGTAATTGATTTTAAATAAAATATGAATTGTTATAACCCGTAATTAAACTGTTATAAACAAGAATATTTTAGAAGTAGCTTTAAAACCTATAACGGAAAAGGGTCATATTTACTCTTGAACTCTTAGAAAAGGGTCATATTTATCCTTCGTCATACTTTTTTGATATATTTGCCCTTACCATTTAACTTTGGGTACATATTTGCCCTTGTACAGTATTGTGTCACCAGTTTTATTAGTCTATGTGACACCTACATGGCTCCATGTGTATATATTTTTATTACAATTAAAACGGAAAATGCACAAGTACCCCCTCAATCTATGTCCGAAACTTCAGAAACACTTATATAATACTAAGGATCTATTATCCCCCTAAACTTATTTTATAAGTAATTTTCTACCCCTTTTCGGCTTACGTGGCACTAACTTGAAAAAAAAGTTAATCAGCGTTGGGCCCACAAGATAGTACCACGTAGGCCGAAAAGGATAGAAAATTATTAATAAAATAAATTCAGGGAGGTAATAGGACCTTAGTATAGTATAAGTGTGTCTCTGAGATTTCGGGCATAGGTTGAGGGGGTACTTGTACATTATCCCTAATTAAAACTTTACTTACTATTTAGTATTCTATCTGACCCATTTAGTAAAATCGACCAAACCAAAATAAAGACTCATTAACCTGATTTCAATACTCATTGGCCCTAATTTTTATGCTCATCATTTTCCTTGTACCAACATATGTCTTTTCACTTGTTTGAAATCGAGACTTTTGTGAAGCAGAATTTGGTGGCAACAGATATTTTCTAGTAAGTTATCTCTAATGACTTCCCCTAAGATTATCAAAACAATCCCTGTCAACAGAAAATCTTGATTTTTGAAACTCAAGCATATTTAACTTGTGTTTTGAAATCCTTTCAAACTTGATTCTTTGGATGGATATTCCATCAAGTTCAGGCTTATCATTCTATTTTTCTTCTTCTTCAACTTTGCCATATGCTGTGAAGCTTGTTGCAGCTTCCCTAGCATCACGAATGATTCCTCACTAATGATTCCTGTAAATCAAGGGCTTCTTTCAACAAATCTTCAGCAATATCATTGGAATGTCTATTTATGTAATACCCTTAGACCATGAGTCGATCACTAAATGGGTTAATGGATTTTTATTTTGGTTGGGCCGAATTTTACTAATTGGGTCAGATAGAATACTAAACAGAAACTAAAATTTTAATTACAATTAATAAATAAATAAATAAATAAATATATATATATATATATATGTATATATATGGAGCCACGTAGGCGCCATGTAGGTGTCACATAGACTAATAAAAATAGTGACACAACATTTAAATGTACCAGGGCAAATATGTACTCAAAATTGGATGGTAAGGGCAAATGTATCAAAAAAGTATGACGAAAAGTAAATATGATCATTTTCTAAGAGTTCAAGGGTAAATATGACCCATTTCCGAACCTATAATATTGTCTCTTAAATGTATATGTGATGTGATTTTTTCATTAAAAATGGATTCAAATAGAAAATGGATTGAGTCATGACATATGCAAATTTATTTTGGACTCAAATAAATTGGGCTAAAAAGTTGGGTTGGGCCACCTGCCTAATTTTCCCAACTTAATTACAATAATTTCAACATATTGTTATTTACCTTTGGAAAAATTACTTGAATTGTAATTTTTAATAAATAATTACCGATTTAAGCGGTACTTTTTATTTGTTACCATTTATAGCATATCACAATACTATATTAAAACTGCGATATGTATTAAAAGTGAATTATGTATGAAATATATATGTATTGTAATTATTTAAAAAAAAAATATATTATGCTTCTTTGGTAAAAATTGACACATTATATTATAAGCATATTAAAATATGTGATAAATATATTATCTATCAATAAAACTTGTATGATATGTATTAATACTATATTAGAAATGTATTAAAAAAATTGAATTAAGAAATATTGTTATAAATGATAAATATTTTTTTAATATAGTAAATTTATTAGGTATGGTTAACAACAAACTTTTATAAAGGTATTGACCTAAACCAGGCCCAAGAAGCCCAATAGCATATGTAGCCGTCAATTTTGTGCAATCCTCATCACTTATCACCGAGTACGACAGCGTATTGACTGGCATTGTAATTTGTAAGTCCGTTTTGGGGTCAAAATAATCGAAATCGGGGCTATAGTAGTAGTAGTAAAAACACAAGAGTCTCATCTTTCTAATCTATTCTTCTTTACTGAACTCCTGCGGCGTAGATCCGAGGAGTTTCAGACAAAAAACCCTAACCCCCAATCGCTTCTCTTTCCTCTAAATTCCCTCAGAGCTTTTACTCTTCTTTATCAGGTTAGTTATCTTGCCATGTAATCTTTGTTTTTTCTATTCAAGTTTCAATCTTTCTTGGTTAGACTTCGTTTCTACAGATGGGTTTTGACTTATCTAGTTGGTGGGCTTGTTTTTTTTTTTTTTCTCTTTTTATATATATCGTTATCATAGAGATCTGTTTGATATTATTTTCTTGATTGTATAAAGATCGTCTTTTTAGTGAGCAAAAGGGTTATCTACTAAAGGAATGAAGGGGTGGTTAGTGATTGTGTTGTGAGAAGTTCATCGGTTTTGGATTTACGTTTGCTAGTTGGAAAAACTGGTTAGTTGGGTACTTACCATGTATAGGAAGTAAATCTAGGGATTATAATGCCTCCCCCTGCCACCTGTTCTTTGTTTTAGCTTGATGGTGCGGTATTCTTTGTCTTTGCTGGGTCTGCCTTTATCACCTTGACCTAGAATCACATAACTTAACTTGAAAGGTTGGTTGGCAGTTGGCTACTATAGCCTCCAGTTAAAACAGTTGTTTTCATGTGTATCTTCTCTTTCTGTGCTTTGTGACATACTGTTGTGCCCTCCTCCCCTTTAATATTAGAAAGGACAAGCAGATGATATTTATTGCTACTACAGTTACTGACATCAGTGATATTTTCGTAGTAATGTTTGTCTTTTCCTTTTTATTACGTTAAAGATTGTTGATGAGTTCATATGAGTAATATCATTGTTCTTTGTTTACAATAGTCATGGCTGGCTTGGCACCTGAAGGTTCTCAATTTGATGCTCGTCAATTTGATGCTAAAATGACAGAGCTGTAAGTTGTTTGCTCTAATTTCTAAGCAATTGAAATTTTATCTGGCAGCAGAAAATTACACTTGGGTTTTATTTCCTCCTTGGGTACTTTAGTTATCAATTGCAGCTATCCTGTGCTCACTCACAAGGTTTTAATTTTTTTTTTGTTTGATATGCTGAAACAGGCTTGGGACTGAACAGCAGGAGTTCTTTACATCATATGATGAGGTTCATGACAGTTTCGATGCCATGGGTTTGCAAGAAAATCTTCTTAGGGGCATCTATGCCTATGGTAAATGCATTTCTTAATAACACAAGTGTTTTTCCTTTAACTTGTTAGATTTAGCAAGGCATTGAACACCTGTCTTAAATTGCTTGAAGGTTTTGAGAAGCCATCTGCTATCCAGCAAAGGGGTATTGTTCCTTTTTGCAAGGGTCTTGATGTGATCCAACAGGCACAATCTGGTACAGGAAAGACAGCAACTTTCTGCTCTGGGATTCTCCAGCAGCTTGATTACAGCTTAGTCGAATGTCAGGCTCTGGTTCTGGCTCCAACCCGTGAGCTTGCCCAACAGATTGAGAAGGTTATGCGAGCACTTGGTGACTATCTTGGTGTGAAGGTTCATGCCTGTGTAGGAGGTACCAGTGTTCGTGAGGATCAGCGTATCCTTCAAAGTGGTGTTCATGTGGTTGTTGGTACTCCTGGTCGTGTATTTGATATGTTGCGTAGGCAGTCTCTTCGCCCTGACCACATCAAGATGTTTGTTCTGGATGAAGCTGATGAAATGCTCTCAAGAGGTTTCAAGGATCAGGTTGCCATTTTTTCTTTTCTTCAAGTGGAATTTTCTTATTTATTAGGTTTCTGCATTGTGATCTGGGAAGTAGGGCACAGATGTGGGGCTACCTTTTTCTTTTTATTTGGGTAATAGTTAAGTAAAGTATAGTATTTGTATGCAACAGTCATATGTTAGATTTGTAATAGATTTGTGCATATGTGATATTAACCTCTGAATGGGAGTTTTTTCTATTCTCGTCATTATTAGCCTTATTATGCTTTGATATCTTATAGAATTGCTGCAGGACTTTGCTGGTTCTTTGACCTTAGTTCTTGGTGTGTAGGCTCACATATAGTGTCTCATTTTAAAGTTGTCTTGTCATTTTCCAGATTTATGATATTTTCCAATTGCTGCCACCAAAGATTCAAGTTGGTGTTTTCTCTGCTACAATGCCACCAGAGGCTCTTGAAATTACTAGGAAGTTCATGAACAAGCCTGTGAGGATCCTTGTGAAGCGTGATGAGCTCACTCTTGAAGGTATCAAGCAATTTTATGTCAATGTTGACAAGGAAGAGTGGAAGCTTGAAACTCTTTGCGATCTTTACGAGACCTTAGCCATCACCCAGAGTGTCATCTTTGTGAACACCAGGCGTAAGGTTGATTGGCTCACTGATAAGATGCGCAGCCGTGATCACACAGTATCTGCCACTCATGGAGACATGGACCAGAACACTAGAGATATCATTATGCGAGAGTTCCGATCTGGATCATCTCGTGTGCTCATCACTACTGATCTTCTGGCACGTGGTATTGATGTGCAGCAAGTATCCCTTGTGATTAACTATGACCTGCCTACTCAGCCAGAAAACTACTTGCATCGTATTGGTCGTAGTGGACGATTTGGAAGGAAGGGTGTAGCTATCAATTTTGTCACAAAGGATGATGAAAGGATGCTTTTTGACATTCAGAAGTTTTACAATGTTGTAATTGAGGAGCTGCCAGCCAATGTGGCCGATCTTCTTTGAGGTGGTTTTGGTTCTGTGAGGTGAATTTTTCGTTATATTAAGTAATTTGATATTTTATTGTTAGGTTAGTTAGAACCGCAGTGGACTAAAACTTGGAAACTGCAGTTTCTGTGATTCGCCGTGGGAATTGTAGTTTCCCAATTTGGTTGGACTTATTTACAAATTTTGTTGGTTTGTCTTTTTGTATTGTAAGTCCACAACAACTTCAGGTTTTGGATGTCTTTGAATTTAGTATATTTCATTTTAATCCTTTCCGTTGTTGTATGGGAAGACAATGTGTTCATCTGTATTGTGTGATAGTTTCTCTTTGTGATGCCTTGTATAGGTTCTTTTTCCTTGTGATTAGTGTGTTATCTTTAATGCTACTCACAGAAATATAATAGTGGTAAGTTGGAAGGGCCTGTGTTGATGACTTGTATCATATTTGGAACTTGAATTGGATAATATTTTTATGATTTTATCTGTTTGTCTGTATGATTTGCTCTGCATCTGCATCAATGTGTTTTTGTGTCTGTTCGACTGAACTGATATTGCTTTACATTTGATAATTAGTCAAATTATGTGTCATTGATAATTACTGCTTCTTTGAGGCATAAATAATTATTGTTTTTCCTTCTTAAAAACATAATTAGTTATACTTTACGTTAATAAATTGTACCAAACAAGATGCTAATTAATAATACTCAAAACTAATGAATACTAATAAACTCTACTAAATGACCCAATATCATTTCCTTCAATAACACTATCTTCAGCCATTACCTTTAATTATTATCAATCACCAACGCTAGTCATCAACCACGCCCACAAATGTTAGCCACCATCACCATGTTTTTTAAAGAAATACTATTAGTATACTAATATAATACTATTATTCAAATTTATATCGAGTAATTCTAAGACAGATAAATTTATACATTGAGAACATAAAGCGTATTTGATTATTTAAAATTCAATCTTAACATAATATAATATATTTTCAAAATTTAATTTTTTTAATTAGTTTTAATAAAAGCAAATGGGAACATAGTACTTGGATAAACTAATTATTATTTCGAGGAATAAGTCATAAACGAAAACTATTTCTTCCCTAATTGTCCATCCAATAGAACGAAAGATTAGTATCCATTGAATTTATTGTAGGAGTACATAATGACTTTTTAGGAAAAGGAGACTTTTGAAAAAGTAGTGTCTCCTTCGTATTTGTGAAAAAAATAGTTATTCTATAATGATTGTTATTTTACAAGATTAAGAAAAAATATTATATTTGTTATAAAATCAATCTCATAGCAATATAATCATAAAGAGAAGAAGACAAGAGAAGTAAGATGGAAGAGAAGATTTTCTTCTTTTTCAAGTCTATTCAAGTCTCATCTGTATATCTTACAATAGTGAATGAACAACCCTATTTATAGAGTGAGAAATCACTCCAAAGGTCACCATATTAAGTATCATAATAAATAGATACATTCTTATCCAAAAAGGTTCATGTAACCTAGTGAATATGAATGGTTGTTCATGTACCAACCTTATGGACTATCCACTTAATTCAATGTATTTATAACACTCCCCCTTGGATGTCCATAGATAATGTGCCTCGTTAAAACCTTACTAGGAAAAACCCCGTGGGAAAAAAAATTCTAGTAAAGGAAAAAGAGTACACATATATTTTGATACGCACTATTTGTTGCCTCATTAAAAACCTTGCCAGGAAAAACCCAGTGGGAAAAAACCTCGGTCAAGGGAAAAAGAGTGCAACGCGTATTATACTCCCCCTAATTAAAACATCACTTAATTTCTTGTGATGATGTCTCCAATCTTCGTACATTGTGGTTGGTATATTCTTTTTCAAAGAAAAATCAAACATTTCTTGAATATGGTGTGTCACTTATCTCAACCAGACGCACTTTCGACTTGCTTCATGGAGGACTTTTATTTCTGCATAGCAACATTTGCTTCATTGATCGCCAGGATATTATTGTGCCTCCACATGCAAACACATAGCGTTCTTGAGATAGATCTTTATGCGGATCAGATAAATATTTTGCATCTGCGTAACCAATCAATTTTGTCTTGGATTCCTCGAAATAGAATAAACCCATAACTATGGTCCTTCGAGGATATTCAATCATGTGCTCAACACCATTTCAATGTCCTTTTATCGGGGAGAAACTGAATCTTGCCAGTAAATTTACTGCAAAATAAATATCTGGTCAAATATTGTTAGTAAGATGCACTAGTGCCCTGATTGCACCAAGATATAAAGTTTCATCAACAAGAAACTCTTCATCCTTCTTTTGAGATCAAACTAAATCATCATTTATGTCAAGTGATCTCATAATCATTAGGGTACTCAATGAATGCGATTTATCCATATAAAATTGTATCAAAACTTTTCAGTGTATGTGCACTGTTAGACAAAATTTTGTCTTACCAAGACCTTTTCATAAAAATACAAGCACAATTAGGGTCATTCTTTTGTACCCTTTTCTTCCTTGACTATTTCAATCCATATAAGGATTCTTGAAGCTTTATTGAGAAAGTTTCTTTCAAACTCTTATATGCTTCAGACACCTCGATTGTTTCAAGGATTTTCATATAACCTTCATTGTCTAGCTAGACATTACAATTATTGATTACATGCATTCAAGTTTTTCATATGTTGCCAGATCAAAACAAACCTCATTGCATCCACCAAAGGAGAAAACATCTCCAATAATGTAAGGATTTTTGCGATAAACCTTTATGCCACAAGGCACAAACCGTATTTGATATCTTACGGTTATACTATCGCATAATAATTTATTTGTACCCCACTGACATAAATTATACCTTGACTTATGGACTACCAGTCCAAAATATCACTTTTCTAAGTGAGATAAAATATACTTGAATTGTGCATTTTACTTGGTCAACCATTTATTTGTCCACACTATATGACAGATTTGAATTCAAGATCCTCGTCACAATTTATATCATTGAGCGCTACCTCATATCAAAGATACCGTCGACGGTTATTTGATATCGATTTCAACAAGACATAACTTATTGAGATCTCTTCATTTTTCATTATTTCAGGTACCTGAACCTTTTTCAAGATTTTATGAAGTGTTATGTCAATGTGCTCCTTTATAGCACTTGCCTCATTATCATGACCATATTGATCATTTGCTCCTTCCTTCTTCAAGTAATTTTATATTTGGAATCGATTAGTCTATTACGCTTCCGGCGTATCATAGACTCTGTCCTTCAAGGACTTTACATTGGAGCATTTGCAGCTGAATTATATCATAGGGTCAGTGCATTCATCCGTCAATTGATTTGCAACATTATGCAACTGAATTATCCCTTGAACTTTAAGTTCACATATTTATTTAACGAGGACCTAGATAATTCATAATTAACCTCACACATAATTTTCAGCTGTCAATCATCTCCCCCCCTAATGTTAGAAAATCTAACATTCATTCCAACCTTATTTGGAAGTTCATCTTTGTGCGTGGTGGAGCAATTAAAATCATAACCGCACATTCAATATTTTAGATGAAAAATTATATGGTTCCTGACCCTGAACCAATTTTAATGGGGGAAACCTTGTTGGTTTGATGCATACATGTGTTGCTACATGTTAAATAAAATTATCTCATACCAAATCTTATTTGAGAGTTTTATTCTCATAACCATGATTTAGCTATAATTGGAGGCATACAAGTTCTGCTAAATCAACCAGCATTATCAATATAATTTCATATTTTGGAACTGTGCTCTTAATTTTAACAATTCGAGCAAACAACCTTACAAAAATCAATTTGTAAGTTGACAACAAAATACATGTGACCATCGCATAGATGCATCAATCATATAGTTGCAAATGATCCACATGACAGGTGAACGGGCCCATATTCACCCTTTTATATGTTCCAAAAATTTTAGGGGATTACAATCCCAACCTTAGCTGGTACAATGATCATTTTATCAAGAGAACAAGCAACACAAGAGAATTCTTGAAGAATCTTTATTTCTTCATCATATAAATCACCTGAATTCTCAATCACGTTTGCATCACATTTAATCGGAATGGTCAACCAGTCATGCCAACTGATCTTTATTTTAGTACACTTATAATTTACTTTTACATGTGATTTCATCAGCATGTACATGTTTGTATGGAACAAACAAGAGGAAAAGTGGGGTAATCTTTTACATAAACATTTATAAACCTCTTCGGTTATAGTGATTTATAGTCTCAATGATGACTATTATAATTCTGTCCCTCCACGCCCTTATTCATATCATTAATTATTTGTCATCTTTCAGACTAATCATTCACTGCTACCACATTCATATGATTGAATGGAGCAAGTCAACAGGCGGATTTCAGAGTTATCACATGTTGCTACCACATTCTTTTCAAGGAATGGAGCAAATTCAATATGATGAATTTCAAGACATTTCATCAAAAATATATTATTTTTCTTAGTCATCATTTTATCATCACTATGGTGCATTGGCTCAAACTCAATGTCTTACCCGTATAAGGCGTGTTACGCCATAATTCTATGGGACTTGAACTCAATCATAGTGCATCAAAACTCTAATTGATGTCTTACCCTTTTGGTGCGATAGAACTTGAATCTATCGTCTTATCCTCAAATATTTTTCATTATGGTGCATCCGGACTTTAACCTGATGTCTTACCCTTTTTGTGCGATGAAACTTGAATCCATCGTCTTACCCTTAACCAACGATATAATAAATCGAAGTACAACATGATTTATTCTTTGAGTCTTTCAAAACAATCAAAATAAAATTCAAATTCATGCTATTAAAATTTTATACCTTCTTCCATTTAAGAAGTTTTGTATAGCATGCCATATGCAACCAATAGTAGTATATGTCTTCGATTTCTGATAATTGTTAGTGACTAAACACTATTTTATTCTAAATCATAAAATATTTTAGAAAATACATACCTGATTTTATGCATATAATACTTTGACCTTTATAACGAGATCAACCAAAATATGAGCTAAAGAAAAACAAGAACTCACTCTCAATTAGATAGAGACTCTTGTTGATAACGTGTTATAAAATCAATCTCATAGCAATATAATCATAAAGAGAAGAAGACAAGAGAAGTAAGATGGAAGAGAAGATTTTCTTCTTATTCAAGTCTATTCAAGTCTCATCTGTATATCTTACAATAGTGAATGAACAACCCTATTTATAGAGTGAGAAATCACTCCAAAGGTCACCATATTAAGTATCATAATAAATAGATACATTCTTATCCAAAAAGGTTCATGTAACCTAGTGAATATGAATGGTTGTTCATGTACCAACCTTATGGACTATTCATTTAATTCAATGTATTTATAACAATATTTTCAATTTTATTCTTATCATTAATAGAATAATATTTGTGAGAATGGAAGATAAGTAAGCGTTGAATTTATTGTAGGAATGCGTAATGACAAATGACATTTAAGGAAGGGAAAGGAGACTTTATCCCTCGTATTTTCTCCCTTCTAGGTATTTACTTTAGAAAATTAAGAACAATGTATTTCTTTCAATTTTTATTCTTATTATCATTAATAGAGTAATATTTGTTGAAGAAAGATGATAGATATAAGAATAAATTACATTAAGTAAAATATTTACTAGTATAAATTTTTTCTTAAAGGGCTACAGAAATAAACTACTTCCTTTGACAATAATAACAATAAAAAAATATTCAGTAAATTTTTGTAATCGAGATTTAAGAATGATAAAATGTATGCATATTTTATCCACTCGAAAAATAGCGAAACTATTTCTAAAAAGCCATCAACTCAAATACAACAATTTCAAATATAAAAAGAAAATCTAGCAAGTCACAAAGAAACAATGTCAAGTATACTGAGGGAAGCAACAACAGCAATAACAAAAAAAAAGAAGTGCAATAATTAAACACAATAAACAACACCATTGAGATAGAGTATTAAAACAATAATAAATATGATGTCAAAACCAAGAAATACAATAATACAACTAGTATATTTAAAGACACCAACTAACCTAAGTAAGACAACACTATATTACCTACTAACATTCTATTCTAATACATGCCCTTCACACCCGCCTATCTAAGGTCATATACTCAATAATTTGAAGTTGCATCATATTTTGTTCTACAACTTTTCTCAAAATAACTTTTTGATCTACTTCTGCCTCTCCTCCTACACTCTATAACTGACCTTTCGCACCTCCTTACTGGTTCATTCACACATCTCTACTTCACATGTCCAAATTAAATCATTTCAATCTCGCTTTTCTCATCTTGTCTACCATGGAGACCACTCCTTTGTAGTCACTTAAAGTTTATTAAATATAAATTTATAAAGTTATTCGGATTATATTAAATTAATGAATATATTAGTCCAAATAAATATTATGGATTAATATAATTGATTCAATTATTTAAATTCAAATAAATATGAATTTAATTAAAGCCCACTCCATAAAGCCAATACGATATTTCACTTAAATTTGATTGGCCGAATGAAGTCCTGTTCCAATCGCAACTCCTCTTTTCTAAGACTATAAATAGAGGTCTCATAATTCAGAAAAAGGGAACAGAAAATTCTAAACAAGAAGCTAGAGAAAATCCGTGGTACAAACGCCATTTAATTTTCTACAAAGCTATAAGTTTAAGAACTCAAGCATTCAAGTTCAAGAACGATTAAAGATCAAGACCATCAAATTCAAGAACGAGCTCGAAGCCCTTGAATTCAAATAAAAGTCAAGATCAAAATAAAGTTCAAATTCAAGTTCATCAGAGATTCAAGAACAAGCTTTGAAGCCCTTGAATATATATTTGAAAATGCGAATTCAGAGGAATATAGAGATTGTAACACTCACATTTAAAATAATAAAATCGATTGTTGCTATAATTTTCCGTTCTTGATTATTGTTTTCTCGACGCGAATTTTATTGTCTACAAATTCTTGCACGCCCAGTGGCATAATCTCTACCTCTCATATCAACTTTTCAAGCATCAAAGAATATCAAAATGTCTTCCATTATAGAAGAACAACTAGCAAGCTTAACTAAAGCAATAAAAGGCCTGACAAAGTGCGCACATGCACAAGATGCTAAACTTTCAAAGCTAACAATAAGATAGATAACATGATTGAAAGAAGATCAAGTCATTCACCTCTGAAGCTTTCTAAAATTTAAGACAAAGAAGTGTCTTGCGTAAAGCACACAAAGATCAAATAGATTCATATCTCAGATGAAGGTTTGATTCCAATTGATCAGTTAAAGAACTTTATCATAGAGGCTATCAAAGTCAAATATGAGTCTTCATCCAAATTTCCTCCCATATATGCAAAGTCATTACACAAAGTATTGATAACTAGAAAATGTCTGAGGGTTATCAACCTCCTAAGCTTCAACAATTTGATGGCAAAGGAAATTCCAAACAACATATAGCGCACTTTATCGAGACTTGCAATGCTGCTGGGACGTATGGTGATTATCTTGTTAAAGAATTCGTTCGATCTCTCAGAGAAAATGCCTTTGATTGGTACACAGATCTTGAACCTAATTCTACAGATAATTGGGAGAGAATAGAGCAAGTGTTCCTTAATCGTTTCCATAGCACAAGACGTGTCGTTAGTAAAATGGAACTTACAAAGGCTCGTCAAGGTGAAGATGAGTTAGTTGTTGACTTTATCAATCGCTGGAGAAGTTTGAGCCTCAACTGCAAAGATCTCCTTAGTGAAACTTCTGGCATTCAAATGTGCATCCAAGATATGAATTGGGGTCTTCACTACATTTTGAAAGGATTAAAATCCAATACATTTGAAGAGTTGGCAACTTGTGTACATGACATGAAATTAAGCATGACTTTAGGAGTAGATCAACAATCTCCCGTCTATGGACCTCATGAAGATGAAGATATAGAAGAACTCCAAAGTGGGGGCAAGTCTGCATCCGAAGATGACTTTAAAGAGTCAATGTATATCTTGACGCTCCTTAACGCATGAGCTTAAATTGCAAGTTACAACGCTCCTTAACGCATGAGCATAAACTGCAAGTTACAATGCTTCTTGAAACATGAGCTTAAACTGTATGTCAATTAAATCTTCAAGTTGAAATGCTCCTTGAAACACGAGCTTAAACTGTATGTCACTTAAATCTTCAAGTTTGAGTTAAATCTTCAAGTTGAAATGCTCCTTGAAACACGAGATTAAACTGTATGTCACTTAAATCTTCATTGAGTTAAATTTTCAAGTTGAAATGCTTCTTGAAATACGAGCTTAAACTGTATGTCACTTAAATATTCAAGTTTGAGTTAAATCTTCAAGTTGAAATGCTCCTTGAAACACGAGCTTAAACTGTATATCATTTAAATCTTCAAGTTTAAGTTAAATATTCAAGTTGGAATGCTTCTTGAAAGACGAGCTTAAACTATATGTCTCTTAAATCTTCAAGTTTGAGTTAAATTATCAAGTTGAAATGCTCTTTGAGACACGAGTCTAAACTGTATGTCATAAATCTCTTTAAATTTGAGCTAAATCTTCAAATTAAAATGCTCCTTAAGGTACGAGCCTAAACTGCATGTCACTCCTGACCTGCAAGAGTATAAGCTGTGGATGACACAACAAAAAAATCAGTCACTCCTCCAGAACCACGTTGCGACTTGATCCTCTTCATTGAGGTATGTAGGCACTTAGAACCATATTCTAAATTCAGTTGCATGAGTGCCAAAAAATCAAATGTTCCCACTTGATCTGTTACATGAGTTAAAGCTATGAGTAAGCTTTCATAAAACTTCAGACTTGCACCAAATGGTGGTGACTCAATGGGGGCAAACCCTTATGAATAAAATTGTTTCAAGATGAAGTTTTAAAATCTCCAAGTATGCAAGTTGAAGTCTTCAAATTCTTCAAGCCTAGTCTTTGAAAGATAAAATATCTCGACAAGACTTGAAGAAGGGGGCATTTGTAGTCACTTAAAATTTATTAAATATAAATTTATAAAGTTGTTCGGATTATATTAAATTAATGAATATATTAGTCCAAATAAATATTATGGATTAATATAATTGATTTAATTATTTAAATTCAGATAAATATGAATTTAATTAAAGCCCGCTCCATAAAACCCATATGATATTTCACTTAAATCTGATTGGCCGAATGGAGTCCTGTTCCAATTGCAACTCCTCTTTCTAAAACTATAAATAGGGGTCTCATAATTCAGAAAAAGGGAACAGAAAATTCTAAACAACAAGCTAGAGAAAATCAGCTACAAGTTTAATAACTCAAGCATTCAAGTTCAAGAACGATTAAAGATCAAGACCATCAAATTCAAGAACAAGCTCGAAGCCCTTGAATTCAAATAAAAGTCAAGATCAAGATAAAGTTCAAATTCAAGTTCATTAGAGATTCAAGAACAAACTTTAAAGCCCTTGAATATATATTTGAAAAGACGAATTTAGAGGAATCATAGAGATTGTAACACTCGCATTTGAAATAACAAAATCGATTGTTGCTATAATTTTCTGTTCTTGATTATTGTTTTCTAAATATCCTCATTTCTAATTTAATCGCTCCTAGTATGAATATAAATTTACCTCTAACATCTTCGTGAGAGTTTTTGATTGACTAGCAGCACTCTTACCCATATGTAATAATCCCAAGAAACATTTTCACTTATTTATATTCAACAACAATTTGATTTTACAATATTCATGTTAACTTTATAAAATAATTTATAATTACAAAAACTTCTATAACTTATTTTAAGTTACAAAACTTTATTTATAACTAAAATTGGATAATATTTACCTTCATCGAATGTTTACTCCAAATCAATATATACATATTATATTTAAATATATAACTCATTTTATTTCATTAAATAATTTAATAATGCATTTTGCATTAATTTGATATAAATAATTGGTACGGATAAGTTTCTTTAATTAAAACCAGACAAAATACAATAAAAAGAAAAAGAGTAGTATAAGTGATGGAATATAGCAGATTTCATGGACCAAAGTTGACTAGTCAACCTCTTATTTTCTTGAGCCCAAAACACAAGTTGTTTCAAAACGCCAATCTCTAGAATCAAATTAAAAATAAGTCTTTTCACAGCACATCTTATTCTGTGGCAGTTTGGCATCCCACTTTCTCCAAATTTCTCCCCTTCCATACCTATCTTAAAAAAAAAAACAAAAAAAGAATCATGGATGATTATAGATCAAAATGTTATGGTGATGGTATTGAACAATATCATGAACCCCAATTTTCTAATGGTTACAGTGCAACTTGTGTTGGTGCACCACCCTTACCACCACCTCCAGCCCATCACAACAAAGATTTGAAGCTTAAGAAAGGGAAAAGCACTAGTGGGTCATCTTGGAATTTCAATGATCCTGAGTTTCAGAGGAAGAGAAGAGTTGCTAGTTATAAAGTTTACTCTGTTGAAGGCAAAGTGAAAGGCTCTTTAAGGAGGAGTTTAAGATGGTTTAAAGATAAGTATACACAAGTTTTATATGGATGGAGGTGATTATTTTTTTTTTATCATACTTGTGTTTTCATTCATTTTTTCTTAATCCTGTATTTGCTCTGTTTTTAACATATACATGTGGATTTTCTTCTTATTATTATTGGGTTTCTTTTGACTATATCAGTTATAGTTTTGATTACTTTATGTATGAATGAATACCTTGAGTGGTTTATTATGTGTTTGGAACTTAATTTTATGTTTAATTTATTTTCCAAGTGAGTTTTTGAGGATTATGTTTATGATGAATTAATTATACTTGTAGGAGTTAGCAAAATTGGGGATACTTTATCTTTTATAGGCTGGCTGTCATGTTTCTTGTTAAATGCCGGTTCGTTTTATGACATTTTGTTGTCATTACTAACTTCTCTCGGTTCAATTTCTAAAATAAGATAAAAGTTATGTTATTATTATTATTGTGATACTGCAACATTTTTGTATTCTGTGGGTGGGTACAATTGACAGGAAGAAAAAAAATAAATATATATATATAGATAATTTTATTATGTTCAAAAAATTAGGCGAAAATATTATTTTTAAAGTATTTGAATCCAATTTAAATACTAGTGCTACTTACTTTTGTATTTTCATTAGGAAACTCTATCTTTTGTAAACCCACGAAATTATATTTAATGTATTTGAAGAAAATATTTTAAAATTTTCTGAACAAGCTTTGTGTACTTCTTAATTTGTCAACTAACTAATATTCTTGGCCTGGCTAATTGATCTTGCCAGTTGTGTCGGTGATAAGAATTCTGTACTATACTAATATAGTCTTAGTGTATGTATTGTTCTCGCAAAATAATTTTAATTACTATATATATATATATATATATATATATATATATATATATATATATATATATATATATATATGTTAAAGACATCATATATAAATATCTCATTTAATTTGGTCTCATTTTGTGTTAATATCCTTCAATTTTAAATATGCAAAATCAAAAGTTAAAGGACATAAATATAATTTGAAATTAAGTTAAAGGGCATATTAGCCAAGTTAAAATACATTTTTTTTTTATAAATATCCCCTTTAACTTGACTTTATAGGAGTACGCATATAAAAGTTCACCTCATCTTTTTTCACTAATGCTTGACTTGTGAGAATGAATGATAGACACCTCAACATCCGATCAGTCTAACATAACAAAATCGATGGGGAAAATGATTTATTTACTTGATGAGAATGTCAAATAATATATTCATTGGCCTCTTAATGAAGCAATCCGACTATAGCAACCTCATCAGAGTGGGCTTGGGATTCTCATGCTTCAAATGAGACCATATCGATGTTGGAGTGATAGATGTTATTATAAGCAAAAAAAACTAATCTCAATGACCTGCAAAGTCAAGACACATACGAAACATGTCTGTCCTCTAATACATAGTTCACTCAAATTGTCAATAAGTAGGAGGTTGAAAAGTTGTACCTAAATCCAAATAATGAAATTAATAACGGTATGAATAAAAACAATTTCATTTTAAAGGTAATAACATAGTCAATTAATAAAATAAAGTCACGATAGTTTTGACTCTTTTCTCTTAAAATAATGATAGCCTATATCCTTATTATCTTTGATTCATGATTATTATACCAATGACTCGAGTACTATTTACAAGTTGATAAAACATATCATTAATGATTAAATCTATTCAATAATTTGCATATGAAATCTAACTAGCAACACCGGCTAGTTTCATCAGGCAATCAACAACTATGTCCAAAGACCAAGTCAACATGTCATACATCTCACATTATATATTGGTGACTAAATAAAGTCTGACTTCAAATAAATCGTACGCCACTTCAACCGATGAATTGGAAGAGAACAAGCTCATTAGCAGAGTCTTTCCTTTCCTCAGCGCTTCTGAACCCTCAAAGTTTAAAATAAATATCACTTTTAATATTCTACGTTATCAAATGAAGGTCTTGGATATTCAAACTCCTATTTCTACCATTTTAGAAGATCTAACAAATAATTAAGGGTTATTTTATCAAATCATAGGTTTTTATTATCAACCTAATACCGTTCATAGAGTTTTTATCTCATTAACTTTTGTTGAACAGTTTGCATACTTAAGAACCTATTTTTATGAGGTCTTACTTAGGTTCCCTAATACCAAAATTATAGCATAGATTAATAGAAGACCAAATTCAATGCAGAAGAATGAAAAACACTTATAAGTACAATAATTTAACGTTCTGCCTTAGCAATATAATTCTAAGTTTCAGGTCATGTTCTATGAAGAACATACCCTTCAATTCTATTAAAATTAAAAAGTAAATTTAGAGGGAAAAATAGATAAAAATTTATTTAGCTCAAGAAAAAAATAATCCTAGGCCCAGGAGTGGCTCGATAGTGTTAAAAAAAAGATACGTGTCTTGGCCCCCAAAATTTAAGGGGCCTCATTTTGAATAATGATAGGATATAAGTTAGTATATTTTAACAATTTTGAAGAGTATTTGTAGAAAAAGTGAATATTTCGTGGAAAATGAAGAAATTATCAGAAGAAATTTGACATATTTGGAGTACTATATCTCATGAAAAATAATTTAAAGAATAATTATATTATCAGATGAAAACTAGAAGAAATCAATTGTATAAAAGTTATTAACAATTTAAATTTAAGGCCTCATTTAATTTTTGTTTTAGGCCACTAATACGCTTGAGCCGCCTCTGTCTAGGCCTTGAAAAGATCGCACTAGGTGTTCTCTGGTCAAGTATGAAAATTTATAATCAAGACTTTGAGCAAACAATTAACTTAAACATGAAATAATATAATTTGACCTTCGTTATAGCAAAGGGTACTATCACTACAACAAAAAGGATCATTAGCGGCAATTAATTTTTAATTGTCACTAAATATGTATTTTTAGAGGCAATTGACACTCTTTGTATATGTCTTTAAAGCCTTTAGCTACATTGGTTCTAATGACACTTAACTAATACCGATAAAGACTTTAACACTCTTTATTAATGTCAATATTTAATATCGCTAAAAGTTGTTTTTGTTGTAGTGTATAGCAAACCACCCTTTTGCTATAGCGAAGTGGTGGCAAATGGATGGATTAGATCAAATTTAATCGGGTTGAAAATTGGTCAATACAAAATAGGTAATAATTTAATGCACTCATATTTGATATAAGTAAAAATGGATTGGGCAAAATACTAGTTTAGCCATATTTTACCCATATTTTTATGAGTAAACAATACTCTGCTTAAGTATTCAACATGAAGAAAATATTTTAGTCTTTTTTAGATAAAAAATATTGAAAATGCTTCATTTAGTTTTACTGTACCATAAAAGTAAAAAAAAAAATCCTAAAATTTTCAAAATAAAATAAATTTATATAATAACAAGGGGAACATATTTTCAAGGGAAAATGCACAAATACCCCTTCAACCTATGCCTGAAATTCTAGAGACACACTTATACTATTCTAAGGTCCTATTACCCCTCTAAATTTATTTTATAAGTAATTTTCTACCTCCTTTTGGCCTACGTGGCACTAGCTTGAACAAAAAAGTCAACCAACGTTGGGCCCTCAAGATAGTGCCACATAGACCAAAAAGGGCTAGAAAATTATTACTCCCTCCGTTTCAAAAAGAATAACCTAGTTTGACTTGGAACGGAGTTTAACAAAAGAAAGAAGATCTTTTAATCTTGTGTTTCTAAATTAAAGTTATGTTAAATGTAACAAAATGCCTTTAATCCTTTGGTCTTAAACATGCAACGTGGAAAATTAAAGTTAAAGTGTTGCCAAAAAAGGAAATGGATCATTCTTGTTGAAACAGACTAAAAAGGAAATAGAGTCATTCTTTTTGAAACAGAGGGAGTAATAAAATAAGTTTAGGGGGGTAATAGAACCTTAGTATAGTATAAGTGTGTCTCTGAGATTTCGGGTATTGGTTGAGGAGTACTTATGCATTATCCCTATTTTTAATTTCAAAATAAATGAATATTTGCATTTTAGGACTAAAAGAATGCTTAGAGCACTTTAAGAAATGTCAATACTAATACATGATTTGCTTATTTTATGCTATTATTTATTATTCAATATTAAATCAAACAAATAAAAAATAGTTATAACCAACAAAAGAAATATACATGTAAAATATATATTTTTGGAGGGTCAAAGATTTCACCTTTTAATTATAGAGAACAATAATTAATTTTTATAGAAGAACATAAAAAGGAATAGAAGTTACAATATTTTTGGTGACATCATAAATTTTGAATAAATAAAAGATAAAAGCTTAATGCATTTGACTAATTCATATTTTACCTGTATTTACTCATATTTTACCCATATTTTCTTGACTTCTTTGATTATCATTATTTGAGTTTCTTATTCTTATTTTACTTTTTCTTTTATTCCTTGATGTAAGAAAAAAATTTAAAACAATTTTTTATGCTATATTATAATTTTAAAAACTATTTTGGCTATATTATAATTTAGTTTTTGTTATGAAATAATATAAAACAATGAGAATAATAAAGTACGGAGAAGAGAAAAAACTTCTTATTCATCTTGAAGTATTCAAAATTCATGGATCTGATTTACAATGAAGGAAAAATCATTTATTTATATGGAAAAACTAACTTGGTCCCCAAGTAGGATTTCTAACCATATCCTAAAAGGACTGCAAATGATAGACATTCACTATAATACAAATATGTTTATGACACTCCCCCTCGAATGTCGGTAGATTATGTGCCGCGTTAAAAACTTACTAGATAAAACCCAGTGAAAAAAAAATCTAGTGAAGAAAAAAAAGTACACATATCTTAAGATACGCATTATGAGTGTCTCATTAAAAATCTTACAAGGACAACTCAATGAGACAAAACCTTATGAGGAAAAAAATACATCACGTATTAACTCCCCCTAATAAGAACATCAATCCACAGACTTGAATCTTCGTTTTCCAAGCTTGTGCACCATCTTCTTGAAAGTTGTAGTTGATAGAGACTTAATGGATAAATCAACTATATTATTACTTGAACAAACATATGCATGTTGATATCACCATTCTTGGGAGCGAAAAACTTTGACAAAATAAGCTTCCTTATACGTCCTTTTATGAATCTTCCATTCATAATCAAATATTTCTACAAGTTCCTTCAACTTCTTTAAACAAATAATCTACTGACTTTTTAAAGCTCTTTAAGAGTTTCAATTCTAGTCGTTAACCTGCATAAAAATATTTGTATATGCTTTTTGCTTTTTAAATCTATTTAATCTTTATGAGGATGATAAACAAGTTTTTTGTATATGCTCTATATTTGAACTCAACGGATATTTCCATATCAATTTTGTCAAGTGAGAAAATTCAATGTTAAATATACGACATCTTCTAATGTGTAGATTACAAGTCAAATAAGCTTTATGCGTACTAAGATGCATCGTTTCTGTTGACACCCAATTTTGACCCTCCCCACTAGAAAATCAATTAGCAAGTTTCTTAATTTTAAAACGATTTTAAAATTAATTGGCTTTTTATAAAGTTTAAAATGTTTTAAAGTTATTTTAAATTAACCTATCACTTTTATAAATTTTAGATGATATATATGTTTGTAATTATATATACAATCAATATATTGTTCGTTTATTCAAAAATTGCCTCAAAAAAAGATTTACTCCGTTTAATCCTAATTAGTTCGGTTATAGTTTATGTATAGATAATTTATTTTGTAATGAAGTTAGTTGTTGTATTTCATTAACACTAAAGAAACTTACTAATTAATTCATTTATCTTATTATCGATAAAATATTTTTAACCCACTTTTGTTAAGACCCCGAAAAATGGGCCATTTTTAGCCATATTCTCCAGCGCAATCCCAAGTTAATTACCATCATATTTCAGCCAAACAAACCCATTTTCCCCTAATTGGATTCCAATTATTTTCAGCCCATCGTCTCCCATACCCGGCCCATTTCTTTGTCCCAAAAGAGACCCAACGTTCACATGGCGTGAAGAAAAATAACGGTGCCCAGATACTGCTAAACAACATCAATGCGTACAGGCAGAACGCTGGCGTTTTATCTCTTCCTTCAACGTCCCTTTCCCATTTGCTATTGGAGCAGCAAAAGGGGCACGCGGAATCGTCCTCGCGTCTTAGGATTGAGACACTTGTTACGGACCTAGAGATTCTGACAAGACTCCGTGCTGCACTTGAATATTTACTCACGATTCTTTCATGATCTCGTAAACTCAAGTAAGCCTTTTACTACTCGAAACGCTAAGAGAATAAGAAGGAAGACAAAGACAGAACTTTGGAAGAGAGGACTTGTATTTTATTATTCAATTGATGGATAATTTACAAATACAATGACTCCACTATTTATACTACTCCCTAAGCCTAAGAGTAAATAAGTGCTGCTATACAAGTCCCTGAGTACATGCACTCAATACATGTTCTACATTCCTAGAATATGCCTCTAGCTCTTCCAAAAGGCTCCTAGAATTCTCTAGTCTGCCCCAAGAATCTAGAAGGCTCTAGAGTCTTGCACAAGCCTCTCCAAGGCTCAAGGGCCGCCTGTCCCTTCGTATGTTGCACTCTAGGGCCGCCTGCTCCTTCGTATGCTGCAACATGGCTGGAAATGTGACGGGATGTCACAATCTCCCCCACCTAATGATGTGACGACCGCGTCGCATTGCGACTGTATCAGTGTCGAGTTTTGTCGTGCGATCATCAACTCACGTACCCGATCAATCCCTTTGAGTAGCCTGCTCAGCGATTGCCCGACCTTTCTCGATCCGATCTTTCGAACTTCCTCCTTCATAGGAGGCAAGTGCCTAGGCGGCTTCGTTTTCATCACGACAGTGTTCCTTCTTGGAACCCTCTTCGTGCGTGGTGGTAAGGACTTTTCAGTATCATTGTCTTCTCCCGAACTTGCAATGGTTGCTGCCGATGTTAACTTCACGTCGACCCTCTCGAGCTTCATGGCCGTCAGCTGGATTTGTCCCTCCATCTTCTGTGCCTTTACCATGGGAACCATACATGTTCCTCCTTTCTCCATGATCATCAATTGTTGGAGATAAGGATCGATCACTGTATGGCACTGCTGGAAGAACTCCTGCCCAAGAATAATATCATAGATATCTAAGGGAGCGACGACGAACTTGGTTTTTCCTTGCCAGTCGCCTATCGTGATGCTCACTCGTGCGCAACTCCATCCACAGAAGTTGGTGGTGCATTGACCGTCTTGAGTTGGATGTTGCTTGGACTATAACGCAACTTCAACCTTGTTGCTGCCGTCATGGCCATGAGATTGGCCTCTGCACCAGTGTCGACCAACACACGAGCACTTTTTCCATTGATCGTGATGTCGACACATTGAGCGCATGCCTTAGACATCGCAAGCCCCTGCTCCGCATGCCTCGACTTTGCTTGCCTTGGCTTCTCTTGCCTTGGCGTCTTATATGGTTGCTTGATGACAGCTCCGCATAGACTTATCAAGCCCAACTGCTTAGTCTCCTCGACTTCATCTTCTTCTTGGGCTTCCTTTTCCTTCCGCTCTCGGAGGATAGCACCAAGACTCTTCAGTTCAGGGCACTTTGCATAACTATGTGGCCCACTGCATATGTAGCAACCATCTCCCTTGGTAACCTGTTTCCTCACCGTGTTGCCACGATCTCCAGATTTCTTGCCGTTGGACTTGTAGGTGTCACGCTTGTGAGGCCGTTGCTCCTCGCCTCGCCTCTTGGGTTGTGGTCGTTGTTCCTCGCCTTCACCACAATCTTCCCCACTATCATCATGACTACCTTCCTCGTCGTCCTCCTCGGCACTGTGAGACTTCTCTTGCCTGAAGTCTGTCAAGGCTTCGGCCTGCGTGATGGCTTCATCAATAGTCCTGACCTGTCGCCGCTCCAACTCCGTTCTGGACCAACTTTGCAGCCCATCCAGGAAGTGGAACAACATATCTTCATCCGTGAGGTTGGGAATCTGAAGCGTAAGGGTGGTGAACTCCCGCACATACGCGCGTATGCTGCCCTTTTGCTTTAACTCCCTAAACTTGCGCTTTGCCTCATAGATGACATTGTTAAGGAAGAACGCCTTCTTGAACTCCTTACGGAATTGCTACCATGTGTTCAAGGTGCATGTCCCCTTCTTGATGTCGGACTCTTAGTATGGCCATGTCCGAAAGATACAACACAGCAGTGTTGATCTTGTTCACATAACTTCGCACCCGATTACACTTTAAGTAGTTCCCCAAGTGCCATAGAAAATTCTCCACCTCTTGCACGTCACGGACGCCTTTGAATATAGGTGGCCTGGGAGCCTCGACTCTGGCCTCCCTTTCTCGGTCAAGTGATGTGGATCCACCAACCTCCCTATCTTCCTTGAGCGCTTCCACTTCGGCCTTCAACGACTCAATCGCAAAGCGAGGTGCAAACATCTCACCCACCCACAATTGTCGATGGAAGTGACGAAGAGACCGGCGAAGATGCCGTAGACGTTACTGTCGGAGAAGAGTGGATTGCAAGGGTAGAAATGGCAAGGCAGGCTGTTGAGATTTTAGGCCGGCGTTTGAATGGGGTGGACAACAAATTCAAAACCCTTGAAGACTTCACCCTTGAGTAGAACGACAACATCCGAAAGGAGTTGGAGGAACGGTAGCGGGCCGAGTTCGAGATGAAAGAGGCTATTACTTCCTTGGAGTTCAGTCTCATGGAAACACTTGGCGCGATCTTGTCACAGACCTAGAGATTCTGACAAGACTCCGTGCGGCACTTGACAATTTACTCACGATTCTTTCACGATCTCGTAAACTCAAGTAAGTCTTTTACTACTCGAAACGCTAAGAGAATAAGAAGGAAGACAACGACAGAACTTTGGAAGAGAGGACTTGTATTTTATTATTCAATTAATGGATAATTTACAAATACAATGACTCTACTATTTATACTATTCCCTAAGCCTAAGAGTAAATAAATGCTGCTATACAAGTCCCTAAGTACATGCACTCAATACATGTTCTACATTCCTAGAATATGTCTCTAGCTCTTCCAAAAGGCTCCTAGAATTCTCTAGTCTGCCCCAAGAATCTAGAAGGCTCTAGAGTGTTGCACAAGCCTCTCCAAGGCTCAAGGGCCGCCTGTCCCTTCGTATGTTGCACTCTAGGGCCGCCTGCCCCTTCGTATGCTGCAACATGCTAAAGTACGTTGGATCAATCAAGCCCCTCCTTATCCCCTTACCGTTTTCGAAATAGGGCAAAATTTTCCGAAAGGGTGTCTCCGTATTTTCGAAAAAGAGGTTTTGTATTTTGAAAGGAGGGGCCCATTTTCTTGTCTGGGTTCTGTAAGTTTTCCTTTCCCAAAGGAAACCCTAATCTCTTTCTATAAAGGCTTCCATTTATCTTTTGGGAGGTTGGTAGATTTTGGGGGTGATTTTTGTGGAGACTTAGAAGAAGCTTGGAGAGTTTCTAACCTTTTCTGGAAATATAGCGGGAAATCTTTTAGGCATAAAACAGAGAAGTGAGGTGAGAAAGAAAACATTAAGGAAAATATATAAGAAATACATTTTGAAAGGGAGAGAATTTGGAAACGATGGTTTAGAAAAAACGTTGGGAAGATTTTTGTTGAACCAAAGTATATAGAATAGCTTCAAAGAGTAAGAAGGAAAACGTAATCTATTTTGAGATAGCAAGAAGGGACTCGTTTTGTTCAAGATATCATTCCTCCATTTCATTTTGTTGATCACCCCCAAAAATTATACTCGAAGTCGAAATTATGTCTACTCCCTTTTGGTTCTAACTCGTTTAGTCTATTATTTGTTTGTTGATGAATTCTTCTTTTTTTTATCGATTTCTTTTCTCTCTTTCGAAATCCTTCTGTTTACTTTCATGAATGGTCTGCTATTGTTGACTGAAGTTTGGTTTGTCATGTATTCTATGTTGGATTAGAGTTTCTTGTTTTATTTTATTTATCCATGGGTATAGTTAACTGAAGCATAGTCTAAGTAGACAAGTGGTTGGTGTACATTGCGAAGCTTTTCTGTCATAAATCTGTTACTTCTCTCGTTTGTTTATTTATTTTTTATTTCTCATGGCTGTAGGTTAAAATGTGGCAAAATTGGTTACTCTAGGTTACTCGTTTTGGCCTGTTCTCATCGTCATAAACATCTTATAAGATTCGATTTTTAATGTCAGTCGCTTTGAGTGCTGCATTTTTTTTATTTATGCGTGCTTACAAGTATGTTAAGATGAGTAAATCGTTTGCCACGTTGATGTTGTTTGAATACAACAATAGTTCTTTTCAAAATGATTTGGGCCTACTACTGATAATAATACTATGCCATCTGGGGTAATGAACTAGCAATTTAGTTTCCATTGGTAGAATTTAATTTTGATTATGGCATGTGGTGTCTCGGTTGATAGTTATGCAGCTTGTTATCTCTTACACTTTGAATTCGTTGATTAGTTAGTGGTCATGTGCATCCTGGGATATAATAATGTTCATAAGTTTATAGTCATGTAGGCACATGTGTCATGAATTTGCTCTTTAATTTTGTCACTTTAACTTAATTCAGTTGGATTTCTTTTTTTGTTTTTCTTTTCTTGGAGTCTGATACTTCGATTCAATTTGAATTCCTTAAGTGGCCCTCATTTTATTTAAACTCTGTTTGTTTAAAGTATCCTTATTTGTTCTGTAACTTCATATACTAATTCTTGGCCTCATTTTTGTTGCATGTGATACCATCCGAGTCCGTTGGGCTCTTATCCTCTCCTCTCCATTCGCTTCGGAGGGATCATAAAGGCCTCAAATCTTTTTTTTCTTTCTCGAGTATGCCGACCCTTTTTGAAACTGACGGACAGGTTGAGCATATCTAAAAAGGGGTCCAAAAAAATGAAATTTTCAGACCCAAACAAACACTACATAAGTGGTATACGAACATATACCACTGTATACAAGGCAAATGACAATATACAGAGATTTTGGAAGTGCAGTAAACAAGGTCCAAAACCCTTTGAATTTTTTTAGCAGGTCCAGGAGAAGAAAATGGGCTCAAAGACCAAAAATAATGATCTTATTGCTTCATTTTGAATTAAATAGGCCCAATTTCATGTTAGGCATGGAAATGATTTTGGGCCTTATCAGACTTAAGGACTTGGCAGATTGGTCCAAATTCAAATTCTTCTCTCTATTTCCGTCTTTATTTATCTATTATTAAATCAACTAATACTTTTGGTTGAATTTTATTTATTTTCTCAAGGATATCAATTTCTTTCTATATTCAATATATTGAAATATTTATTTCAAATATTTTACTATTTAGTTTGTTTTATCGATTTTGTTCGCACTTGAGTTTATTCCCTTAAGATAATCCCCTCTAGTTACTTTTCCTTAGAAATATATAAATAAATGGGATAATGCCCAAGTACCCCCTCAACCTATGCCCGAAATCTCAGAGACACACTTATACTATACTAAGGTCCTATTACTCCCCTGAACTTATTTTATTAATAATATTTACCCCTTTTTAGCCTACGTGGCACTATCTTTGTGGGCCCAATGATGATTGACTTTTTTTTCAAACTAGTGCCACGTAAGCTAAAAAGGGGTAGAAAATTACTTATAAAATAAGTTCAGGCGGGTAATAGGACCTTAGTATAGTATAAGTGTGTCTCTGGAATTTCGGGCATAGGTTGAGGGGGTACTTGTGTATTTTCCCTAAATAAATAGAAAAATGAATGAATTTTCTCATTACTTAGTTAAAATTTGGAAATTCTTAAAAAGTATCAAATCGCTTGTCAATCGCGAGTTAGCGAACATTCCGAGGGCGTAACACCTTTTCAGAATGTACATTCAAACTTCTAACCATTTCAATTGATTTTTATCTGTTTTAAATCTTTTGAAAAATAATTGTATGTTTTCTTGATTTTATGAAAAAATCAAGTGGCGACTCTGTTATTTCGGAAATTGATTTCTCTTAAACCATAAGATTAATTAAGTTTTCGAAACTTAGTCATTTTTTTCTTTTTCTATATTTTTGTAAAACAGTTTACTTTTCACTTGATAATTATTTCTACACCAACATGCTTAATATTCGTAGAATTTATATCATAATAATCTTTTTACAATATTGCGCGCTATTGTATCAAAGATATCGTCAACGATATATCATTTTTTATCGATTTACAATACGACATAACGTATTGAGATCCAATCAACTTATCACGAGAACAAACAACGTAAAAAATTCTTGAAGAATCTTCTAGTTCTTCAATGTATATTTATTACTGTGTGTGCATATCTTTGGGATGGCCAAATTATTAGTACTTGTAAAGTCCAAGTTTACTATGTCATGTGTCTTTTGCTTTAGTAAATTTTTAAATTTATTACTGTTATATGAGCAAATTTCAACTTTAATACTCCGAGAGCAAATTTTAGATTTATTTTTTCTCAATTACTCTACCTCTTTTAAAGGTGAGTCGTAATCCCATCTCTGAATAGACTAATCTGATTTGTCTAGAATCATATTATTTGTGTCAATAATTTTTGTAATCCCCAAATTGCGAGATGACAATAGACACATGTAAAACCACATAGAAGAAACATCAATTAGGACCATTAAGAATCTAAACAATCCACTAGGTGGATGAATATGTCTACAAATATTTGTATATGTTCCTAGAACACAGGGGATTGAATCTCAACTTTCGCTTATGATGATCTCACATTTAACTTGTCTTGCTAACAAGTAGTATAAGAAATTCACCATTTTAATTAATATTTTTAGGTTCTTCAATGGATGTCCATTTTAATTTTTCATAATTCGTCTAAACATTATTTACTAATAATGTCCCAGACAATCATGTCAAATTAAGAAAATATTGAAATTAGTAAACTTCTTATTTACTATAGAATGTGTCTCAATTGCACTAATTCTTGTTCAATACAAGCATGAAGATAAAACATGAAACTCTTCTGTAATACATGTCTTCTTAGAGACATCTTTGGTGATATCACATCATTGACCAAAGGTCGCAATCTTTCCCACGCCTAGTATGGTGGCTTACATCTCATTCCCTTTAGAGAATATATATATGTTTTTAGCATTTATCAGAAGTTCTCATTCTTCATGAATGGAACACAAACATGTGAGCATATCAAATTATGATAACTTTAGTACCTCATTCCATATTTATATACATTAATCATTCACTTGTCTTCTTTCAGACATATACTACCACATTCACTTTAAGTAATATAGAAAATTCAGTAAATTTCATGACTTTTCATCAAAAACACATCAATTATTCTTTAGTCATTATATATCATCAATATGGCACATTAAGACTCAAATTCAATGTCTTATTCGTATAAAAGTGTCTTAGGTCATAAATTGATAGAACTTGAACTCAATCTCTTCTCATCATGGTGCATCAAGACTTTAAATCAATGTCTTACCTTCTTGGTGCGATTGGACCTAAATTCATTGTCTTATTCTTTTGGCGCGATAAACTTAAATCCATCGTCTTACCCACAGTGAGGTTCAACCTCAAACCTTCAAAATAATTGTAGTTTTATCACTTTTGATGATCATTAATATGATTGTACATTATAGTTACACATAAAACTGAAATTATTGATTTATTATAATCAACATTAGTAGTTAATAGAAATGATTTAGTAGATTACATATCTCATATAAAGGTTGATAACATACCTTTCACTAAATTATGCTCATTTAATTATTAAAATAAATTAAGATTTTTTTTTCAATCCGTTAAAATTAAAAGTATAAATAGTCGACAAGTCTTTTTGAAATACTTACTCCATATTGTAACTCTAGATCTGTCATATAAATAATTATAGCGTAAAGATAAATCATACCTTACAAATATGAGAACTTTATTGCATAGCTTATGCAAGATCTCTTTTGCATTTTTTCCTGTCTTCTATTCATAATTCTTTAAGAATAGAAAAATCGTGCTAATAACGTTTTTATGAAATAATATAAAACAATGAGAAGAATAAAGTAGGAAGAAGAGAAAAAACGTTTTATTCATCTTGAAGTATATTCAACATTCATGGATCTAATTTACAATGAAGGATAATTCATTTATATATAGGGGAAACCTAACTTGGTCCCCAAGTAGAATTCATAATCATATCCTAAAATGACTCCACATGATGGACATTCACTTTAATACAAATATGTTTATAACAAATTCATATTTTACCCGTAATTAATCCATATTTTTAAGGATCAAAAATGAATATCAATCCATATTTTACCCATATAAAAAATGACTCACCCAGCCTATTAAAATATGAACGGATTGAACAAATTAACAAAATATGAGTTTATTTCGCTGACACTCTGCGAAGCCTTACAACTTCTTTGTCTTTGCTATAGCAGCCTCCCTCCACTATAGTGAAGAAGGCTTTCGCTATACTAAAGCCTGGCAATTTTTTTTCATTTGTTTATTTTTTTTTGTTTTATGTGAATTCTCCACTCTCGGGCACCTATGAAAGGATATTATGATCATAAGTAAAAGTGACAAATGAGCAAGTCGAGTTGAATATGAGTCGATTAAAAAATGAGTTAAATAAAAATGAATAAGTTACTCAACTCGACTTACATTTTAAATGGGTAAAAACGAGTTACCCAATAGATAACATGAGTAACCATATTTATCCATATTATAATAGAACTAAAAGCTTTAAAAACAATTTTTTTTATCACTTCACTCCGCCTCCCTTCCCCCTTATCCCCAAAAATGTAAAAAAAAAAAAAAAACAACAAAAATTCCACCCAACCCCCACACTCCTACCCTCTACCAGCAAATGTAAAAAAGTTTTAAATTTTTTTATAGATTCTTTTTAAAAAAAAAAGACTTTATTGCTACTCAACCCTTTATCACTTTTTTTGTCTGCTTTTACCAATTTTATCCATTTACTACCCACTTTTAAATGGGTAATATGGATATTACTCGTTTTTATCCATTTTTAAATGAGTTGGATATCCAATTCGTTTAAAATAGGTGATATGAACGGATAGCCATATTATTTATCCATTTTTGCCACCCCTAGTCGTAAGTAACTAAAAAATGCTTAGATTATTAAAATGTAACGACCTGTTTAGTCGTTTTGAGCAGCAGATTTTATTTCTGGAAAAACTAGCTGAGTCGACGGACCCCACGACGAACCGTCATGGGCACGACGGACCGTCGTGGGGGTCTCGTTCCAAAACACTTAGAATCTGAAAATTTGAGTACTGAGATCGACTCTCTAAACGTCACGACGGAATGGCAGGACGGAACGTCGTGGGCACGACGGACCGGCACAGGCCATTCAGTGAATTCAGTCTCTGAACACTGTGACGGAGCAGCAGGACGGACCGTCGCAGACGCGACAGGACGTCACAGGCTGCGAATCCCAGGCTGGGTCGGATTTCTGTTATGTAATTTAAGGGGCGTTTTGGACTATTTCCTGCTTTAATTATAAAGTAGTGGGTTAATGTTAATAAGTCTAATTACTTGAGGGTTAAAAGAGGTAACCTTAAGTTGATTAGTGGGTTATTATTGCCATCTTTTATACTTAATTATATGTTAATTAGGGTAAAAGAAAGAGGGTTGAATGAATAGAAAGAAAAATAGAAAGAACAAGAGAGAGAGAAGAGAGAGAATCGAACGAGAAAGGGGAGAAACGAAGAGGAAACAAAGCTTTGGGGAATTTGCTTGCTTGATCACAATTCTTCGGTGGAGGTAGGTTATGGTTTTCATACTATTCGTAGTAAACTCTTAATAGCGAATGATATGTATTGGGTAGTATTGTCTTCTATATGCTTAATTGTATGCTTGTATGAATGTGATTATACAATTGTGATAAAATAAGCATGATGAAGCTATTTAATCTTAATCTTGAAAGAAATCCTAATCTACCTTGTTAATGAGACTTGATGATGCCTTGGTATAAAAGAAGGCTTGATGAACTAAAGTGATGAAGTTAGGGGATCGGGTGTCACGAACCGACACGTAGAATTAGGGGATCGGGTGTCACGAACCGACACGTAGAATTAGGGGATCGGGTGTTATGAACCGACACGTAGAATTAGGGGATCGGGTGTCACGAACCAACACGTAGAATTAGGGGATCGGGTGTCACGAACCGACACGTAGAATTAGGGGAACGGGTGTCACGAACCGACATGTAGAATTAGGGGGATCGGAGTGTCACGTACCGACACAAGAGGAATAAACATAATGAAATCTTGAAAGATGTTAATATATCCAATCTAATGAACCTAATTCCCAAATGGGTATGGCATTGAGGCTTGAGTCCTCATGGGTGAACTTGGCGGTGCTTATTTATGAGTATAGAACTTGTTGTTGCTACATGTTGAGTATTGTAGTTGATTTATGATATTATTTGATATATACTGTTTTCTATTTTGAGTTGGCCGATGATACCTACTCAGTACTCGTGTTTTGTACTGACCCCTACTTGTATGTTTCTTTCTTTGTTATATGTGGAGTGCAACAAACATACCGTCGTCTTCAACTCAACCGCAACTCTAGCCAGTTTCATTACACGGATTTCAGGGTGAGCTAATGCTTCTAGCTTGGACTGGATCTTCTCCTCATGTCTTGATGCCTTGAAGTTCCGGCATGGACTAGCTTTTGTTATTTTAGCTTCTTAGAATACTCTTAGTTTAGTAATTTGATCATAGATGTTCTTGTGGTGATGACTTCCAGATTTTGGGAAAATAATAGATGTTGAATTTTAGAAGTTATATTGGTTTTTATTAATGAGTTTAAGTCTTCCGCATTACTTTCTGTTGATATTATATTGAAATGTCAGGGTTTAGATTGGTTGGTTCGCTCACATAGGAGGGTAAGTGTGAGTGCCAGTCGCGGCCCGTTTTGGGTCGTGACAAACTTGGTATCAGAGCATTAGGTTCGTTGGTCTCATCACACAAGAACATGTCTAGTAGAGTCTTAAGGAACGGTAGGGGGACGCCTTTACTTTTCTTTGAGAGGCTATAAGACTTTAGGAAAATTCCATTCTTTCTTTCTTTCGTGCTATTACTTGGATCCAATTGGTATCTATGTGATACGAATTGGTATCTGACCATCTTCATTCTATTTCGCAGATGGTTAGAACTAGAGCAACAACTACGCCAACACAAACACCGGCAGAACGGGGTGCGTCTGAGCCAGCCACTGGGGCTGTAGCTCGAAGAGGAGTAGTGACAAGAGGCCGTGGAAGAGGTCGTGGGAGGATGTCCTCTAGGGGAAGAGGACGAGCACCTAGCCCATCTGGTACTAGGGCGATGACTCCTCCACCAACTGAGGAAGTGGTAAGAGAGGGAGAGGATGTGGAGACTGAACAAGTGTAGAATGAGGAATTTTCACCCCAACCTACCCCAGAAATGATCAATCAGGTTCTTGCTTATCTTAGTGGGTTATCTGATCAGGTCCAGACGCCTCCAGTGTTTTCTGCACCAACACCTCCGGTTTCGGAGGTACAACATGCAGCTACTATGGCTCCCCGCATGGATGCCTCATTGGAAATAGACACGTTTCCTCGTCTGACCACAGGGACTATAATGACAAATGATCAGCATGAACTTTTCAGTAAGTTCTTGAAATTGAAACCTCCAGTCTTCAAGGGTGCTGAATCTGAGGATGCCTATGACTTTCTGGTTGATTGTCATGAGCTACTACACAAAATGGGTATAGTAGAACGGTTTGGTGTTGAGTTTGTGACTTATCAGTTTCAAGGGAACGCCAAAATGTGGTGGCGGTCACATGTTGAGTGTCAACCAACAGAGGCACCACCGATGACTTGGGCATCATTCTCTAGCTTGTTTATGGAGAAGTATATTCCCCGGACTTTGAGAGATAGGAAAAGAGATGAGTTCTTGAGCCTAGAGCAAGGTAGGATGTCGGTTACTGCATATGAGGCTAAGTTTCGCGCATTATCCAGGTATGCCACCCAACTATGTTTCAGTCCACAAGAGCGGGTTCGCCGTTTTGTGAAGGGGTTAAGGTCAGAATTGCGGATTTCAGCCTTACAGGTAGCAGCTACGGCAAAATCCTTTCAAGAAGTGGTAGACTTCGTGATAGAGGTGGAAGCCAGATGACTTCACCATGGCATCGACATCAAAAAGGTTTCGAAAGGGAGGTGAGTTTAATGGTTCTTACTCTAGAGGACAGGGTTCAGGAGGTTACTCAGTCCGACCAATTCAGTCTTCACTACAGACTGTAGTTGGGGGTCCACCTCAGACCGGTCAACACTTCTCTGAGAGACCTATGCTTGACTCCAGGGAGTGTTATGGATGTGGGGAGACTGGACATATTAGGAGGAATTGTCCAAAACAGAGTTATAGACCCCCAATAGCTAGAGGTAGAGGTGGTCATGGTAGAGGCCGTTTTTCCGGAGAACGCGGTGGCCGAGGTAATGGTGGTCACCAAAACGGCCGGGGTAACGGGCAAACTGGAGCCACTACAGCACAACATTGTAGGGGCAACGGGAAGACAGGTGATAGGGCCCATTGCTACGCTTTCCCTGGGCAGTCTGAAGCGGAGACATCTGATGCTGTTATCACAGGTAATCTTTTGGTTTGTGATTGCATGGCTTCCGTATTATTTGATCCTGGATCCACATTTTCATATGTATCTTCTTCATTTGCTACTGGTCTTAATTTACATTGTGAATTGCTTGACATGCCTATTCGTGTTTCTACTCCGGTGGGTGAGTCTGTGATAGTTGAAAAGGTGTATAGGTCTTGTCTTGTGACTTTTGTGGGGAGAAATACTCATGTAGACTTGGTTATCTTAGAAATGGTTGACTTCGATGTAATTCTGGGTATGACTTGGCTCTCTCCAAATTTTGCAATCTTGGATTGTAATGCTAAAACTGTGACGTTAGCCAAGCCTGGGACAGATCCGTTAGTGTGGGAGGGTGACTACACTTCCAATCCGGTTCGTATCATCTCCTTTCTTCGTGCTAAGAGAATGGTTAGTAAGGGTTGTTTAGCTTTCTTGGCACACCTCTGGGATGATACTACCCAAGTACCTTCAATTGAGTCGGTTTCGATAGTCCGCGAGTTTTTAGATGTGTTTCCTGCAGACCTTCCTGGTATGCCACCGGATAGAGATATTGACTTCTGCATCGATCTTGAACCGGGTACTCGCCCCATTTCTATACCCCCTTATAGAATGGCTCCCGCTGAGTTAAGAGAGCTAAAGGCCCAACTTCAAGAGTTGTTAAGTAAAGGTTTCATTAGACCAAGTGCATCCCCTTGGGGTGCTCCTGTTTTGTTTGTGAAGAAGAAAGATGGGAGTCTTCGGATGTGCATAGATTACCGGCAACTAAATAAAGTAACTGTTAAGAACAGGTATCCTCTTCCTCGCATTGATGATTTGTTCGACCAGTTACAAGGTGCTTGTGTCTTCTCTAAACTTGACTTGAGGTCTGGTTATCATCAATTGAAAATACGGGCAGCAGATGTGCCAAAGACTGACTTTCGAACCAGGTATGGGCATTATGAATTCTTGGTAATGTCCTTTGGACTAACGAATGCCCCTGCTACTTTCATGAGCTTGATGAACGGGATTTTTAAGCCATATCTGGATCTCTTTGTGATCGTATTTATTGATGATATACTGATATACTCCAAGAGTAAGAAGGAACATGAGGAGCATTTGAGAATTGTGTTGAAAATTGAGGAGAAAAAGCTTTATGCCAAATTCTCCAAGTGTGAGTTTTGGCTAGATTCAGTGTCTTTCTTGGGGCACGTGGTTTCTAAGGATGGGTGATGGTGGATCCCTCTAAGATCGAAGTAGTGAAGAATTGGGAAGACCTACTAATGTGTCAGAAATAAGAAGCTTTGTTGGTTTGGCCAGTTACTACTGTCGATTTGTCAAGGGATTCTCTTCTATTGCTTCCCAATTGACGAACTTGACTAAGCAGAATGTTCCATTTGTGTGGTGGATGAATGTGAGGAAAGCTTTCAGAAACTCAAGACCTTGTTGACTACCGCACCTATCCTTACTTGCCAGTAGAGGGTAAGAACTTCATTGTTTATTGTGATGCATCCTATTCTGGTTTGGGTGCCGTGCTAATGCAAGAGAAAAATGTAATTGCTTATGCTTCGAGGCAATTAAAGGTGCATGAACGTAATTATCCGACCCACGATTTAGAGTTGGCTGCGGTGGTGTTTGCATTAAAGCAATGGAGACACTATCTATATGGGGTTAAGTGTGAAGTCTATACGGATCATCGTAGCCTACAGTATGTCTTTACTCAGAGAGATTTGAATCTGAGACAGCGGAGGTGGATGGAACTACTGAAAGATTATGATGTTACCATCTTGTATCACCCGGGAAAGGCTAATGTTGTGGCAGCCGCCTTAAGTAGAAAAGCAGGGAGCATGGGTAGTTTAGCCCACTTACAAGTTTCTAGACGCCCATTGGCTAGAGAGGTTCAGACTCTGGCTAATGACTTTATGAGGTTAGAAGTAAATGAGAAGGGAGGATTGTTGGCCAATGTGGAGGCAAGAACTTCCTTTCTTGACAAAATTAAGGGAAAGCAGTTTACTGATGAGAAACTGATTCGATCCGAGATAAGGTGTTGCGAGGAGAGGCTAAAGAAGCAATAATGGATGATGAAGGTGTTTTGAGAATTAAGGGAAGGGTATGTGTGCCCCGTGTTGATAATTTGATCCACACTATTCTTACAGAGGCTCATAGTTTTGGATATTCTATACATCCTGGTGCAACCAAGATGTACCGTGACCTAAAGCAACACTTTTGGTGGAGTAGAATGAAGCGCGACATTGTTGATTTTGTTGCCAAATGTCCAAATTGTCAGCAAGTAAAGTATGAACACCAGAGGCCCGGAGGAACACTTCAGAGAATGCCCATTCCTGAATGGAAGTGGGAGAGAATTGCAATGGACTTCGTGGTTGGTCTTCCAAGACATTGGGCAAGTTTGATTCTATTTGGGTAATTGTGGACAGATTAACTAAGTCTGCTCATTTCATTCCGGTTAAGGTGACTTACAATGCAGAGAAGTTAGCCAGACTCTACATCTCAGAAATTGTTCGGTTGCATGGAGTTCCACTTTCCATCATATCAGATAGAGGTACGCAGTTTACTTCTAAGTTTTGGAGAACATTGCACGTAGAATTAGGTACTAGGTTGGACCTTAGTACTGCATTTCACCCTCAGACCGATGGACAGTCTGAGCGAACGATTCAAGTATTGGAAGATATGCTTCGAGCATGTGTGATAGAATTCGGTGGTCATTGGGATAACTTCTTGCCCTTAGCGGAGTTTTCGTACAATAATAGCTATCACTCAAGTATTGATATGGCTCCTTTCAAAGCATTGTATGGGAGGAGATGTAGGTCTCCCATTGGTTGGTTTGATGCATTTGAGGTTAGACCTTGGGGTACTGACCTTTTGAGGGATTCATTGGAGAAGGTGAAATCTATTCAAGAAAAGCTTTTAGCGGCTCAAAGTAGGCAAAAAGAGTATGCAGATCGAAAGATTAGGGACTTAGAGTTCATGGAGGGTGAGCAAGTTTTGCTGAAGGTTTCACCCATGAAGGGTGTGATGCGGTTTGGTAAAAGAGGTAAGCTAAGCCCGAGGTATATTGGTCCATTTGAAGTCCTGAAGCGAGTAGGGGAGGTGGCTTATGAATTAGCCTTGCCTCCAGGGCTGTCAGGAGTGCACCCGGTATTTCATGTGTCTATGTTGAAAAGGTACCATGGGGATGGAAACTACATCATTCGTTGGGATTCAGTTCTGCTTGATGAGAACTTATCTTATGAGGAGGAGCCTGTTGCCATTTTAGATAGAGAAGTCCGCAAGTTGAGGTCAAGGGAGATTGCATCCATTAAGGTGCAATGGAAGAATCGACCAGTTGAAGAATCCACTTGGGAGAAGGAGGCTGATATGCAAGAAATATACCCATACCTGCTTACAGATTCAGGTACTCCTTTTTACTCTTGTTGTTTTTCTTCTCGTGATCGTTCGAGGACGAACGATGGGTAAATTGGTATCTATTGTAACGACCTGTTTAGTCGTTTTGAGCAGCAGATTTTATTTCTGGAAAAACTGGCTGAGTCGACGGACCCCACGACGAACCGTCATGGGCACGACGGACCGTCGTGGGGGTCTCGTTCCAAAACACTTAGAAACTGAAAATTTGGGTACTGAGATCGACTCTCTGAACGTCACGACAGAATGGCAGGACGGAACATCGTGGGCACGACGGACCGTCACAGGCCATTCAGTGAATTCAGTCTCTGAACTCTGTGACGGAGCAGCAGGACGGACCGTCGCAGGCGCGACGGGACGTCACAGGCTGCGAATCCCAGGCTGGGTCGGATTTCTGTTATGTAATTTAAGGGGCGTTTTGGACTATTTCCTGCTTTAATTATAAAGTAGTGGGTTAATGTTAATAAGTCTAATTACTTGAGGGTTAAAAGAGGTAACCTTAAGTTGATTAGTGGGTTATTATTGCCATCTTTTATACTTAATTATATGTTAATTAGGGTAAAAAAAAGAGGGTTGAATAAGAAAAATAGAAAGAACAAAGAGAGAGAGAGAGAATCGAACGAGAAAGGGGAGAAACGAAGAGGAAACAAAGCTTTGGGGAATTTTCTTGCTTGATCACAATTCTTCGGTGGAGGTAGGTTATGGTTTTCATACTATTCGTAGTAAACTCTTAATAGTGAATGATATGTATTGGGTAGTATTGTAAACCCTTCTATATGCTTAATTGTATGCTTGTATGAATGTGATTATACAATTGTGATAAAATAAGCATGATGAAGCTATTGAATCTTAATCTTGAAAGAAATCCTAATCTACCTTGTTAATGAGACTTGATGATGCCTTGGTATAAAAGAAGGCTTGATGAACTAAAGTGATGAAGTTAGGGGATCGGGTGTCACGAACCTACACGTAGAATTAGGGGATCGGGTGTCACGAACCGACACGTAGAATTAGGGGATCGGGTGTCACGAATCGACACGTAGAATTAGGGGATCGGGTGTCACGAACCGACACGTAGAATTAGGGGGATCGGAGTGTCACGTACCGACACAAGAGGAATAAACATAATGAAATTTTGAAAGATGTTAATATACCCAATCTAATGAACCGAATTCCCAAATGGGTATGGCATTGAGGCTTGAGTCCTCATGGGTGAATTTGGCGGTGCTTATTAATGAGTATAGAACTTGTTGTTGCTACATGTTGAGTATTGTAGTTGATTTATGATATTATTTGATATATACTGTTTTCTATTTTGAGTTGGCCGATGATACCTACTCAGTACTCGTGTTTTGTACTGACCTCTACTTGTATGTTTCTTTCTTTGTTATATGTGGAGTGCAACAAACATACCGTCGTCTTCAACTCAACCGCAACTCTAGCCAGTTTTCATTACACCGGATTTCAGGGTGAGCTAATGCTTCTAGCTTGGACTGGATCTTCTCCCTCATGTCTTGATGCCTTGAAGTTCCGTCATAGAATAGCTTTTGTTATTTTAGCTTCTTAGAATACTCTTAGTTTAGTAATTTGATCATAGATGTTCTTGTGGTGATGACTTCCAGATTTTGGGGAAATAATAGATGTTAAATTTTAGAAGTTATTGAATTGGTTTTTATTAATGAGTTTAAGTCTTCCGCATTACTTTCTGTTGATATTATATTGAAATGTCAGGGTTTAGATTGGTTGGTTCGCTCACATAGGAGGGTAAGTGTGAGTGCCAGTCGCGGCCCGTTTTGGGTCGTGACATAAAATCATTTCACCATGTTATAAATTCATACGAAAAGGGTTCTATATATCCCTCAACTTTGTCATTTAGAATTGATATACCCTCGTAATGAAAGTGATCATACATACCCTTTTTTCTAACGTAAGTGAAAAAATTAATTTTGGTTTAATTTTTTGATAATAATTTAAAACAAAATATAATCCTATATTGGTATACTTAATCCTCCTCAAACATATATTTTTTTGACTTTCTTTTTGTTTCAATGACTAATTCAGATTTATTATTTCGATGATCAAATTTATTTTTGTTTCACTAATATTATTGTGAAATTTATTATAGATGACCCAATTTTTTTTTCAAATACAAAATTTAAATTATAATATAGCCGAAAAATAGTTTTAAATTTTAATATAGCAAAAAAAATTCTTTCAATTTTTTGTTTTACATAAAAAAATAAAATAAGAATAAGAAACTCAAATAATGATAATCAAAGAACTCAAATAGCTAGTGGGACTCCTTAGCAACAATTTCATTATTTATTAGAAATGTCATTATTTTAGTTTATTCGGGGATAAATTATGTATTTATTTTATTTTGATTAATTTGAAAGAATATAAATAATTAATAATATAATTTAGAAAATCATAGAACAAAATAAATTGAAAAAGGGTAAAAGACGATTTGAAAAAACTACAGAATATAGCAAACATCAATATACATTAAAATAAAATAGCTACAATTTAGTTTTTTTATGTTATATGGATATAACTATATAGTAAATAGCAAAGTTAATATATACTAATAATAAGTTTTTTATATTTATTTAATATAAATAAATATTAAAAAGGAAAGTTATTATTACACTCATAATTAATTATGTCCCCATCATACCTTTTCTTTCATTAATATCCCTATATATGTATTGTATTTTCCCCCCTAAATTTCTTCCAATTCAAGATCTTTTTGTATGATTCTAGGAGCGGTTTTTGTGATTTGAATTCATTATAAGGTACTTTCTAACTGATTTTTCTCTTAATGTTTTGTGGAAATTTTTTATTTATATATCTATATTCATCTATTTTAATAGGGTTTTGATTTAAATTGTTCTTTTCATGAAAATTATATTGCTTTTATAATTTTCTATACATGACGAAAATTCATATATCCTTGCGAAGAGTTTCACTTTTAATGTTAGATCCATTTCCTTGTCCAGGTGCACAGATGAGAGATCCCCAACGATCTATGAATTAGAGCGTAGGGAATATCCGCAGTTCAGCGAAGCCGTTAGATTATCGTTGTTAGCAGAGAGTGTATGTCACGACCCAAAACGAGTCGTGAGTGGCACCCACACTTAACCTACTAGGTGAGCGAACCAACAAATCTAAACCCCAACATTTACCAATAGTTCAACTATAAATAACAAAAAAAAAATGCGGAAGATCCAAAACTTATTAATGTAACCAAGTGATTAAGCTTCTAAAGTTTAACACTTATTATCCCCAAAATCTGGAAGTCATCACATCAAGAACATCTATCCTCAAATTACCAAGTCTAAGAGTATTTTAGAAACCAAAATAAATAAAAAGATGGTCCATGTCCGAATTTCAAAGACATCAAGATGTGAATGAAAGAATCCAGCACGAGCTAGAAATAATAGCTCACCCTGAACTCTGATGTGCTGGAGACTAACTAGAGCTGAGGGTGAGTTGAAGTCGATGGTACACTTGCTGCACTCCACAAATAACAAAGAAGAAAATACAAGTAGGGGGCAGTACAAGGAACACGTACGGAGTAGGTATCATCGGCCAACTCAAAATAGAAACCAATATACATTGGATGATAATATAAAATCAAATACAATACTTAACAGGTGGCAAACAACAACACATGAATCATTGACAACAACACCATAATAGGTACACCATCAATCACAACATCAAGCACATCTATGAGGACTCATTCCTCCACACCATACTTATTTGGAAAATAGGTTCTTTGAGATTGAGTATATTAAGTTAATTCAAGATTCCTTTCCTTTAATGTTATTGTGTCGGAACGTGACACTCCGATCCCATAATATCGTGTCGGAACGTGACACTCTGATCCAATAATACCGTGTCGTAACGTGACACTCCGATCCAATTATCTCATTATTTTATTTCATCAAGCCTTCTTTATTCAAGGCGTCATTTTAATAGAGAGGTTTCAAGATTAGAAATTCAACAGTCTCATAATTTTAGGCCAACCACAAACCACACAATCAAAACATACAACTACACAATCAAGTACATAGGAGACTTTACAATATCACTCAATATATATCAATCGCTATTTAGAGTTTATCTATCACATAGAAATAAACCATAACCTACCTCCACCGAAGAATCGAAGTCAAGAAACTAGTCCTTCAATGCCTTTCCTTTCCTTATTGCCTCCGAACTTCTCCAATCTATCAAGTATATGTTAACTTGTAAGCTGACGAGTCTATAAACACTCAAATTTATTTTATGTCTAGCCTAGACACAAAAACTCATCTAATTCTATAATCAATTAACTAAAGTTCAAACCTAGGGGTAAATCTTAGTTCCTCCAATATACTTAACCTTAATGATATTAAATTAATATAATACACTTTATATTTAATTACCTATCTCGATATATCAACATTTAATTTCTTATATCATAACAAAATTTTATAATAGTAAAATTAGGCCACTGGTTACGAAAGCAGTGGCAGAATAGTAACCCTCGAATACAATTTCTTAATTTCCCACTAACATTAAACATTGAAGCCACTGGTCACGAGACCAGTGGCACACATGCATACTTCTCTTTTTCTCTAATTGTTAGTAGCCACCATCTTCACATTACCCTTAAAATTCACAATATGTTGTTAACGATTGAAGCCACTGGTCACGAGACCAGTGGCACACATGCATCATCACTTAAAAAATTCAGTAGTTATACAGAAAACGTACCCCAAAAAAATATATGCACGATGTTCTGTTGATGTTCCCGTGATTTTTCTTCGTTCCACCCGCTTTTCTCCGCTTCCCCTCTTTTCTTTTCTTTAAAAATTATTTGTTACCCTAATTATTATACTCATATAATTATAATAGTGATAAAAATGACCCACTATTAATTATAATATTATTTCTTAACCATTAACTAAATAAATTAGTAAAACTATCCCACTAATTTCATAATTATAATTATAAATAGTCCAAAACACCCACTTAAATCTATCAGAAAGTATTTTCTAACATAAAAATTTTTAGTGCTCAAACCGACTAAATGGGTTGTTACAATAGATACCAATTTACCCATCGTTCGTCCTCGAACGATCAAAAAGAAAGGCAAGGGCGAGAAAGAGTACCTGAATCTGTAAAAAGATGTGGATATCTTTCTTGCATATCAACCTCACTCTCCCAAGTGGACTCTTCAACTGGCCGATTCTTCCACTGAACCTTGATAGATGCAATCTCCTTTGATCTCAACTTGCGAACCTCCCTATCTAGAATAGCAACAGGCTCCTCCTCATAAGACAGATTCTCATCAAGAAGAATTGAATCCCAACGAATAATGTAGTTTCCATCACCATGGTATTTTTTTAGCATAGACACATGAAATACCGGGTGCACTCCTGACAGTCTTGGAGGCAAGGCTAATTCATAGGCCACCTCCCCCACGCGCTTAAGTACTTCAAACGGTCCAATATACCTCGGACTTAGCTTACCTCTCTTACCAAACCGCATCACACCCTTCATGGGTGAAACCTTCAGCAAGACTTGTTCACCCTCCATGAAATCCAAGTCTCTAACCTTTCAATCTGCATATTCCTTCTGCCTACTTTGAGCTGCTAAAAGCTTTTCTTGAATAAATTTCACTTTCTCTAATGATTCCCTCAGAAGGTCAGTACCCCAAGGTCTAACCTCAAATGCATCAAACCAACCAATGGGGGACCTACATCTCCTCCCATACAATGCCTCAAATGGGGCCATATCAATACTCGAATGATAGCTATTGTTGTACGAAAACTCTGCTAAGGGTAAGAATTTATCCCAATGACCACCAAAATCTATCACACACGCACGAAGCATATCCTCCAGCACTTGAATTGTTCGCTCAGACTGCCCATCGGTCTGAGGGTGAAATGAACTACTAAGATCCAATCTAGTACCTAATTCAACATGTAGGGTCTTCCAAAATTTAGAAGTAAATTGCGTACCTCTATCTAATATGATGGAAAGTGGAACTCCATGCAATCGAACAATTTCCGAGATATATAGTTTGGCTAACTTCTCTGCATTGTAAGTCATATTGACCGGAATGAAGTGTGCAGACTTAGTTAACCTGTCAACAATTACCCAAATAGAATCAAACTTACCCAATGTCTTTGGAAGACCAACTACAAAATCCATTGCAATTCTTTCCCACTTCAATTCAGGAATGCGCATTCTCTGAAGTGTCCCTCCAGGCCTCTGGTGTTCATACTTTACCTGCTGACAATTTGGGCATTGGGCAACAAAATCAACAATGTCACACTTCATTCTACTCCACCAATAATGTTGCCTTAGATCACGATACATCTTGGTTGCACCAGGATGTATAGAATACCTCAAACTATGAGCCTCTGCAAGAATAGTCTGAGTCAAATCATCAACACGGGGCACACATACCCTTCCCTTAATTCTCAAGACGCCTTCCTCATCAATTATTGCCTCTTTAGCCTCTCCTCGCAATACCATATCTCGAATTCGACTCAGCTTCTCATCAGCAAACTGCTTTCCCTTAATCTTGTCAAGAAAGGAAGATCTTGCCTCCACAGAGGCCAAAAATCCTCCTTTCTCTAGTACTTCCAGCCTCATAAAGTCATTAGCCAGAGTCTGAACCTCTCTAGCCAATGGGCGTCTAGAAACCTGTAAGTGGGCTAAACTACCCATGCTCCCTGCTTTTCTACTTAAAGCATCTGCCACAACATTAGCTTTTCCTGGGTGATACAAAATAGTAATATCATAGTCTTTCAATAGTTCCATCCACCTCCTCTGCCTCAAATTCAAATCTTTCTGAGTAAAGACATATTGTAAACTACGATGATCTGTATAAACTTCACACTTGACCCCATATAGATAATGTCTCCATTGCTTTAATGCAAATACAACGGTAGCCAACTCCAAATCATGGGTCGGATAGTTACGTTCATTCACTTTTAATTGCCTCGAAGCATAAGCAATTACATTCCTCTCCTGCATTAGCACTGCACCTAAACCAGAATAAGATGCATCACAATAAACAATAAAATTCTTACCTTCCACTGGCAAGGTAAGAATCGGTGCATTAGTCAACAAGGTCTTAGTTTCTGGAATCTTTCTTTACATTCGTCCGACCATACAAATGGAACATTCTGCTTAGTCAAATTTGTCAGCTAGGAAGCAATCAAAGAAAATCCCTTGACAAATCGACGGTAGTAGCTAGCTAAACCAACAAAGCTCCTTACCTCTGAAACATTAGTAGGTCTTACCCAACTCTTCACTACTTCAATCTTAGAAGGATCCACCATCACTCCATCCTTAGAAACCACGTGCCCTAAGAAGGACACTGAATCTAGCCAAATCTCACACTTGGAGAATTTGGCATAAAGCCTCTTCTCCCTCAACAACTTCAATATTACTCTCAAATGCTCCTCATGTTCTTTTCTGCTCTTTGAGTATATCATCAATAAATACAATAACAAAGAGATCCAGATATGGCTTAAAAATCCCGTTCATCAGGCTCATGAAAGCAGCAGGGGCATTCGTAAGACCAAAAGACATTACTAAGAATTCATAATACCCATACCTGGTTCGAAAAGCAGTCTTTGGCACATCTGTTGCCCGTATTTTCAATTGATGATAACCGGATCTCAAATCAATTTTAAAGAAGACACAAGCACCTTGTAACTGATCGAACAAATCATCAATGCGAGGAATGGGATACTTGTTCTTAATAGTTACCTTATTCAGCTGCTTGTAGTCTATGCACATCCGAAAACTTCCATCTTTCTTCTTCACAAATAAAACAGGAGCACCCTAAGGGGATGCACTTGGTCTAATAAAACCTTTACCTAAGAACTCCTGAAGTTGGGCCTTTAACTCCCTTAACTCGGTTGGAGCCATTCTATAAGAGGGAATAGAAATGGGACGAGTACCTGGCTCCAGATCAATACAAAAATCAATATCCCTATCCGGTGGCATACCAGGTAGGTCGAAGGAAACACATCCAGAAACTCACGGACTATCAAAACAGACTCGATCGAAGATACTTTAGAAGTATCATCCCCGAGATGTGCCAAGAAAGCTAAACAACCCTTACTCACCATCCTCTTAGCACAAAGAAAAGAGATAATACGAACTGGAGTGGAAATATAGTCACCCTCCCACACTAGCGGATCTGTCCCAGGCTTGGCCAATGTCACAGTTTTAGCATTACAATCTAAGATTGCAAAATTTGGAGAAAGCCAAGTCATACCCAGAATTACATCGAAATCAACCATCTCTAGAATAATCAAATCTACACAAGTATTGCTCCCCACAAAAGTCACAAGGCATGACCAATACATCTTTTCAACTATCACAGACTCACCCACAGGAGTAGAGACACAAATAGGCATGTCAAGCAAATCACAATATAAATCAAGACCAGTAGCAAATGAGGAAGATACATATGAAAATGTGGTTCAGGATCAAACAATACAGAAGCCATGCAATCACAGACCAAAAGAGTACCTGTGATAACAGTCTCAGATGTCTCTGCTTCAGACCTCTCGGGGAAAGCATAACAATGAGCCCTATCACCTGCCTGTCCATTGCCCCTACCAAGCTGCGCTGCAGTAGTTCCAACTTGCCCGCCACCCCGACTGAATTGGTGACCACCATTACCTTGGATACTACGTCCTCCAGAATGGCGACCTCTACCATGACCACCTCTTCCTCTAACTACTGGGGTCTGTAACTCTGTTTTGGACAATTTTTCCTAATATGTCCAACCTCTCCACATCCATAACAATTCCTGGAGTCAAGTATAGGTCTTTGTGAAAATGACGAAGTCTGGAGATAACCTCCAAACTCAGAAAAAGGCTGACTAGTTTGCGGCGGACCCCCAGCTGAAGCATGTAATGAAGACTGAATAGGACGGGATGGATAACCTCCTGAACTCTTCCCTATGGAGTAAGAACCACTAAACTCACCTGCTTTACAAAACTTCTTAAATGTCGATGCTGTGGTGAAGTCGTCTGGCTTCACCCCCTCTACCTCTATCACAAAATCAACCACTTCCTGAAAGGATTTTGCTGCAACAGCTACCTGTAAGGCTGGAATCTGCAAATCTGACCTCAATCCTTTCACAAAGCGGCGAATCCTCTCTTGTGGACTGAAGCAAAGCTGAGTGGCATACCTGGATAGTGCACGAAATTTGGCCTCATAAGCAGCAACAGACATCCTTCCTTGCTCTAGGCTCAGGAACTCATCTCTCCTCCTATCCCTCAAAGTTCGGGTATATACTTCTCCATAAATAAGCTAGAAAATGATGCCCAAGTCATAGGTGGTGCCCTTGCTGGTTGACACTCAACATACGACCGCCACCACATTTTGGCATCCCCCTGAAACTGATAGGTCACAAACTCAACACCGAATCGTTCTACTATGTCCATCTTATGTAGCAGCTCATGACAATCAACCAAAAAATCATAGGCATCTTCAGATTCAGCACCCTTGAAGACTGGAGGTTTCAATTTTAAGAACTTAATGAAAAGTTCATGCTGATCACCTGTCATTATAGACCCTGTAGTCAATCGAGGAAACGTGCCTACCTCCAATGATGCATCCATGCGGGGAGCCATAGCAGCTGCATGTTGTACCCCTTGAACCTGAGGTGCTAGTGCAGAAAACACTAGAGGTGTCTGGCCCTGATCAGATAACCCGCTAAGATAAGTAAGAACCTGATTAATCATCTCTGGAGTAGGCTGGGGTGGTATTTCCTTATCCTGAACCTGATCATTTTCCCCTTCCTCACCCTCTTTCACTACCTCATCAGTCGGTGGAGGAGTCACTGCTCTATTCCTAGCTGGACCAGGTGTTTTTCCTCTTCCTCTAGTGGGCGTCCTCCTGCGACCTCTACCACGACCTCTTGCCACTGCTCCTCCTCGAGTTACAGCCCTAATGGTTGGCTCAGACGCACCCTGTCTTGCCGGTGTTGGTGTTGGCACAGTTGATGCTCTAGTTCTGACCATCTGCGAAATAGAGTGAGAATGTCAGATACCAATTTGTATCACCTAGATACTAATTGGATCCAAGTAATAGCACGAAAGAAAGAAAGAATGGAGTTTTTCCTAAAGTCCTATCGCCTCTCGAAGAAAAATAAAGGCGTCCCCATACCGTTCCTCAAGACTTTACTAGACTTGTCCTTGTGTGATGAGACCAATGAACCTAACGCTCTGATACCAAGTTTGTCACGACCCAAAACGAGTCGTGAGTGGCACCCACACTTAACCTACTAGGTGAGCAAACCAACAAATCTAAACCCCAACATTTACCAATAGTTCAACTATAAATAACAAAAAAAATGAGGAAGATCCAAAACTTATTAATGTAACCAAGTAAATAAGCTTCAAAAGTTTAACACTTATTATCCCCAAAATCTGGAAGTCATCACATCAAGAACATCTATCCTCAAATTACCAAGTCTAAGAGTATTTAAGAAACCAAAATAAATAAAAAGGCGGTCCATGTCCGAATTTCAAAGACATCAAGACGTGAATGAGAGAATCCAGCACGAGCTAGAAATAATAGCTCACCCTGAACTCTGATGTGCTGGAGACTAACTAGAGCTGAGGGCGAGTTGAAGTCGATGGTACACTTGCTGCACTCCACAAATAACAAAGAAGAAAATACAAGTAGGGGTCAGTACAAGGAACATGTACTGAGTAGGTATCATCGGCCAACTCAAAATAGAAACCAATATACATAGGATGATAATATAAAATCAACTACAATACTTAACAGGTGGCAAACAACAACACATGAATCATTGACAACAACACCATAATAGGTACACCATCAATCACAACATCAAGCACATCTATGAGGACTCATTCCTCCACACCATACTTATTTGTAAAATAGGTTCTTTGAGATTGAGTATATTAAGTTAATTCAAGATTCCTTTCCTTTAATGTTATTGTGTCGAAACGTGACACTCCGATCCCATAATATCGTGTCGGAACGTGACACTCCGATCCAATTATCTCATTATTTTATTTCATCAAGCCTTCTTTATTCAAGGCGTCATTTTAATAGAGAGGTTTCAAGATTAGAAATTCAACAGTCTCATAATTTTAGGCCAACCACAAACCACACAATCAAAACATACAACCACACAATCAAGTACATAGGAGACTTTACAATATCACTCAATACATATCAATCGCTATTTAGAGTTTATCTATCACATAGAAATAAACCATAACCTACCTCCACCGAAGAATCGAAGTCAAGAAACTAGTCCTTCAATGCCTTTCCTTTCCTTATTGCCTCCGAACTTCTCCAATCTATCAAGTATATGTTAACTTGTAAGCTGACGAGTCTATAAACACTCAAATTTATTTTATGTCTAGCCTAGACACAAAAAGTCATCTAATTCTATAATCAATTTACTAAAATTCAAACCTAGGGGTAAATCTTAGTTCCTCCAATATACTTAACCTTAATGATATTAAATTAATATAATACACTTTATATTTAATTACCTATCTCAATATATCAACATTTAATTTCTTATATCATAACAAAATTTTATAATATTAAAATTAGGCCACTGGTTACGAAACCAGTGGCAGAATAGTAACCCTCGAATACAATTTCTTAATTTCCCACTAACATTAAACATTGAAGCCACTGGTCACGAGACCAGTGGCACACATGCATAATTCTCTTTTTCTCTAATTGTTAGTAGCCACCATCTGCACATTACCCTTAATTCACAATATGTTGTTAACAATTGAAGCCACTGGTCACGAGACCAGTGGCATACATGCATCATCACTTAAAAAATTCAGTAGTTATACAAAAAACGTACCCCAAAAAAAAATATATGCACGATATTCTGTTGATGTTCCCTTGATTTTTCTTCGTTCCATCCGCTTTTCTCCGCTTCCCCTCTTTTCTTTTCTTTAAATTTATTTGTTACCCTAATTATTATACTCATATAATTATAATAGTGATAAAAGTGACCCACATTAATAATAATATTATTTCTTAACCATTAACTAAATAAATTAGTAAAACTACCCCACTAATTTCATAATTATAATTATGAATAATCCAAAACACACACTTAAATCTATTGGAAAGTATTTTCTAACATAAAAATTTCTAGTGCTCAAACGACTAAATGGGTTGTTACAGTGTAGAGAGAAAATTTTATTGTTTGTCAAATTTGTATATAGTATAATACTTATATACATAGATAACTGTATTGTATTATTAATAAAATGGTGATTTGTGAATATAAATATATCTGGATACATAAATAATTAATCCAATTTGATTAGGCAATACAAGTATAATTGGATACATCAATACTATATTTTCTATAAATAAATACCTAAGTTAACATCAAGCCTTAAGTATTATAGGAAACTTCACGAAAAATAGATTGACGTTTTATTATTTTTTTCAATTTTTTATACAGTCGAATACTTACACATTCTATTGTTATTTCATTTTCTTATTTAACAACAGTGTATTCATATTATAGTATATTGGCATATTCATTTTTTTGGTTAACAATAGTCTATTCATTTTTTAAATTGTTGTAGTTATATGCTAAAATTGTACTACTTTACCTTGTTTGATATTAATACATTAAATTTGTATAAATATTTGTATCCTTGATATATTGATACTTTAAGTTTTATAAATAGAAAGACCAATTTGAATTCAAATTTTCATATGCTAATTGTACAAGTAATACATTTTTCTTATTAGTTAATGTAATTACAATTGCATTTGTATAAATAAATAAAAAATAAAAAACATGCAAAAATACAATGAGATAAAGACATGAATAAATTTTTATATTCAAAATTTTATGAATACCATTATAATTAGTATTTAGTGAATATATTGTATTTAGGAATATAAGTACAACTTATTGTATTATGTGAATCAATCATATTTGCATACAATATGTAATTATTAGTTGGTAATTTAATAATGGAAATTTCGGTTATTTAGGAGCATAATAAAATGTTAGTGCTTGGGAGTTATGGTAACATATCATACCTTATTTAGTGCATTGTATAAATAATAATAATAACAATAAAAAAATAAAATTTAATACAAACATGCAGCTAGAAATTGACATAAAATAGTCATTTCTAGTAAATAACATATTTATAGCTATTGAACTTCAAAAATCCTATAAATGGAGTCATTTTTGTAAGTTGCTCGAGAGATTGTATATACAAATTAGTTATGTTTTGAAAATAGCATAAAAGACATCTTTCTGTTGAGTGATTTTTTGTTTTCTTCTTAAGAACATAAAAAAAATTAAAATAATTTAGTTTGTCTTTCGAATCATTCATCTGATTACTTTCAAAACTTCTTAAAGTTGAATACTACATATTTTTGAAACAGAATTTTTCAAAGTTGGCGACTATAAATTTGTCGCATCCAATAAATAATCGAAAAACAATCAGGTATTTTTTTAATTTTTTATTTGTTTGGATGAAATATTCGTATATGTCGAGTACAAGAGTGTTGTTTTGTTTCTTGATCGAATCAGTGAAATTTTTGTATTTTTTTTATTAGGATTTATAGTTTTTTTTTTGAATAATTTGTGTCCAAATTATGATGTTTAACGAATGAATTTCTCTTTTTAAATTAGTTTAGTAGTTGTTTGTTCTGTTTGAATATATATAATAATTTGTATTCCATTAAGTTAATGTAACTAATCCATCATGAACTATATGTTGAATACAACAATATATAAGTACAAAAATGAGATGAAAATACAAAGTGAAATTGAATATAAAGTTGCGAATACAAAAGAAATATTTTCTTCATTTGAAATACAAACTGACTTTGAAAGGTAAAATATAAATTAATCGATCATAAACTATATGTTGAAAAATACAAAAGTGAGATAAAAATACAAAATTATAAATACAAATTGATATTTTACTTAATAGTGAAAATGAAAAATTGTTTCTCAGTGATTAAAATTGTATTACTGATTGCCACATTTTCCTATTATTTTCATAACAAAAATATTACTAATTGTATCTCAATATAATCCAATCATTACATATGAATACGATTTAAGAATGGATAATTTTTTTTAGAAAAATAGCATACAAAGTGAAAATAATGCAATCAGTTGAGGAGTGATGCAATATTCTAAAAGAAATACAAATTAACTGTGAAAAGATATATGATATACCTATACTTAAGAAATACAAATTCATTTGGCATACCTATTGGAATAAGTACAAACTAAAAATGAACTACAATATTCTTATTAAAATACAAATGCTGAGAAAAAGAAAAACAATTGACAAACAAAAACTAATATGAATACAATTTTTGCAACCTTTTTTCTCTGAATCTCTCAATCTTTTGCATCTGCAGTGTTTCTTTCCTTTTTTTTTTCCACCAAATCCAAATTCGAATCTCTATTCACTTGTGCATTAGTAAAACTCTACCTCATCTTCCCAAAAAAAAATAGTTGCCCAGAAAAATGAAAAAACTTCCATATCAAATCTTCTAAACACATTAATGATTCAACACTAATACTTGATCGATTTTGTATTTCACCGATTATATCGAAGTTTCAGTTGAAAATTTATTCTCCAAAGTCTTTTGTCAAAGAAGTTATATCCGCTTTATAAATCTTCTTGTCAAATAGAAAAAATGCAAATTTAATCGAATTCACTTCAATAAAGAAGATTTTGGTATCGCAACCAACGTAAGAGAGTTGATGATCGTGAGGAAGAAGTTGAATATTTCCCACCATAGCTAGACATTAGCTTAATCTTTGATTCTCCATTGCCGCTGCTGTCGAAATTCATGGGAGAGTGATGAAGTAGACGGATGTTTAAATTTTTTTTGAGATTTTCTTTTTTTATGTTTAGATGAGAGATATTAAGTGATATGTTTCTTTTTAAATATATTGAATTTGTAAATGATAAATATTTTAAGTGATATGTTCCTTTTCTAATATATTCTCTCCCCTAAATTTATCCTTATTAAAGAATTGTATTCTTTCAAAAACAAATAAAAACAACGTGAATTAGATACATAACAAACTAAAATATTGATATTTTAATAAATATTAAAAATGTGGCTAAGAAATTCTATTAAATGCTAAAATATTGACATCTTGAAAGATTCAGTTAAAAACATATTTTCGAGATACATGTATCTATTGATTAAAATATTATAGAAATAGTAATATCAAAGCTCATGAAAAGGTAGATAAAGTCTATAAAGTAGTAACATTTGTGTTGTTTATCCATATATTTAATATATATATTTTTTTATTTTATTTATAAGTAAAACCAATTTTTGTACGCCCTAATGATAATTTTTAGGGCTATTTGGTAGAGTTATAAAAACAATGCTCTATAGAGTGTATTAGTAATGTTTACATTAATAATTCTTGTATTAGTTATGAATATATTATTTCTTATGCATTGTTTGGTTTGATATATTAAAATGCATTGTATAAAAACATTTATTCATAAAAATATCTTCCACAATTACGACTGCAAAGATGTAAAAAAAAAATTTTGAAAAATAATTGAGTCTTTAATCATGCTAATACACATATCAAATCTTTTGGTATTACTAATACCCAAAAATGCATTATTTTAGTAATACACTTGTTAATACACAATAGAGTGCATTAATTATACTATGGATAGCATAAAGAAGTACCAAACAAAAACTACTAATACACAAAGCTAGTGCATACATAATTTTACTAATACACTCTATCAAACAATTTCTTACTAATACACTCTACCAAACGATGTCTTAATGTCAACTAAACATAATACGAAACTCAATGCATAAAAGATCCAATAATAAAATATAATGCATCTCACAACATGTGAATATGGCAGACCCTCTTTATTATTCTTAGCGTTTGGTCATAGATTTTCAAATATTATTTAGGTGAAAATTTGAGTGAAATTTTATCATGTGTTTGACAATATTATTTGGAAAATATATTTCACTTTTTTAGAAAAATATTATTTATACCCATAAGCTTTAAAAACTATCAAAACTAACTATAAGTTTGTATTAAAAGTAAATTGGATCTTCGTTGCAACAAATAACAAGGAGTGTCCACGATACTAGAGCAATGAGATAGTTTGGAGTGAGTGCAAGAAGTAGCATTCCATACATCGTGAAGTAGGCAAAGCACGTGACATTGCAGATTGTTCATCATTTTCATCAACAATCATATCATCACTTTCATATTCACTAAATATTTCATCACTACTTTCGTGTTCACGTAAAAATTTATCTAATACAATGCAAATACAATAAATGGTGATTTTGTAAAAAAGATAAAAGTTTTCTGTAAAATTTCAAATTTTAAAAGATTCCAAATAATGAAATTTGACCTAAACACTAGAAAAAACTAGTATTTGAGAATTTGAGATATTTGCCAAAAATATTTGTCAAATAATGACAAATGTATAAATTAACACTATTTACCAAATTTCCCCCAAATATTATTTGAAAAATCTATGGCCAAACGGCTCTTTAATCTGTTGACTTAAATGCAATTGAGATTGCATTTATTCCACCCAATAATAAAAATAAAAAAAGGCAAAACAAAGAGAAAGTAGTAGTAGTATTTGAATTGGGTCTGACTTAAAATGTGCTTTGATTCTAGTAGGAATAATTAGGGACCTACAACTTTTAAGTGGCCAGTATTTACAACTTCACAGTCAACTCAACTATCAATTTTAGCTTCTTTTGTTTATTCATGAATAGTCAATGGCTTTTCGATGCTAGTTTGGGATCCAAACTTCACCTAACAGCTTTGGACTATTCATCACACCAAAAGATACCGACCTCTTTTGGCCCAAAAAACACATTAGAAGGGCTGCAAAATATTGGATTTTTACCTATAGAACAAGTACTTGGTATGCAAAAAGGAATTACAATCACATCCATAACAATATAATAGTCCCATTTTATGTGATACGCGTTTCTTTTTTATCTGTCCCAAAAAAAAAGATGTTCAGTCAAACGGTGCAGACAGAGAGAATAACAACTTAATCAAGTGGGAGTTTTCTAGTAGCGGCGATCCAATGTGTGTTTGGTAGAAACCAACAGCTTTCAACTTGAACTCTATATATGTATGTAAATAAATAACAAGACACTCTTTCAACTCAAAATCAGGAGTGTCTAAACCCTGAATCTGACAAGGTTGATTGGTTTTATGGAAACGAAAGAAGCAAGTAAAAAAGATTTAACTCAAAATGTACCAACTGGCCCCTAAGTAATTCAAAAAGGAAATAATGGCAAAGCAAAATGCCACTGAACAAAGCATCCATGTTACAGAACAACTGTAAGTGACATGAACATTAGTACTCTAAAGAAAATTGGGCCCTCAAGTACTTCATATGTTGGAAAATTGTATGTGAGCTGCAGTTGGCAAATCCAGTAAGGAGAAGTTCCCCACCCAAAAGGTTATGGCCTAGTGGAAGTGGTTAAGAATTCTGAGGTTTTGGGCTCAAAACTCAGCGGAGACAAAAAACACTAAGTGATTCTTCTCATTTATTTTATCCTTGGTTGATAGAGTTATCTGGTACCTATTGTTGGTGGGAGGCGGCCAAATATCCCGTGGAATTAGTCAAGGTGCATGAAAGCTACCTATTGTTGGTGGGAGGCAATCAAATATCCCGTGGAATTAGTTGAGGTGCATGAAAGCTAGCCTGGACAGCGACATTGTAAAAGAAAAATCCCCACACATCCTTCATAACGAGGCTGTAAACATGAACCTTTTACTGAAAATGTGACAGCTGAGTTGGGCTTTCCTAAGACATGGGACATAGGTGTTTCCACTTGTTCTACACTCCATAACCACCCCTATCCCCCCCTGTATTACTAAAAGAGGTTACTGAATTATCCATGTACTTTTCCTTCTTCTAGCAATGTCCCAAGCAATTATTGGTACTTGGTTGCCCCTAACTTTAAGTCACTTTTCTAGGAGAATGTAAAAGTAATTATACTAGATATCCTTCAAGGCAACAAAAGCCAACTATGATGAGCTCTTTGCTTTCAAACACCTCAAGAACTAAACTAGTCACTAATCTCTAAGGCATGTCATAAATGTTATGAAATTAAGCTTAATTCGATTTACAAGAATGGAATTCTAATCAACACAGCAACAAACCTAGAGCTTTTAGCTAATATCCTAAAAACACAGCAACAAACAGAGAGCTTTTACCTAATATCCTAGAAACACAGAAACAAGCACAGAGATTTTAGCTAAACATCCTTAGGTTTTCACCATTCGACTCTTTCAGCCTCAAAACACATACTTATTTCCTCAAGGTTCCCAAGTCCTTTTAACTAGTTGCAGGAAACAAACACCGCTCAGCTAATTTGCAGGCTTTACAACCCCTTGATAAAATTTCATCGTTCTTCAAGGATTTAAGTACACAAGGGTAACTCTAGCTAGGGAAGGCAGCTGAAACTTTATAGGAAGGCAACCTTTGACTAGGAGAAGAAAGGTTCACACTGAAAGTACAAGAGCTATGACAGAGTTCCATTAGTTGAGCTTCACTAACAGGCTTTCCCGCACATAGTTGAGAGCTTAAAATTTGAAGACCAAGGCTGTTACTTCTTGACCATAAACTTTTATGTAAATGGAGTTCCATTTTTTTAGGAAATACAAATTATTTATCAGTGATACAGATTACTATTGAACTAAATTTAATATATAGAAACGGAAACGTTCCTTGTAAACCTTCCGTCATAGGTGAGAATCACGTATTGAACCTTATTAACTGTCACCAAGTAATGCAGTGCTGAGTGCTTCTTTGAAAAAAATGGTGTTAAAGGTGGTAACAGCCTAAATAATCACAAAACAGTGCATCCATTGACCAATTTATATATCAATGTTAGCTTATGCAAAACACCAACAATGATTGTACTAAATGTAACCGCAAGAATGACAAGAGTACACAATGATGCATTATATGTGGCTCCACCTGAATAATTCTCATCCAAGAGATAATGATGATGAATCATATCAGACTTCTATTGTGGAAGTTGGCCTAATTAGAGAATGTGTTTTGTCATGGAGACTGCTCCTTTGGATAAGCCAACTCCTCCATGTGCCAGCTTTCATGGGGAGCAACATGGTCATGTGAAGGAGTATATCGCTGCAATTGACGAACAAGATAAGACTCATCAGCAAAATGTGTAAATAACAATAACAGAACTCATATCAATGGAAGGGGCACAATTAGTAATGAATTCCTACCATAAGGATCTACATTTCAATGAAAGGGGGACAATTAGTAATGAATTCCTGCCATAAGGATCTACATTTCACATTTTAACATTATAAAACAAGCGACTCCAAGAGAAATGTACAGAAACCAACAGTAAGAATATTTTCAATCTTCCATTGAACAGGTGAACCAAAGGACAGTCCTAGCTACAAAAGTTATCATTTCCATACCCACATCGTTGAGCGTTGTTTTTATTTTCACCTTTAACTGGTGAATTCACAAGAAGAGATTACTTTGCAGATAAAATCTCAGTAGCTGAAAGATTTAAAGACTACTTCCAGAAAACACTAACAGCAGTATATTAGTATGAATTCCTTATGTCAGACAAAGCTTTCTGTGTAGGATAGATTTTCTTTAGAGTAAAGATGGTAATCATAATGGTGAAAGAAAAGTACCGACCTCAAAGACTGATTTAATCCAGATGTAGTTTTAAACATAACAAAGAAATACATGTAATTAGGTAAAGTCATCACCTCCATCTTGCTTAAAAGCTCTCTGGCTGAAGGAGCAGCAAGAACAATGTCACGAGCCCCTGGCTTAATGAAACCTTCTTCAACACCATTGTCAAATAGTGCAAGCAAAGAATTATAATAACCCTCAACATTTAGCAAACCAACCTGAAGAAGAGGTTAAGATGGTGAAGATCTTGCAGGTAACAATCAAATTATATGAATGTAATGCTATAGATACCGGTTTTTTGTGAATTCCAAGTTGTGCCCATGTTATCATTTCCAGAGTCTCCTCCATGGTTCCATATCCACCTAAACATAATAAAAGCAATTTAAAAGGTGTCTGGGAGCATATGTATCTCAAATGTACTCTTACAGATATTTACCTGGAAGTGCAATAAAGGCATCAGCCTGACTAGCCATTTCAGCTTTCCGCTCATGCATGTCCGAAACAATTTTTACGTCACCAACACTTTCACCTGATATCTGTCAGTGCCACTCAGGTTGAAAGTGTAACTATTACAATCGAAACAACACCACAGAATGCAAAATCAATGTTACACTAGTAAAGTAAACTATTTCTTACTATCAGATGCTGCACCATTCAATCATTAAACTATTTCATATCAGTGACAACATTTCAGCAAAAGAAAGCCCGTAGCAATAAATTTGGGGGAAAAGAGAGAGATTGTAACTCAGATAAAACTCCAAGCAGAAGAATATAGAACAGTTCATACAAGAGAATACAAAAAGAGAACCAAATAGATGGCAGCTCAAACAAATTGCAAAATTTGCGTTATAAGTTAATCTCCATTTACCTCAATAGGCACAAGAGCTTTCGGGATGACCCTGCATATTCAAAGTAATCAAGAATAAGTCGAAATCCTACATCAGAAATAGAAAGTAGACCTTACATACACGTTGCCATAGTAAACTTGAAATAATATTACTAATATTTTACTTACCCAAGGACATGGCAACCTCCCTCCTGGACTCTCTGGGAAATCAATCCCATCAATCCAACACTTCCACCACCATAGACCAAGTCAATTTTCCTACTTACCTGCAAACAGCATTATCAAAGTCAAAAAAAAAAAAGACTTAAATCTGAAACATTAAAAGCCAAGTCACTTCCATTTATGGTGATATTAAGAAAGTCAATGCCTACTATTCACAGTACCATAAACCAATATTAAAACGGTCAATAGAAGAAACACCAACAGTACCAAAAAATCAATATAGTTTGCAAAAAGTTAGGAACTTTATGGCAACACAACTGTAGATAACTAGATATACACAAATCCCAAATTGACCCCAAATCAGAGAGGATTGAAGAATCAAGACTAACCAATTCATTCCCCAAATCAATAGCAGCATCACTGAAGACTTTCCTGTGGCCAGGGTTGCTTCCACAAAAAACACAAATTTTCTTGAACTTGCTTCTACTATTACTTTCCATTGAACCCCTTTTGATTAAATCTCCAAAAGAACTCACCTTTATCTTCTTCTTCTTCTTCTTGCCCCCACACTCAACTTTTACAGAATCTCTCTGTACGGATTCAAAGAAAGATAATCAAGATATTTTCTTAGATTGATCGAAAAATCATAAACAACCCCATAGTTTTAGGCGATAAAATTGAATAATTAAGAATTATTAATACTCCTAAATAAAAAAAATTAAAGGCGACAGAAGTAGTACGTATCATGGAGAGGAGAGGTCCTGTCTTCGTGATGATTATTATAAGGGGAAAAAAAAGAAAAAGGTGGTAGTTTAAATGAAATTTTTTTGAATAGAACAAAAGTTGTCTTTTTATTATTAAGGCTGCTTATTAGTACTAATAATATATATGATTAGTTTGCCCCTCTAATTTTTAATCCCTGCAAAATAGTTACCCTCTCATGTTTCAACAATTTTAGATCACCACTACAAGTTGATAACCTAGGCTATAATTGGAAGTGTTTTATTCATTTACATTCAAAACAAGTGTGGAACACTTTGATTAAAGTTAGGTTGATGTACACTTGTTTTAACAAAATTGTCATGACCAATAGAAGGTAACTTTGTCCTACATTATTTAAAAGAAGATTAGTCAGTGTACATGGAGTAAGGAACCGAAATTACGTGTCAAACTTAAAAAGCGATTGAAATAACATGTTATCAGTTTTATCACGTATTCTTTTTATTTTATATTAAGTTAATTTTTAAGTAATTTTCATTTTTTAAAGGTGGAACAGTTTGATAAACCTTTCTACTTGTATACGTTTGTATTCTGCACCTTTTTACTTAATTATTTGTCAACTGAATCCATAAACTCTATGAAACCCTATGTTTTAATCCAATCTGACCATTGATCAAGTTTTAGACAACTTAATTATTAAGTTGACACAATAATATAATGTCACACATAAAAAAAAGCGTAAAAGATCAAATTTTTGACTAAAAGTAAATTTTTTTCTCTTTAAAAGTAGAATAAAAAATAATAAAATTAACTATTTTTTTTTAAATTCTTTCTTCTCTTCCCACTTCTACTCTCAACCTCCATTTCTCTTCTTTCTCCCATTTTCGGTCCTTTTCTAATTTTTTATTTCTCTTCTTTTTTTTTCTCACTTTTTAATCCTTTCGGGAAAAGACACGAAATTATAGTGTTGTTGTAAATCTATGTTTATTTTTTATTTTTGGGGTAAAGTGATAAAAATTCAACAATCTTGAAAGATGAAAAATGATTGTTTAATATCTTTGTGTAATTAGGTGAAATATGTTATGTAAAATTGTGTATTAATATTAGAGTATATTCATGTATTTAATGGCTATTTGTTAACATCAATGAGCAAAAGAGATTTACGGTGGTTTAAGTGGTAGATGTGAATGTTGGTAAAAGAAATACGATTAAAAGTTTTGAAGGAAAGAATTTTTTTTTAAAAAAATCGAATGATAATTATTAGTTATTTAGGAATGTAATGATAATAGTGATAATAGAAGGTTGTGGTGGTATCTCCAAATGTAAAAAAAAAGATGGAGAGAGGTGAAGAGATGAAGGAGGATTGAAGTGAAAAAGAAAAAAAATCAAAGTTTTTTATAAAAAAAATCATAATAAGTGATGTGTCATTTGAAATATGAAATAGATGATGATATGTCATTTTTGTCGAGAGTGTGAAGTTCACACAACGAAAGGGGTTTAAAATGCTTTGTTTCACTGAGTTAAAGAGTTCAATTGACAAATGATCAAGTAGAATGATTCATAATACAAATTCATATAACTACAAGGGTCTATCAAATCATTTTGCCTTTTTCAAATTAACTTAATTGTTCAATTTTCAAGACTACTTTTAGAGTGTTCTTCCAATTTTACCATTCATTATTTAGTATTGAAATTATTGTTTAATAAATATTTAATTATTTCAATCATAAATTTAACAATAATTAATAAGAATAAAAATAAAAAACTAGATTAAATTTATCTTTTAACCTACTTTTCTCAAAAAAGTTTAACACCTTGAAAATTAACCTAATATCAAAATAAAGGGTGCACTATGTAAGATATATCAACGGACCAAGCCTTTAATGATCGTTTCGATCAATGGTCTTATATAGCACACATATTTAGTGCACCTTTTATACTTTTTAGTGTTTCTTTTTTTGGATCAATAACCTAAAGAGACAATTTAGTCATATTAATTGCGAAAAAACTAGATTTTTGTATACCCTCGTCGTTTTCATCCTTGTTCTTCTTCTTCCTTTTCCTCTTCCTCCCCCTCCTCTCCCTCTCCCCCTCTTCCTCCCTCTTCTTAAAAAATTAATGTGCCACAAATATAAATCGTTTCGAGCAAATTATATATCAAAAGATTCAAAAATCAAGAGGATTTTATATCTAAAATTCAGGATTATTTTGAGGTTATTTTGAATTGATCGAGATTGAATGTTGAGTATATACTTTATATATAGTCAACATATACTTCATCGATGGCTAAGCTATATTTAGTTTTTCGAGTGTATCATAATGTATAGTCAGTATATAGTTCATGTGTAGGTAAGCTATATTATATAGCTCGTGTATATTTTTTTTATTACTTTTTACAAGCTAGATTGTATATTCGCTATATACTTTTTGTGATTTTTGGATATTTTTATGCGAATAAATACATGACTGTACTTGTTGTAACTAATTCTGAAGTGTCCCTTTTTGGTAGTTTAAGTTTATAAATTTAGACTTTTAGGTTAGGTTTAATTGTGTTGCAAGGTTTATTCCTCTATCCTATTTTTTTTATTAGTTAGCTCGATATATTATTGTAGAATTACCTAACTACACATATTTTTTTTAAATTATATTTTCTAGTATTTTCTACCATTCCCAAAAAATTATAAAAATCCCTCTTTTCTACGGTTTTCCTTACTTTTCTGGATACGTCAGTGTAAATTATCACCCCACATTTTTTTTTCTTTTTTCAAGCAAAAAATCACTCCATGATATCACCAATTATCTCCATCACTCTATTTTTGAATTTCTATTCTTTTCTCTTTTCAATTATCGATTGCAACTTATTGAAGAGGTAATTCTTATTAACTTTTTCTTCGTTCATTTTTTAGCTTTTTCATCTACAAATTTAGTTGAAGAAGGATGCATCTTCAACTTTAAAATCGATTGAGGAATAAACACTCAAAAAGGAGGGAAAGGAGGGGGGGGGGGGGGGGTCAAATTGTTGGTGACTCTAGTAAGGGCTTTTGGTCGAGATTCATACGTGATATCATTATTGAAAGTGAAAAAAAAATACGGGAGTCGATACAAAGTATAGGAGAAAGTGTGTAAGGATTTTTTCATCTTTTTTTTTGTTGCTTTTCGCATATCAAATTATTGATTTTTTGAAAATTGTTGGTGATTTTAGTAGATTTTTTCATGTATCTAGTTGATTTTAATTTTTAAATTAATGTATAATTCGTTTGTTTTCCCTTTATGATACACTACAATTTTATCATGTACATATATATATTTTTTTAAATATTAATTTTGATACATAACTATACTTTATTGAAACACTATTAGTATATGTATCATGTTCACAGTTATGTATTGGATACACAACTCTTACAAATTTTATTTTTTACTACCAGATACATACAACCATCCTTATAAACTGGAAGACGATGTATTTGTAGATGATGTTGCTCCCTGTTGGATACATAAGTTATACAGTGGCTCCAAAAGAGCTAAATTATTGAAACCAAAAGACTTTTCGATTAACTATTTTTATTAAATTATATTGATCTAATTATTTATTCAGGAGTTCCAAAAGAGTTTAATTTATGTTTGACTACTAAAAATGCACGAACGAAAAGATAAAATTACTTACAATGATTGAAAAATTTCAGGGCTGGAACATGCTTTAAGGTTTCATGTATCACATCTTATATAATGAGTTATGATCATGATCTTCCGACCTCTAATCACTTACTCCAATTGACTGTCTGACTGCATCGTTGAGCAGAGATAGATAAACTCAATTGGCTAGCATTTATATTTTATCTTGTTTAGTAACCAATCTCGGTGTTTGTTCGGGTGTCAATTCTGAACACAAATTTGAACAAGTGATATTTATGTGAGATTGAGCTCTTTGTATTCTTTGGTCTATCTACCTCTTCGTCTTCCACATCCAAGAATAGACAATATATTTAATTATTTATCTCTATAATGATCAAACATGAAATATTAAAACAAGAATACAAAGTAATTTAAGCAACAAACAACATTCATTCAAATAGTTGGGCTATGTCATTGAAATAAGTTGTTCCTACTATAACTTTTTGATAGGGTAACACCTTATCCAATGAGAAAAAATTGTTATGCCACCAGTCGTGGAATCATTGACCGTTAAACCTCGAAAACTCACCCTAGACAATCTATTAAGAGTTTGAGAATTTGACATGGGAGGCAAGGAATGAGATTGGGGATAATAGTTGTCAGGGTTATTTGGATAAGCAGTTTGATGACCAAAGTTTAAGTGTAAGGGAATGAAATTTATGGGGGTACAGGTAAGGAGTAAGTGTGGTGGAATGGAGCTTTATAAGGAGGTAATTGGTGGGGAAAATACGGGCTTTGCACAGTAGATGTGATGGGATTGAATAATGGTTAGGGTGTCGGATTATTTTTCTCGGTGGATGGATGGGATAAATGCCTATATTGCTTTATAATGTTATTGTTATGTTGATGTTATATTAAAGAAATTAATGTGTTGTCCTCAGAGCACTACTCTATCAGAAATCAGAATTGGGATTTTGGTGATAGTTGATATCAATTCATAACAATGCATATATTTTTGGATATATCTGTCACGCCCGAGGCTACACCCTAGATGTAATACGAGACCTAGAATCATAAACGACCCCAAGCTAACCCTGAGTTTGGCATATTGTTGCACCTAGTGAATCCAATAACTTAAGATAGAGCTCAATGTGTAGTTCAATATCTTAAAAAAGGGTTTTTAAAATGTTAAAGGCCCTATTTTATGCTAACCAACTTAGTTTGGGAATATAGGTTGATCAAAAATTAAAAACGACCATGACGTCGGGTGAACTAGTAACCTAGGATAGTCTGGTGTTACTGATGGTAGGATAGATCAATAGGGGTGTCTAAGGGTTTGACCATGAAAAGATCATGAATATGTATATAGGTACATAAGAAAGGGCTTAAGGGATCAAGGCCAAGGGAGGAGTGTCAACCTTGAGGGGCAATCCAAAGCCAAAGGCCAAGGCTGCCCAAAAGAGAGGCTACTGTCTCGACCTTCACAAGCTTGACCATGGCTCGTGGGCAGGACCACGGGCAAGTGGGGAGCTCTTGAAGTTGCCTTGGCCATGGAAAGTGGTGGCAACTTGGACTAGCTACTGTCCAAGGCACCACGAGCCACTTCATGACTCGTGGTGCACTAAAAGACCCACCTAGCTTGGTCGTGAACTTCACTTAAAAATTTAGAGGATGACCAAGTTGGGAAAGTTATTGCCTAAGTCACCATGATTCACTTCACGACTCGTGGTGTACTTGACGGAAGGGGAAGGATGGTCGCGGTATTTCCTTAGGCGTTTGGGAAATTGAGAGGTTTGGAGGGATTACTTCCTAAGGCACCATGAGCCACTTGACGGGCAATGGTGCATGTTCACGGGCAAGGGGGAGGTGATCATGAAAGTTACCTAGGAGGGGTGGCACGTTTGGGGAGCCTACTGCCCCACACTTCACGAGCACTACCACGAGCCGTTGAGCTCTTCACGGCTCGTGAAGTGAGGCATGAAGGCTTGACGGGATTTCAAATTTCAGGTTTTCAAAAGTCAAACTAAGTGAGGGGTATTTTGAGGTTTGACTATATATTGAGTTTTAGTCATTTAAAACTCAATTCCCACATCAAAACCTAATCCCAAATTGAAACCCAATTACTCCCACTTCTCTCTAAATTCTCTCTCTACCCAACCTCCATTGAAGAAACATTAAAGCTTCAAGAAGAAGACTAAATATCCAAGTTTCCTACTCAATTCGTCGATAAATTCTTTATCAAGGTATGTATTCTTTCACTCTTGGTATTCCTTTCCTCAAGAGATCTATTCAAAGATGATTTTACATCCCCTAAAGATCTAGGTTTTCTTTACAAGTGATTCTTCTTTGAAAAATGAATTTATGAATTAATTATGAATATTTAGGGTTGTTTAAGTGTGTAATGATGGTTAATTGTTATTATTCACTTGATATCCCCTTAGACCCATGTTCTTCCCCAATTTTATAAATCATGGATTGAAAGTGACGAATTGATCTATGATTATGCATATGGAAATTGTTATATTGATGTTACCTCTGTTATTATTCCATGAATTACCTTATATGATGTCATTATTGGGTTTATGATCTAATTCTTTAAGAACTCATGAATGTCCCTCTTCTTCTAACTCTAACTCTTGAATTATGTTAATTTATGACTAGAGGTGATGTAATTGAGTATGTTATTGTATAATTGACTATCTTATGATGATGATAATTGATTCTATGGGTACATATTATTGATTTCGGATTAAGTCTTAAATGGGATTCATGGAGGCCATTGGTAAGATCTTAAAGTCATGACTATGTTGTTGTAGAATTGTTGGCCTAGTTTTGGTAATGTTGGTTAATTGAAGTATAATGAACTTATGAATGTGTGATCATGCTATGAATATGACGGTTGTGAGATGATGATAAGTGTAGTATTATGCGGGATTGAAGGTAATTCCTATATGCATCTTGCTACTAAGCTATGATGTAATGTTCTCACATGATGTTAGAGTTTGTGATGAAAGAACTTTCTCATACTAGAACCTTGAGCTATGAACATGTTATATTAGGGGTTAAACTTCTAAGACCTAAGCTATGAATTAATGTTAAGAAAGACTTAAAAATACTGCAAGAAGGGAATTTAGCTTAGCACCGAGTGAACTTGACATTGAGAGGTGTTCCTTCACAAAGGAGGGGAGATTCACACTATGTTCTCTTATGAGGTGGGAACTGTAATGCTAATTAGCATAAAAAAGGTTTCTAGTAACAACCTCCTAGTTCCTTAACTATGTTCCCCCATAGGAAACCTAGCTAGTAGATCCACCTAGATGCTATTATGATGTATATTCCCTACCTTGACAAGTAGGACACCCTTCTTTTGGTGTGATAAATTGACACCGGATTCCATGGTTAGCTCACATGGTCTAATGTCGGTTATGGTGAAGTTTCTCAAAAGTAAAATGAATGAATGAAAGTAATAAGATGAACGCTAACTAGGTTTACTTAAGAGGTGTTACTTAGTGTAGGCAATGATATGGGACTTTACTTATACATTGCACAAGTAGACCTTGAGGGGAATTCTAGGGTGGAATCTTTATGTATGAATATATGATGTTGGTTTCACTTGCTATACATGATGTTCATCTAAATTGTTATGTATGATGTTGACTACACTTGTTATGATAAGGTATGAGGTAAAGACAATGCTTATGGTCTCTTTGCTGGTTTACTTGATTTATGTGGGGTTATGAGCTTCAAATACTCATTGTACTAGTATACTTGGATTGGGGTCATGAGTAAGGTCTTGTGATGTAATGATGAAATGGACTCAAATTATGAAATGTTGATTATGGATTTATTATGA